>JACCHW010000017.1:2400000-3600000 GCA_018907185.1 Platyscapa corneri
AATTATTGACATCTTACAATTAGAAACTGTAATCTGAAATCTGTGTATCTGTAATACAAAAAAGCCACCTTCGCGTATTTTTTAGAAACTCGCATTAAAAATTCTGCAAGAGCCTTAACAAAATTCTTGCTTTTATAAGACTTTGACACCTTGTGTAAAAATAATAAGCCATAATCGTTACTTCAGATCTCCAGATTTACGAATTTACGTCGAATTTCAACGTTTGGCCTCGTGCAAATGATGCCGGCGGACTAACCACTTTTACACTTTTATAAAATGCTATATAAGATGCCCGATGTCCTGGCGTCCAATACGTAATTTCTGAAAATGAGCGATAATAGGAACGGCGCTTGATTGTAGGGTCCCTGAATCGAGTCTGATGCTTCGCTCCGACGAAGGCTGTCGACGTAAAAGCGTTCGTTCAGGCATTGCATTAGCATTGCTGATGCCCCGGAGCCGGGGAGATGCCCTATGACCCATGTATTTGTATTTTGTCTCGACTCCTCCCGGACACTGTTTTGATTCCCTGTGCTCGTGTGGGAAAACATGTGTGCAGAAGACTGGGTCAAAGTGAGATTTGCCATTTTGACTCTCGAGTCTTGATTATTTAGCCTTGAATGGGAATGCTGCAAGTGTATTTTAATGGTATACGTCGCGACTCTTCACGACTTTGTTGTTCAATTATAAAGGCATATTCGAATTAGTGGCCTTTGTTTTTTTTTTTTTTTTTTTTGAAAGTTTTATATGAAGTTTTTCGATCGCAGTTACTTTTACTTTACGTCAGTTTAACAACATAAATATTCTGGAGAACAGCCATCTGTATGGAAATTTTTATCAAACAATACTCTTTATATAATTTACCTAAGTGGATGCAGCATAATTGGTTTTTTAATTTTCTCATTAAATCAATTATAATTACACGAAAATACAGGATTTTATTATATTTGACTCAATAAATTTATTTTGATGTATTATATAACATCGATTAATTATGTAGTGATTAAATTTTTCAGAACTTACAATTGCAATTTAAGATTTTGAATATCACATATTTTGAGAGTACACGTTTATAGACACGTATTGAATAATTCTAGATTTATAAATTTTGTTTATCTTGTGGATGTGTCTAGGGATATTATTTTAATCACTAAAATAAGATATGGTTAAAAATGCAAATTGAATTATTTTTTGTGCCTAAAAAATTAATTTAAATAAAGTACTGAGAGAGTTGAATAATTCTCTAAATAATCGGATGTATTGTACAAAAAAAAGTTTATGAGAATTTAAAAATCGAAGTGAAAATTTAAAAAACCCATTAAATTTGCTCTTTTTCTTTAGGCTCTATTCAATTGTTATTTAATTGTTATTTGCTATTTCAATTGTTATTACGCATTTCATTCATATTTATACACTAGTTTTTCGAATGATTGACATCTTATATCTTACGTCTATCAATGTAGCTTCGGAATAATCAATACAGCTCAAGGTTAAAGTGTTATGAGATTTTAGTGAAAGAAATTTTATTTAAATTTTGTTGAATTCATTTCATTTTTATTAATTTACTTTTTAATAATAATTGTTTTTCAAAATGATGGCCTGATAGTTTAAAGGTTTTACATTTTTATACAAAGTCAATTTCATGTGCTTCTAAATTTACAATCGAGTATTTATGCAAGAAAAAGTTATTTCTTACTTGATTAGTGAATTCAATTCATTTAAAAAACTTAAATAATGATTAAAAATATATAACGCGCATCGAGTATCACGTGTTTTTATCAAACATTAGTTTTAATAGATTTTAAATAATTTTTGTATTTTCTTCAAATAAATATTATAATATGCAAGTGATAATATTTATGAATTTTATAAATAAATGATTATACTTTGATATAAGTTACGTTTTTTAATTGTATTAAATATAAGCTGTTTATTTAGTGTGTATATATTTTGGATAATAACAAATGCGTCACGCATTCATTTAAAGAAAAATGACATAAAAAATGAGGAAAAATTCTAAACGCAAGATTAGAGTTATTGTAAATATCTTTAATCTTACAAAATAAAAAAGTCAGTCGAGTAAAATTATAATTCTAAAATTTTGGTTTTATTTCATTTATTGTAGTTTATACAGGAACTAATATCAGATCATTCATTTGAAACAATTATGTTTTATTGTTGAATAAAGCGGTGAATAATAATAACATGGATTTTGTGGAAAAATATTCAATGGAATTATCACATCGTATATGAATAGTATTATTGTTTATATTTTAAAAGTGATTTGCTTTTAATTATTCACAATTTTTTTAATTTAAGATATTTATTATTTTTATTATTATATTTATTACAATATCTAAAATATTACAATAATTGAAAAATATGATTTCAATTTTTAATATAAGGGATTTTTTGAAATAAATATTGCAGTCAATACTTAGCATAATGTAATTTAATATAATAAATAAAAAATAATAAAAGAAAATGGAATATATTTGATTATAAGTTTAACTTTGTTTTGATTACTTTAAATTAATATGTATACTGGTATGTAACATTTTTAATTGGCTTCATATAATTTATACTATTCTTTTTAATATTCAATTAGTTTTTTACTTCATCATAGATCTAATGAATTCACTGAATATGAAGATTCCTTTTTCTATTAAAATGAATTAAATAATGAGTTAAAAAAATTAATAGGTTTAAACTTAAAGTTTGTATACAGTGGAGATAAATTCTTAGGTATCAATAAGGTTATGAATAATACACTATTGTAGCTTTTAATTTCGAATTAATTAGAAGAAGTGGCAACGTAATATCTACAAATTTGTATCTAATAAACTAATTATACTTAAGCTTATGCACATATTAGTAGGATGAATTTCTAGTTAATTTCTGAAATAGAAATAGGCAAAAATGTATTAAATTCTCTGGCAGTACTCGTGCATGATAAGGGATATGTGTAATGTTGCGTACTAGATCAACTGGTTTTCGTTGCGAGATCGTGTTGAAATTCCGAATTCCTCATTCACGAGTTCGATCTTTTCTTTTTAAACACCACGATCAGACATGATCAGCTATTAAGGATTTTAAGGGAAATTCATCCTGTATGACATTGATGTGCATAATCTGAAGTTGACAGTGTATTAAAAACCTGTAGATTGCAGTTGATTAACAGGCATTTGGGCCGACTTTGAAGCATATAACGCTTTAATTATTTAATTGATCAATAAATTTTAGTTAAATATATTTTTAAATGGGTTATTATTTTATAACTTCTTTCTTAATGATTGATATAGAGATATTTTGATAAATATGTTCAAATAGTAATGATATAAAAAAAGATAATTTAATACTTTAAACGAATTTAATTTTATTTCATATTAATTTAAAAGTTATTAATCGGAAATTCTGACATATATAAAAAAACAGTTTTATTTAGTTGTATAAAATTATCATAAGTTATTATAACAACTATAAAAATCAATAAAATAATGGTAAATTTCTATAAATAATAATAAATGTATTATTTCGTATTAGTTTTTATTAAAATTTAGCAGTAATACTTATTTTATATTTGTTTAAAAGTTATTATACTAACCATTGTGTAAACGACTGGTATTCTACAGTTTTATTTTTCAAAATACACGTGTTATTTGTTTATTGGTTTTTATTATTGTTATTTTTTCAGTAGGTTTTTTATATTTTTTTAACTTTATGTACTAACCAATAGAGGTAATAGTTATACAAAGATTAATCGACAAAAAAGATTAACTTCTTTTAAAAAAAAATCATTCATATACCAACGAATATTTGTCTCTACTAGTACTGTTTTTACTTGAAAACAATTTCTCAACTCATAAATAGAAGTTTGTTCATTAATACACGTATTCTATAACAGGATGAATTGCAGTAATAAATTTTTTTTCCATTACATACAATTATAATCTAAGTGTATAAATTTTCTCGATATTTAATTAAAATTTTCATTTGAATTATTATTAAAAATCAATTTTATTTACTAATGTACCGAAAGTAAATGCTGGTTGTAATAAAATAGATCTGTATAGAAATATGAATAATGTAACGTTGATCATTAAAGAAACACGAAAGAAAAAAATTCTTAAAAACAATTATGTATAGTAAATATCTTAACATTTATTTTCATTTTTTGGTAATTATCTTAAAAAGTATTTAAGAGTATTTATATATCAATAAAATATATAAGTATCAATGTAAACTTACTTTTCTTTCAAAATATACGTTTGAAAATGAATAATGACTATTCAATATAAAAAAATAATTAGAAACAAATATTTCACCGCATATCTACATGTTTTTATACGGATTACGGATTAGTGCATTACTTTTTTATTGCGTAACAGTCGATTAGTCAATGCATCTAAATTACTCATTAAAAACACTATGGTCGAATATTTTGGTAAATAAAAACAGTGGAAAATCAATTCTTGGGACTGTGTGAAAATGCAAAATTAGTTCTATAATTATAGTTGCAATGCGTTTACATGATACATCATTTTTTTTATTTCATTGCAACTCATCTATAATAAAACTTATTGATTCTTCCTTCAGATAAAAATAACTATAAAAAAGTAAATAAAAAATATTAATTTTGTTAAAAAACTTTATCGATTACTATGTGTTATATATTTAACTATTGTGAATCAAAAACAGAAAATTATTAAATTTTATAATAACTTTTACTAAATTATCAATTCTGAAAATAAATTAAAACAATATCTGAAATATCTGAAATAATTAAAACATATTAGCAAATTTGATTATATGAAAATTTAAAAATATTTGCTTACTCGTCAAGTTAGTCTCACCTTTTAATTCAATTTCTTCTTCAATTAATATTAAATTTATAAATGACAAAAAACAAAACTAAAATTTTTAACTACAAAAAAATTGAAAAATTAATTTTTAATTTAATATTTGTTAAATTTTTCTAAGAGAATATTTTTAAATACCGAAGTATAGAGTTTTTAAATAATTGCAGATAATGTTGAATAAAAATTATTAATAACCTATAACATGTTACTGTAAAGGTTTTTAAAAGGTTTATATCGTAATTATTAAAAAATTAATGCTAAATGAATTTCTCAAGTTGCAAAGTTGATCGCTTGATAGAAGGTAATTTTGCATGTCTTGTGCAATTTTATACAATTAAAATTAAATTACAAAATAATTGTCTTTAAAGTATGAATAAAAGCCATATATATATATATATATAATATTGCATCATAAATTAGATTGTGCCGCAAACGACTGATGTCTAAGAAAAGTATATTATCGATACATTAATGAGTTTTTATTTTAAAAATAACAACCTTTTTTTCTATGCATATGCTTGTGTTAGTTATTACCGTGTATTTTAAAGTTACATAATTTACCGTAATAAAGAATTACCCAATAAACTATTGAAAATATATTATTGTTCATTTATTACAGTACTGGAAGTACCTGACGACTTATTCAATTAAAAAAATTATACCAATTAAAAAATTTTAGACATTAGAAATTATAGCTCTGACATAGTGGTAAAATAATTGAAAGCTTTATGTATTTATTGCAGAAAAACAAGTGCTCGTAAATATGAATCAAATTCTTACGTTAGTATATTATTAATATTGTAGTGGAGAGACACATTAGAAGTACTTTTAATTTTGATCACAAAAAAACATTTATGAAATACAGTTATTTGCATTGAATTGTTGAATGTCAGAAGATTAAAAATTAATAATCACATAATGATACAAGGTAAATTAAGTGCCCGATAAAAGTTCAAAATTATAAAGTTTTACAAGCCAACTCGTTACCAATTAAGGCATGTGCGTCCCTAAAAGTTCGTTTCGCGCAATTTAACGTTGAAAGAAACCTGTATCTTTAAAGTTATCCATTTTTCAAAAGATCATTGATATTTCTCACAAACGCGCTTGCGCATCGTGCATCTTGAAGATCCTCAAGACTCGTCCTGCAATGATGCAAAATAAAAGATCGTCCGATTCCTCGAAAGCCCTGTCTCAGGCGTACTTCACTATTCGATCGAGCTGCTGCAAAAATTCACGAAGATCGCTCGTCTCGTAGCTACGCAGAATTGCGGATCCAGCGCCAACTAGCGGTTCGCGCTCGGGAAGTCGGTGCACGGGTTGAAACCCAAGGCTCGTTGGCGACATCGACACACGAGAATCCGAGATTCGAGACGGGGGTATCGATGGCGAGTACCAATTAATAATATAGAACTGTAGGCGCCTTGGCTCTGTCTCGCTTAAAGCTACTTTTTTCTCGATGTGAGTCGGGAAGCGTCGCTCTCGCGTAACGGGAGAGCGATCGGGAAGACGGCTCTTTAAGGACATGCCGCGCCACTGCCCGCGACGTATTTCGCGCTGCTCGTGCTGAGTCCGCGCGATGTTTCGACGTTTCGACGTTTTGAGTCGCCGCTCGCCCTGGCGTTTTAGCCCCTTCCGTTTTTCAAATGGACTTGGCGATCGCTACTCGGAAACATTGGCTTCGGATCGCCAAATTTAGGTAACGACATTCAAGTTTCCTTATTCTGGTCATATAATAGGTTTTCGACGAGTCTCAAATAGGTAATCATTTCGCAAGCCGTTCCAAATTTCTTACCTTTTGGACCTTTTCCCATATTAATCTTCCAGAATTTCATCCGGCGGTAGGGAGACATTCCCAGGAAGGATGTTATAACTTGTTCACATTTCGGCGGGGCTTGCGTTGAGCAATGAATAATAATTTACGAATACTACTTCTGGGTGGTATCGCGTAATATCGTATTCTTACCCGATTTCAGTAGCAGTTTTAAACACAGAAATAAATAGAGAGTTAAAAGTTACCATTTTCATAGTCTTTGATAGTTTATGAAACGAAATACAACACTTTAGCAGAGAATTAGTTTGATCTTTATTATTATTATTATTATTATTATTTTCAAGTGACATTTAAAAAAGTAATTTAAACCTTTTTTTTGCATTCTTTTATTTGCTTAGATAGTACTATTTTACAGCGAAGGAAAATAGATTTTCAATAACTATTTAACTTTAGAATAGTTTTGGTATATTGCAAGCGAATACCAAAATATTTTACAAACAATTTTTATTTTCAAATATGGAACACATTACGCCGTATTTTCCAGAACTCGGGAGATTGTGATATTCGGTCATCAGACTGATTGGAAATAACTGCATTTCTCATAAATTATTTTGATCCAAGCTGCAGGCTTATTATAATAATCAATATGTCCGACTTTCACTTGTGATACCATTTTACTTCTTAAACAGTAATATTTTATCAACCGACAGAACTTATCTCTCTCTCTTTCTCTCTCTCTTTTAAATATCTAAATCCAATTTATTCACCATCTATTTAATAGGAAAAAGATTAAATCGGTAATTTATTTAAAGTTTGGTATATTTTCTCAAGATGTAAATTTAAAACAGGTGCGATCATTTTTGCACTTTGTCCAGACATTTCTCATAAATATGCATATAATTAAATATATATAGTATTCGATTTGGGTTCTTCAAAAAATTTTAAATATATTTATAAATAAAATTTTTAAATAAATTTTAAATTAATTACCACTCAAGAAACATTAATGAATTCGTATATAAACTCGCATAAATTTTCAATAATATAATTCGATAAAGCTCATTGTATTGGTTAGATGATATATTTAATGATATAAGATATAATGAATTTAATTTACATTAAAGAATTCACATTAAAATAAGTATTGCGAAAAATACGCAAAATATTTATGACACGAGAAATTAAGCTTATTGGTGCTCGAACAGAAATAGAATGAATACTAGAAAAAGTATCATTAAAGAGAACAAATAAATTTTAAACTAAAAATTAAGCCTCAAATTTTCGAAGGTAAATCATATGCGCAATCTTAAAAACTTCTTTATAAATAAATGACTTTAGTCACGTAAATCGGCAAGCTTAACCTTCGCCATAAGCCGGCATTCGCACAGTCACGTTACCGTAGTGCGAATAATTCGCGTTAGCTCGTAACGTCTACTGGCTATACACAGTTGTGAGTCACATAATTCTAGCGTTGTCTCGTAGACCTTAGGCGTATAATTCGTGTATGGGAAACTCCAATTAACGACAAAAAGTGCGAGCTTCTTCTAGGCCTTGACCCCTCAAACAATTTTTGCGCATAAGTGCCTGATTGACCTATCGACCGGCCGGGCCGATTCCTAAGATTAATGTTCTACACAATAATCTTCTATTATATAAAGTCGCGGGATTTAATAATATAGCGTGAAAACGTGATGAAAGGCACGTTGTTGCTCTTATGTGGTGTACTATACCTGATTATATTTACATTGTCATTCGAATAAATAACCCACTTAAAAACAATTGATTGTATCATTATTTTTTCAGTAACAGAAATTTTTAATAGAGTTATTCACCGTATGATAATTAACCATCAAATTAATTAAATTTACTACTTGTCCCTAATACATCTTTTACTTTGTATAAAAAGAAAATAAGAAATCAAGTAATTCAGTTTAGAGCCAATGTTTGAATTTTTCAGTGATATTCAAAAATCTTGATATAGATAAAGTGTATTTTATTTTGAAAATAACATTTAAACGCTATGAACAATAGATTTTTATAAGAATAAGAGCTAATTTCTTTATTTTTATTCAGCGTATGTTAATTGTTTATTTCATGTATATCTAGTTCGAATTATAGCAGTAATAATAATAATTTGATCAAGAAAAAGTAAAATTTATAAACTCAAATGTATCGTAATTATTTTTATTAATTATTGAATGTGAATTGGTTTATTTAAATATTCATTATTAATAATTAGAATGTAATTATAATAATATACTAATCTAATAACTATTAATTTATAAATGATTTTTAATAACATCCATTCATTTATTTAACACTCAATTAAGTAGAATGTTAATATATGTTTAATCATCAGATTAATCAATACGCTATGCGCGTGGAGTTACAAATGCTATTCAATAAATTAAAATTGACAGCTATATTTAACGCGTTTAAGACTACACTAATTTATATGAATCTTTTAAGCTATATCTTTGAGAGTATACTCCATTGTGCTTTAGAATAAAATTTTTATGAGTTAAATAAGAAAACTGTATCAGAATAGATAAAAATTAGTAGAACGAATAAATTAGAGTTTGCTATACTGTATATATTGTATATTATATTTAATTAACATAATAGATATATATACATTTAACAAAATATCAATTTAATACAAAATTTCAAATTTTTTCCGGATTCAGATGTAAATGTTCTTTTGCTCTGTGATGAATATTTAATGAGATGTTTTCGAATTTTATAATATGAGATATGTTTTATATTTAACTGATTTCAAGAAAATTCATTAGAAAAAAGAAGCATCTATTAGCACTTGAAATTTATGTTTGTTGTAATTGAAAAGTTAAAAAACAGCATGAGATCTTTAAGCATTTAATACATATTTACACGTTTGCAATAAATTAGTTGCTATCAAATTTAGTATATCAGCATATTTAGCAAAAAATATTTTTAAGAAATATTAAAATTAGTGTTCTGAAATGAAAATATATCAAATAAAAATGTTCTTATCAAATAATACAAACTGACTCAAAATTTACACATTTTTATAGTGTATATCCGATTTAATATCTTTTAATTATTATATGCCAACTGAGTTTAGCATTTAATTTCTAATAAAATATTAAACGAACCATGAAGGCTCGACTTTTTTCATTGAAATGATTTAAAAATCATTTCCTTACAGTTGCCGGTGCCTCAAAAGCATCGTTTGCATGCATAATCGGCGTTTTGTATCTTGATAATACCGAAAGTTAAATTCCGAGAATCTCTTTAAATTTCAACATCATGCTCTTCTTTCTACAAAAAGATCGCCTAATTAGTTTGCGATTATTCGTGATGAGCCTTTTTCGTGAAGCCACGAAAGGTAATGAATGCATTTCAAACCCCAATATATCGTAAATGTTTTTACATTTTCGTATGAAACACTTTTTGCTTCAACATTTGAGAAAATTGAATTCAACGTGCACAAGGTGCGATTCTATTATAAAATATCATTTAAAACAATTTTTTCAAAAGCACATTGCAAATTTAATAAGTTTGTAAAATGTCTACGAGATTTTTACATCCATTATTAATTTATAAATCGTGTTTAAAAACAGGGAAATTATTCATAAATGTTTTTTTGTACCTTGCACTCATTTTAGTAAATAATTATCTTTTACAAACGCTTGTTGGTGCAATTTTTTAAAAAATTATGTAAAATCGTTTTAGATTGCTGTAATGCCTCAATTTTCATGAAATGAAAGTGCGGTCCGCGAGAAAAACGGATGTAAGTGAGTTGGTTGTTCTGTTGAGGGAGCGGTAACCGAAAACTTGTGTTTTATTTTTAAACGAACTCGCGAGCAGTGCAAGTATATAAGTGCGTTTGTATTCATGGTAGATAGAAACAAAATTATCCTGATTGGCAGAACGGGAGAGAGGGGGGACGGGATGAAGAGAAAGGAACAATCAGACAATACGCAAAAAATCACTCCTGTGGTTCTTCGCTTGCGTATTTTAATTTCTCTCCACCTTGGAAAATACGAATGTCTTTGTTAAAAATTCATAGAAAAAATTATTTGTATATACTCCAAACTTATAAGATTTTATAAAGAAATAGAATTTTTTTTTTGCTTTAATTCATGAATGGATGGAGTGATTAATTAGATATATTTTTTAAATTCTTGCAAAATAAGATTCTTTGAAATTAAAATAACGTAGCGCTATTGTATTAGCAACCATTACTCATAATAATAAAAATAATTGCGATTACAAGGAATTATAAAATTGTGGGTTATTAAAGTGAACAATGAAAGTGAAAATGATATAAGTAGAAAACGTGTTGTACTATACTCTTATAACGCGCTCGCGTAGCATATTATAAAATCTGGTTTGAGTATTTTTACTGCTAACCGTACTCTACCATTATCATATTGTGATACAAATTTCATTATTTTATATGATCCAAGGCTTCTAAATAATGACTATCACATAATCTATGTAAAATAAGTAGTGCAGTAATTAATAATAGTGAAAAATATGTAGCATAACGATAATTATATTGATTTATTTAATATGTATACAGATAACAGTTCGATAATCTTTAAAAACGATTTTCATCGTAATTGCAAATAATGCTAATATGAGTACGAAATGTGACATTTGTGATAAACTAAACGACTTTAATTGGAGTTCACACTAACTCCTTACTCAACGTGGCTATAACTCATAAAGAAATAAGGCATTTTCTAAAAATATTAAATGTCGCAAGTCTTACACACCAGCGCGGGTCAATTTCATTGATTCTTTCTCTTTCCGTTCGAACAGGCGTATATCAACTTCCGCGGTTGGCAGCCTTCGTTGCGTTCGTCATTCATTTATTTCATACGTGGTGCTTATTTAGAAAATCGTGCAACTACTGGCTAGAGAAAGTACACGGAAAGTTGGGAGCAACGCATTGATGAGAAATATCTCTTCTAATATGCTGCCTACGCTGTTACAACATAGGAAATCAGAAGCCATTAATCTTAATAATTTTTTTACACTTGTTCTGAATAGCTTAAAAAGGTCAGCTACGTCTAGGACTTTTTCACGTAATCGCATGACCTATTATACACTGCATTACAAGAGCTTTTTTTAATGCTTTCGGGTATTTTTTTTAATTATTAATGTACGCAGAAGATGTCGATCGTTAGAAAATTTATATCTTCAGTTAAAAATGCTATTTATGATTCGGCAGTGTAGAAATATACTTTACAAGTAGCACGAAGAGAATTATCTAAAAGTCACTGCAATCCAAGTCATAGTAATTTTCCAAGCGATGGAAATTATCTCCGAGTCTGGCTTCAGAAATATCATTGTCTCCCGTATTTCACCGACTCAGCCTTTGTTATCCCGACGAAAGGAATCGCGCGCATATATGTTTAAACAAAAAGGAGAAATAAAGAAAACGAAAGGTGTCAAAAACCCCGCCAACGGCCGGTGCACGCAGACGTTATCGAAAAGCGATACAGCGCGAGCGTGTCACGCTTGTCAGCACTCGCGAGAGCGGAGCAAAGCGTCGCGTGTCGAAGGATACCTCGATACCTCGGCGTCGTGGGAAGAGGCGTCGTCTCGACGTTTCGAATAAGAGCGCCGATAAATAATCGGCAAGTGCCCGGCCCGCGGTAACGCGAAAATGCCGAGCGTATCTCGTACAGCCCACCTCGGTCACTGCGCATAATCGTGAGCCCACGTGGAGTCGGGAAATTGGACCAGGGAGCCGGAGGCCGCAGACTTGCCGCCAACGTCGTTGTACCGTTAGCGGCTGCAGCTGCTGCAGTCGGTACTTTTTTGAGTCGAGTCCCGGCTCTCCGGTTGCGTTTGACGGATTTCTTCCTTCCTCATTTTTTTCGTCTTTCTCTTGCTCCCGGTCCCCCTTCACGTTTAGACCTGATCTCGCGGAGGATACGGAGACTTGCCCACGCTGCGATAATGTCGTCGTCGGCGGTGCTCACGAAAAATGTACGCTTACGTAACACGCATCGCTAAGAGACGTCGGCCACGACTGTTGATAGAGCTCTGTTTTATCTCGCCTCGTCCCTCGTACGTGTTCCCTATTCCGAGCCACGCGGTCTGACTTACGACATTGCAATTTAATAGCATTAGTGTTCTTTTGTGAGCACAAGCCGATCTCTTACATCGTTTCTACGCGTAATGACATGTATAACATCGTCAATCTGCGTCGCAAGTGTAACCTTTAATAACTTCTTCCCGTTGCATGCGCAACTGACATAATGGAAAATGGTCCTTTTACAAGCAGAATTCCTTTTTATGTGTAAATTATTTTGAAGAATAATTGTTCATCGTTACGAAATTGAATGCAAGAGAATTTCAAAATTGAAGCTTATAAATTGACTTTTGTCACGATATCTGATTTCTCACTAAGATCGATTTGTGCGGGTAATTGCGATAAATCGATATTGAATTGTACTTAATGTTTAAGATGTAATTGATAGTTCAAATGTATATCAGAATTACATTTTTTTCGAAATACTTAAAATATACTTGGAGTTGCTTAAGATTTGAAAATTTATTCTTATTTCACATTTTTAAGATATACTACTGTTGTTGTTTAATAAATATTTGCTTATATATAAAAATACGTTAATGCAACATTTTTCACTTCATTATATAAATAAAAATTCCATACGAAAATTTATCAATGCGAACATTATCTAAAGAGGAATTGAAAATTCATATATCACATGCACTTTTAACATTGAAAGCTACTTTATGATTTGTGACTTTTTCAAACACTCAATCCTGAACAGACATCATCGTTTATTTATTTGATTCCAAAATGTTGAAAATAACAAGAGCATTGAAATGATAATATTATCTCTACTATTTCAAAGCGTAATATTTAATATCTGTTCTGCTACACAGATGATATGATTGAAATTGAAACTGTGAATAATTTTTATTAATTTTCGTCAAGGTGAAATCAGTTGAAAACGTATATGAAAATTTGATCGCATTCTAGTTAAAAATCATTCTGGCGCAATACTAGTTAAAAAATTTAATACTTTGGTCTGATTTACAAATGTTGGCTTTAAGAAAGATTACGCAGAAATCAATACAATTCATATTTTCTTTCGCCCTCGTAATTTTGATTCTTTCAGTACCACCTTGAAACCGGTCGTTAAATTGCAATAACAAACGAACTGAAGTATTTTACAGAAATTTGGAAATCCGGAACAGTGGTTGGTCAACCGAATAAGAAAGCCACCGTTTGAGAATCTGACGGCCTTGAATGCGTCGTAATCTTTCGCGGTGGAAAAAGAAGCGACCTTATTCCAAGTGCAATTTGCCTCTTTCTACCTCGAAAGTCAAGTCCACGAACCGAAAGAGCGTATAGAGGAAGAAAACCCCGACGCAGCTTAGCAGGACAAGTGTATAACGGGCCTCGTCTCACCCACGTCATTGCAATCTAACTCTTAACAGCTCTCGATTTCCCCTCACGGAGGAAAAAGAATTTGTATTATACGAGCGGGTGCCGAGCGCCCGATGACACTAATAAGGAGGTGCCGTTGGCTCACGCCTCGGCCGATAGCGCGCGAGCAAGGCGAGGCTCTATTAATAGCTCGCGCCGACGCCGCAGATAAAGAGCTGCGCGTTCGGTTCTCAAACCTCATTACAATTGTAAATTTGCGCATTTCTGGAAGTCTCGTCGATGCCCCGACGCTCGCGCCTCCCGTACCACCCGCGACTTTTCCTCTTCCCGATCGTTAGTCCGGCTGCTCGTTTCATTCGCCTTGCGACTCCTTTTCTAATTCGCGACTGGGAATTTGCGCGAGACTACGATTCGTAACCTACGGCAACGGACAATTCGTGACTTTGCAGTTTCCTCATTAGAGTTATAACCCTTTTCCACCGGGGATTGCGATGATGGGGAAATTATGTTTTCTTAATTTACAGCTTAATGCACCTCATAATCGATTCTTGTCATTTTTTTACGTTGCTTATCAAATATTACGCAATGAAATTATTGTAAAGAATCCGGGTAACGTTGCGGTATAGCAACACGTCATTAAATTTAGCATTAAATTATTAAACAACGACTTGTTTACTCCAAGACGAAAAAACTCTTTCTACCGTAAAAGGTTTGTGTCAAGTGACGCCTTGTATTAAATAAATAATCACAGCCTGTCCCATTGTTTTTCCGCTTAATAATATTTTTGTTTTAAATATCAGTTTTTATAGGATACGAATATTATTAACTTA
Organism: Platyscapa corneri; assembly: GCA_018907185.1. Classification (NCBI taxonomy): domain Eukaryota; kingdom Metazoa; phylum Arthropoda; class Insecta; order Hymenoptera; family Agaonidae; genus Platyscapa; species Platyscapa corneri. Next base: position 2,414,875 of record JACCHW010000017.1, read on the forward strand.
TATTACTAATCAATCAGTCATTGTGAATTTTTAAATGTGAGATTGGTAAGCTACTAATACTATACATATGTTTTTACTTTTATTTATTTTAGGTATGCAATAATAGGTACAAAGGGTATACTTTCATTCGTAATAATATTACAACGAGTAAAACTCTTGACATTATTTTTTAAAACCATTTCATAATAAATCATATAGTCGATATTACAATTTTTTTTGAAGCACTATATATCTAAAATAATGATAAATCAGTCCTTAAGCATAATTTACATTTAGCATACAATTTTGTGATAGTAAACCATTGATTTATTACTAATTTATATATTTACACGTAAATTTCTAATAATGAAACAAAGAATTTTTAACCAATTTATTTTGGATATTATAACTAAACAATTTTAATATTGATAGAAACCATGAAAATTAAAAATTTTTGTAAGGAATAAATCAATGGGAAAGGGATGTTGCTTGATCCGACATTTAAAACACAAGAAATCACCATATAACTTCTTTTACCATTAAAACTTTGTATTTGAATGGAATTCTACACTTGAGAAACGAGAACGACCTACTCGTTAATATTCTTATTTGTAGTCGACATTTGGTATTTAAGATCTCATAATATGAATAGGTGAAAGTATAAGCAAATTTGTTACAAGATAGTTTCTTTCAAACTTTTATCATTATAGTTTGAATATTTTAGAATTTCCTTGTAAACATTATCACTTAGTCATTCCAACTAATTTTTATTCAAATGAACAAGTTATTAGAGGCTGATTTGTAGATATTGAGAAAAGTGCATTTTCTTGTTCTTGAAGAAACGAAGAATTGATAAATATTGTCCCTTATTACTGATAAATTATATTTTTAATCATACGCAAAGTTACATTATGGTAATTTATTCACAATATCGTGTAAATATAAATTTATAATATTATGAAACTGGTTGAAAAAGTTCTAATATTTAATATAATTTATTTTGTTCAATATATAGAATTTTTTGACTTAAGAAAATTTAATAATTGTAGTTAAAATGGAAAAATTAATTTATTAATACGTTACTAAAAAAAGTGCATAGTGGCCATCAATTTGAATAGTATTAAAACAAAATTCGGTTGAATATACTTGATATAAAAAATGTATGAAATTTTAAAATTTCCTCTGTAATAAAAATAATTATTTATGAAGTAGATTATGTTAATGTCCTATTTACAAAACAATTATTTAAAATTTTTATCAACATTTCGCGAAATCTCCATAATTTTTATTTACTGTATATTATACGACAAAATTTTAAGCAACGGTACTTTAAATTTGTTGAAGAGTTTAAAAAAAAATTAAACGCTCACTGTAATCGAAAATTTAAAAAAAAAATATTTTGTTTTTATTCAAATGTGTTATTTTATTTTAAGAAAATTGAACTATAGTTAATATTTCTTAAATACGATTAATAACTATTTACCTTAATTGAAATTACAGTAATTTTTTCAATGACTTTATTGAGGTAGCGCTTACAATTTTGAAATAAAATTTTCATAGATATTACTTTGTTTCTTAAAATGCAGCACCATTTTTTGAGTATGCGTAGATTCAGGGTAATAATTTTTCTATTCTTATCTAACACTAATTAGGTAGTGGCTTGGAGTACTTGAAAATATGGGTCAGACACATGCGATGGTTGTATTTGTAAATATTGAAGTAACATGTGCACGTTCATTGATATGTTACAGATGATACGTGGACAGCGTTGCTGCTGAGACCGAAGTCTGAGTAAACAACACGTGAGTATATTCAACTTCTTTCTACACTTTTTCTTTTTGTTTTTACGCACCTATTCGTAATAAGTTGTTACATATCTCTGAAGATATTTCTGTATTCATAATGAATACATTAAAGAGAGCATATGAAGAAAAAATTAATTTCTTTAACAAATAAATGCATGTTTTCAGAAATTATTCATAAATGTAGTGTAAAATAGAAAACCGAGGAAAGAAAAAACAATTTTATTTGTTTTACGATTAACTTAATGGTTACTTTATGAAAAATGAGATATTTGTAATTATTAATTTTACTTAACGTTTAATCAATTCCAATTAAAATATTTTATGTTAAAAAAATTTGTATGATTAAAAAAATGATTTTTAATAAAAAAGCATTACTAGTTAAATTTACTTATTATTTAAAGATATAAAATATATAGTTTTGAATTTGTATTATATAAATTAAATCTGATTAACTTGATTATTAAAAACCATTATTTTTGTTTTTGATAATTTATTTATGAATAAATTAAGCTAATTATAAAAAATTTCAATTCAGGGAATTAGAAAATTAAAAAAAATAATAAAAGATTTAACAAAAGCATATATTATTTCGAGTACTAGAAATTTTTAGTACTAAATTTTTAATATCGTCTATTTACATTAACATAGTTTGAGATAATTGAAAATAATTAAATTTTTTATTTTTATAGAATTCTTAATTATACGTAATACATATTTATAAAATATATACGATATTAAATTATTGGAATAGTAGATTATATTTATTATATAATAAAAGCTTTTTTTAAAAACAAGTAAATTTAAGATTAAACGAGAATACTTTAGTACAAAATTAATTTGATAATATTAATATTAATAACCATGACAAGGTAATTTTATACTAGATATAAAAAAAAATTACTATTATTATTTATAGCTGATTTTCTTAATCTACACTTTTTATTACAGTATAGCATATTTTTACACATTGCTTTTTTATCTATGAAATCATAAATGAATTTGTCTGAGTACTAATAATAAAATAGATAACTTTATCTACATTTTCTTTAAAAAAAAAAAACTAAAATAACGAAATTTATAATATGAAATTAAAAAATTTGTTATTTATAATAATTTGTTGATCTTTTGAATTAACAATTTCTATCGAAGCAATACTTGATAACCTTTTCAGTATATACTCGTAATTATATTTATATCATAATTTCATATTAATTATTTAATAATTTTATATGATTTAATTAAATACTAAATTTAAAAATTAATTTTGGATGATCGGAAAACGTAAAGTTATAATATTTTGGAAAATACATTACACTAAATCTTTTAGTAATAAAATATTTCAATTTTGCACTATTTTAATAATCAGTGTTAAATATTTTAGTGTTTTTTCTTGTAAAATGAAATAAGTAAATACTATCGAATTTGCTAGATAATGTAAATTAAATTTACAGAAAATTATAATCAAATTTTACAAGCGAGCCTAATTTAAATATTAATCTAAAATACTGTGCTACGGTATTTTATCTTTTTTGATTTCTAACTTAAAAATTTGTATATCAAATAGATAAATTTATTTGAAGTGAATACTTAAAAACTAATTTGTTTACTATTAAGTGGAAAAATATATTTGATTGAACTTGTTGAATTTATTCTATTTAATCCAATAATTATAATATTTAAAAAAATGACATAATTACGTGTTTCTCACCTTTTAAAATATGAAAGTGAACAATTTCTAGTATTTAATATTTGGTGTCGTCTTACATTGTAAAAAAACGAAACATCTCAAGGCATTTGAATATTTTCTTTTCAAATCCATTAGCATTGCGATTAAATTAAGCAAATTTATGTTTTTTAAATATCATTAATTTTAAACACAGATATTATGTTTAAAATATTTCTTGGGTTAAAAAATATGGCTTTAAACAGAAAAGTTTTATTTTTTAATTACAAACAGTATAAATTACAATAAATATCATTGATCTACCACTAATATTTCGATCAATAATTACGCGAATGAATTAGTATTTTTAATATCACATAATATATAGTAATATAAATATGTTATATATGTTTCTAGATATTTTCATGATTGAAAAATATTTAAGATTTTTAATAAATTACCATTACAACAGTGAATATAATTTGTGTTCAATATATAGATGTTTAGCTGCTAATATATTTTACGGAACTATGAAATTGCTCAGAAATTTTATTGAAATATTTTTTGAAACTTTTTATAATATATTTCAAATTCTACGATCAAAAATTGAAATAAGAAATGATATAAAAGAATCCGATACAATTTATTATTCATTTATTTTTTGTTAAATAAGTTTGAAAATCCTAAAATTTTTATCGTTTTTAATTTTTTCTCAATTAATAAACATAAATTAATAATTATACAGCGTTATAAAAAGATGGACGAACGATAAAATAACAATATAATATATTTTATTTAGATTAATTAACTAAACCCAGAATACTTTTTATATTATTAACAATAATTAACAATTACATTGAATATTAGAGCCGAAAATGTATAGTTTGTTATTTTTATGCTCAGATATATTTTATAATAGATATATTATATAAAATGATAAAATATATTATATAAATTAATATATTATATAAATTTCATTTCTAGTTTCTATGTATTGGGAATAATCTACTTTTTATTTTGAACTTTTTAACATATTTTATTAAATGATTTTAAATTAGAATATATTATAGTTTTATCGGGGACTTAAATGAATTGATAACATATATTGATAACCGTAAATTGTTGGATAAAATTTTAGCAAATCATGATATTTTGAATTCAGAATGTTGTTTGCGTTATACATTTTATAACTTTTTAATTGTACGTTTATGGTTACAAAATACTTGTAGCTATTTCACTCTGATTAGCTGCCAGTTTATTATAAATTAGTAGTACACTTTTTTCATCGGACAATTTAGTGAATTATATATAATTTATCGATTCTACGTGTAATTTCGTATTCAAAATAGGCCAAGATAGTATTTATCATTAAATATAATATTCCAAACTTTTTAACTTTCACTCAACAATGCATTGGGAAGTATTGATTTACAATGTATGAAGATTTATTATTACTGAATACATTATACTGAGCTATAATGGTATTATTTAAAGTTTCCGTTCGCAGCTCATCGAACCAATTTAAAAATAACGAAATTTCTTTTTCATTGTAAGCTTACAGTTTTAATAACAGTCAATTCTGTATTTACGCCATCACTTCCTTTGAAATCATTTTCTCGCTTACGCGCTTATGAGTTCTTCTATTTTTCTAGACAATTATCAGTGTATTTACTCTAGTAAATAAGTATAAAAACATTATTATTTCAAGTATCACGCTGGTTAAAATAATCGCTACAAGGAAGTGTACGAATCGGTTTTTGAGAATCTAGTAAGATTGATTACCTATTAAAAGACAGCAAATGCCACGATTGTAAAACACGTAATAGTTTGAATATATACTCGTATATAATAACTTAGTTTTCCTCGTTAAATTTCAAAAATTTACAAGAACCGCCGGCATACCTGTGAATAAAATAATTTTTAGCCAGTCATTGAGCACGGGAATCGAAAAATGAATAAACTTGTTTCTTAGATCATTTTCGTTCTATTTCATTTTCGTAACTAAAATAAAATGATCCATAAGTAAAACAGTTATAGATCAATGACAGTATTTCTGCTTCTCTGAAAAATACGTAAAGCAGCACAAATTTTTGCTGATAACCACTCTTTCTGTGATGCAGATGAACGTACGTCACGTAAAAGTTCCACATCCCACCCTCATCTTTCTTTGCTCATTCTCTATGAACGCTGCCGCATTCATTATTTTACATACGCAGGTGGTTGTAATGCATGTATCTTTTATTTACATGCGATTTGTACTGGTGAGGATCGTGAAGAATATAGAAAATTCATGTCGCGTCCTTAGTTAGTGTCACGCGATACGCAGCTGCTGTCGACAATTTGCAAAACGGTGAAAATATTTCGCCAAAGTCCCGCAATCGCTGTATGCAGAAGCATTTGTTTTGTTCCAAAGCGTTATCTCATTTTTTTGTCTGACGATTTTCCGATAGATTTCTCTGTTTACTATAACTGTTTGTTTTACGCTGTAACCGTTTGCTTAAATAGCAATTTTGTGCATAATGCTTAAGAATGTTTACGATTTGCGCATTTTCACGCACAATTAATGTTCCTATTGAAATTTATTACTAAAACACATGTTTTGCTAGTACAGTGGTAATTTTATGACAGACATTTTGTTACTTTTGATGTGTACGTCTACGAGTAACACTCTAAGGTAAAGTTAAGTGCTTCGTTATTATGTAAATATAATTTTATTTTGCCGACAAATAGTTTTGATAGTGCCTTATCTGAAGTTTTAAGTATCAACTATAATAATAATCAAAATTTAATTATATCCCAAAATTTGAAATACTGAATACATTTTTTCGATTTCATGGAATTTCATAAATTGAAAGAATATAAAGATGCGTAAATACGTATGTCCGATTGAAATCGAAGAATTGGTGTAAATATGGTGTAAACTAACAATTCTACGTGATTTTAATGATTGTATAATTTCTGTAGCGGTAACTTAAATTCTGTAGTCATCTGAAATTGAAAAATTACGCTCTCAGAGCGACGAAAAATTCAAATTCCTTACCAAATAAACCTTCGTAGCTGCTCGCGTGCGCTCTGGCGTATGTATACATACACGCGTACACAAACACGTGTATAACAAGGGAACGCGAAAATCGAGTAGCCATATCTAATAATACTATTATATACCATTATATATAGAATCTTTGATCTTCATTCTTCTCCTTGACATTCCACACTTTATTCACCCTGTTCCTTCCACTGTCCCTCTCTTTCACGCGGTCGAAGTTCCTCTCCGCTCATTTTCCAGCCTCGCGCCCTCTCTCTTTACCTTTCTATTTCCATCTCTCCATTGCTCTATCCGCTCTATCTCCGCAACTCGAAACCAGTGTCGCTTCGGATGCCCGCCGACGATCGTCATCGTATTGGCGCACAAACGCAGGCGTCGCCGCTCGTCGAGTATCGTGCCGCGACGCCGATTTTTTGGCCTCCTGACTCTGGCTGTAGATAGCGATCGTGGGGCCGAGAAGAGGAGCGCGATAAGCCCGTAATTCACGAGCTCTCGGTGCGTACGTACCGCGAAGCGAGGCCGTCAAACGTTTACTCTTATTATGGACTGATAGTGGCTTTTCGCCTTTGAAGTATTTCTCTTTCTTGGTGAGAGCGTAATTTTTCGGCGATGTGATTGGGTTGTTATTTTCGCTCGCTGTGTGTTTTAGTAAAAGGATATGAAGTTTGTCTACTTTATCGGTAACGTTTATGACTAATAAATACGAAATCGAAAAATTTATATACGAATTTGTTCATTGATATTTTCGTGCTTTTTCAACGTGAATTATTTATTTTTTTAGGCAACATTCGTAATACTTTTGCTACAACTAATACTTCTATCTTCTATCTACTGATATTCTTTTCGATAGTAGGAATTATTAATTAATCAGCCACCTTTTCAAGTCGAAAATTATGTCGCACTTTGAAATTTTTGTATCGAAACAAACTATTGCCAATTTTTACTAATAATTAGGTATTCAAAATAAGTTTACATACATTGCAACAATTCATTTCATTTAGAATAATAAAAAATTTATTTATTTATAAATATTAAAATATTATAGTCTTGTTTCAATGGTTTAAATAACCGATTTCTTCAATGCCTTTTATAAAGCATATTTGTAATATAGTTTTAAATTTATTTAGTGTTTAAAATATTATATTGTTTTAACACAAATAAATATTTTCTTTATTTAAAGTAAATTTTATTGTAAATTAACGCTTTCTTCTATTTATTTTTATATCTAGTACATACATTTTTTATTCTTTAATAACAAATATATTTTTCAATAATAAAAGAATCTAACAAGCTAATACTGGAATTAGTAGATTCATTAAAATATATCGTTTTCTTCATAATTTTTGGAGAATAATTATTCAGATATAAATGAAATAAATTTTTACCGAAATAGTTAAATTCGTGAAATTTCTAAAAGATAAGTTGAAGTTAGTAATTTCTCAGTTAATACATTTCTATTAAATACGTTTGATAAATACGATTTTCTAACACCCACCCATTCAAATGCATTAGGGTAGAAGGAACTTTATCTATTCTTGAAAGACAATCATAAAGTTACTTTAATTATATTTTAAAAAATTTATTTGATATTATTATTAATAATTAACAGATTTTAAAGTTTATAATAATATCAAAGCTAAATTACATGTATTACTAGTTTGGAAAGTAGAAGAGAGTTTTTGGAACATTTTTCAATATTTAATCTATAAATATACATTAATTTCATATTAATTATATATTCTTATAATATTAAATGCTTCATTTTTATATTTGAGGCTTATTAAAAAATTACTTCTGCTATTTCTACAGTCTAAAATATTTCTAAAAAATATTTAACTACTATTCTATTACTATTAGTATAAAAAACTTATAATTTCGAAATATTCGAATGTATCAAATCATTTTTTGAGTAATATTTATTAAATTTATAATTATTTCAAAATTTTTTTTATATTTTTGGTTTAAAGTGTAATTTTTATTCTGTGGTTTGAATTGCTCATTTAAAAAAATCTTCGGCCTCGATATTTTCTGAAATTCGTACGAATCGACTGCTTCAATTATCTTGTAACGATGGTTAAGCCACTTAAACAGTTTCTAAGAAGAAAGTTGAATTTTGTTTTTCTCTATATTAATTGCATTTTCCTTTATAAAACCTTTAACGGTAGAAAAATTGTTTTAATTTAACACAATAACCACACGCTTCTTCGTAACGCAGTCGACTAATTGAAATCTACACTGCTGTAAGTTCTCGCTATATAAAGAAACCATTGGTTTACGAGGCTTTCATGTTTCACACGATTCTGGTAGTTGGCAAATATTGTATCCATACGCGATACGCCAACAGAAAAAGTGATATTATGTATTGTGATGGCCAGTCGCAGTTGGTACGCTCATAGTGCGCTACAATTGATGCTAACGCCATTCGTAATTATCATGGACTGTGACGACGAGCAGCGGAGTAATGATGTCTAGGTACAGTCCCGTTCCGCTTAGCAGACCGTGTGACGAAAGCCAAGACTCGGCGGCTATACGTATACACGTGTGCACTATTCGTGCATCAGTATGCCGTGTGCATGGCATTAACCTCCACGACGAGTCAATGCTGCGTGACATCGCTTTTTCAACGTTATTTGGCATTGATAGTTTCTTCTGTGCGCGCACATTTTTTCCACAAACTTCTTTCTTTCTTCTTTTTATAATTTCAATTGACGTACGTTAACGTAGGATTGATTAAAACATTCTGAATATTTATGTACTATTATTCGCACTTTTTTGCGTTATGACGACGTAGCCGGGATTTCCTCGAATATAAATCGCGAAAAGAAGAGTCAAGATATGCTAAATATATTTGATTTTATATTGTGTATGGTATATATAAAAACTGTTGATAACTGATAAAAGTAAATTGTTAACTCGATATTCTTGTATCATAATTAATTTTACTTTTTAATTCATTATACACGTGATGCTTAATACAGTACGATTAAACTATAAATGTAATTTAATGAATTATACAATTTAATTAATATAATTTAATTATTGGAAAGGCATGTATCGAAAAACTTTAGCATTGCCTTACGTATAAGTAGATACAAATATTTATGATATTAATACAAATATAAATTACAATATAAAAAAAAATATAAAAAAAAAAAAAAAAATTATACTAACACATTGAATTTTAAATAAATTATGTTTTTTAAAATTTTTGTAAATATCTCAAAAATAATGATAAATTTTATAGCTCTTGTTATTTCACTATGGAATTTATGTTTTCAGTATCATCGGATTCAAGATGAAGACGTACAATTTATGCTGCCTGTTACTACTGCTCTTTTCCATCATCTGGGATGCAGCCGATTGCCTTTGCTCACTTGACAAATACACAGCGGCACTATGTCATGATCTTGAAGATGCACGATACATCAACACATACCATTTGCAAACCTTACGAGCATCCTCCTCATCGAAAATCTTATCACCCGGGAATTTTGAAAATTTAACGAGTCTGCACCATTTAGATTTGTCGGGTGGTAATATTGAAATCATCAAAAGTAATAGTTTCGCCAAACTTGAATCTTTGCAAACACTTAATCTTGCAAATAATCTTATAAATCACCTAGAGGCTGGTGCATTCGATGGTCTAAAACATGTTCATAGTTTAAAGTTAGAAGGTAATCAAATCAGACAGCTTCCTTCAGCTTTGATGAGCTTGAAGGAATTACATCTACTTGATATTTCCGATAACCCTTTAAATTGTAACTGCGCGAGTATGAAATTAAGAGATGCTTTGATAGCAAGAGGAATAAAGATTGTAAAAAAAACGTATTGTTCTGAGCCTATTTCTGTCAAACATGCATCACTTTGGAAACCTGATACTAAAATGACTTGTGCCTTCGAGCAACAAGATTTGGAGATGCAAAGAGATCAACCTGCTATTGATGGTTCAGGGGAGCTTGAAGAAGATGATACATTTACCGAAGACGATAAATCTTCAACTCATAAAAATGAAGAAGAAACTGCAGCTCCAACAACAATTTCTGAAGTAAGTTCATCGTTTTTGACTACTTTGAATACGTCATCAGAAAATATTTCTACAGATTCCATCTCTAGTATCACTAGTGTCACTAAAGATGATATTACTTTTGAGGATACAGAAGATCCTTCCAGAAAAGAAACTACAACTAGTTTATCTATAGGATCGGTAATAAAACCGAAAGAGTCTGAATCGGATAAAAATAATAACGATATGATTATTTCTTCAATTGTGCCAAAAAATTCAGATACATTTGAAACTGTATCTGTAACAACAACATCGGAAAATACGGAAAATATTAATGTTCCAAATGAGGGCTCTGGAGAAAGTGATGATGATGGTTCTGGGTTGGAAGGATCTGGAATTATTGGTCGAATGCCTGGAACAATTGATTTTAATGAAACTAGTGAATCAATTGAAGATGAAGATGTTAAAGTGTCGTCATCGTCGACAACGACCACAACAGAAAGCTCAAGTTGGTGGGGTCTCGGTAATATTATTAGTAATTTTAATCCTTGGGGATCTTCTGATACAACTGAAGCTCCAAAAACGACTGAGAAGAGTGCTGAAGAAGATCTTAAAGAAGAACAATTCATCCAAGTCACTCATGAATCATCAACAAAGAATCCAACCGAAGTCTTAAAAGAAGCTGCAATTATACTAAACGTTATACCAACAGATGAAGGGGTATTCAAACAAACCCCGAACCCTCATGAATTGCCAAATAAAATAAATGAAATAGAAGATAATTCTGTAGACACAGAACCATCTCAAGAAATGAAGAAGGGAATTGGCTCATATGTTGTTTTAATTACGCTTCTTGTTATTCTTGCAATTTTGTTAAGTTTTGCTATTTATAAGGGTGATTTCTGCCGAAAAAAGCGAAAACGCAGGGATGTAGAAAGAGGTACGGAAATGAAAGATATGCAGAGGACGTTGTTAGACCAAAATGCAACAAATCCGAAGGTTCAGGCACTGAACGGTAATACTATGGAAAATGTTCCGTTAATGAATAGCGCTACTCTCCCCGAGGAACCTAAAAATAATCAAAAAAGATATGAAATAACCCCGACGGTAGTAACAAATGGATCAAGCAGAACTAATGGCATGGTAGTAGAAGTAAACGATCCAGTGAAACCATCTAGAAAGTCACTGAAGCAGGAGATCGAAGCACCACTCAATGGACTAAATCCACCGATGGAGGCCATTGATGCGCCGACTGAAAGTTTACACGGTGACTCGAATGAGATCATAAACACTTTAGATTACTGTGAGAGACCACCATTGACTCCTGGAGCTCATAGGGTGAAAATTACATTACAAGAGAATCCAGATAGTTTACCGAAAACGCCGATATTAATAACGCGGGTGAAAGACGGTGAAAACCTAGTCAAGACGCCGTGAAAATCAACAGGCGTTAGTTCATAATATTTCATTAAACTACAGAATATTGTACAGTTTCTTCTATTAGGTAGCAAGTATCATTTTACACATAAAGTTTAAGCTTGAGTTTAGTTTCTACTGCACCGACGTGTATTTAATTAAATCACGAAAGCGGCAAAAGGAAAACATAAGTATAATTCAAAATGATTAGTGAAATTTCAGTTATTTTATTTTGTACACTTCCAATTAGTAAAAAAGTTCCATTGCTGAAGTAGAACAATAATATTTTTCTAGTTTCGTTGAACCTACAACTTTATAGCCTTATAGAATGACGAAATGTATTTCAAAGAAGTGCAATATGTGCCTTTAAGTATAAAGAAATCTGGTATAAGAAAGACATTTTTTATTATCAAAGATGAGGGGACACTAGTCACTCGTTGTACGATATTTATAATTAGCCAATGAAATACGCGATGAATTATAAACATTTTAAACTTAATAAAAAAATTTTCATACGTTGGCAGAAATTTTTCAATTGTTACATATTATGCAAAATATGGTCAATTCAACACGAGAGAATATCATGTTAAATCAAAAAATATTTCATAGGGTGAGTTTGATTATTCGTGTTGTTTTTTCATATTTTCGTACATATATTACGTAGTATATATTACGTAGCATATAAAAGAATATAAAAATTCAATTGAAATTACAAAATGAAACGTTAATGTAATTTTGTAACATTTTACTATTTTAATATATTTTATACTTGAATAAAAGCAATATTTTTAATAATACGCATTCATTCCATAACCCTATATAGCTCAATTACATGATTAATTCTCATTACGAAATATTTTATTATGTGTAAGAAATATATAGTCTAAGTGAATAAATTAGAAGCTCAGTTTATAAAAAATTGTTTTTATTCAAATCCGATAATTTTAATATAAATTGCTAGTAGAGCAAAAAGTAAACTCACCTATCATAAATATTAACAATTTTTGTTCTATATCATTTCTTATATATTTAGACATAATGATATATCAGATTGCGTCAAAAGTAAATCGTATAAATAAGCTGTTTAAACAAACTCGTTAAACTATGAATTGTACATTCTCGAATTTTTTCTTATAACTTTGAAGTTGGGAATTGTGCATTAACATTTTTTATATATTTATTCATTAAAATGCAAAATAAGTATAAATTAGCAATAAATTAGCATTGTTTATAATCGTTGTATTTAGGAAATAATAGTTATTTATTGTTGAAAATATAATTAAAAGTATGCACATAAAAATAAATACGAACATATAATTACTTATTCCTGAAAAGAAACTGTTGGCATTATTTTTAACTTACTGTCTAATTCTATTTTATTTTAATTTTTATATTTTAATCCTGACTTCAACATATTGCCATTTAATTGGTCTTGAAGATTTTAACAACAGATTAATATCATATAATAAGTTTGTGGTATCTGATTTAATAATGAATATTTTATGAATTATTATTATAATACATTCATTATTTAAATAAAATATTTTAAAATCCTGCGCAATATGACGAGTGATAATTAAAATCCAGTTTCTGTTACCATATAGATTTTTTTATTATACTACCAATACGTCAAAAGTTCTCTAATAAAAAAATTAATGGAAAAGTTTTTATACAAATGTATCATACAAATGTGATTTTTATTGTCACTTTTTATGAAATATAAATCTGCCAAACTAGACTTTCATGTACACATAAGTTAGATCCTATATAATATAATTAAGAATATTAAAGATAAAAATTCTTCAATAATACATTTAAAATTATATGTAGATATTTAAGTTAATTAAATTAGTTAAAAGATGCTTTTTTTGTTTTTCGTTAAGTTGTGCAATGCTGAGCACACCTTCGGATTATTATCTCCTCGCTTCAACCTAGATCGAGTTTGTCGACCTTAGCAAATAAGCATATCTATATCGGATAAGACAGATTGTACACGGTTTTTATTGTAGCGTTGAAGAAAAAATGAACCATCTTCTCAAATAGATGAAAATATGTACGCACCGATTTTTAGCTTCAAATGTGCGCGCGACTTCTCTAAGTTATATGTATCAATTAGAATTAAGTTGTGTTAACGCTATGTTTGTATTATTTTTTATTCACACTTAAACAAATACCTATGTGTATATTTGTAAGTAAAAATGGTTATACATATTTTTTAAACCAATATTATGAATGTATTGTATTTAGGTTATATAATTGTGAAATTGTTTTATTTCTTTTGATAACCTTAATTAGTTTATTCACGCAACATTTTACAATATTTTTGTTTTATTATTTATTTTATACGCCTTCTTTTTGTAATTATACATCTGTCACTAGATTTTTTATAAATAAAATTATAAAATTGTTACAGTATTCTGATATGCAGAAAATCTTTAATGACTTTTTTAAGTATCTCAAATTACACCCATAAAAACACGTGGCACACACGCAAAACGCACACGCTTACGCATGCTCACCCAAACATGCACACATAACCGAGCATAAGTAAGTACATATGTATATGTATATTAATTAATTTAATATAAAAATGTAATTATATAATATTGAGTGTCTAATACAATTTAGTTTTGAAATTTTAAAAGTAAATTCTTTTTTTTAATTCAATACATCATCGCATAAAGTTTATAATACAATTTTTAAGTGTTTCTCTTTTTAAAAATTAAAATTATAAATTATATGAATGATATTATTATAATTAAATATGACACTTGAAAATAGTTATATAAATAATGTAGATATGTCCATACAATTATTAATACGTTATAGCACAATTATAAATACTTGTATAATATTTAAATTAGTGTTTTGCTGTTAGTAGATTTCTTCTAGACTTATGAATATGATTCATTAGTTATTTTTAAATTAAAAAAGCTAGTATCAATCATTAATATAATAAGGAAGTATCCTAGGAATCAAAATTTTATATTCATTGAACTTTCGTTGTGAATGTATGATATAAACAAGATTCAAAAATATTTTAGAGATGATAAATAAGTCTAATTTTCTTCAATAATGTAAATTGGTGAAATGGAAAAAAGAAATTATATATTTGTAAATAAGTCACTGTAGCTTATTAATTAATTAACCTTTATAAATTATTAATTAAAAAAAAATAAGAATAATGTAAAAGTTTTCAAGAAATGAAAAAATACTAGAAATCTATATATTTAATTTTTCTTTAATAGTTTTAATCTGTTTACTAAAAAAATAATATCGAATATTACTTATATATTGTCAATAATTGCTTTTCGACTTAACTATCCATATGTTACAATGAAATATAAATTGTGATGTGAAAAGTTGTTTATTTTATTTAAAAATACATTTTACTGGAATTATAACGCTTCCTTGCAATTTTATTAGAATTATAAAAAAAAGTATTTATATATATCGAATTGATAAAATAAAACAAATAAAAATTAAAAAATAAAAAGTGATAATTTATAAATTATTATGTGTATTGGTTTATTAATCATTATTTTTGTATAAATATTTTTTAATATTCTGATCTTAGTTTTTAAATTTTTTTCAATTGTCATACTTGACTGAAGTAACTAATTTTCTATATATTTATATCACTAAGTAAATTACTTCATTAGAATGAATTTACTTGGTATGAAATTTAATTTTAATTTAATTTTACAAAGATGAGCGAGATGTTTTTTAAATATATATAAATATTTCTGTTCGACAAAATAATATAATGTATTTTAGTAGTTCATTTTAGAAAATTTTACATTCTCGAAATTACTAGAAAAATAAATGCAAAAAAATAGTTATTACA
Source organism: Platyscapa corneri (assembly GCA_018907185.1). Classification (NCBI taxonomy): domain Eukaryota; kingdom Metazoa; phylum Arthropoda; class Insecta; order Hymenoptera; family Agaonidae; genus Platyscapa; species Platyscapa corneri. The sequence goes on from JACCHW010000017.1 coordinate 2,430,634, forward strand.
TAGATTAAAAATTTGAATGCAAAAAAACTAACTGTACCATCTTCATTCTCAATTACTATTTTAATGTCCTATATCGATTTCATCGAAATGCCTCATAAAAAGTTATATAAATTAAACACTCTCACTATTTTATATGTTCTATAAATAATTCTATGAAGATTTTTATGGATCATTAAATGTGAATAAAATATTTTAATCAAAGAATTAAAACAGTAGATTAAAGTTAATAAATATTTTTTTAATTTCATATTTTATTGGCTGTTTTAGATTTATTACTCTTGGGATTTAACATTTAATATTTATTTTATAATTATTAATATTCTAATATGTACATTTGAAATATAGGCTTTGAAAAATAAATAAATGTACTTCAAACGTTGGAGATTATTAAAAAGGTAATTTGTAACATATATATATATATTTGTCTTATGTTTATCATTTTTAGATTGTTAATAAATAATTAACTCTGTTGTTTACACTTGTATTTCTCTGAAACATATTGGGTGAACTTGTGTGTTGGCGAGATAATAGATATACATAAAAGCTTTTCAAGGGTCAGTCCAGTCTTGTATTCTTGTATTCTAGAATGCTATCCTGTTACTTTGTAGAATGTAGTAGTTACGTTTGAAAGCGCAATCGTAAAAAAGCGTATGTCTCTTACTTGTTTTATTTTCATTCGAGATCTATAGAGATTTTAAATATAAAATATCTTTTAATTATAATATAAAATATAAAGAAATATTAGCCCTTAAATATTATTAAATATAAAACATTGAGGTTTCAAAAATAAATTAATTAATGTTTTCAATCAGCTTATTCTATCGCTAAATTAATAATAAATAATAGGTAGGAGCATTGTAGCTAAAATTTATGATTTAGTATTATTAAGTAATTTACTATTATTACATTATACTATATTTATTTGTTGTATTGTCCCGAATATTCTACGTATTAATGATTATTATTGATCCAATACAACAGTTTATAAATAATTGGTAGATCAGTCTCATTTTATAAATCATGATTTTTTAATATTTCTATTTATGTATATATTACAGGGTATAATAGTAATATTTAATAAAATTTTCGTAAATACGTTTCATAATGTAATACATTGAAAAATAAATAAGTCATGTTTATCGTTAAATTATATTAAATGCTTATAAATATACATAACTATATCATCGATTATATATTTTATTTATTATTTTGAATCCTTTATATATATTAAAATAAAAAAAAATTTTATTCTATAATTAATTTTCTAATTTCAAGTTCATTTTATCAGAGTATTGCAAACTATTTCTTTTTCAAAAAAATAACAAATTAATAAATTTGAGTTGAAACGTTTATTTCTAATATAAATTGAAATTATGTGACACATTGCTAACATTTGAATCATCGAATTCGTTAGAAACTATACTATCCGAAAAAAATATACTCTAAAAAATGTAAAAACACAAAAACACTTTATCAAAGTTTCAAAAGCATTGGCGACAATTTTCACATGAAAAGTTTCAGCTGTCGCCATCAGTCGATGGCCTATATCCACTTTTCGGTTCCCTCTCCAAGTTCCTAATTATCGTCTTGCCTATTTTTCTGACACCGTTAACATCCAAGTCCCTTTCAATTTCCGAGTCTTCGTCATCCGTGGACGTGCCGTTCCTTATCGACAGGGTCTTCATCTTCCTCTTGACCGCAGTCGGGGTCGGAGGCCTTAGTCTGACCCTATCGTTCTTGTCCTCCACGTCTATGTCCAGGTTTTCCTCGACTCCGAGAGTCGGCTTTCGTACGCGACGAAGACGCTCCTCGCGTCGTATTTCCCGGCGCGAGAGGTTGTCCTCGCTGTGGGAACGCTGGCGGCGCACTCGACGTGATCGCCGCTTCTTGCCGCAGCGAAGACTTTCCGAGGAGCCCGTGATCCGGACAACCGACACATTGTTTGCATCGATCGATGCAGAGTCGAGAGCGTCAAGGGATCGCGCGAGTCGCGGCATCGTTACCGCCTCTTCGTAACTCGGCGGCCCGATTAACTCGAGCGGATGCACCCGCGGTTCGGAGGAGTGTTCACGTAATTCTTCCTGCAGCCGCTGGCTTCTGTACACATATTTAAAACAGTCGTTACGAATTGATCCATTGACAGTCGTGTCTATTTCCAAAAACAGTTTATGTATTCGGCATTAAATTACAATTTTTTGTTTCTTCAATAACGAATTCTTAAAAAAACAGTTGTGCAACAATATATTTTTATAAATTCGTATAATCTTAGTTTATTGTTGTTCATGCATATGTAGTTGTACTGGCGTAACTTGCATTCAAAATATACTAATAAACAAGTTTATTGTTATTTAATAGAAGCATGAATTAAATCATAAATTAAATGAAAAATAAATTACGTGATAAGATATAAAGTTATATAAACATTAAATAAGATTTATAATTAAAAAGTCTGATAAATTAATCACTATGAAATTCAATAAATTATGAAATATGGCTTAATAGTATAAAAAAACTGTTTTCATTATAATTGTAGCTTGATTTAAAAAAATTTTGAAATAATTTGTTAAAATTGCTTTAACTATTTATTTTAACAATAAATATCCAGAAGATTAATGTCTAAATTGTATTTGGAATATTTTATTTTTTGTTAAAGTAGAATATTACATAACTACTTTTACTTTTAAGACAATCATCACACAACATTTTACAATCTACAGAAGAATAAATATATCTGCAGTGATATGTTATTATATATCTCTGAGACAAACCTTCTTTGAAGAAGTCTTAATCTCTCTCTAACTTCGGCTCGTTCCATTTCTAGTCTTTGGTTTCTTGCTTGCCTCTTCAGTTTCATCGAGTGCTTAATAGAGATAATTGTTCCGGAGAGAACAACGATGGTTAGCAAACTTACAAGAATGAGCCCCCACGTTTTATTGCTACTTTTGTGTACAGAATTTCTTTTCCACTCGTTTGTACACGCAAGTTTCCAAGAATAACCTGTTACGTTATTTGGACTGTGGCAAATCACTGACTCAGTTTTCGTTATCAGTGTCATTAAAAAGACGTATCCGGGATATAGTTGAGTACAGTCGCATTTCCAAGGATTATCTTGTAAATGAAGATGCCGTAGATTAGGGTTGTCAAAAAATACTTCTGGGCCTATACCTCTTGTTAACAAATTTCCTGTGCAAGAAAGAAAATAGATTCTTAAGATATCAATTTTTTATTAATATTATAACATGTTTTCCAAAATATACTACTTAAGATTTAATTTTTATTTGAAAATGTAAATAACTAGCCACTATCAAAGTGAAATAAAATGTCTTAAAGGAGCTTACGAATAGAAACAACATTGCAACTTGTTTTTTCTCATTCAAGTTAAAATCTATAATTTTTCCCTGTCTAATGTTTTGTTGGAAGAAATTTTTATGATAAAATAACGTATACAACTATTGAATCTTGAGTCTATGTGTTTGTATAGTACACTAGCTCTTGAATATTAAAAAAAAACTAAGAGTGAAAATGTACGTTGTACCGACTCCGGATGTACAATCTAATGAGGTTAAGTATACTCGAAAATTTACTGAAACAGATTGAAATTGTAACTAAATTTAATGTCTCGATTATAAATAGAGCTACGTTGCATTAAATCATTTGAAGTAGGAGATAACATTCTGAAAAATAAGATAATATCTCAAGAAAGAAAATTTGTTAATAATTTGATACAAGTTGCACATCTTATATATAAAATTTGTCGAATATTATTATTGTAAAAATAAATATTTATTATCCATTAAGATATTAATATACGTTTCACAAAGAAATTATTAAGTAAGAGTGGAAGTAATACACCATACCAAATCTGACTATTGGAAATGATTCTATAAAAGCATGAAGATCTAGTGAGCCTTCCGTAGAATTTATCAAGTATAGCATTTATTCTACTTACAAGGAACTAGTAAGCAGTTATATTATGATTTTAGAATATATTTTAACGAACATAATTTGTAATGAAAAACAATCATTTACTGTCAATCTCATAAAGTGGGTTCTATAGTTAATGACTTATGGTTGCATTTAATGAGTGGACAGAGTCATACAAATACTTACACGAAACTCGTAAAATTTAAATGATACTATTGCTTCTAGATATAAAAATGAATATAGAGTTAATTGTTCCTGAAACAAATTCATTCTACTACAAATTAATATAATTTTCAACCACGATAACGTAGAATAATACACTGTACGTTCTTTGAAAATTAGATTAACTCCGTCATTTTCCTTGATTTAACGATTGATTGAAAATTTACTTAAAAAACGTAGATCTGAGTGCGACGCTAACCGAGTGTAAAAATCTTAAGTTTGGCATAAGCTATTTTAGCATCATCATGCAGAAGTCCAAATTTTTTGTTGCAATCTTAGTTTTATAAAATAATCGAGATATGTAATTAAGTATATTTCGATTATTAATATGGTATTAATACAATATTTTTTTTATTATTTCATAACAATGTGTTTCTTTACTTTTTTTCTGCATTCTTCGTTTTTAATTAATATTCTTAAATACTTGTATTAACTATATCTCTAAGAGAGCTATAAAAGTAAATTTGAAGACACATAAATGTCTTAGATGAACCGCGGATACTTTAAATGCCATTGTGGCTAATTCATCTTCGATTAAACAGAAAATAATGGACAAGCAATTATATTTTATGACATTTAAGTAGTAATACCTTACAAGTTAGAATCGAATATTACTATTTGGCACTGTAACGGATCAATTTTCTGCTGAAAATGAGCCGCGTAGTTTGATGTATTAATAGTCGTTTTCACCGTCATATCCCCACTAATATTGTAATTGACATATAGCCACTTAAATTTACATTACCAGTGGTATTTGCATAGTTGACGATATTCTTTGAAGGATACAGAGCAAGAATGGAGTGAGAGTGTAATCTTTACTGATCTGGAAATCTTTTCACAATATTATAATAAACAATTTCTCCCCCACTGCGTATAGAATCTTGCTCCTTAAACTTATATGCTGGGAGTTACTTTCTATTTTGTCGATGAGAACATGTGTATGCTATTGCCATCTTTCGACTCTGATGCTATCCACGCAAGTACGGAATCGGCGGTTCTCGTTACGGCACTTATAAAATAACATTAATGGCATGCTCCATTATACGAATTTTATTTTTGTGCTACAATTTCTTAATATAATAAACACAATGATATCGTGTCCCACGCTGTAAGGTACTGTTACGAAAAGTATATTGTTCAATCTTGTTACGCCACTCATCAATTCTCCTGAAGCCATGTAAAGACATATGGTCGAACAACTTATTTTACGGGAAATATGTGTATAAAAATTAGATACCATTAAGATTATTATAATTATCGAGGCCTTTGTAGAAATTAATTAAATTAAATAAGTAAATTCAAGGCATATTTATAACAAATGGATTCAAGCTTAGAAAATAATTAATTTAGCGTATTTTCCAAACATTTTTCAGAGATTTTTCAAAACAATAAGATTATCTCTAAATAATAATTGCACAGAGGGTACTTTTGTAATATTTAGAGATATTTATTACTGACTCTGAACGTGAGTATACATTTCAATATGGCATTTTTTCTGACTTAAATTGGTTTTATAATTTTCAATTAATTCTGTAAATTCTGTATATGAAAAAAATGTATATTTACCAGAAAGATCCAATTTTTCTAATTCCGGAAGCCCGCTAAAACTAACGTTATCCAAACTTGTAATTCTATTACATCTAAGAATTAAATTTCTTAGACTTGTAGAATCCAATTTAGTAGGCATTTCTTCCAATAGATTCTTACTCAAATTCAAATGGTACAATCTTGGAGTGCCTGTTAAGCTGTTATCATCCATTCGATTAATCAGATTTGAGGATAAATCTAGACTAATCACCGACGTCCAAATCTTTGGAAAATCCGTAAGGTAATTGTCTGATAGGTTAAGAAACTGCAATTCGATATTGTTACGGAACGCTGGAGAAGGTATAGTTTTCAGTCCATTAGATGATAGATCGAGAACTTGCAGCTTCAAGAGATTGGCAAAAGAACTTTTGTTTAAACGTTCGAGGTGATTGTAGTCCAGGAAGAGATGAGTGAGTTCGCGATTCTTGGCAAATATATGATCGGGTAGCATGCGAATGGAATTGCTTGAGAGTCGAGCGTAAGTCAAGGATGGAAGACCATGTAAACCGGGCCGGTCTAGACCACATCTTGAAACATCCAGCTTTTGAAGTTTTTGATGTCTTAAAGTTTCGTACCTGAAAAGCATTTATCCATTAAGAATTATAAATTAATTACTACAAAAAACAAGGTTCGTTGATTGGTATTTTTCGATAACTATACGTTAAGTAAAGTAAATAGGAAAAAATCATTTACTCCTTATGTATAATACGACAATGAGATACTTTTAGTTTAAAATTATTAATGATTTTGTAGAAATTTGTTTTAAAAATTGACGAATAATTTCGCGATAATAAATTGTTTTTAAATGAAATTTTTAATTTTATAATTTCTAATGTTATTGTTTGATATTATTTTTAAGACAGTTTCATATTCAAAATGAAAATTTTCTTTTAAAATATTTTTTAATTGTTATCAATTTACAATTTATAATTTATTCTTATTGTAAAAATTTTCGACTGTAAGAATAAAAGATTTTAAATAATTGAAAGTAATACGAATATATTTTTCAAGAGTCACGGTTCTATTGATAAATATTATTTTTTGCGAGTAATAATACATCTTATACACAAATAAAATAATGTTGAATTTAAAAAATATTTTTGTTATTTCATTACTTTTTCGACTACTATAATTAGCTAATAATATTATTACTTATTTTAAAAGAATATAAGAATTGTAAATCATGAATGTCATATATTTGTAACGATGCTCGTACATCATATCAGTAACTTTGCTTTTATATTATTCTTATTGTTTAATTTATTTATAATAATTAATTATGAGAGTATTCACCTGGTGCTATAAACTAACATGGAATTATCGGCCAAGCGCAAATCAATAAGTTCTGGGAAGCCTTGAAACGTTCGTGGACTCAACACTTTTAATTGGCATTTCGAGAGATCAAGTCCTTTCAGCTTCAAGCTGTAAGAATCCTTTATATCTTTTAAAGGATTACCAGCTAGACTCAAATAGGTAAGCTCTGGTAAACCTGACAATGATGTATTTTTGAGACCCTCGATACCTATTAAAAGGAAATGTGGATGCATCAAACTAGTTAATTCATTCTCAAAGATAAAATTTGATTAAATGAACATATAATTTTTATGGTAGATTTTAATGCTTTTCTGTGATATATTTTCATACGTTCTTAAAATAAGTTTTACTCTAAGTTATAAAAGCGAAGTTGAAATTAGTAACTTTTTAAGCTTGAAAAATAATTTTGTTCTTTTTTGTCTAATCACTTTATTATTAAGAAAAGATCGCAAATATATTTTTGCAGATATTCTGATATTTAAAAATTATGATCCTGATTTATTATAAAGCGTGCTTGCATTACATAAATAAAAGGATCAAGATCAATGAAAATTAGTAAAATAGAGTAAGTAAGTCTTCAGTTACAGTTTACGGTCACTTTTTTTTCAATCTCCAACTTCTTTTGACATATTCACAATGCAAAAGTCCGAAAATCAATTGGCTATCAAGTGTCAATTACCGCATGAATCCGCGCTAAGGAACTGCAGTGCCGCATTTTTCAGACCTCCTAGTTCGCGCAAAGAATTGCCAGTGAGATATAAAGTCTTGAGACGCGTCAACTGGCTGAGCGACCCCAGGGCTGCGACGTCTTTCAACGCGTTCTCGTTGAGATCGAGTATTCGCAAATTACCGAGTCCTTTCAGACTCGTCGGTAAGGAGCTTAATTTGTTGCGTGCTAAATTCAGGTGCTGAAGTTCGGTAAGCCGATTTATGTCTGCTGGAAGTTCTGCAAGTAGGTTACCGGAAAGATCCAGGTACTCCACCTGTCGTAATAGATATCAAATAGGGATGTTTAAATAAAAACTTATTAAAGCAACTTTTGTTATGTGCCTTTTATCAGTTGAGTCGGAATAAAAACCTTTATTTAAAATAACGAAATTTGCACCTTGTTTTAAAAATTTGTTCTATTATGATAATTGAATAGATTGGTCAAATAAACCTAACCTAATACGCGTCTACCTAATTTTTGAAAAATATTCAAGTACTTACAAAGTGGAGTTAAAGTTAGTACATACGTATAATGTTTATAAATATTCCAAAATCCTTAAAAAAATTTAAGCAGATAATATAATTAGTTATGAACGTTCAGAAATATCAAAAAAGTTAATTAAAATTGAAGTTCAAATACTATTTAGTTATTTGCTTAGTCTATGTTATATTTTATCTTGAAGAAAGATCTTCAGAGGTTAAGATTAAATTCCATTTCTATACACCTAGAAAATTATTCATTTGATTTTATTATGGTAAGTTGCTTTTCTAAAAAGACGTTTTTCTTATGTTTAAAATTATAAATTTGCTAAAATTTGAAACTATTGATCACAATAAAGTTAAAGTAAGTTTGAGCATATGCAATCGTCAAATTTTCAATAATTTAAAAATTATGTAATTTTATAAAAATACATTTAAGTATTGATGTTTCTACTTAAAAATCAAAGAAAATATGAATATTATTTTAATGCTAATTGAAAATTCTTAACATTTAAATATTTAAAAATTTCGAGTTCATTCATAATAATCTCTTTGATTACATAAGTGACTATTTACTTTTGATAGGAAATTATTCAAGGCACTGTGCCTTGGGCATAGATGAATCATTAACCATGTAGTTCTATAACTAAAATTTCAGTTCAACATACAATTCTTTCTTTAATTGCGGTTAATACATCAATGTAAATATACCCGATACATTTATTTCGAGCAACTACCTGTAATCAGATGTAACTGAGCGATAAGCCGTGAGTCACGTAGGAATCGCATTACTCACGCCCTCGCGCCATGTAGTTAATGGTCGATGACTACGAAGCTACAGGCTCTGTAACTACAAAGCAGTGTATATGCCCATAATAGATAGATATGGTAAAAAAGAAAAAAATGAAAAACATCTCACAAACATAGTTTCATCAAATGATCGTATTCTTAATTACAAAAAAAAAAAAAAAAATAAAAAAAGAGAATGAAGGAACGAAGATAAGTTAAGACGCGAGTGAATAGCAAACGATGCTCTAATTACTCTGAAAGTGCGCCACTACTTTTCGCACTTACCGCAACACTGACATTCTCAGGGAAGGTGTGGAGGCCGAGGCCCGAACAACTGACCGTCTTCAGATCGCAGCGACAGCCCTCAGGACACGCGCTCGTCAGGGCACCCCAAAGGCCCGCGAGGAACGCGAGGAGGCGCATTGTCTCACCTGCTTACCTGCCGCTTGGCCATCCTTGGCTCCTGCCCTGGCCACAGGCAAGAGAAGAGGATCGTTCCGCTCGCCCGGCCTTTAGCAACGGTTCTGGAGCGGCTGCGCGCTAACGCCGGTTATCGGTTATTGGAGATTAACCGCGAGGCGCGTGCTATCTCGACATCTTAGATAGATAACTACGGCGACGCCACCATGCCGCAACATTTTTTTGTCCCCCTTTCTTTGAATCACACTGGCGCCGGTTGAAGGTGGAAACAGTAACGAAGCAGCGGCTTTCTGCTATTAATTGTTTTCAGGTGTTAAAACGACGTTTTTGAGCGTCGTTGGTCGGCTACGCTTTTTCCTTTTTCGAGACTGCGGAAGATCCGAGTTTTAGACGTCAATACTGTAACGATAATAAATTCAACATCATCCAGTGTTAATATGTCTAAGGCATTGTGCAATGCTTTATGAAATATTAAATCGATTACTTTTTTAAAGAAACACTTTTATATTAAAGCGAGAAGTCGAAGGTGACCGAAAATATTGCATATTAAACCGAAGTATTTATTAACTAAATTAACTAAATTATTTTGTATGTGGCGAAACGGAATTTAAAGATAAAGAAAAAATCTTTCTAATTCTCAGTAATTTTCGCCAATTCTTGTTGCAATTTTTATTAGGTTAATATTTATTCGTGCAATCTTATTTGCAAATAAAATAATATACCCACTTGTTCGCTTTTTTATATTAATTAATGAAATATTTAAATAAATACGTATAGAAAATTCGAATATTCGTATAAATTTACATAAATTTAATAAAAAATATACATCTTTACATTAAAAATTAACAAATTAAGAAATGAATTTGTAATGTGATAAAAAAATTAAAAGTTTTCTCTATAATTCAACATTGCCGGTTATTTTCAACAATAATTGAAAAAAATATATATATATATATACTTATATTTAAAAATTTATAACGATATATTATATAAAAGTTTAATTATTCAATAATTTATTCAAAAATTTAAATAATAATATATTTTTCATTTTCCTTTGACGTTACCAACTATTCTAGGATACCTTCTATTTTTATTTTATTCAAATTTCACTTTAAAATCTTCATGTGAAATGTTATCATAATCTTTAATATTATTCTTATTATTTACATCATTATTTGAATACTAGAATTCATCATTAAAATTATCGTTAAAGCAAAAAAATTATAAATGACATTATCAATATTTATAAGGTTAATAAAAAACTGTAATATCATTAATTTAGGCAGTACTAGAAAAAAATAGGTATCATTCAATATTGCCATGAAAAAAGAGAAAATTGTTGAACAAAATTCTAAAATTATTGTATTATTATAAAAAAGTAGTAATTCTTATCTTTTTTTCAAATAAAAAAACTTTTCATATAATTTTACATAAATTTTATATTGAAATTCTTGTAATGATTAAAATTAAAGGTATCGAATTTAATGTCTAATATGTAGATTTTTTTATTTGCATATGTTCATAATGAAGAAATAATTATTTTTTGTACAGATACGTAATTTAATATTTACTATTACTACTTTAAAATACTCCTTATTTTTATTATGAAAGTTTCGATTTAACCGTTTATTGCTTTTAAGTATAAAATAGATTTTAAATAATAATTGTGGATTGATATTTACTTATACCAATTTTAAGATTGTAATAACGAGTGTATCGATGAATATTAAGTAAATAAACTAAATTAAAACATTTTTAAATTACCAAAAATTTTAGATTTGTTATTTATTTTCTACATACATTTTGCGAATATTGAAGAAGGAAAATGATTTTTTACTTAAATTGTATTTATAATCTCGATATTATTATAATATTAAAGGATCTTTGGCTAGTCGAACCTTATTTTTCTTAATTTAAAAAAAGTTTATTTCGACACGAATGTGAAATTATTAGTTTTAACGAGTTTATTTGAGTTCGCATACACATATCGACGTATATTTTTTATGCAAATACAAGCTTTAATCTTTTACAAACAAATTTCATCGATTTTAAAGTGACGAAGAATTAGACCATCCGGTAATTCGAGTCGCCTCGAAAAAGATTAAAAATTGCAATTAAATCTAATTCGACCATTAAAAAGTCGAGGAAACGAGCAAAAGGCCAGGATTGCAAATATGCGTTCCAGCGTGAAAGCGAGTACAATATTCGATCACGGTGACCAAGCAAAGGCACATACAGTATGAGAAATTCGAAGAGGCCATCGCGCTGGAAAACGCGGACCATCGGATTAATCTGCCGAGTATTCGAAAAGCCGATATTGCGGCGTCGCGACGTCCCTCGCATAAGCCTCTGGCCCGCGCATCCACTCGTCGGGACTAAGCAGGACGAGACGTCGATCGGCTTTCCTTTTCGTTCTCTTTACTTTGGTCTCTCTTTTTAAGGTTGAGTACGGCGTGGACTGGCGCAGTCAGCGAGGGCCGCGCAACCTTTTGGGAATCCCATTGGGTCGTAAGTGGATGGCATTTGCGCGAACGTCGGCTACTCAAGGGGCGGTTGAATTGCAATTTCAAGAAGGGCGATGGGGGATGAGGAGGATATCGCTCTCGTTTTGCGGCGGCGAATCGACGACGCTCGTGCTGAGTGACTTTTTTTTAAAGGAAAAATAATCCTTGATATACGAAACATTTTTATTTCTGCGCTTCTGAACACTTTGTAAGACGACGTATTAGGATATTATGGATGCACCCAAGTACGTGGGATTCGTAGATGATTTCTTTGCGGAGAATCATTAGAGAATACTGTTTTACATTGTGCAATCATTAGAGACATTTTATATTATACAATTGAGGCATGTAACTAGAATATGAGAGTGTCGGTGAGGACATATGTATGCGTGTGCATACAATAGTATATTATAATGTATCTGCTGATGTCAGAAGCGTGATTTGTAGTTGTATGACTTGCGAAAAATAGTGTGGTGCAACTGTCAGTTTCTAACACTTTCCTCTTCCTCTTCTCCTTCCTGAACGAAACGATCTGCTGTCGATATGTGCGCACGAGATCGCTTCCTTTCTTTCCATTGTATTCGATCTACACGGTGAAATCGGGCGAAATGTAAATACGAACTTCGTAACATTCGCTTTGTGTTACTGTGTTTATGTATTATATCAGTTGTTTTATAAAAGTGTCCATCTTGCAAACACATATTATAAATTTATGCATTAATGTAGATGAAAAAATTACTTCATATTCTTAATGATCTTTGAAATAATTTGGGAAACTCAACTTAACATTATACGTCTATTATTTAGTTATAAAAGAATTTTAATCGATTAAGTTCTGAAAATGTGTAGCTTTTAAAATAAAATCGAATACAAAAATTGCAAAACTTTTCAATTTAACTTTCTCTGCGAATTACTCATAAGAAGTATATTTTTGTTTATTCAAAAAAATTGAATATTGCAAATAATGAGTTTACGTATTTGTTTTCAGTAATTAATATAGTTTTCTTGAAATCAAAACTTATATTTGCGAAATGATGATAGATTAATTATTGTTTCAATTTAATAAAAATCATTATTCATTTTTCTTTAATTTTTCTTAAAAGTAAGTTTTATTATTTATAACAGTATTTTTAATGAGTACATTTTTTTCAATACACAAACAACATTATATAAGCGATTTATCATATAAAATCCATAAATAGTTATTGAACGAAAGATTTTTTATAAATTATAATCTTTTCCCTTTATAAGTACAATTGTAGCATATATATTAGAAATACATTCTTTAAAAATTGCTAATAAAACTCATTTTGAACTATTTTGTAGTAATAAAATTGGAATTATTTCTTTGATAAAGCACAGCAGGTCATTATTAGCACTTATTAAAAATGAATGCTCTTAAGGAATATTTATGGGGAAACAGGAGATTTCTAAATAAAAACTAGAGTCCTAGTGAACTAATTCCTAGTGAATTTCTATCTTATTCTGTTTTTGTTGATATTACTATAAATTATATCCGTAAATAACAAGGATAGATCGTGTAAATTATATATATTTAATAATTCATCTTTAAATGAAAAACTTAATTAATCATTACGGCTATTAATATTTTAATTATTATCAATTAATATTTTCAAATATATATATTTATATATGTATATATGTATGTATATAATAAATTGAAACTAAATGTAAAATGTTAAATGTGTAAACAAATAACACGTGTAAACATGAAGAATATGAATTGATATTAAAATTCATAATTTCATACAAAATATAAAATATACGCAGTTTAGATGCATTTTTCTAAATTATTTATACATTAGTACTTTAAATTGAAGAATATTTAATTTAAAAATTTATACATATATATATACATTAAAGAAATGTCAGAACTAATAATTTAATGTAAAATAAGTGTTGCAAATAAATATTTCTTAAAAAATTAGTATTTTTATAAATGAGTAAGTTATTTTAGTATTTAACAGATGTAAGTGAAAACATGCATTAGAATTTTAGTTACGTACATATTCTTAAAAATAACGTTTATATACTGCAATATATTGCAGTTAGAAATATTTACTGATTTAGTATTTTAATTTAAAATTTTTACATTTAATTTATTTTTTACCCAATAATGTTAGAAAACCCATTAGTTTTCAAGTACAAGTATAAGCTATTCTTCAGTTTCCCATAGCTATAAATAAAAATGCACCTTTGCAGAAACATTTTAAAATAAATGCTCAATGTATAACATATGTACATATTTTTTATTAATGCTCTATAAATTCTTTTCGGCGTGTAGAGGCAGTAAAAAAAACGCGTAGAAAAGCATCATGTGGTATATAGAAGTACAGCATCATAGAAAAAAATTAGGAATCATCTCGAATGATTTCATTATCGCACATATCATCCGGTTCAAAAGATTTTTTCGGGTCCAGTCAACGAAAGTACTTGAATTGGCAGGGAAACCGGGAAAGGCAAGAAAAAGAAAAAGAGTTGGAACTCGTGCGCAGGACGTCACATCGGCTTCACACGTCCGGTTGGGCCAATCCAATCCCGGGTCACACCCTCCGAGGGTGTGATGCGCGGCTTAGCCCCGCGGCTTATCCGCGCGCCTGCGTCTTCCCCGCTCCCTACCTGTTGATCAGAGCGACCAACCCCTCGCCGCTGCGCGCGATTTCGCAAATCCGTGCGGCCGGACTCCCACGCGCGGTCACGCCTACCTCGTACAGCATTGGACAGGCGGGAACGCATTTTACACCGGATTACGCGTGCGTTAACGACGCTTTCGCGTTTCTTTCGTACGACGGAGCTGTTACAACCAAATAACGTCGTCCTTTTAGATCCTTTTCGAATTCGTTAGTCTTTCTACATTCCGGTGTCTCCGGGTTTGGGGTAACAACTCGTCGGTATCACCGGTTTACTCGAAATGAACGTACATTACATACAATTACTCTTTTAATTTTCATTTTATGCACCCTATGAATTACGTAAATTGTCATGATATGTATAATAATATGCAGAATATCTTACAATGTTTACCCACTTAGTGCACATTTTATCGGGTCGAAAATTTTGTCGTATTCTTGTTTGCGTTTCAACGTAGAAATCCGCTATATCCGCGAAAAAACAAATTAAGTATACCATAGCGTATCTCTTTTTTCCAACTCAATAGTTCCAGAAGTATTGTCAAACAGATTAAGGCACACGGTCAAGCCAAGTTTAGAAATGGGGAACAGCGCTCGCCATCTTAGCTGACGCCAAGATCATCTTGGAGAATCTTCCAACGTCCGGGTGCTCGCGAGCGCTCCTATCCATCTGGGTCCACTGGGCGCGAGCTCGCCCGATAGCTATAATTAAAAGTCGATCAGAGGAACGGAGACCTCCCACTCCCACCCTTTGGCAGTCGCCCGATAAAGACTCCCCCCGTTGAAGCTCCTTCTTGCTCTGGGATACGGCTGGGATGTGCACGTATTTTTAACGCCTTCATTTCCGGCGTTGCCGCAGCGGAGGCAGACCGGAAATAGCGGCGAGATATAGCTCGTCGCTGTTTCAAGTATTGATCAGTTCGAGGAGCCCGCCGCCACGCCACTATCCTCCTCCTTTCCACTCATCCCACCCTTCAATCTTTCCACCTAACCTCCAGTGATGCTGCTGCTGCCATCCTCGCACGGACCTTTGAAGCAAACTCGGAACAGTCTTTTACTCCCTTCCTGGAATTACGGTGCGATGCGCTCGATGTACGGATTCCATGGTAGCGAACGCTATGTAAAACCCGACGCGATCCATCCCTTGTAGTAGGACTTTTTGCCAAGTTAATCAAGCACTCGTCCTCGATGTTACAAACTCACATACCTTTAATTAAACGCCTGCTTTGCACTTTGCACTTGCAACTTTGTACTTCGATAAATATGACGTTCTATTACCAGACGAATCCGAACTGTTTCATCTGAGATAAGACTTTATAATGACCTACAGTGATTGATTCAATACTACATTAATTCGTAAAATTAACTTGGAAGAAGTTTGTTCGAGTAAAATTTAGTTTTTTAAATCAGTAAGAAAAATGTCGAGTACGTTATTAACGTTTAAAAATTCTTACAGGAGCATCGAATTAAAGTAATCAAAATTAAGCTTTTCGTTGAATACATTGATCTTATTTATCAGTAAAATACAAGTACTTAGAAACAAATATCAGAAGTATTTCTTTTAAGTTCTTTAAAGTTAAAATTTACTATCCTATGTGGCATGTATTTCTTTCTTATCATACCTATAAATTACCGTTTTAATGACATCAATCGTATCGAAATGCTTTTAAAATTCACATTTAAGCACCTAGTAGATCTCGCAAAGCTTTTTCATTACCTGCGTTCTTTCGCACCCTGAATACAATTTACTGATTCCTACGAAAATTAAATGATTAGCCAGCAATATTATGACACAAACAAAATTTGGATATTCATTGTTTGTTGCGTCGATGTTCGCTTCTTTTTTCCCTTCATTTGGCACAAAATCCAACTGCTCGGCTTTTCTTTCACCCAAGGTTTCGTATCAACGACGAAACATCTTGAGCTCACACTAGAAAAATTTACACGACTTCCGCTACCCGACGAGATCTCACTTTTTATCCAATCTTTTTTGATCTCCAGACTGGGCGACGTCGCTTTTTATTATATGAAACTATAACGGAACGCGACTATTGGCGGATGCGCAAGATAAGAATGGGGGCTTCTTTCCGTCTCGCGCGGAGTTATATGAATCCAGAGACATTGAGCCAAACGTGGGGATGGGATACGACGATAGCTGGAAGATGTTTCTTGAGATGTTAATGTATTGATGTACTCATGGCGCGATTGAGGAATCGTGTTTATTCCCTGGCTGGGGCTAATGGCTTATTGTGGATACTTTCTTCCAGGATCGCAGTATCAGGATAATATTCTTTTTGATTTGTTGCTTCTTAATGAGATTTCGCTGTGAATTTAACAAGATTGAAGTTAAAAAAATTTTGTGATCCAGAGCTGCTTAAACAATTATTGTATAAATTTAGTGGTCGATTAAGTAGTGATAGTTGAGGGAATTAAGTGAATTGAATTTTAGATAAATCTATCGCTGCTATTAATAAATTTTATTTATTTACGATAATTTATGAGTATCTTTTTAAAATAGTCGTGAAATATTAGAAAATCGGACATTTTAAAATATATATAGTTTTTTTTTTAACCGACATATAATAATTTTTAATATTAAAATTTTTCTAATATTAGGAATATCTTATTTAAAACACTATCTAGATTACTAATTATATAAAAAGTGTTATTTATATATAAATTAGAATTTTAAAAATAATATATTTTTAATATTTAAAAATACATATATAAAAGAAAATACAACAAAGATAATGATAATAATTTCTACCAGTGAAGACCGAATTTGAAGTGTCGCATTCACAATTATAAACGCACTAATTTACGGCGTAGATGATTTACAAAGTGCATTAAAAAAATGCCTAAAAATAATGCTTAGTGTAATCTTAATACGACATGCACTTAAATATTAAAATTCATTCTTCTTCTCGAGGTACCGTGAATATTACTTTGTTAAAACTCATATACTGTTCTACGGTTGAAGAGTTAATGAAAGTACCAAGGCCTGAATGAGAATCGGTGCAAGCATCACAGCTCGCAACACCACGTGTTTAATCGCACAGTCCAAATAGGAGATGACACTACCAAGGGTGCACAGGTGAACAGAGGGTTCGATTCCCATGGCCGGAATGGCGGCTCATCTCGGGGTCGCTTTTTCTCGTCGCGCCTCGGCAGTAATTGCCACGCAGTATTTGTCACTGAAATAAAATCCGACGTGGGCGCCTCTGAGTGCGCGCGGGGTTAATAAGCTCCTTTTCCATCTTCTCTTTGTCGATTTCACGCGAGTTGATACACGAGCTTTGCTTTATACAGGAAATAGAGAAAACAAAGACGCGTGAGTTGGTGCCAAAACCGACGAGGGTTCACGCGGTAGGCTCGAGCAAGTTTTTAGCGGCTCCCGGTGTTTCGCTTTACGATTCTTTGAGGTGCGCCAGCTAAAAATGCTTTGAAATCATACGCGGCGTACATACATATGGGGATTACCGAATTGCTATAACGTGCATTTGACCCCGGTGTATTCGTTAAAACTTTTTTTATGTATGTGTACGTATATTATTTTACGATAAAGATTGTGTTATTTGGTTTTTTAATTTTATATTCGAAATTTTATTAATCTTGTTTACGTTGCTTAAGCATGTGATAATTAAATCGATATTTTTATTTTGATAATTGTAGAAGTGTGAATAAAGTATGAATACAAAATTGACTTGTAGAATAAACTTTGATTTGATCATATTTCTTAATCCAATAATTTAATTTTGCTATTTAGTAATCATTATATAATACGCACGTTTTTAATAAAAAATTAGTGAAATCATTAATTCAAATAATTATCAATAATTTTATAATTCATAATTTAAATATGCATAATATTGAACAAAATTTCAAATGCATTAAAAATAAATAACTTTACTAGCATAGAGTTGTTTCGCCTGAAGATATGCTACCTGTTATACGCAACAGCAATGAGGATTCACAGTTTCAGGGTACTAATATATATATATATATATAGAGTTCAGTATTAATGTATAGTTTTTAAATGTATTTTATACAAGTATGATTTTACTTATATAAATAAAAAAATTTGATTAAAATATAATTAAATAACCAACATTATTAAGCAATTCTTCCAAAAAATTTCTTTTGCAATTCAAAAGTTTCACAAGTTTTTTAACTGTTTTTTACACAAAATAATTTAATAAAGAAGCAAATATATGGTCTTTTATATAAATAATATCGTGATATAAGAAAAATCCTTTTTTTTAAATTACAATTCTTAGTAAATAATTATATATATATTATGTTTTTCATTAGGTTAAATTAAGAAATATAGTTTATATTTACGAAAGTAGAAATGATTATTATTTGAACAGGAGCTAGAGTATAAAAACTATGAAAATATTTGTAGTGTATTGCTCCCGGTAATTTTATATAAAAATTTTTGTACGAAGTGATAACCTGCGTAAAAACTTAATGTTCATTTATAACACTCAATATTCCTTTTTTAATAATTTTGTATAGTTTATATAAAACTTGTGAAAGAGTAAAATTAAATAGCAAATCTCCTAATATTTGCTGTAGTACTTTCATGACGAAAAATTAAAAATAAGATTTAACTTCGACAAAACTTATTGTACGTGTACATCGGTTCGTTACTTACAGGACGTCGCGCTCAAGTATCGCGGGACTCTAAGTAGCTGCTGCAGGATTTATCCCGTCGAGGTGAAATTCGAATGGGCGACGAGGCGCTATTCGCGGTTCGCTGCGCCCTTCTAACGAGATCAAGAGCGACGAGACCTTAGTCGTCACCGCGTCAGGTGCATCCATACAGATGGAATAAGACAGATGGATATTTATTTTGTGTATTTGGAAGAAGCATTCGTATCAGAGATTTGCATTAAGAAAAAAGGGATTTTCGTAGCTGCTACGTTAAAGGCTTGTATCTATTCTATTATATTAATTGTATATTTAGATTGAAAAACGTATGGATTTTATCTTAAAATCCATGAGATATGATGTATTTTGAGTTCACTAATTCTATTAGTGCACCTGTTTAATAAAAGTACAATATAAATATTAAGGTAATATACCTTTAATAAATAGCGAACAAAATTACTGTAATGAAAATTAAAAGCTGTGAGTTGTCATTGCATTTATTATATATAATACAGGTTTATACAACATTTCACGTGGATGTAATGAATTTTAGTTTGACCGCTTATAAATCTTAATTTCAAATACGAACGTGTCATTTGTTATTTAGACACATTTTTATAATAATTCAGTACTAATATTATAGATATTTTTATTTACTTTAAATAATATTTTTTATTACCACGTATAAATGTTTTAAGTATTTAATTTTAACATATTGATTAACAGTATTGTACATGTAGGGTGTGCAATGAAAATTTTGTAAATCTATTAGACACCATTGATTCGTCGAGATAATTATACTTGTATAAAACGATATTTTAATTTTGAAAAATAGTTATTTTTTAACAGATTTAATTTTTTTTACTCTTTAATTCATAAAAACATTAACATCGTTGAAAATTATTAACTTATTAAACGTAACAGATATTGATTATAAAATGTTAAAATTAAGAAATAGTTTAAATTTAAAATGTTTCGTTGTAAAAATGAAATAATAAACAAATTAATAAGTGAATATTTCTTTTCAAGATTTAAATGCTCTTGCCTACACAAGTGATTATTTAGAATAAATAGAGATATTAATTTTGTTTTTAGCATTAGAAACAATGCGTTGTTACATCGAAAATTTTTAATATCAATACAAAAAAATCAGAATATAAAACAGCTGATCTACGCTATCGTAACAATACCTCCTTCAAATACAAAAAAAATATTAATCGCATAAAATAATTAGAGTTGTGTACTCGAATGTAGGGTTTCAAGCCCCGTCGATTGTCATATCTGCAATGTAAATAGTCTCGAAACATTGGACAATATCGACTGTAGTCGAGAGCTGAGCGAGGTAATAAGCTTACTTATCATCTACTCCATGATTGGAAATCCACAAGGCGGATAAGCCATAGAGATTAAGAGTCGTGTCTTAAGCTAATCGTTCATCTAACGAGTGGCGCACAAAGAGTGCGGGGTGAAAAAATAACAGGGGCTGCACCACAGTCGTAGGGACGCATCTGTCGTGGCTCCCAGGATAAGGACGGATCCCCCGCGCATTGTTTAATCGCAAGCGGTGTTCCCCGTAGTAGCCCTCGTTTGATTGCGTGCGACGATCTCGCCAAGGGCAAATGTGATTATCATTTTTACTTTACGCAAGCGCCAAGAGCATTGGTTCTCGTCGTCTCTTACCGAAGAAGGGATGTCGTTACAGGGTTGGAGGCACTTAAGGAAATGGAGTTGTAAGCAGGAGATCGAATTCAAGAGGTTCGCCGAATGGATTTCCATTTAGCTCATTTGGTGTTCGCGCTATTGGAAATTTGAAAAGTTTTTAATTTTGCACAAGTTTTATTTGATCTTATCATTGATTCTGAATAAATATGGTTCAGATGGTCAGACGGGACTAAGACTTCATTTAATGTCGCACTAGAGAAAACGACAGCATCTCTTTGTACACCCTTCTCTGTTTACTGTTTGAATATAACTGATTGAAGGGGTATTGTAATCATGACTTCCTCTTGTTTAGAGTGAAAGAAGTTGTAGTAACTACGGGAAAGTAAGGAATGAATAATATAATTTAATAAAGAATTTTGATTTTTGCGCGATGTTTATTTCTGCACTATATATTCAATTGCATACTTTCTTAAAATGAAGATTGTATTAATTTTTAATATTGTTTGACAATCGGTACAATTTTAGTTTGTGCAGCATTTATTTTTAAAGTATTTTTATCAAATGTACAATTTTTTATCGTTTTTAATTATTTTAAATATATTAATTAATTTAACATACAGTTTTTAATTATTTATTAAGCAGAGGATGTTTTTGTAATGATATTAATGTTTTTTAATATTTACACAAAGATAATTAAAGGAATACAATTTAGGTGATATTACTTTAATTTTATATACGTATAATATATGTATTAATTAATAAGCATGTATTAATAGTTGATACATAAATTAGTTTAGAGTAATAAATTAAGAGGTAAACAAGAGCATGGGCAAGTACTTTGTTTAGTTTTGATGCAGCTGAGTTGGAACGTGCAGCTAGATACTAAGCAATAATTTAAACTTAGAAACTTCACTTTATTTTTTTGATTTTAAATAATTTAATTAATCTAGTTTATAGAAATAATGATATAATAAAATAGAACATTTATTAATAAGGTACAATAATTAGACAGAGTTAATAAGAGTGAAAATATTATGGATCTAAATTTTTTATTTGAAAATAAGAAAAACTATAATATAAAATTTGTGCGTTTATTTTATTTTTATTAAATTTACCGAATGAATGTGATCAATAAAATATTTTTTAATAAATTAGTTTTCTTCAATAAATGTTTTGATGATCCAACATTAAAATACAAATTTACCATTTCTTACATGAAATAATATACTAGATTGAGTAAAATAGATAGATCTTTATCGGGTCTTGCTTGATTTATTATTCGGAATTTTTTGTAGAATTTATTTTAAGAGTAATTGTTTTCATTAAAAATCAATTATTATTTTTATTGTAATTAATTATAAAATGGATTTCATAACAAAACCAACAGGTTTATAATATTTATTAAATTTGTATTAAATTTAAGCCTATATAAATAATATAATTAAGACTTTATATTATGAATGAATAATAATCTATATTAGGTTAAAGGAATTAATTACATACTTTTAGACATATAATATAAAGTACTATTTTTTACGTAAACATAAATTACCTCATAATAGAATTTAGTAAATAATTTTTTTTTCTTTTCGGTATCTTTTCAATTTTAATTACCAACATTTTAGTAATAAAAATTTCAATACATGTAGAAAATTTTCAGAAAACCATGTATTTTATGAAAATTGCCTTGTATTTTTATGTAAAACATTTCAATAAGTATTTAAAGTAAAAATATTATATCTTAATTCAAAGATTTTTATTTATGCTCTTCATCAATATTTTCTTAAGAATGTTAGTTATCGACAATCAATTTTTAGTCTGAATCAAATTGATTTTGGTTTAATATTGGATACAATAAAGTCGACTCTTTCCACATATCTATGCAATATGAATCTGCAATCAACTGATAGTCGTTTTTCTACTTTTTTCACTAATCAGTGACAGATGCAGTGCAAGGAGCCTCTTACGAATGTACGAAATAGCTTAGTTGATGTATCAAGAACAAAACCCAGTGTCCACATCTTTTCCAGAGAATATAGTGATAACCATCACCACTTGGCGTCTACCCTGGATGGGCATATTTCACCGAGTTATCTCGCACCCGCGAACGGGCCATGCATCTATCTACCTACTTCCTTTATTGCACGCCTACGCTACGGTCGATAAACTACGATGCAAGCATAATCTGTTTGTGCACCTACTCTCCTACACGGGTAGTTATAAATAGATGGGGTGAAAACTGACGAAAAAGTCGAGCATCGTTTCTTCGCCGATTGGCTTCATGGTCGTCTTCGCACAGGGATGTTTGTTTGCGATATTCTCTTACGGATACAACATTTTTTCCATCGGAGAAAAGTGGTTTGAAATCTGAGATATTTTTTAATTACGAGGATTATATTACTTTTTATACTATCCTTGGAGGGATTGTGTATGATGAAGTTCAGTTCTTAATGGAAACTACTTTAGTTTTGGATACATTTATCCTGCATCAAAATACAGATTTTTACGTAAATTTTCGAAAATTTTTAATATAACGATTTTATCGTATACAATATGAATTTATTTAAATATATTGTTATTATTAAATTATAATTAGTTAGAATTAAATAAAAAAAACTGAAATACAAAAGACAATTTTATTATTTTCATAATTAGCTAGTGTAGGCTATTTTAGATAAGCTATACTATAAAATTACACATACTTTGTTCTATATTTATTTGAAATCATGAGTGAAAATTGAATACTTAATATTAAATCGACTAATTAAACCAAATTACAAATTCTTGAAAAAAGGAAAATTAGATTACGAAGCTTAGCAAAAAGTTAGAATAACTCTATACCCTTCAAACCGATCAGCTCGCGACTCCGAGGTAACAGTGTGCGTAAAGAAATTTTCCGGGAATACGTTTCGTTGTGAAACTCGTGGCGCACCTACTCGAGTTGCAAATTAGTCGACGCACGACAAACTTCTACGCTTGTCTTAGATTAATTATACAGGCATGGCTGAGGATCAGCTGTGTGGTTACTTTGCTCGCGAACTGAGGTGTTTTCGGTAGTCAAAACATTCTGTACCTCGTGTAAAAGAAGTTGAAAGATAAAATAAATTGGTGTACGTTATAATAAAAATTACATTAATTTGTATTTTTGCAGTAAGAAAAAAATAATTTTCTGAAATTAATTACCAAAAACAGCCTTAGTTCTACTTTACCTAAATTATAGTTTTATAGTTCTATTACATCGGCTTGTAACGTACTTTTATTTACATTGTTGAAGATAAATTTTAATTTATCAACAAACTCTCGTCTACATTCTGATAAGATTGAAGTACACCTATTGAAGTAACGAATAACTCGTAGGAAGAACACGAAGGATTCCTAAAAATCCCGTAATAAAAACATTAAAAATAATTTGCGTCACGCGTTATCAGAGAATGAGCAGATAAGAGTCGTAGTCTGAGAGCGCCTTGGACAGTGAAAATGAAAACGAATTCCAGCGTCGGCAGGGTCGTGCGAATGCGGCACATAAATTTGCAAGGTGCAAAAATCCACCTTATTACACTCATAACCTAGCGCCTACCAATCATCCGCACGCAAAACAATAACTCCCCAGAAAGGCAGAAGGTAAAAAATAAAAGAGATAGAATAAGAGATGATCCCCAGCTCTTCGTCATGGTTAAGCATCTCAGAAAGCGCGACACTACAAAGATCTCGTAAATTCGTTTCGGGGCACGACGGAGACGCAGTTATTTTCAATTACAGCCTCCCGAAGAAGGCCGACGTCGTTATAATGCACGCGAGATAGAAGCGCCCCCGCGCGTCCCCTAGCGGAGACTAAGATATTATAGGGAAATGGGCGTATATAAGGTACAAAGCTTTGGCTGCCGGCGCCTTTGGCCTCCAAAGAGATGAAGGAAGGAAGGAAGGAAGGAAGAAAGGAAAGTGCGCCGCGCGGCCCACCCATAACTTATCGCAGATTTAAGGCTCTTAGACTTAAGGGACTCTAATAATAATATAGCGCGCTCGCGCCTCCTGCCACCCACACCTCCTACTCCAAACTCTTCTCTCTATTCCTTAACTATGAGCTGGTGTCCCACCGTTGGCGTGCGATCATGGGAAATCTATAAAAAACGCTTAACACGATCACTTCATCCATGCGCATATTTATTTAATCAAGACCTGTTTTTTGATATTTTCACTTTCGTTCACATTTCAATTTATTTTCGACTTTGCCAACATTGCACTTTTTTTTAAATGGCTTCCGTTGCATACTTGGAAAGTTTTGCTAAAAAGTCTTATTGTGTACCTCTGATTTTTTTATAAATTCTACCATCTTGAATCTCCTATTTTAACATCAAATGATGCAGAATAAGAAATATCAAAATTTAAAATTCAATTCACGAAAATTTGCTTTACTTTATATACTTTTCACTATTGTAACTTACTCTATATAAAAATAATTAGTAATGTACTGATTAGCTGCTTAGATATAGATTTTTTTTAATTGTGAAAGAGTTCGAAAACCATCTATTCATAATATTATTAAAAAAGACTGAAAATTTTTGGCAAAAATTAATATTAAGTGCTTTTCTATCACGATTTTTTTATATTTCTATCGTATTTTGCGTGCCAAATAAGAAAAATTTTTAATAAGTCAATGTGAAAATCAATGAAATTTAACGCATACAAATTTTTGCAATAATAAAAATTTAATTATATCTTAAAAGATCAAAAATTATAACTATTTATATCGGATAGATATTACAGAAATAAAAATCTTATGGTCCAAAAGAATGCAAATTAAAAGGGTTTATCACTTTAACAACGTTTTGATTCACAACATTCTCTTTTAAATGCGAATTAAAAATGATTGCAAACAGCGTAAAATTTTCTAGTAAAGTGTGTAACAAACTTTATAAAAAATATCGAACGGTGCTTTTTCTAAACAAAGTATAAAATATTATTCATCGCTTCTCTTAACTGTGTCACTTACTAAAAATAAAAGTACGATCAGGCTTGCATAATTGCTGCATAGGAACTCGTTAATCCAGGCTTGTATTCGTCGATCACATTAATCGAATCCATAAACCATCACTGACCTACTGCTACTTCACATCCACCCGCAGAAGCAGAATGCATGAAAAAGGTGTTATTATCGCCCGATAAGCGTTGCCTCGAGTTTCTTCGTACCGTCTCTTTTACTTGCCGTCTGGATCTCCCTCGAGCAGCAAATAATGCAAAAAAGAAGGGCAGTTTCGCGGAGATTTAAGGCGACGTGCGCGTCACGGTAAACAAAGACCGCGATAAATTTCGTAAGTCGCTGAATTAATAAAAGATTACATACCATGGCACGGTGGTTATACTGCGGAGACGGTCGCGAGATAAGGTGCGCCTTCGCTCGCAATTTCTCTCTCTTTCTCTCGCGTGTACACTTTCTCTTGGGAAAGAGAACCGTAGCTAAATCATCGGATATCTTACTCGTAATACATAAACCACCCTTCAGGCTTACGCATATACATATACATATATATATATATATTATATATAAAGAGGAGCCTGCCACGAGTATATAAGGAAAGTGCGGCATCGCTATCTCAGCTAAAGAAGTTAGGAGGGCTCGAGGAGATGCGGGAGTTCAGAAGAGGACTGCGATGGTCTGGAGTTGGATGCAGCTGTATTTTTCCTTTTGGACGTATGCACTAACCGCTGCTGGTTATTTCGTTTCCTTCAAATTTATCATAGCACTGTATTGGTAGTTGCAATGAAACTAGAAATTATTCTTAAGAATTGTAGAAATTATGTGTGAAGAAAATCAAGGATTAAACTTTTTTTTAATGTAGGAATTTTACACGTTAAATGAATGAATCCTTGAATTAATCAAAAGCAATTATTTAAATTAAACCGCATACACCTTTACTTTCTACAGAAAATGAATAAGAAAATGAAATAATATTATTTTTTATATAGAAAATATTAAAACCAGCGCAATTCAATTTACTATTTAATATTTCAAAACTTTAATGGAGAAGAACGAATTTTATTATTTTATTATATTTACTTTTTTTATTTTGGTATGATCAACGTATTGTTGTAGAATAGTCGTCATATCATTTATTTCAATAACAGATTAAATGTCGATTAGATTATAATATTACAGGGGTGATTAAAGCTTTTATCAGTTTGATTTATTATAATTTTATGTATAATATATAAATCTAAGAAAGATTAATTAGAAATAATATCTAAAGAGCATATTAAATTTTTTTTTATAAACGCTAATAAGCTAAGTAAAACTTTTTTATGTACATATTTATCTTAAAGAGATTAAGATAAATTTATATTTATTTATTGTACTCGTTTCTATCAAAATATACCTATTCAAGATAATATTTAAGGATAAAATATAAGCAGTGAGCAACTGTATTTTAACTAAATTCACCGTTTATCTACTATGTTATATCATGTGAAAAGCAAACTATTCTGTATTATAATGTGATTCGCATTCAAAGAGATGTTAAACATCCTAGAGGAAAAAAAATTGCCGCACACAAAGTGGTTCGGTATATGAATGAAGTTGTAGCTTCATACACACCAAACCGACACTATTTACTTATTATTAGGTTGAGGGATAAGACATCCCGTGTCCATGGGTGCAAACATATGTAAGACCCGATATTAATTGGGCATCTGAAAAGCGACCAAAGGAGGATGCGCTTCTAAAGATGGACTTTGATGTTCCACCCTTCAGTCCATTTTCTCCCAGACTTATGCTCCAATTAACTAATTGACGCGTTGAAAGGGTACCACAGTCTATCGCAAGAAGTCCATCGCTAATGACAGTTCCAGTTTCTTACAAACATTCTTATAATTTTTTTCCATGGGGTAACGCTATTTTCGAAGCACTAAGAAGGAATTTGTTAGCTTTCCCTTAAAGAATATTCAATTTTACTTAACCAAAGGTGAAACTATTTTTCACATTATCTTTTTCCGGTCTCTAATCTATAAAAATTATTAAAATACTTGGAGATGAACGCATACTTTTTATATTCTATAATTTTTCTTATAAATTTAGTTATGAGTGTAAGATGATATGGTGTATACACATTTTCCGTGTTTTAAATCGAAGAACTAGCCAAAATTAGATAGATTTTCTGTTTTTTAAAAAAATTTTTATTTTTTTGAAAAAGAGTGGTAATAATATTCAAAAGTTTTAAATCGTATTTTCAGATAGTTATTTTGAAAACTAAAAGCTTTGCGGGATAAATGGTGAATTTCAACTTTCATTACTTTACGCATTAAATCGTCTTTTGAAGCTTTATAGGAATTTAGAATTTAGATCCTAGAATTTTTAGTCGTAAAATGCCATGATATGTAAAATTATAAATTTTATATACAAATGATACTTTACATAACATAAATTTTTTTTAAATTAAGCATAAATTCATGCTCAGATTTACCACGGTCCAACGAAATAATCAGGAGTTTATTAAATACATTTATCCTCGATATTAAGTATTACGTGGCCATAATTTATCTTTTATAAATTGTAAGCTTATTTTTTAGTTTCATTTTTTCAAAACATTTATGTTTCATTAAATAGAATTATTCTTCTCTTGGAAGCATTAACGATAAAGTGAGTAATTTGGTAAACTCGTGGGATATTTTTCGAGCTTCAAATACATATTAAGCGGTGTTCTTGATGACGTTACAGTATTTATTTGTATTCATTTAATTAAAATACATAAATAAATACGATATAACAAGTGACTATGAAATTCTGTATTACCCAATACTTTTTTTATTATGAGAAGGTTTTTTTCAACGAGGAAATATTAACTATTTTTCTGTATTAAAGTTCAACGAGTGATATAAACGCTGTCACATTTTGTAACAAGTTTTAAAACTTGTTATAGAAAATGCATGTCAGCAATAATGTAAAAGTTTCGCACATTTACTGAAAACAGCAAGCAGAATATAATATATTTCATTGCCATCGATGAAGTGATTAATGCTGAACCTTTATATTTTGATAAATGTTCATCTTAAAGATATTTATATTCAAGGACGAAGCAGTAGAAGAATTTGTGTTAAAATTCGATTAAATAACACCTCGAATTATGTTGGTATACATCATTAGACTAGACTCAACTACTTGATCCTTGATAAATGCAGTTCAAACGTGTCCTCTTTTGATTTTTCTAAACGAATTCTCCGAAGCACCGGCTCTAACGATGCGCGTACAATACACCTAATACTCACTAACTAATCATGAAATAATCTCCGCAGTATATCATTTAACGCGAATACCTTAATCTTGATATAACCGCTTAATTGCAATCATCGTATCACCCCCGTATACGGCTTCGACAATCCTTAACGTTTTATAGAATGCAGGAAAAATATTATTCTTCTGTACCTTCTCCGAAACTCAGCAGAATGTTTTATGTCATCCTAATGCGCTCGAGCAGCCAAGATACATACGTATATACCCTATATAAGTATTACTACACAGCATCAGCTCTACATTATACATATGTGGTAAATACGAGAGAAATAGGGTTGGGGGTCGGAGAAAACCATAAATATCGAAACACAGAGCCGCCAACGTGGATCCGAGGACGGATAAGGCTTCTCCATGGTGGAAAACGAGCCAGAAAGCGAAAGAGGGACTCGATTGATAAGGGATAAAACCCTTCGTATAAGTAGCTGCTTCTCTGTCTCTTCACAGTCTCTCCTGATCTTCTGAATTTTCCCCATCTCACTGAGAGTGAGAGAGAGAGAGAGAGAGAGAGGACCACGTGGCGTCCCTTCGCCTCTATCAACGCCGGATTTTGATCAAATTTCCCATCACTCTGGGGTCAAGCTTTATTATTTTATACTCTTTTGATGTATCGGATGGGCTTTGTTTTTAGTTTTCAGCATTTCCACTATTCTTTGGAGACTAACCTTACGGGTAATTTGAGTTCTTTAAAAGAATTCATGCTAAACAAGATTTTGCGTGGATAGAGTGTTTATATGAGATATATATGTATATGTTAAAGTAGAGTTTAATATTATAGAATTACGATATATTTTTAGGTTCGTTAAAAAAGATTCCTTTTTTAATACAACAAAGTTGTAGTGGTTAGTTTAAATGTACTCGTAAACAAGCAAGTAAAATATTTTGAGTACTTGAATTAAGCTAAATAACAAACAAAGATATTCATAATTAAACCTGTAATGGCGGTACAAGCCATATAAATAGATCACCCTAAGCAACAACAGTTATATAATGTAAATTATATTAAAGCCTTAAAATAATTTCAGTTAGAAAAGGCGCTTGGATTATCTGTATTTAGCTTTTAAAGCAATCGTTAATCGTGAATAAAGTTCAATTGGTATTCATAAAGTGACAATGACTTATATCGGTATCAAGGCTAATATTTTTGTGCATATTAAATTCAACAATTTCAATAAGATAAAACGTGTTCGCCCAGATGTTTAACGCTGTATGTACCTGATTAATTGTAATTCGGATTTGAATTTTGTGCTCCTTGCTGCGCATGATCGAATGCAGTCCTCGGTTGTTGATACGCGTGTTAAAACTCGGAGAATAAATCATCGTCACATCCTAAAGGCCTCATTTTACACACTTTCTTTAACATATTTCACAAATTACGCATACGAAAACGCGCGCGCAATAAGTGCTACAAGCAGACGACTCCGATAATTTTCCCGTGCATCTCAAGCGAAGGAACGTCGAAGCCGAATTTCGCGCAGCTCTCGACAACTTCTGGATGGCTCGCAAGCTTAAGACTCCCGCGGGAGGCCGCGCTTGCGTCTTTTCTCGCAACGGCTTACGCTCGCGGGCGAAGCAAAATTAAGCACCCGTATGCGAAGAAAAAAGCAGTTTCGCGCTTCGAGTCGAACTAGAGACGTTGTTGGGGCTGGAGGCGGAGGCGGAGGCAACGAGTCCCAATCCAGGCCGCGTTCTTTCGCAGCGGCGTTTAAGTATGAGTTAAGTCCCCTGACATTAAGACGCATGCGCGAAGGCAAGTTTCCTCTCTCTCTCTCTCTTTGAGCGTCAGAAAGCGAGGCGAGCGATGATGTATGGCGGGATTACCCGAAGCGGTATTTCTTCATAAAATTTCGCCGACGCCACCCTTGCTCCTCTGCCTCGCTCGCCAACTGTCTGTTCTTCCGTCTTGTTCTCTCTTAGAAACTTTCATCTCGTTACCGTCTTATTTCTTACCCCTTTTTCGCTCGCTAATTCGGCTTTTTTCGTTCCACGTTGTGTTGACGAGTCCAAGGTTGCTTCCATAACGAGTTTTGTCGTCTTAGCTCGGAAATATCAAGTTGCCTTATATTATCGAGTCACCTGCTGCAGTTCGTACTTATTTATCTATTTCCTACGCGAAACCGCGCGGAGCGTTCATCTGCACCTAATCTAGTGCTCGAATGACGGTAGAGAAGTAGCTTACTTTCTCTCTCGATGCCGGCTGAAGGAAATTAAATTTCATCGGTATTAAAATCCGATGTTTGCACACTCGGCGCATGTCCAGTATCCGTATACGCGGAAAATAAACACTTAAGGCGCGCGCGCGGTTCTCAGTTCCCCAGGAGCTCGGGGCTTCCGACCGTACCTGCGATCTATGCCTCTTTCTTTTCTCGACTTCGGCGGCAGGCGCTCGGTTGGTGGGAGGCGGCCACGCGGGGTTGTATCTTAATAACATTCATGAGCTCAGATATACCCGCTAGATTTATTGCCTCGTGTTCCCTACCGCGCGCTCGCGCCTCTCGGATTTCTCACTCCCACCTACTCTCGCTTGCCCTAGCTTTGCCATCGCGGAGATTTTGCCTTTTCTTGCCGCGCTACGCGGAATTGGCACTTGCTATCTCGCGAGAGAGCAGAACGAGCGCGGAAAGCGAGAGAGGAAGAGATACGGGAAACGAGAGAAACGAAAACGCAACCCTTTTGTGGAGACAGGAGAATGGATTTCAATAAGGCAAGGTCGCTTTATTTACGAGCAAAGGTTCTCTTCTTTTTCGTGTGAAAAGATTTGCATGAGTTGTGGTCGATGATGACTTGGCGGGGGTGGGGATTGCAAGGCTTTTTAATTGAAGATCTAGGGTCGTTTCTACCGATTACCGGAGAAATCTTTTCGAATATTGAAAAGCACATGCAGCTTATATATTGGTGACATTACATGAATATTTAAATATTTATTTTATATATTAAAAAAATTTTTAATTTACACCAATACCTTGCTAACTAATGCTTTGAAATATATTATTTTATCAAGATTGAATATACCTATAAATATATGTATGGATATACACCAATTCTTGTTTTTCAGGTTTTTTTCGTAAAAATGTAAATTTATAAATAATTTATTTATATTGTATGTTTAATGATCGTATAAGAGTATTATTGCTATAAAAGTGAAAAATTAGTATATTTTTAACGTAAAAAATATATTAGATATTAAAATACAACAAAAATGTTTATCAATTAATAAAAAACTATAAAATTTTTGTAAGATTCTTAAAAATTATTTAGAAGATAATAAATATAAAATAATATTTAAGGAAAACGTATTAAAAAGAAGCTTCTTGATAAAAAAACTAAAATTTATACTTAATATGTCAACTCAGTATTTCAAATATATATGTATGTATTTAAAATATTTTAATTATTTAAAACGATTTGAAAAATTCAGTTTACTGAACAACGGGAGCAACTGAATAAAAGTTCAGAATATACTCGACTCCAGCGAATGTTAGTTAAAGAAATTTCACACTAAATGCAAACGATAGATTAGCATAAATATTTTCAGTTCTAAAATTAATTGTATGATTATGGGCATTTCTTTAATTAATAACAATATTACTTCATGTATTGATAATTATTATTTTTTTGTGTATTTACAAAGTTTAAAATTCGCGTTCATTGCATCACTAAGATTCATGACAATATGATGTTCAAACTGTACAGTACGCGGTGCTCCAGAAACATTAACAGAACCTTCCATCCCCTAAGTGCAAACCTCAAATGTATCCATTGACACGATTTTTTACTTTTTCCCGCGTAAGGCGATGTAAGTTTTCTTGGAGTGACATAAAGCTCCTCGAGTTTTCCTTCCTATTCCACTTTATTGTAACAAGAGACAGCCTCCCATAAGATCATCCCCCTCTCCTCGGGGGGTGCGTTAAAGAGTGGCTCCGCTGGCTCGTTCGCATCCTCGCCCGGGCAAAACTCCCTCCCACGTTGTACATCGGCGTGTAACGACCGCCTAACGGCTGCGCGCGGGGCAATACAGATTTATGTAAGTATTAAGCGCTCGAGGCTCTTTGCTTTATCGCGAGGCGACCAGCCCAACGGAGGAGGAGCCCAAGACGCTGCGCCAAGCTCAACGGATGCGCCTGAACTATCAACTATATTTAAGGATGGTTTGTTTCTTGGGAGGCTTACCGGGTGTTTTTTGGTGCCCGCGACATTCAGCTCGCGAGACATCCTCTTTTCCTACAATTTTTTACGCTTTTAGAGTTTTGTTCACCAGAAGCCTACGGCTACGTGAGTGATTGCAAATATGGATTCGCTTAGTGGTGCGTAATTTTATTTCCAAGAATTATTAATAATTCATGAATACTGTGATCAAGCATTTAAAGTATTTTTCTAATTCATTGGTAGTAAGAAAAGTCGTGGTTTGATTTTTCATTGATTCAAGAGTTTTTTAAGACTTCAAGGTTAGTCTATGATCTCATTTATTGTATTTATTTCCCGGCTTAGAATGTCTAATGCGATCCGACTGTAAATAATATATAGATTTCATAAATATGCTCAACTAAATCTAAGCAAATATATTTTAAGCAAATGTTTTAGTTTTAAATAATATTAGGTTTTATTGGGTATTAGGTTTTACAAGATTGTTTGTCAATTAAAACTGCAAACATTAAGCATCTTGATCATTGATCTGGATTTCCATTGTACTTAAGTTGGAAAAACTATTTTATAATCACGCATGGGATTTTCAGCAATATATTCAATATTAGAAACATTTTAACGCTTTAAAATTCTAGGTATGAATGACGTTTCACCAAAGTTGAAAAGGTAAAAGCCAAAAGCTAAAGCTAACATTTAATATCCATTAACGTGAATTACAAAATTTAAATAGTCAAGTATATTCTTAAAATATTTTATAAGAATAAATATATGCATCATAAGTATTTTAAAATTTATTATAAAAATCATTAACGATTTTTCGGCAATATTTTATAAATAATTTATAAATAAAAATTATTACAGAATTTTAAGAATTAAAGAGCTCGAAAATTTGAGTGAATATTTGTAATAATCTCTTGAAAATACTTGTTATTTGATTTTTGAAAAAATTCATACACAGATAAATTTAAGCGAAAAAAACCTACAGGATTGAGAACATTGACGTCTGAAAACAAAGCGTTTTGCCATGATCCATTTCTTCGTCTACTGCAAGCCACCCATCACTAGATCGCGAATCCACTTCCATTGTGCGGTGGAACTGTAAGATCCTGCTAAGTAAAGTTACCCACGACCTCGGGATCTGTCTAGTGGACCGTGTAAGAAAGCTAAAAGCCATCGTCAACGAGGGCTTTAGGAGCGTTTCACCCTTCGCTTTCCACTCACGATCGCTCCGTGACCCTTTTCTCTCGGTGGACGTCGCCAAGGAACTGTCGCTTTTCCGAACGGGAAAATACTCGTGGGGTAGAGTTATTAATCATGTGTCTGAGTCCGACTGGATCTACGACGAAAAATTGCTTCGTCGGAACTTTTGTATGAGCGGCACAAAGATGATGCAAATTTTTAGATACCGTGTGATTGGGTTGTGTATTCGTTGACGTGCGTTTATTAATCCCATTAAATGTTAAAAAGAAGTTTAAAAGAAGTTACTAAATTTTTTTCATTATTCTTATACACATATGTCATATTTATTTTTAAAAAACATAAAATCATTCTATGTGATTCACGTTGTTGTATAATATTTATACTATTTGTAATACACGGATTAAATAAAATATTTAATATTTTAAGTGCATCATCTGGCATCTCCAATTTTATTCCAAATTTTATAAGATATTATGTAATTATGAATCATAATTAATGCTAGTTATGATATAAAATATTTTAAAAACTTGTAGTAACGATAAATAAAATTTAAGGGTTCTCAAAAACTAATTGTGAAGCTGAATTAGGAACAAGTATTAATTCTATTAAAATTCATTCATAAATGATCAAAATTGAATTATTTTCTTAACGTCATAAAAACTATCAATAGTGAATAAATTTATTGCAAACTTGTAGAATTCAAGATTTTAAATAATGTAATTTTAAATTCTATTAATTTATAAAATTAAAATGTGTAATGGAACGTTAAATGTAAGAAGTTCACACCAAATCCATAGCACCTACTGTCACATAATTGTCAGCTTCAATATCTAAGAAGCAATTACAAATGTTGTCTCGATATTTGCAGTCAACCACAGCAATCAATGGCGTTCACACGACTGATTTCGAAAGTGAGAAGTAAAAGGAGCGAAGTCTCAATAGCAGCGTCAAGCCTCCATCGTCCTGTCGGATCTAGGATGCGCGCAGTTGTTGAAACAATGTGCAGTGCTCTCCTCGATCATCCCACCTCTCCGCTAAATTAGGTCCAAGGGGTAAAAGACTGAAACGGACCAGAAAGACTTAAGGTGACGCGGTGCTCGGCTCATTCCATTCGCCGGCTCGATTTCTTGCTACGTAATAACCGAGTGTATTAGGGAGGTGCCATGGTAGACGACACGCGGGGGAGCGCGGGAACAATCTTGGTTGCTTAAGCAACTAAGCCCACCCTGGCCACATAAATTATGCATCGTCCGGGCGCGTAAGATGCTCGAGATCCGGCGAGCACCTGCGCGTGCAAGTGCCGCGACATCGCAAGCACACTTGCTCGGGTGCGCGCCAACATCGTCGGCCGGGCTTCTTGCAAGTTGCCCGCATCGCTTTTCCGATTTCCCTTCTTAGACTCTGCTTCTGCGCAAAGAGAGCATTGAGAATACGACAAACTGGAAGAGGATTGGAAGGTGACAAAACGAGGGATCGGGTCACGCGTTCGGGCTGCATCTCACGATATGGAGCATTATGTTTTTTCGCTTAGCCATCTGACATTTTTGTAGGGTATTGTGGGGGTGAAACGGGAGAGATGCGGTTTGAGCAAATACCAAGTTTTTAATTTATAGTTCGCACATAGCGTCTCGGGTTATTCTTCCTTGCACAAGCAAGCTCTAAGCTGAATCTTAATAAATTTCTATATCACGATATAAATTTTCGTTTTCAAAATCAAGTTTAAATGCACGAAATACTATATGTTATTAGATTCGAATTTTTTCTAGCACAATTAAGCTTTAAAAAATGTCGTAACATTAAGACTTACTATTTTTACATAATTTAAAAAAATATTCTAAATTTTTTAGTCGAATGGATTTTGGAAAAAATTAATGTATTTATTTATACAAAGAAAATCAAAATTTTATGCTGATAAAAAGAAATTGTAATCCCAGAGATTTTTCTTTTAAAGTAAAAAGCAGTTGTTAAAGTATCTCTTCAAGGTTTTAAAATATAATTTTTTAAAATTTTTATCAGTAAGTTGTATTAAATAAGCCATTCTAAATATTTTATTAAATAAAATAATTACTGGATGTTACGCTCTTTAAAAAATTAACCTCAAAGTAGCCATTTCAACAATTTCATAATTAATTATGATTATTCAATACTTAACACTAAAAGCAACAAAGATTTTATTATAAGAAAATTAATAAAAGTAAAAATAATAATTATAAATTACCGTGGCAAAAAAATTCATAACGTAATTAACGTTAAAGATAATTTCACTGGAATTAGAATAAAGCGATCACAGGATGCACACGTCGAAGGAAAAAAATAAAAAGAGCACTTCGTGCAAGCCAATAGTAAAGCTCAAGACTCCCTGAATTCCTCCGAGTCTATACAAGGGTTAAGGAACTAAGCCAAAAAGGTAAAGGGAGGACCGAAGATGATATCCTGAGTTACCACTACTCGTCGAGGGTCATTACAAAGCTTCTTTTTATTTACGATCCTCCCACCCTTCGGTTAGTTGCGCGAAAATCAAGGAGCCGAAAACGAGTGCCGGGATATAAGTAGTCACCGCGATACGTCTTGTCGAATGACCGCAACTACAGAGCCCGACTTCTTCGGCTGTAGATCAATTAAGGCGATGCTCCCGTCGCGGTTCACCGCCGCGGCCAGTTAACTTCTCTCGCGCCACTTCTAATCTTTTTATGTGATTTACGAGTTGGATTACGCTGCCATTTCCGTCCGGATCTTGATCACCGCTTCCTCGAGAACAGCCTACTGTCTCTCACGTGATTACAGCTTCCTCGGATTCCCAACGAGATATTTCTTGTGATCAAGTATAATTGAACATCATTTAGAAATAAAAGAAAGAGTCGCTCGATGAGTTGTATTTTATTTAATTCCTTACTTAACGAACTATTGAACAGTCTGTACTCGCAGAAAGAGGATCGACTGAAGTTGCTTATGAATAGCAACTAGTGCTGCGAATTATGGAAATTAGTCATATAGCTATTTTAAATGATTGGAGTGAAAGGAGTCTTTTCCTTATTATTGTTAAATTTTGATCAATTATTGAGCCATTGCCACAAACTCTATGTAAAATCGTCGAAGGATTATTTATTTAAAATTATTGTTTGAAAGGATGTGTCACTCAATACTTTTTTAAATACACGAAGTGCCAAAGAAATCTTACACAGAATAATAATAACTCATTTTGTTTTGTATTTATAAAATGAATATTCTCTAAAACTGATCAGATGAAAATTATTGCACAATACTTAAATATAATATATTTACAATAATGCAATGCTTTGACTTTTAAACAGAAATATTTTAATTCGTCTTTGATGGTTTATAATTAAATATTTCAGTCTTTGTATTATATCGATACATATATCACTAGATGTGTCTATTACACATAACATTCATTCTATGTAAACGCGCTTAAGTGTTCAATAAATAAAATTAATTATTATCCTCTCAAATTTAACTTAATTAATTTTAAAACGTCAGTTAAAAAATTTGTTTAGGTAAAATTTTAAGTACGTTGCAATTAGCATATAAACCCATAATTACAACCATACATCATTAACGTGCTACACATCGTCCATAACAAAATCAGTTCTTCGCGCGATCTGCAGTAAATATTGAACAGATGACTGTGCGTAAAAAAGGATAGCACGTAATCGCCTTTGAGTGCTCGTAATAAATCGCGAGATTAATTAACGAAACGATGGTCTCGCACCGCGTCCTTACACTACTTATATACTGTACTTTGCCGGCAGTCTTAACTGAGGAAATCCTAAATGACACGCTATCCGCTCCATGGATCCTCGAGATGACGAGCGACTTTGCGGAAAATCCGGCGCTATGTCTCATTATTTTCAATCGCAACCCCCAATGGTCGGAGGGTAGGACCGTCCCCGTTCTTGCCCGCCACCATATAATTTTGCGAGCGTGGCTTTTATAGCTGCGCGCACAATTGCCCGTAGTTTGGGATTAAAGAATAAGGAAGCTCCAGGGGTCAGAGTTTATTTGTTCTGGAAAAACGAAGCTTTCCTACACTTTGTACGTACGTTTTTCTGTCTCCTTTATCGCTTTTTATTCAGCTAATTTTTGTTTTGTACATTATGCATGTATCATATAAATAAGATAAACATTGTGATTAATAGTATGATGCGGATATTAAAAAACCATGTCGCTTTTTTTTAAATAGAGGCTTTTTTAATTTTTTTGATTAATAAAATGAGATTATAAAGGGTACTAAGTATTGTAATATATTTTAATAAAGCATTGTAATAAAACATGGTACACAAAAAGTATAATAAATTATGAAACGAGATATTTTAGTTGTTACAAAAATTTGTGTCATTATAATATTTTTTTAATATATTTAATAGATTGTGCATAAATTATTGATTAACCTTATTCATATATATAATTTATAAAAGTATAAAAGTAATGATAAAAAATAAACTATATTTATACGTTCTATATTATCGTTCTTGTATACTATTTTTATTTTACTATTTAACTCTAAAATTAATTTTTAGTAACTGACTAATGAGAATTTTGAATTTAGTATACCAACTGTATTTCTTAATCTGTTTATTACTTAGCAAACGGAAAAAGTTAAATTGGGGCTAAGATTTAAAAAATTTAATATATTTTATATATATAATATACTTACCAGATTATTATTTAAAGCTGTACCACAAATTTTTCTCTTTCGCTTGGAATTTAATTGCTCAAATAAACTAAATTTTAATGTTTCCTACTAAAATATGCTTTTTTATTCCTCATTCATATCTTCTACCCCCTTATTTTATGAAATTCGGATTTTCTGTGTCATTTTCCCATCCCGCTTACCCTGTCTTTTCTGCCTTCCGTCATTTTCGTCCCTTTGAATAGCTCGTATTTTCTTTCTCCGTGTTTCACCCCCGCGGATTACGCGACCAATCCTACTGCTAATTTGCGAGCCCTTAAACGCTCCTTTCTCTCCTCTTCCATCGCTTCGTGATTCTTAGTAAAACGTCTCTTTCTTCTTGCTGGCCGCAGAGATTTAAAAAGTACATTTACTTGAATCCAAGTAAGTCACTTAAGAGATGGGGGAGGGGGTAAATTCTCAGCTTCGAGATTTCTTTTATGCTCTGTGGACCCGCGTATACTTGGGGGTAAAGTAATTTTTATCAAAATGTAGATCTTTCATTAATTTATGCTATTTTTTCATAAATTTGTTTGTATAGCCAAGTATTCTCAGAGATTGATTATAATTACCTATTACCTATTATTGATTATAAATACATATTAACATTAATATTTAACGAATGTCAAAGTTTTTTTAATTATTTCAAAGTTGGAAATGAAGAATTTGATTTTCATAAAACTGTTATTTCAATAAACTTGAAAAATTTTAAATAATGCTAATTTTATATCTTTTGATATTTTGATTTTTAGTCTAAAATATTATTCACCTCTCTTTGCAAATTTACTTTAAACATAGAAATATGTATAAACTTTAAGTTACATAAAGCACATGCTATGGGTAAATAAAAATATTATTATCAATATGATGGAAAAGTTGTATTTAAAGAAATTTTAATAAATTATTAGTAATTACACAAAACTACAGTACAAATATCTACTAAATCTAATATCGTATTAATGTCTTGTTAACCATGATTTGTCACTTTTATAGTGGCACAAGAGCTTAATCGGTTTTTTCCCTGTAGTCAATATAGACTCTATATATAAATGCAGACGTCGCAAATGTTGACAGCAACCTTATGATCATAGTACAGAGAAGTGCGAACATTATCTATCGTGAAACGTCCGACAGTCATGTCGCATGGAAACAGAATAGTTGGGCATATATCCCAACCACCTAAAGATAGCCGCGGGAGGTAGAGTTTGGGAACGAGTGTTAGAGAAAGGGTAGAAGAGAGAAACATAAATGATAGATAAACGAAGAGGAAGAGATACAAGAAGAGAGAAAGAGAAAAAAAACGAACAAAAGAGAACTAGATAATATATAGTAATATTATTTTTGTAAGTTGAATGGTATTATTATCGCGATATTTGAGTAGATTATTATTTATTCTTAATTACATTCAATTAAGTTAATAGCATAGAAGCTTTAAATTTATTATAATATGTTATATTTCGAAAGTTCATCTACAAGTTAATCTACATGCTGCTCTCATGAGTAAAATGAAAATCTGATATGATTTTCACATTAATTTATGTAGATCATACGATTTATTCATAGAGATTTCTCAATTTCATGAAAATATAAGTTACATTATATCCATAAGATACAAAAACAGGTATTGATAAAATTACTTATAATTTACCTTAAAATATATTTTTCTAATGTTTATTACGTATTAAAATAAATGTAAAAATATCAATTCGTGCTATT
Source organism: Platyscapa corneri (assembly GCA_018907185.1). Lineage (NCBI taxonomy): Eukaryota > Metazoa > Arthropoda > Insecta > Hymenoptera > Agaonidae > Platyscapa > Platyscapa corneri. The sequence goes on from JACCHW010000017.1 coordinate 2,471,575, forward strand.
TTTTAGATTAAGTGTTAAATAAATAATATCTTATATAATATTAAAATTAAATGCTAATTTAAAAAATTAATAGATACCATTTAAATTACTCTCAGTTCTTAATAAACGAATGACAGGCAACACCTTTTTTCAATTTCAGCCAAAATATTTTATTTTTCATCGTGTACTCTCAAAGCGGCAAAATAAATTGTTAGGGTGGATCAATGTACAGCAACCACCTGTATCATCGGTCCAAAAAGCACACGTGCCCTGTGCAAGTGCCCCGCTCGACCCCCATCGTAATTTCGGGTCACTGGGCGCATCCGGAGCTGGTCTAACAATAACCACGGCAGCAAAAGCGCTGAAAGACAGAGAAAGAGGAAAAAAACGAGGGGAAAGGCCTTGGTAACACGACAACGTAGAGAGCGAGAGAGTCAGCGAGTCTCCGTCCGCTGTTATTCAAGAACTTTGCTGACAGCTCCCCGGATAGGCAGATAAGAACGCTCTCTGAATGCCGAAGCTTGGCACAATGCGCACCCTTGCGGAAGCTCCTCCGCGGAATCGAATATCCAGAGGCCGGAGGCTTGGGCATAACATACGATAAACTCGGCTGCATTGTTGGCGTCCTGGGCGACGGAGGAAGCAATTTCGGCGTCAGATTCGGCATTCGTAGTTCTAGCGCCTTTCCAAGCCACGTCCTCGGCGCCTCTTTTCCCGCTGGTTATCGTTACTCATTTGCGATTGTTGCAAAACTGCTTTAGAATTCGATTCTCTCTACTTAAAAAAGCTGCTTTTACATTGCTTTTTTCTATTCTCAAGGCGCTTCGGCATCCAGAATAATATCGCCTTCTTATCCGTTAGAGATGCAGCTCTCACATCCGTCAGAAGTGCAACGGTGTGTTTATGTTCTGGATAGATATCTTTGAAACGATGGTTTCTCATTATTCGATAAGTTACTTCTTTAAGCTATTTTAGCTCATTACTTATTATTATTAAAACTTTTAAAAATATTATTATATTTTATTTCCTCCTAATAAATAACTATAATAATTTTCAAATATGCATTTTAAACATGATCAACATGATTGATAAATTAAAAATCCACAGTATTAACCAGATTTTAATTTTGTTATTATATTACTACATAAATTATTGATTTTTTAAAAATATTCCATAATATATTGTAATATAATTTAATTGCATTTATATTGATCCATGAAAAAATATGTTGATTGTTTATAATATTCTAGTCTATATATAAGACAAGATACGAATGATTGAGTGAATATCTAACTTCTATGCGTAGATTTTTAACTTTTAAGTACGAATTTTATACGTAAACTGTATATATAAATTTTTTATTTGTAAATTAATTTGTTGTATATTATAACAACATATGTATGAAATATAAACTGTAATAATATTATAATTAGTTTTAATATATTTAATCACTTAAAATAGAGAATTTTAATATTTTTTAATATTAATTAATGATAAAATGATAAAATTTGGCTCAGACTCTTATTTTCCATTTTATTTAACAATATAAAAATTGAAATAGATTTTTGTATCTTTTTTCATAGATATTTTTTTATGTCGAAATAAAACATAAGTCTTAAATTAAATTTAATTTTAAGTTACAAAAAGCTACTTTTTCATAAATTCTGATCTATATTTCTTGAAAACTTTTAAATTAAAATTAAGTGTAGTTATAAAATAAGAATATTAAATGCATCGATGCTATATTGAATTATATCAAATCGATAAAATTTATTTTATTCAAAAAATATAAAAAATATACAGTAAGAATCTTATAATTTAAGTATATTTTAAAATAAATTATAATTTTTTGCATAAAAAATATTAGAGTAATAATTATAATAATTTATGATTTAAATAATATTTAAAATTTATTTTAAAAAAAAGAACGAATATTAGAACTGCAAAATGCAATGTAGTATGAAATATGAAATATGTACATATGTAAACATCCAATTTATTTTAGGCAAATTCTTATTTAAGAATAATCGGATCTTTTTTAAACTATTAATTCGATTTCACAAAAATATTCGCAGACACCGACCCGCGATAAAAATGTGCGTTTGGATTTAAAGTTGCCCTTCTCGACTGTCGTATATTTTTGAAGAGTCGCCCACAAACTCGGTTAAAATAGATCCGGCAAGCCAACCGGAAAAACTGGAAAAATAAATTAACGTTATTCTTGCTCTTCGTTCTCAGCATAAATCAGCAGCTCCTCTGAAATATCCCCACGCGGCACTTCTTTTCTCCTTCTTATATAGTAAAGGTCTTTCGCAGTCTGATTTAAGTGCCGTAAGTTTGCGCCGCGATTAAATTAAGCCGATGTCGTTTGACAAATGAAGATCAGATAAACGGATAATCTCCCACTTCTCAGCTTGTGCTGACTTTCGGGCTTTTTTCCGCTTCGTATAAAAATCTCGTTCACTCTCCCTCTCATCTTATATACTCGACCGTCGTTCGCTGTGATACTCGCAGCTCGATTTTCTTATCCGGAAAAAACACATCTCTCTTCACTTTTCAGGGGTCAACTACAGCCCAGCCTCTAGCAAGCAATTTTAAGATCCCAAACAATATTTTTGTTTATCATACGGTCGCCTACCTTTTCTCGTGCATTTGCCACGCTTAATTTATTTTAAAGTATTTTCTATTTGAATATAATATTTTTAAATGTATAACTCATTTTTAAGAAATAAAAGAATTATATATTTAAGAGCAATAATTTTATCGTTATATCTATCTTCTGTAATTTCATAGTTATCTGCATATTATTTGTTTTATAAACTTACTAACATATATTTATATTTTTATATAAATATATAAATATATAGATATATATACACTTTTCCTAAATTATTACTTGGATAATTATTTATGATGGCTGGTATAATATTGATATTTCCAAATGATAGGATTATGCTATTATTAAATAAATGCAGGAATTCTAACGATTTACAATTACGATTACGATTAATCATTTGCGATTGCTACAATGCCATAAAGTTACTTCAGAAAAAGTTTCGTCTAAGATTATAAAAAATTCAACATATTTATAACTTTCGTAATTAAATTTACGCTTAATAAAAGTTATTAGAAAATTGAATTATTATTTGTATAATAGACATAAAAACTTTCGTTCATGAAAATTCTATAAACATGAAAGAAATAAAATCCTTAAGCTTTATTTATTGATGTAAGATAATCTTTTCTGGAATTTAAAATTATCACTATATAAAGTAAATGCAGAGTATTATTTGATAGGTATATAAATTTTACATTTTTTTTCAATTAATTAATTAAATTATTTTTTTATTATTTTATCTTTGTATTACTTTTACCTTTGTTTTTTACGAAATAAAAATTATTCATTTTTTTAAATTCTTGTAAAAATGAAGGATATTAAAACGATATACAAATACAAAAAAAATTGTTTAAAATAAGAAAATTTTAATAAATAAATTAATTATAACAATGAAATTTATAAAGAACATTAATAAGGAAGAATTGTTTTAATAAATACTTGTCCTATTTTTGTAATACCTGTAGACAGCATATTATTACATTGGATAATTCATTTTCTTTATTTAATATTATTAAAATAAAACTATTAAAGATAAAATTAAATACTTTGTTAATTAAATTAATAAAACTTAAGGAATAATTTAATATAATACAATATTTTCGTATATTATTATTCGATAAAAATGTTATACTTTTGCTATATGATGATATTATTTTAGTAATTTATAAAACAAAAATATAACTTTTCCCCAATAAAAAATAAAAATATTAAAAATATCATCTCATTGAAACTTTAAATTTGATGTTGATTTTATTTTCGTGAAAATATTTCGCTTTGTACAAACATACATAAGTACAAACACGTACAAAAACGTGTGAGGTTGACGTAAGTATGTGAATATATACGTATACATATTTAGGTATTTACAATCCCATATTTAAATTTTAAATCATTATGTAGATAAATATATTATTACGTTATAAGAAAAAATGTTAAACAAATTTTTTAAAAGATAGATTAATTTATTTATATGTTTATTATAACGTGTAAATTTTAATAAAATAATTAAATATAACATTAACAATCATGATATTAAAAGTGTTATGAATTTGTCAGAATTTCATATAATTAAATATGATAGTGATGAACTATCGGTAACTTAAAAAAGAAATATATGATATATAAGTTTATATTAAATTTTTCTATTTGAAGTTGATACCACTGGTTTTTAAAGAATGTTTAGTTTGATGATAAAAGTATATTTACTTTTAAACTTAAACTATTTTGCAGAATTTTTTCATAATCAAAAAATAATTTATTACTTTTTTTATAAAAAATTTAAAATAGTACGAAGATTTTGGATTTTGAATATGATTCCTATAAATATATTTTGAAGTTCTTTGTGAATAATCAAATTACTATAAATTATAATTATGTAACATTAAAGATTTACCAAAATACACATAAATTAAAAAATTATGATATAGAAAGTATTATAAAACTTTAAAATAATTATAGAATAAAATATAAGAAAATAGAAACCACTGTTATTTATTATATAAAATTTATTAGTCACGAAACAATAATTTCAAATGAATGATAATGAAAATTAGGCTTTATTTAAAATTTCTAATAAAAAATAATTATTTGCATAAATATAAAAAATTTATGAAAATATTTTCTTAAAAAATTTTTTCTCAGGTTATATATATTGTATATATTATATTATAAATTAAAAGTATATAACTGGTGCAGCTAAGACATAGTTTTTTCTGTCAGTGATACTTTTGCCAAAACTTAAATGCACATGATTTTACGAGTTTCTTTGCCTATCACTGATTACGATAACATCGATTAAGCCGGCATCTAAACACCTTAACATTTAAAAATATTACGAGAAGAAGGTGCTGAACTACGAATCTTAATTCTTTGCAAGCATTCAAAACGGCAAAACACAAGCTTCGCACTAGATCTCTCGAGATGTATGAGCTGGATTCACTGAAAGAGAGAAAGCACGAGACGTATTCCCCGTACACGTGCATACACCCACACACATGCCAAGGTATAACAATGATAAGAACGAAAGCCGCGCGAGGTATTATGAAGGTAGTTGGTAGGATAAGAAGGGGCCGCAACTCGGCATTAGGCGAAGAGTCAGAGTAAAGTGAGGCCGTTGTGTAAGAGAGGACTCGGATGTTTTGCAAGCGCGGAGAGGCAGGCGAGGAATATGGATCCTTGTAAGACGTTTTAATTGGACAAATCCGCCTATCCTCATTAAATACTAGAAAGTCCCTACCTTCTCCTTTCCTACCTGGCGCTCTTTTCTTCCGCTCGTTGCTCTCCTCCAAGCCTACCTACGTGGCTTTTTCGTCTTCGCGCTAAATTGAAAATCTCGCTCGCGACTGCTTTCTTCTCCCTCGCGACTTTCTCCCCTCTCGACCTTTTATCTATCTTAGCTCGTCCCTCCACCCTCGACTCTCGCAAACCTACTTATAGATTTATTTTTACTTTATTATCCCGTCGAGAGATCGCGAAACAAGGAAGTACAGTATCAACAGTCCAACTAATTTTATCAATACAAATCCGAGCGGCATTAGCTTACTCAGAATGGGACAGGATTTTCTTTCGTCGACTTTCTTTCCCCGGCTCGCTTTTTTTATGATATAAAAAGAATTATTCCCTGATTATTCATGCAGATGTCACGTGTTGTAAAATTTTTCTTAAACTATTTAATTAAACGATAAAATGTTAGCCCCTTATTTGTACTATTACATAAAATATAGTTTATATTAAAGTTCAATCGCAGATTTAGTTTAAAAAATATGGCCAAATTCATTTAAACGGCGTTATTAATAAATTTCTTATTTTTATTAAATTATAAAAATTGGAATGGTTAATTTAGAATTAGTTAATTTAGAAAATAAAAATTTCTAAGAAATAATTGAACGGGTGTCGAGTCGTTATTCCAAGCGGAATATCATGCAGAATAGCGTGGATAAAAAAAATTAAAGTACTTGTTATAAATAATTGTAATATATACTTGAATGCAACTAAGGTTCCGACACGATATCGCAACTACCTCTGATTTATTTAAGACCCCTAAAAACAAGCTTTGAAATTCCTCGACAGAAGACGAACACCCAACTCGAGTACCGGAATGCTCAGCTCGTCCTTAGACAAGTACCTGCTGTAAAGGGCATAGACAAGACGAGCACAGGGAACAATTGCCCCGGCGAATCTAATGTTCCGGCTTTCGCGGCTGCCACGCTTTTGATTTTCCGCTGTAGAATAGATCGGGCGCGACTATTGTCAGCCTCCGCCACCACCGCTGACAGCTGTCGCCGACTCTCTCTCCCCACTTTATCTCCAAGCCAGAGATTGCGAGCCCATTGTGCCCGAGTTGACGTTATCGTCGGCCGCTCGTCTCCCGGAGCACGGCACTCATTTTTTAAGAAGGCCAAATCGGTGAAGTTACTCAGATCCTTCGGGAAGCGCTTCCTTCGCCCGTCGACCTGCGATCCGTGTGATTCTTTCGCGTCGCGTGTGGGTTGTTCGATAACGCGCAGAGCAAGCCACCAAGGCAAAATCGAGTTGGAACGCATGCACGATACTTGTAATCGTAAAATGTAAGACAAAACTTGTACTTATCTCGAATAATGATACATGGTACGATTAAAAGTAGGTTTTGCTAGTAGTTGCGTATTTATAATGTATTTGCAAACTAAATAGAGTAAAAGAAGTTCAGTTCGATAATATTTTCATTCGCGTGCTTAGAAAAGGACTTATCGCTTATCGTTGAATACTCACCTTCTTCGTAAATCCTCTGCAGTAAATTAAACATGGGGGTAATGATGGATTGTTCCATAAAGTATTGGATTAGAAAATGACGAGACATTGAACGAAGTAAGCATGGTTTATACTTTATTCGAGATCATCATGATAATAATAATTAATAATTAATTAATTAATTAATAATAATTAATAATGGTATCATTATTTACATTTATTATGACAATTATATTACTCGTTACGATTCTTGTAATTACAGCAAAGGTTATACCTTTATCGCAAAAGCCCCACGGTACGGTCGCGTCGATTAATCAACACGCGCCCGTGTGCGTAAGTGTACGCGCAATTGAGTATTTCGTTATTCTTGGCCTCGTGCTCGTTCCGAAAGAATCTTGGCTTGGCTCAAGCGTCGCAGGTGGAGCCGAGGGCTTCCCGTTGAATGTACAGACGCGGCTACTCCGCGTGGTAAGGGTGCGGCTGAGGCGATTCCCCGTCGAAGAGGGCCATTTTGAGCCGCTTGCACTTGGCCCTACGGTTCTTGAACCAGAATTGCACGTTCTTCGGCTCTAGCCGCGGGAACTTCTGCCGGTATGGCATGCGGTTCAATTCCTCTGTGTATTTCAGAATCAGCTGTAAACGAATCGACATCAGTTACAAACGTGTATCAGCGCATGGGGGTAGTTCGTGTAAATTAGAAGTTGGGAAAATTTATCGAAAGTTATCGATCTTGGTAGGTTTCCTACTATTGTACTATAAACAAGCTGATTTTATTCGGTGACGTAATTTTAGGGCAAAAAAGTTGCGCGTAGAATATTTTTTCAATTAGAGCTAATCAACCTGTAATTTTACAAAACTACTATTCCTATTATTGAAAGTTTAAGAATATTCCTAGAAATAGGATTTTTACAAGGCTTTTTAGATGTTTGTTCTTCAATTTTCTTAATTATAAGTTGGAATAATAAAAACTATAAATTTAGTTAATAAAAATATTAGACTGAATGTGTGGCCGCTCTTAAGTATTAATCACAATTGAAGTAAAATATTTATAATTGCTGACGATTAAATAAATTGGATTCTTCGACGATTAAATAAATCCTAATAATCCTGTCAGTTTGATTAAATAATTGATAGAAAAGTGTAAATAATATTTTGAGGTCTAGTTGTACGAGCTCTAATAATTTTTGTTCATTTTAAAATCTTGTATAACTTTAATTTATATAAATAAAATTTTGAACCAAGGCAGTCGTTTCTTCTTTTTGATTTTAACTAACATTAAACAAATAGTATAATGTGTATACGCTCCTTCAGAGCCTTGAATTAATTGCATATCTACAAATAATGATCCTGTTAGAAGAATAACATACCGCGTGGCTAGGATGGGTGTTATGCGTGAACCAGGTCTCGAGCCTTGGCACCTCGGTGACAGGGTCGATGAACGTTCTGTTGCGCTTCCTCCTTTCATCTAGCATACTTGTGGGACAACCAGCGGGTCCACGAGGGGACAGGTAATGCGACATGTACATGACGCTGTGGCTGAACATAGGGCTAGGAACAAGCGAGAATCCAGGTAGCGGTCCCGTCGGACTCGCTTCGTCATCTTCCGAGCCCGAAGATACTGCCCGTACCACTTCTTCTTGCTTCAGCGACACCGACGTTGCTGACGGCGGCTGACCTTGCTGCTGCTGTTGTTGCTGTTGTTGTTGCTGCTGCTGCTGCTGCTGCTGCTGCTGCTGATCCTCTGGACGCGTCGTTAAGGACAGAGGACCCACCGGTGGACTCGCTGGTGGGCACGGTGACGGTGATGTCGACTACAAAGAGGATACGCATTTCCGTTAATTGCAAACATTTGTTGGGGATGGCTAACTTTTAAGTTTGGGTGATTGTGATGATGAAGATTATCATATCGAATGATATATATATATATATATATATATATAAATATAATATCATTGTAACTTTTCAAAATTTGAGGTACTAAGCTGTAATTTGCTGGTATTCTATACTTGATGAAATACTTTTAACAAATTTCAAAACAGATAATATAATAAATTAATCCATATTGGATTATTTTCATTATATAGTTATTGTATGAAATGTTGAATTGTCGAAATCGTCGCGTCTCTAATCGACATCTGTATTTATATTCATTGACGTTATTTAAATTACTTTTTTAGTTTTGAAAAGTCTTTAACAAATAAAAGAAGATCGATACTCGTAAGACCTTGAAAATAAGTAAAGAATTAGAAAATATTTAATATTTATATTTTTAGATTTGAATGTTTGATTTCAAAAGTAAATAGATGCGATTACGTAAGGTTGTCAAAATACATATATTACGTGAAGTACATTTTTTTATTTATTATTTTCGTTAATTTTTAGAGTTGAAAATAATCATTATATTAATATTTATTGAAAATTTGGTTATTTAAAATTTTTTATAAAATATTCAGTTTTCATTAAATGCTCTATCGTAATTACAATATTTTTTTAATCGTATCAAATTTTGCTGATATTAAGATTTAAACTCAAAGTCAATATTTATCTTTACCTTGCTACAATACATATAACTTATTAATAAATAATATAGTATTTGGAAAACTCTAATTTTCAGTTATATTTAAACACCTTTATTTGTCATAATGAATATTTCTTAGATTTACTTAATTTTATATAGCCTATATAATTAATTTAAGAATAAAAGTTGTAAATAATCATTTTTAAAATAATTTAAAAAATTAATATGTACATAATAATATATTAAATTTTTTTTGAAAATTTAATAATATTTATGTGAAAGATGCATAATAAATAAAATAAATTTTTTCTACATCTATTATTTTCAGGTTTTTTTTAATTTAAATAGAATATTTTGTATGTCATTAAACTACAATATTTTAGAATCTTTTCTCGTATTTCTAAAAATAACTAAAATTAAATTGGTACATGGATGTGAATAACAAAGGACAATTCAGGCTATTTTCTACTACAAATAATGGTGTATTCTTACAGCTTATTATATAGAGATTATTTTTAAACTTTACTTTTATAATGTTTAATTAACAAATATATCTAGAATATAATATAATTACATTTTTAGGAATTATAAATAGAGTTTTTGATGTTTGAATTATATTAAGGATTTATTGAATTAAATATCATAAAAATTTTTTATAAGAATCGTTTAATATTTTAATAGCACATATTTGTTAAATAATTTCCCGTTTTTTCGTGTAAACGAATCTTTTCGTTGAAATATTTAATATTTAATATAGTATGAAAAATTATTTTACTCGAGAGGTGAGAATATTTTAGTGTATAACTAAACTTATAAATTATAAATATAAATTAATTGTTAGGAATTATTTTAATTATCAATCAACTAATTCATTTATAAAATATAAGCTTCTAGATGATGCTACTTTGAACTCTTAACCTATTTCATCTTAAAGTACGTTAATCTTTTTTAAACATGATTGTCGTTTCAACAATCACATTTATAGTCTGCAAGGCTTATTCATGCGATTTAAGCTTTAGACGATTTAAATCTTTTGCAGCATTCCGCAGAGATTACGCACTGTCCAAATAAAAGAACAAATTGTGAAAAGATTCAAAAGCGCATTCATCATTAAAGTTGAATCGTGTGCACTTACGTACGTTATTTAAAGCATATTTAAAGAAGCGGACGAATTCGAAGATGTTACACTCACTTTCTCCTTATTTATAAAAGAGGATAATATATTACTGACCTGTAATCTGGAGTCATCCTCCTCATCGCTGCAATCCTCACTAACATTGCTGGCACCGCGAGGACTTAGTCCTGGTGGACTGTAGCCATTGACTCCGCGCGTCTCCGCCCTCTTTTGCGCGGCTCTCGCGTTCTTGAACCAGTAGACGACGTTGTTGACATGGAGGGGCTTGCGATCACGCCTCGATTCGAGGCCGTTGAGCTCGTTGACGTAGTGCTGGATCTGCTGACGTGTGGGATGTTGGTTCTCGCCGAACCAGCGCTGAAGTCGCGGCAGTTCGAGCTCGGGGTCGAAGCTCGTGCGCATACGTGACTTGTGGGAGAAGGGCAGGAGGCCCGGGTGATGGCCCGGATGGTGGTGGCCAAGACCGCCTGGAGCTATACTACCGGGTCCCGAATTTACCTCTGCTGCTTGCGGCGATTGGCTCCGGTGATGATGATTCGTACTCGGTTGCAGCAGTGGGTTCAAGCCTAACCCTAGGTGTTGCTGCTGAAGCCAGGATTCGAAGTTGCGTTGAGTCTCCTCGGTCAGGTCGTTACCACCACGGCAGAGTGAGGAGAGGGTCGGCTGTTAATAATAGCACAGTGTCTTATTGCAATAATCTAAGAAGTTTCAATAATTTAGAGAAAATTAAGTATAAAGTGTATTTAATATTCAAGACGTATTTAATTTTGTATAAGCGCAGTAGAAGTAGTTAGATATGGTCAGGCATTAGTATGTTATTAGATTATTATTCTATCAACTACACCGTGCTTTATTTAAAAGATTCATAAATAAAAATTATAATCAGAATAAATTAATTTAAATTTAGAGAATTTGTTTGTAAGTAATATATCTTTTATAAATACTGTTTTTTTTACGTCACTCGTAAAAATATTTTGATTTATATAATCATTGACGCAATTCCTAATCAGTTAACACTATATCTTGAAAATTTAGAGTAAACTAGTAAAAACTAAAGAAAATATAGTTTTATGTATATATATATAAATATTTTATCAATATAGAACTGAAAATTATTATCGTTATTGCTAAAATAGAAAGTAGGATACACAACCACATTGCTTAAAAATTAATCATTGATAAACAAGATCGTGTTTAATTTGAGTAATCTAATTTGTAAAATCGTAATTTAATCAAGTTTTTACTCAATAAGAAGATATTATCTACCTGTATTGAAAAGTTAGTTCATTTTAGTTATAAATTTTTATATTATTTCAAATCATGCCTAAGATTTTATAATAATACAGCAATATATAATTCTATATATATTTTCTTAATTCATTATATTTTATACATTATTATTATTATTATCACAATATACAAAAAAATATTACAATTATACTTTCTCATTTAACATTAAAATATTTTCAATAGTTGAACGCATATTTTATTTTAAAATGATTTAAAAGTTGAATACCATATATGTATATTTACAGAAGAAAAATGTCTGGATATATATACAAATAATACATAATAATTTTTTAAATTATGGTTTAATATTTAAATAAAAATTATTATTTCATAATTTACTATTTATATTTTAATTTTATTTAAAATTTAATATTTCAAATTTTCTATAAGATGTATTTTGAAATTCTTCTTCTTCTTCTTCTTAAACTCAGTAGAAAATGCATTTTTGTTAAATGCTGAATAGTTATAAAATATACTTGGATTGATAAATTATCAAATTAATGATACATAGAATAATTCAATAATATACGAAATGAATTTTTGTTTTTATCCAGTACTTAAAAAATATGTCTATCGTAAAACACCTTATACATATAATGTTTATTTTTAATAAGTAAAAATCGTTTTAACTTTTAAAAACTAAAGATTAAAATTCATTTTCTACCTGAAAAAATTTAAATAACATGTTAAGTAATATAAAAAATAATTTAAACTATTTATTTATGTGTACATAATCTAAAAATTTATGTTCTGTTACTTTAATAAAGCCTAATATTAATTTTTAAATGTTAGAATTTAAATTATATGCATAATCTAAAAAAACACCTGTGTAATTTAATTATTCTTAAAATTTATGCAAAATGTCAAGAATATTTGTTTATAATCCTTGTATTAAAATTTAACTCGGCTTTCATTAAATAAAATTCTGCAAATAATGTTTTTTAAAAGCTTATAAGTGTTTTTGTACATTTTTACAAATATTGACAAAATTGATAATATAATTTTTCAAGGTTTCTATATAAGTTTTCAATTGTTTTTTTTTTGTTTTTGTATGTTGAATATATACGTATTTAATATTTTCTACAGTACTTCAACTTTAAAATAAATTACTTCTGTACTCATTTGTATAACTGAAGGTAAATAAAATTTGTCATTGTCACCTTAAAATTTGGATTTCATTTTTGAAAATTTGTTTTGATTAAACATGTATATTATTATTCGAAAGTTAAGGTGGCCATAGTTAGTTATGTAAGTTAAAGATATGATAATTGTTCGTTAATTAAAAGATTATTATATAACAAATTTTTATTTTATTCGAGGCACATATAATAATATGAATTTTGAGATGTATAGATCAAACATCGTAAAAATGTCTCGAGTACATTTAATGATGTAAAGTATTCAGAAATATGTTAAATTAAAAAAATAAGTGCGTCTTACCGAGTAAGCAATTAAACGAATGCATGTATCTTTTTAAAATTAATACATGTGTCTTTTTAAACTGGGCACGAGAGTATTTTAAAAGATATCTTTTTAACGAGAATATCTTTTTATCTCAAAAAATTGTACTGCGCAAATTCTGTGATAATGTTTACATTCAAAGCACAAAAACATACGAGAAAAGATTAAATATAAAAAGTTGACGCATAATTTGCAGCTTTGTATAATTAATCAGATAGAAGTACGTATTAAATTCATTTGAAATATTCATTCAAATTTAAATATTTATACAATATTTTCTATAAACAAGATTATCGTAGATTACAGTTGCATGATATTTGAATGTGCAATTCAGATAAAATTTTTTGCAAATTAGTCGCAAGGAAACTTATGAAACTTTCCCCAGATTTTGAGAAACAAAACTCTAGTTAGATTAAATTTTTGTACATAGGTGGTTAATCTTTTGAGACAAAGAACTTGAGTGCAAATACATCAACTGCGATTATCTATGTACTTATAGACATTGTCATATATCTTTCTTGATGAAGTGAAAACAAAGGTTTGTGACTATGTAGACTACTAAACTCTTTGCAGCTCGATACTATCAAAGAAGCTAATTTTGATCTTGTACAAACCAGTAATTTACAAGGCATTGTAAAAGACGATTGTGTACATACTAAGATTTCATGAAAGCAAAAAAAAAACTAATTTTAAATCCGCACTTATCAGCTCGTAAAAGTACAGCTCTGTTCAAACAACATCACTTGATCGTCTTATCTACATTATCGAAATACAATACAACTGATCTCGCCAATATTTAAGCATGAAATTTTTCTATCCGGGACGAAACGTCATCTCTGCGAGCGCAATGTGCATTCGAGAGGTTTCGTTCATGCACAACGAGGAGAACGACAACGTTTCTCTCCCGCGGAGATCACCTGATCGGGATTACGGAAAAGTTTCCACCCTCGCGGGAAGTTGACGTCCGCACAGAAGGAGTGGAGGAGCACGAGAGGGAGGGGAAGAGAACGATGAAGAAGAAGAATAAGGCAGCGCGTGCCTTATCGCTCGTTGATTTACAAGAACAAACAGCAAGTCGGCCGCCTCGGAGACGGCGTCGAGGGGATCAGGCGCGACGGCATTTAACGAGGTAATCTGTGGATCGAGCGGTAGCTCGTCTCCATCTCCTTCACCCCCGGAGTTTTACGGCCCTCCACTTAATCACTCACTCGACGTCGGGTTACGCGCCACGGCTGTCCGCGCGTATGACATCAGTGTTTTGAGCGCGAGATGTGCGAATGGCTCTACAAGTCATTGGGCAAACAGCAGCTGCGACCGGCTAAGAGAGTGGGAATAATGGAGACGCAGTCGCGTTGTGTGTGGCTTATCTTATGCGCGTGTCGTCATAAGCCTGATTTACAGGTATTTATGCGCGTTATTACTGTAAATCAATCGGCCCCGGATCCTGCGCGGGAGAATCTTCGGGGCTTCTCACCGAGGAAAAACACCTGGCATTTTTGCGATTATACCGAGAATGCATGCCGTTTCACGATTCGCAGGTCATCTTCCATTCACACAGTTTAGCAGGTCGAGTTAATAAAGTTGGATTTTTTGAAAGAGGAATTACAGAAGCTTCTTAGATAGATTGCAATGTATGTGCAACTTTGCAAATAAATAATGAATTACGGTCCTTCAAGGCTATCGATTATTTCGCGCAATGATAGGGATTTTTCACGGCTCTATCTTTATTTATTTCAGTGGCAATAGAAAGAATATACTTTTATACAGATTAAAATTTTTACCGCGATTTTCAAACAATACATTAATTATTGATTGCTGTTAATTATAAACATCTTTTTCATATACTGCACGCAGTAACACTATCTAATACTACTCACACAAAGAGTTATTTCGTTCAATTTAAATAATCATATATTTAATTCGTATGACCTGAGAGTGAAGCAAAATGTTATGAAATAAAATATGTATTTTCGAAACTGATATATAATTTTACAATATAAAATTATTATAAAATGTCAAAGTATTGCTGGCACTTTCCCAAACTCGTAAAGTAATTTAATTTGAACATCGATTGAAAGATCGTTCAGTTTTCGAAAATTAAGAAACTAGACCAGGATGGCTTTTTAATTTTTATTTAAGAGCAAAGAAATTATGAGAAAAGATCACACAAATTTCCCAATATCTTCAGAGGCAAATCATTGTTTTAAATAGACTCAGTTAAAGCGAAATTCATTCGGAGCCGAAGTTTGCGACCACTTAAGTCTGGTCCGGGCGCCTCGCGTTCCTCTTTGCACAGGAAAGTAAATCGAAGCGGAGAAAGAGAGGCTCGAGAAAATTGGTAATCATAGACCAGCAGCAAGCAGTATTAAAGTTCGACGTGAATCTTCAAAGAGAGTGCACTTAGATAATGCCCGTGGGGTGGGACCGCCTCAGCACCAATTGATATCGTCGCCCTGGCGGAGGCTTTTGATGGAGGTTGCGAATTTGGTAGAGTAAAGGGTAATCCCATCATGTGCTACTCTTCGACTATAAGATCTTTCGTTTCCTTTCTCTTTTGCATTAACGCTCTCGTACGTCTCGTACGCCGACGTACATCTCATGTATTTCCCATCTTTAGGATTCTCAGGTTCAATAAGATACGACTTTGACGATGCTTCGAGAGGCTCTAACAGCTCAAATGCGAGTACTCGACGCGTTACGGGTCTTGGCTTACTCATTTAACATTTTTTTTAATTCATCGCTCAAGGCTCACTATTCTGAATTGAATTTATTTTTAAGGAAAATGGGATTTTAATAAGTGTATCGTATTATTCATTACTTAAGAAAATTATATTATTGCATTGCAAACTGTTCGTGTAAATCGAGACATTTTTAAAAAGTAGCGAAAAGTTTTTATAAAGTATCCTGCGATGATAATGTAATGCTTTCAAATCATTATTTTCGAAGACACTTAAGTATTATTACCCTATCTATCGTTTTTCGGCATAAAAATTTACTTTTTATTTAAGTTTTTTATTATTCTTGAACAAGTTTTTTAAAATCATGCCTTTAAATAAAATTTTTTCTAATAAAATTGATATTTTTTTAAATATGAACGTATGTCTTATATTATTGCCTCTGATTTATTTACTTAATAAAATACATTACGTACGTAAAAGATACATTGATCAAAGTGGAGTGATACCAATGACACTATTATTTGTCGAAAGTAAGTTATCGTCCGGTTGAAAAACATATGGAACTCTCCTCGTGATAAATACGCAAAAGAATAAAAGCAGCGAAAAACGGGAGTGAGAATGAAAGAGAGAGAAAAGTGAGAGAGAGAGAGAGACGCAGCATTTACGTATATTTAAGGCAGGGATCAGGAAACCACGAATGAGCGCACGAGTTTCCGTTTCCGGCGAAGATTAGGCACCGAGTCGCGGCTTCAGTATCATGCAAAGAGATAGACAAGGAATGAGAAAGCAAAAGAGAGAGAGAGAGAGAGAAAGGGAGAGTAAACGTGAGAGGTACTGAAATTGTAAGAGCAAGTCTATAGAGTGGATGGAGCCGGAGGACTTCTTAATGAGATTAGACGCCTCGGCGACAAACACTCTCTGGCTAGATTTACATTTTATACATTTTTAAGTGGTCGTCTTATATACAGCCACTTGCTTCTCTTTTGGGGTTCTATCTTCCTATATCTTGGGCCGCCGATGACGTTGTATTTTTTGAGATTAAGCTCGTGTTTTCTGGAGTGATCCATACTGTATAGCCAGCACCTTTTCGAGCTGATTCTCATTTGGTTGGATCAACATTCGACAGTCACAAAGATTGATCAATTATTTTCTATTGTCTTCGTAGCATGTTTTCTAGTATTAATCTAAAAATTATTTAATGGTATGCAATTTAAGCAAAAAAATCGTTACTAACAGCGTTAATTCCATTTGCTCAACTCGTACTATAGTGTCATAAGTAACGATTGCAGTTTAGAGAAAACAGATGGTGTCATATATTAAATGACGGCACTATTAGATTATTCTTATATTTTATTTCAATTTTAACGCAATTAACCCTTTGATTTATCTTATTCAATAAAATATTTATTTATTTAATGATTCTTCAAATATTTTTTCCAAAACAATAATCACTTCCACATTAATATTAACAATGAGTTGTAAATATTGATATTCGAATAAATATTAAAAAATATACCAAGTTTCATTCTAGTTTAAATTTATTTTCTTCTATTAAATAGTTAATATAATTTTTTATTTAATTACAATTTAATAAATTTAATTAAATACGTGTAAAAATGAATTGATAATAAGAATGAATATTAAGGTATGTCATATTGAATATTATGTATTTGAATTTTATATATTAATTAAATATATAAAAATATTTTTTGTATTCATTTGATTCCATATTGATATATTTTCATGTACATTAGTCTTGGAATTATTATATTATCTTATCGTGGCAGATTAAGAAATTAAAAGATCTAATTGCGAATGCAGGTAATAACAAATTGACTAATTTTTAATGAGTAAAATAATATCAATCTTTAAAATATGAAACTGAGGAAATTTTGTCGTCGTTTTATTTTAAAATCAGTTGTCATTTTATCAATTAACTGACGAATAAAAAATGCGAATATTCAATCTTCCATCGTGATTGGTTCCGAAACTTCCCATCTCTCCTTAATCTTAACCGATTCCGTTTTCACCCTATTTGATCGATTATAAATTGGAGTTATAAGACCCTTGTCACCATTTTCAAGGGTCAGCATCTTACCCGGGCTGATCGAGCAAATACTTATTGTTAAACGTACCTCGTCGAGGGGACAACCGGCGGCTATGAGGACAGCGTGGCTGCGCAACAGCAGTAGCCTCAACAGTTTGTCTCGGACCTCGGCTGCAGGTGTCGGAGGTGGTGGTCTCGACCTGTACACTTGGATTTTAAGCGTCGCAAGATTAATCAGCTCAGCGAGAATGTCGCCCACGGTAAGTACTGGCCCGTCCGCGACCTTCTCCGTGGGCAGCGGCTTCCAATTTCTGATGACTATGCAGCCCCGCGCACTCAGGATCAAGTCGCTAGAGTAGCTCAGACGCATCAAGGCTTCACCTACCAAATCCTGAGAAAGTGCACCAGATTGGCAACTCATTTCGAGAAATCGAGGTATATTATTGAATGATTTATTTCATTCGATGATGATTTTAGATCATTCTTTCACATTAAAAAAAATCACGAGCATGAAATTTTTAGATAAATTTTCAATTTAGTATTTCAATATACTAGAAAATTATAATTATTCGTTCTAAAAAATGATTAAGATTAAAATTTTTTATAATTTTTCTTATTATTGCTTTAATCAAACTGAAAAACGTGAAAAAAGCATTTCTAATTCATGGAGAAGTAAAAAATTTTAATTTACAAAAAATCGTGCTAGAAAGTTAAGTAAGTTGCCAAAATGCGTTTTACTTCGTCGCAATTATGTCTAAAAAGCTATTTTAAATCTAATACAAGCCGTAAGAAATAGTTATTAATAATTAAAATATAGCTTCTACTATACACGTGATAATTTAAACATTTTTTAATAATCCTCGTGTCTCTTTAATTTATTTAATCAAAATACTATTATTCATGAATTATTTTTTTTAATTTTTATGAGATTATTTAAGTTAAAGTAGAAAAATATAGATATAAAAAAAATTTCGGATGTAAGAAACACATTTTATAAGTAAAAAGTATATAAAATATTGAAGATTCACTTAATGCAGCCGTAAGTGCCTTATGTCTTAATAGTATCAATTTTTTTAAATATTACTTATATTAACAAAAATTTTTTAATAGAAATTTAAAACAATTAGTTGCGATAAATAATAAGTATCTATAGCTTTAATATTGCAAGATTTAAAAAATACATTTAAGCAAAATATATTAATTTTGATTCATAATATCATTATATTTTGTCTAGACTTATTGTATTTATTAAAATATTAAGTTCTTTCAATAAAAATCATATTAAAAAATATGTTTTAAATATAGATATCGTTATTTTATTTTAACTTCTAAAAGTTTTAATCGAGAATAGTGAAAGTCATTTTTAAATTTCGAAAGTTTTATAATTTTTAAATACATTTTTCCAAAACATATTTTGCATTCAAACGCAATTTGCATTGTAAAAAAATTAACATTGAAATTGCAAACATATAAATTTGTTAATGTCTTTAGTTTTACCGAGAAACGATTTATGATTTTTAATTCGTTATCTAGAATTTTGCTATACTCCGATTACTCTATTTCCCTTTATTGAGCATAATATGTAGTAAAAATTAATGATGGAGTAGTTTCACAACTAACGTACCTGAAAGGGCATATTTGCCGGAATGAAGACATACGTGTCCATTTCTATGCGCGGCTTCCGCCAGTTTTCTCGTGTACTGTTAGATCGTGTCTCAACGATACTGTGAATCGCCTCGACAATGCAATGAACTGGAAGACTTTTACCTGTAATCCAAACGACAAATATTCCTTGTAAGTTTTTATTTTTCTCTTATAGATTAGTAACTGATATAAATGTTTAAAATTAAATTTATATTCAAAAGAGGCGCAAATTTTTATTGTAAATTGGTTATAAAAATAAAATTTCACTTATTTATCTACCCTTAAAGGAGCTAATATGCTACTAGAGGAGTGGAAATGCAAAAACCTGGCTAGTCCAGATTGTTCGAATGTCTGCGAAAGTGAAAAATACGTCGAAGAGTCGTAATGCTTCTTACAAAGGCAATAAAGACCCTATAGATGGATTCAACTCAAGAGTACGTTTATGCTCATCATGCAGTGTTTCACAGACGAAGCGATGTATAATAAATGAAAGCATTGCGCGAAACTAATGGAATCCGTATGAATTTCCCGGGTTCGCAATTGAAACACCAGGACCCGAAGCATCGGCCGATGTACGCGGTGAAGGAGAGGTACGGAAAGGGCGAGACAAGTATAACCCCTGCGTATTAAGCATATGCAGATCCACTCGTCTATCCTCGCGAGACAATAGGCCTCGGCATTTCGCGACACAATGGCGACGATCCTCGTTTAACCCTGACTTAAGTCCTCCGCTGCCTCCTATATCCCACTCCGAAGCTGTAATCCCTTGGCCCTAGTCTCCCCCACCATGCCGAAACTCCAGTGGGTGGCAGATGCGAGTGTATCTGAAGAGAAGGCGGCTGTATCCGCGGCATTCAGGCCACGTCAAAGGGCGACTCGCGGCCAAAGCGCCTTACTCGGATGCACTGCGAATCGATGCCCTCGACGCCCTGCCATGAGTCTCCCTGGCTTGGATTCTAAGAGGCTAAGGCTCTTCCCCTGGTTTTCATGACTTTTACCGTTGTTTTCTTTCGTTTGGTCGGGATCAATCGTTGCTTCGAGAAAAATATACCGTTTGATAAATAAATCTTCAACGTTTTTTCTCCTTATTATATTTCATCTTTAGAATGAACGAATACTTTCAAAATTAAATTTCTAAAATCTTTCTTGAAGATCGATCACTGTTTTTTAACAGTGATGTTTATCTAAGAGTACCAAAACTGCAAACATTTTTATCATGCTTTAAGGTGATAAAATTTCTTTTATTATCTAACAAATAAAAAGTGTCTAATTTTTAACAATAATTAAAATTGAATTTTAATTTGAAACATTACCGTGTAAAATTTCCTCTTATGCAGACTGATACTGACTTATTCTTTGCGTGTTGTATTTTAATTTTCACGAGCAGTCTTATAATTTAGAAAAATTTAATCTCTTTCTTGTTGTTCAGTTGCTATCTCGTTAAGTAATATTATACTTGTAATCTCTTATAAGTTATGTATTACTATTAAAAGGTAATTAAGTAAAAATACCTTTTTCCGTAAATAGTCACAAGCGCTATTCCTTCATTAAAAGGACTTGTACTACTTAAATTATTGATAATGCAATCTTCGCATGATATATAATTTATAGTTTAATTCACTATTAGATAATGGTATATCGATGATCACTTGCAGTTATTTTACAAAAAAAAATTATATTTTCAAATATTAGAAAATAATCATTTATATTATCATATTCGTATCGTGTACGGCTAATTTTTTACCACCTGCTCAGTTCGATTATGCAATTAATAATATTAGAAAAGCATATTGAAGTAGTAATTTGCTACTGTTGAACCATAACTGATCGAACCTGCATGAATTAATGGCAAAATTGACTTTAAATTATTCAACTTTTTGAATCGGTTACTATAGCGTCATAACGATTAATCTAGTATATGTGTGTGCTTCTTCGAATAAATAAATGAAAGATCTAAATCAGATTCTACTCAATTACAGTAACAGCACTTAAATTTTTATAGATAGCAACGATCTGAAAACAAATGTAAGTAAAAATTTATAAGTAACGAACCTCAAACGTAGGCAAACTTGTCGAAAGACGAATGGCGCGTTCACGTGCGCGTACGGACGTGCCATGGCGGTCGCGAGGAGATGTTTACAAATTAGACGCGGGTTGCGGCATCGGGACTCGATTAAACTGACCGGGAGCGCTCACAGCCCCGACAAAACCCGGCACAAAGACGGTCCGAAGCGCGCATCCTCTAATGAAAACTAAAGTACGGAGCCGGGGATTAAGAGGCGGGGGTGACGGAGGACGAAGCGCGCGGCTAGTCGGTGGTCAAGCGCCGCATTAGACGGAAGTTTAGGCATTAATACGTAATAACGCGAGGCCCGCGAGCACAGTAAATCCTTTGTTGGCCATCTTAGGCCAGACTTAACACCTCTGCCCGGCAAGACGGGTGGCCATTAAAGGGAAGAAGCCGAAGCTTAATGCCGGCCACGGTTATTAGCTGTCGATGGACCGCTGGTCCCGCGTCCCGGGGCTTAACGGGCCTTACTCATGAATCTGCTATAGCCGTGGTCGGCGCTTCTTCTCGACCACCCGGCGAACGGGGTTAGGATTTTTCGGGCGGTGTGAATGCTTTCAACGATGCGCAAGTGATATTGCCCGTGATATTGTTTCGCTAGGTCTCTAATTCTTGTCGTCCATGGAAATAAAGTTCTCCTCTAACGTTGGGGCTCTTATCGAACCCTTAACAGATCACTTGCTTCCCGTTTATTTATATTTATATTTTTAAATTATATTCATTAATTCATGAACGTAGATCTGTACATGTTAATTTTTTCGCATTATAAAATATATTTAGCCTTTGTTCGTTTAAAAATATTTTGACCTCTAAGGTTTATGGTAAACCTAATAAAAATTCAATCACTGTTCATAAAATAAAATCGGCAAGCAGATGCGCATCAAGTCTGGTAAAATTGCGTCATGATATATTTTGAACTGTCTATGTTTGCGGAGTTTGATCCGGTTGTTATAAATTATTCCGTCTCGTAGATTGGAAAGATCAAACATCTTTTATCATTTTAAATAGTTATATAAATCCAAAAGGTTTTTATAAAAGAACAAATATGATATTTTATGCAAATATCTTCTGCAAAAAACTGATCGACTCATTAATAGTTAATTAAATATCTTTTTTATTATTGAATGTTGGACATATATTTTTGAACTTTTTTTTTAATCTATTGTCTGTTTTGATTTTAAAATATTATTGAAAAATGAAGTATAGTGAATACAATATTAAGTAAATAAAATAATAAATGAAATAATTAACGGTGCTAATCTAAAACTTAGTTCTCTACCCTATTCTTTCAATTGTATTCATATATTATTATTCATATATCGCAATATTATTTAAAAGCAAACTATGAAAAATTTGAAGCAAATGTATAAAAGTAAATATTCTAAAACTAATTAACTGTAAATAATATATTTTATTGTATTTTAAAGTATTTATTATTGTTTGAAAAGATTCACAATTTAAGTATTTTATTACATATTTTATTATATATTTGAAAAATCATGTAAAATAAAAAATAAATTAGTAGTTAATAACTTGGTAAATACTATTCAATTCATTGAAAAAAGTATACAAATAGATTCAATATTATTTAAGAAAAATTTTCCTACAGTTTAAAAAGATCTTTCAATATTAAATTCAAATATATTCAAAATTACCATTACCCAAATTAATGTAAAAATTTGTCGATACAGTTCCTGATTTTTAAAGAAAAGATTTTTTACCAATATTTCTAAGTTTGTAACAACAATAACCCTCTACAAGCAACATTTTTTTATATAAGTATTTATAAATTCTATTTAATTCAAATATTTTTAGTGCTAAATATAATTATAATTTTTAACCAAGAATATGATCTGTTCAAAAAAGCTTTTGAAATTATAATATAAAAAATTTAAAAGAGTTGCTAAAACTAAAAATTTAAGTCTTGGCTCTTGTAAGAAGAAGAGGTGTTAATTGAAATTTAAAAATTACAGAAAATGATAAAATACAGTTAATCTATTTACGTGGAATAAAACCATTAGAGCATTAATAAAATATGGCGAATCGATTTACGTAGAATGAAATTATATAGAACACTTTTTCACCATGGTAATTTTACGTTAATCTGGAACAAGTGTACTTTGTAATCCGCAAATTCCATAAACCCTTGTGTAAATATACGAATAACTGTGGCTTCCTCGAGATGTAAGACTTGGCAATATTGAAACAGGTTTCAATTAACATAACTGCCAATACATCAAAACGTAAGTGATAACTTATCGTGAAGTTGATCGATTTAACGCGATCCGACGACAAAGACAACTGGTACAGTGTATAAAAAAAAAGCTGCTCCATTATCGAAAAAGTGAAAGGCTGTCAAGTCCTCGCAAAACGGGCGGTACAATGAAAACTAGAGGCAAACTTTATTAAGAAGCGGGAGAAAGAGAAAATACAGCCCGAGGGGCGTTGGCCGACTCGATCATCGTTTTTTTGCAGACCGAACGCGACATCGCACCAAAAGAGAGAACGAGAAAATCTTTAATCTCCAGCACCATCCGGAGCGAGGGACGGTTAAAGACATTTCTCATTTCTGGTGTTGCCACGCGCTCGGCCTCCCTATCAGACTTCCGTTATCTATCTGCCGTGCCTCTGGCCGCACTCACCGCGACGGGAAGCGCGGCGGAAAAGCGTCACGGGCCATTTTCTCGAGCTTTTGACGCAACTCTGCTCGTCGAAAGATAAGCTTTTTGCTCGGAGAACGTTGCGACTTCGAGGCAATTCTCTTGTTCTCCTCCCGGGTTCGCGCCATTCTTTCGGCTCGCTATATTTTTCCCGACGCTTCGTCTTCTCTGTGCACGTCTTTCTATGGTTAACACGACTTTCGCCGCTCGTTGTTAACTAATGAAGCCAACGCTTTGAGACTGATGCTCACGCGAACCTTGTCCTATGCTCTAGCTTCCGACTTGTCCGTAGTTGTGTTTAACAAGTTGAGAACACGGACGATAAAAGCACGGTCTCACCATTAAAGCATTAAGTTGCCTACTTCTAGAGTTCAGAACGTTACTTAAAATTTTTGATAAAATGTATTAATAATTGGTAAATAACTAAATTAGTGGTTTAAAATTATGTTCAATTGATGAGCCGAGCGTGACAACGTAAAAAAATTGTTTTCGTGAATTTTTATTATAATCTTTTTGTCTTTATAAGTACGTATTAAGTTATTATTAGAGAATTATTAGATATTAGAATATCCGTCGAATCAGCGAGAAAAAATCAGTTGCGTCATTGTGCGATAAAAATTAACATATTAAATTTTATTACTCGCATTGATTTGCAAAATTCAAATGCGAAAACTCGTTGAATTAGAACATTGAAAAGCTTAACACAAAAGTCCTCAGTCATTCAAATTGTCAAATACGCTTAACCCACTTTTAAGAAGTGTCGTAAATGTTCTACTCATCCCGAGGGTCGAACGAATAAGCTCGCGCGAGTTATCGTCGCGAGTTTTGTTTGCTAGAACGAAAGAGATAGAGAATAAGCAGAGGAGCGGGAGGGTGAGGGTGAGAGAGGAAGAAAGAAGACGAGAAGGACGAGGCGTGGAATGTAGGCGAGTGCGAGGGATTTAGGTTCGTAAGGTTTCCTCCTCGTCTTTGTAGCCTCTCGTAATCTAAGACTGCTCAGTCTAGTCTTTTGGAATCTAATCGCGTTTCTCGAAGCCGTTTCGCGCATCATCTCCCTTGCTATCCTTGTCTTTTCGTTTTTTCGGTGTCACAGTATTTTTCTCATTTTCAACACGCAAAACGCTTAGCTCGACGTAAACAGAACGAAATCACAAGTTACAATCAGTCTCTTACTGACGTGACTCGTATTCGTAAATTTTCTTCATTGTTTTATTCGGCATTGATAAATCTATGAACAATTTGATCTTCGTTACACAATATCAGATATTTTATTTTCATTCTTAAATTTGCTCTTTAATTCGTGCTTATTTAATTTAACACGTACTCTAAATAAGTAACTCGATATATAGTACCATACTTTGGTTTTGCACTTTAAAACTCCACGTACTGTTTTTCAAAAATTGTCAAATTCGTGAAATGTAATTTTTTTCAAAAATCAAAAATTTTATACAAATTTATATTTCGTTCATATATATTTGCATTAATTAAATATATACTAATAGTAGCCTCTTTTTTTGTTAGTATAAATTTACATAAAATTACTTTATGCAATTATTAAAAAAAAATTATGCTGTAAAATCAGGATTCAATTCATTCAAAGCTAATTATGCGTACGCAATATAAGATTGTTAAAATAATCATTAATTTAGTTATACATAACAAAGCAATTTTTATAAATACAAATAACCATAGATCCTTCAGTTTTTTCTAATTTCTGTAATCGAGGAAGAAGTTACTTTATATTACAAGTATTTTATTATCCATTTTATCCTTTTCATTGTACATTATTTTTCGGTTATATTTATATTCCTATCCTATTAGTAACTATGCTTGACTCTTTTGATTTTGTTTCTTTTTTTTTTTTGTTTTCCTCGTATAATATTTAATTAAGCAGTTTATACAAGTTCAAATTTTTTTACTATTTTCCTGGATTACCAAAAGATTGTATTACGTAAATTCTTACTACGAGGTGCTTTAGTCGATAAAGAATTCTGTTTGGAAATTTCGTGACCTTTGTGTAAAACCACCCGTGGAAATCGATTAGATTTATAAAAAAAATTGAAAGAAATTAGTTTATTATAATATTATCACATTTCTTCGTCCATACACAATTAATATATTTTTTAATAAAAATAAAAAATAATTTTCTAATGAAAATAAGTACACTGTAATTTTTATATGCATATAACGTAATTATCGTATTTTTATATGTAACCGTGCACGAATCTTTTCTTCAAGACTAAAGAAAATTATAAAATATACACAATTTACAGCTTCTCTGAATATTTAATAACAGTTACTGTATAAATTGAAAGATATACTATAAATGGTTTAAAAATTATAAAAAGTGTTTGCATAATTGTATTTTATACTATAAATTACTTTGAAGGAGACAACATAAATATAGATAAATAGTCATATATTTTCGATTACACACAAATTTCGTGATTTTTTTTTTTATCAATCTGTTATACACGCACTAATTTATGATTCATTTATTACTATTTCTTTTACGTAATGTTTCAAAAAATTCGAATTTATGATAATCTTCGTTGTTAAAATTAAGATTATCATTTCATACATTCTGACGCCTTTTAATTATTATTCTTCGTAATTTTTTTATTATCGATAATATTATTTTGATATATTAAAATCATTTTATATGTTTAACAATTTTTAAATTGAATAGAATTTGAAATGTTTTCGATACGATCATGACCAAGTGTTTTTATTAATTTCTACACACGTTACTTATCGTATAATCCTTATTTGTTAAATATTCATATAAAATTAATAATTTCAATATAGTATCTGATTACATAAAATTGAAAGTTGATATTTGTTTTTAAATTTGGCTTTAATTAAAGAATGAAATTTCGCATTTTTTTAACTTAGAAACATTTAACGCCTCTACTAATCTGCATACATTGTACTGTCTCTGCTCTATTTATTGTATTACTGGTGTAAGCTTTTAATGCAATTTCGAAAATCTAAAAATTTATGACTTTAAGTAACAAAAGTATATATAAGCAAGTGTTATCGGTGTTTTCTCAAAGTACTTTATGATCGTTAAAGATGACGGTTTTTTCAAATATAAAAGAATCGCCTATTCATGGTGGGTTTCGACTACTCAATAACGTTTAAATACGTTATAACACGAGCTTTAACATTTTTGTTTCAGGATTGCAATCTAATTTTGAACAAAACGATGCTTTTGAAAGTAAAAAGTACAAAATCTACTTCACCCGTGATATCTAAATTACATTTCATAGCAGATAACGCGTAAAACTCCATATTGCTCTGAGTGTAATTAATTTCAAATAAGAATAATTATCATATGTACAAATGAGAAATAAAAGATTTTACAATATTAAGTAAGTTTACATAATTATCAGACTCGTTTTTTTTATGCAATTTACAATGTAAAATACACTCATCCTGCAATAATCTCCGACATTACGAATTTTTCCAGTGTAAGGAAATCCTTGATTAAATTATCTCTGGATAGTAACGATATACATAAAAGCAATCCTTATTTTTCAAATAATATAACTCGTCAAATCAATGAAGCACTCCACGGAGCCGTTATCCATTTCCAGGCAAACGTGCGCGCTTGAGAAAATAAATCTTCGACAACCAGGCGGCTAATTGAAGAAAAATAATCCGATCGGCCGTCGACGCCGTACGATTATCACTCAAAGCAGCGCAGGAATTTAACTCTAAGCGCGCCAACGAGGAAAGCGTGGGCGTTCGCGATATCTGAAGCTGATCCGGCGGATGTCGGCCTTTCGTTGATAAAGGGGACGGCCCCGCGCGTTGGAAACTCTTTCCAAGTCCATTTCTTTTATCGTGGCCCCTCCCCCGCCCTCGCAGCTATCTTGCTCTTTCTGCGTCGTTTCATCGTGCGCTTCCCTCGAACTTTCTTTCTTAATTAATTTCTGTCGCATAGGACTTTTTTATCCGCTCTGTGCTCTACTCATTACCGCGAAATTAACCTTTTTGGATATTAACGTTACATCGGGCCCAGATGCTCGGCTTCCAGATGGAAGCTATACCGAATTTGATTAATGTGCGGTCGTTCGTTCAACTTTGAATTAATCTATTGAAGTGGTTTTCACGCGTGCCTATGATCCCATCTAAAATTTGTTATCCACTATCACGAATGTAACTGCTCCTTGTAATAACAGTCAGTTTTAAACTGTTTGTATTCAAATCACAAATGATGTTTTTTATCGCTTATCAATAACATGGTATCTTACTTTTTTAATGAAAACAAAAGAAAATCTAAAGCATTAGAAAGAAAAAGCAGATTTATATTACTATTGCTAAATGAATTGTTATCAGGAAGTAACGGTGGTTGATTATATTATACTGTGTCACGCATGAAACTTTTATTTATTCTCAACTGCAATCTAACATTAATTCTTAGTACGCGTATATTTTATGTGTCATGTTTCATACAACTCCAGCAGAGAAAACGAGCATATTTAAAAAAAATTATGCTGCACAAATGATTTAATATTAAAAATTTATAAAGTAGATGAAAGCAATGCTGATGATGAACAGTAGTTTTCTGAAATTTATCGTGGAATATTTACAAATTACTATTGTTTTATTTTTTTTTTATTGATTGCCTTATTAATTCCTGACTAGCAAAATTGGAATAAAAGTTAAATTTTTTAATCTAATAAAAGTCGAATTTTATCTATCAATATGCCATAAATAACGCGGATATACGATTCAGATTTATTATATATATTGGACGGACTCAGCCATTGAAGTAAGTACCAATGACTTTAATACACATTCGTCTTCGCCGCATTTTAAAATCTAAGCTCAGTATGAAACGTGACGAATGTCCCGATACTCGCAGGAACCTGATCTTTCATTCGGTCCTTGTTCTTCTCTCAAACGTATTCGAACAATCGAATTATGCGAATACGGTAAAAAGCCCTTCGCAGGGCTCCGCGTACGCATGAAGACGGCGTCGCGTGCGGAGTCGCGGGGTCGCGTGTGATTTAAGCCCAAGGCGTCGAACGAGTGGGCGACGCAGGAGGGAAGCGCGAAAGCTCTAGATAAGGCTTAATGAGATAACCTTCGGGAGCTTACGAGATCACCGGCCACGCGACGAAACCCTGCAAATCCCGGCGTTAGCTTCCGTGCGCGCGTCCGTTAACGCGTCCCGACGACGATCGCGTAGCTGCGCCTCCCTTCCGAGGAGCGAAGTAGATCCTTTCCACACTCGCGATGAGACTATCGGTTTTTTTCTGCTTTTCTGCGACCGACTGTGTGTTTCGCTTTCCGTCTTATTTTGCTGCGAGTGGTTCTGCTAATTTGCCGATGATGTGCGAGCAGTTTGAGCACCGCTACTCGGGTTAGTTGGAAAGGTATATTTACAGCCACTGGGAATTAGGATAACGGATTAATCAGTAAAACGTTGACAACTTATTTTGAGCATATCAATAAAAATCCAGCGATGCGTAGAGCAATAAAAGGCTAAGTAGTACTCTTGAAAAATTGTATGGGAAACGTAGGTAGATTCAAATTTTATACTCAAAACGATCTCTCGTCTTATATTCAATATTATTACATATTTTTAATTCTATATTAAATTCTCTAATAACATATTTTATTCTTGAGATTTTCTTATTATATAATCTTATTTTTTTCTTTCTTATATTTTGACTACATATGTACATTTGAATTTTAGATAAAATATCTTATTATATGCTATTATATTATCAGAACTTTAATTAGTATAAATTGACGTATATGCTTAATAAAAACATAAATTAGATTTGTTAATTAAAAAATCAAAGAAAATATCGTAGTTATAGGTTTTGTGTTTGGTTACTTTAATATAAAAGACTGTTGCATTGAAAAATTGCTAATATTTGGTGAATTGTTGTTAAAATATGCATGCATTATCCGAAAATTCCTGCATTTTCAAAAAAATTAATTAGATGCATTGAAAATTGACTTACTAAGAGCATAAATATATTTCCTATTTCCTTAATGACGATTATGTCCTCGATTCATTAAAAATTATATAAGTTTGCCTACAGAAATTTCGTTCTACTTATTAGACAATTTACCCCTGATAAAAGTTTTTACCTGCAATTACCGGCAACAAATCGGTAAGATGTAATCGTTAAAAGTCTAAGAATACTGGTAATATATGAATAATCGTTGGCACCACACGTGCGCGTACGCATTCATTCATTAAACGAAACTTCGAAGCCTCTATGCTTAAGGTGCTGTTGAAATACCGCGTAAGTTCCCGAGCATACGCCAACTTCCTCCAAGTCTCCGCGCAGATAAGTAATTTCGTCCTCGTAGCATCATCTCTCAGCTCCCCGGTATCGGCATAACCCGTATGCTCGGCGAGTGAATGCCGGCAGGAGCCCGCGTATAAAATTAACCCTTTTGAGGTAAAAAAGGTAAACTGTCGGTGGCGAGAAAATCCCCACGCGCGATTTTCCATCGCGAACTTCCCCTGATGTGCGCAAGCCACACCCCCCTGACAGAGAAACGAGTTAAAATTCGCTCTCCATAAGATGCTTAGGGTGTAAGCCCTTGCACAAGACGACAAGGATGAAAAAGGAATCGTTCTTCGGATGCGCAAAGTTGCGCGTATGCAGCGACGCGAAGGCGTCACGTCTGGCCTCTTCGCTTCTCGAAGATTAAAATTACTTGGGCAAACTCAGTCGAACAGCGCGGAGAATCGGGGGTAAGGGTGCCGTCTCTCGTAAATTTTCCGACTAAGAAGCTTAATTTGGGATTTTCGGTAACGAGTTATTGCTAACACAAAACTGCTGCGCTGCCGCCGAATGATTTGTGGCGCGTGCGCATATCCTTTCGAGTTATTTCCTTCTACTGTCCATTTTCTTGCATGGACTTGCCGTGTCCTTGAAGAATATCTTTCCTTTCCAGAGTCGACAATTTCATTTTTCTTGCTTGTTTTTTTAAAACAATTTGAGAGCTTTATATTTATATACAATAAAATATAGCGCTGATTTCCTTGCCTGATCATCGATTAAAATCAAATAATATATTACATTTTTATATTTCTATATTTAAGCTAATTCTTAGACTTCCTTGATAAAAATATTCATATATCTACAAATAATCCTATTATTTATTATTATTATTCCTGATTTTGCGTTTGCATTATACATTCGACTTTCAAAAATAGATTCTAGAAATTGATCGACTACTAATGGTATTAGAATTTAGTACTTCACAGGAACTATTTTTAAACACAATTAATAAATAAAAAATAAATAATAAGTTTTTGAATAAAAACGATAATTTACGATGAAATAATTATTTAATTTTGCTTTCCATTCTAAAGCACCGCACATACGAATAGAATTTTTCTTTATGGAAACAGCTTTTTTATTAGGTTACATTTATCAATTCGATTTCTTATTTTCCACAATTTACAATTTTATGAATTCTTTTTACTTTATTGTACGTACGACAACTTCCAAAAATATAAAATCGATATAAATAATTATTTATTTTATTTATTTGTTTATGTCACCTATATTCTTTATGTCAAAAACAAATAATCCACAACTTTTCATTAATTCCGTTAAGCGACTCAAAAAATCTTTTAAAAGTGACCAATGTAGAGTATTAACAGAAACGAATTAAAACAGAATTATAGATTGAGCTAAAACATTAATTTATATACAAAGGCATGTTTAGCAGAATGACTTCGAATAAAAAGTTCAAAATTTCTAAATATAATAAGATCAATGCGCTTTCCGTTCTTCATTCTATCCTATAAATGCATAGTTTTGACACTGCAAGGGTTGAATATTCTCAACAATAAAAATTAATGTACGGTGAAATTTTAATTGAACACATTTGAGAAATCCGACGTAAACGTATTCAAAAAATGTGAAAGTGCTGATAAATACGATTACTCTACCACTCTATTGTTTTTTTTTTGTTTTTTTACGAAACGATTTCAATAGTTATTTTTTGTCACTAAAAGTGGTGTAACTGCATTTATAAACAAAATTACTTCTTGGATTTGCACACAAGTTTATCATTGTAAATAATTTTTTTAATTTCTTTTATAAATTAAGACTTTTATTATTTAAAAGTGATGTTATATACAAGAATAAAAGAATGATAAGCAGTAAACATTGTGTCGAGCGACAATCAACCAAAGAATTTCCCAATATTCGAGGTAAAATGAAAAAAAGTAAATCGTTAAAAATATATATCTTATAAATGAATCTTTCTTTTGATTAACTCCCCTTTGATCTGCATAAGAGGCAAATTTTCCATTTCGTCAAGAAATTCCAATATCCCAGGGGATAATCCTCCTCGCTGCCTCGCAAATAAAAGACTGTATACCCAGCAAATTTCTGATATACATACTTACTTACACAGACCAGCGCACACGTGTATTTTGTTACACAGGCTTTGACGTCTAGGGGGTCAGTTTCAACCGGCGCTCGGTCTACATAAGACCACTGACGCGGATTAGACAGTGCGCAACTCCCGGACAACAACTACGACTACGACTACGACTACGACTACGACGACGACGACGACGACGACGACGACGACGACGACGACGAAGGCGACGACGAGTGTGTATGAGAGCCCACCACGGCGGAGTATATGCAAACCCTTGTGGCTTAACCTGAGGCTAAGGCCGCGAGTATTTCCTTTGGGATTACAACGTCATTCTGCAGAGGACTGCTACAATACTTGCCGTTATCTCCGGACTAAAGAGACTCAACCCCCGTTCTCGCTTTCCCTGCGTTTTCTTTTCTGGTGCGTATCTCTTTCGAGGGGACACCGCGCGGCTCATCCGCGAAATCCGGTTTCGTATATCCAAAGATTACGGGCGTTGATCTTCCCTCGCTCTTAGAAACTTTTTTCCACCCTCGTTTGGAATCTCCTTTTTGCGCAACTTCCTCGGACAGCACGGAATATTGCGAGTGTGATTTACCACGCCGTTATGAGGATTTAGTCTGGCCGTGGCGCGCTAAAGAAACAGAAACGCCGCGTTCGTTTGAAGCTCCGAGGAACTTATACTCGATTTATTTGCATCGAGGGGGAGATTTGAAATGTGCGAGTTGTACGGCTGAGGGAATAACGTTCATAATGACTTAGAATTTTAAACTTGGATTATCTGCGTGTAAGCGTCGACAAAAAGAGCTCATATCTTTGAAATTCCATATTCATAGGATCATTAAACTATGACAATATTTATCCCTTGCTTAATAGTTTAATAATTATAATAATAGTTTGTGGATAACAAAACCGACAATTACGACCAATAGTCGAAAGATAAGAAACTAATACTCATAATCCGATAAATTAATTTTATTTGTTCTTTTTTAATAAAAATCTGTCCCATTAAAATGAATTCGTTTTTAAAACCTTGATATTTCGTAGCTGTAATCGGTCAAAATCATTTACTCATAATATAAAATGTATTTTTTTTGCACGGCATGAAATGCAGAGTCGCATAAAAGAATATCAACAATTATTGCGTGAAATTAAGAGCTTGGTAAAACGAGTGAAACGTCGGTCGAGATATACAGGAAAAACATTATCAAAAACAGCTACGTCATAAACGCGAAGTGCAACAACGCTTGAGTGGAATCGTAATCCGGCATAAAGTAGCGGAGCTTACAAATTCTTGCCCGAGAGATAAGCGATCCATTCCGCGTCCGTCCACTGTGACAAGCGCCATCGTAATTATTCTTCCATTTTACAACGTCGCGGCGCCTCGGGGGCTAAGGGACATGCGGCAGTCGTAATCTCACAGAGAGGGGGAGAAAGAGAGAGAGAGAGAGAGAGAGAGAGAGAGAGAGCGAGACCAGGAGCGTCTACGCGGCGCAATGAAACACCCAGCAGCAGACGGGACTATAGGGGCTCCTTAGCGAAGATCTTAGGCAAATCCAGCGTGAAATCGCATCAAAACCATCCCTCTTGTCAAAACCACCACTTAGTCGAACCGTCCTTGGTTTGACGGACTCGGGGAGGCTAGAAGTGGTGGACGGCCCAGGAACAAAATTTTACAGTTTCCGTTCTGGAGGTTGAGCTCGCGCACTCCACTCTGAGGTGCATGTACAGTCGTGCTGATGAAATCGCGAACGTCGTGCGTTCGATTTCGTCAGCAATGTAGAGATTGAGTTCCAGAGGCTTCTTTTACTTTTACTCTTAAGAGTTCTGTGGAATGTTTCTTTTTGTATATTACTAATTAAGGACGGGCTTTAGCTTTATGTGTCATTTCATCGCTCGAGTATCTGGCTTATTTTCCCGATGCAGGACTACATCATTTCGTCGATACAGAGCTATTCAACTCAAATACTCAACCATATTCGAGCGAAGTATATATTATTATTTTATGGCTCCTAGGATCGAGAGGATTTATTAGCTTACCGGGAATAATAAATTTTTTAATTCGTTTTATTTAACTGAATATTTGTAGTATAATTTAACAGGATTCCATCCACTATCACTTCCTAAAGTTGATTTGGGAAACAATTATAAATTTAATTTCATTCAATATCAGCATTCCCATTAGTTTTGATTATCATTTATTAATTCGTATGTTATATTTTAATCAGGTACAATTTTCATACAATACTTATTACTTGAATAAACTTAGCGAATTTATCTAAAAATGATTATATATCGAACATTTATTTAGAGAAATTCATACATGCAGAACCGAGTTTACAACTTCTTCGATTGTGCTTATAAAATAGTAATAATACTTAATATTGTAAACTGGATAAAAGTCGTAATTTTTATTTTTTAGCTTTATGTGATTAAGAGTGAAAAGTAACTTATCGATTAGCAGATAAGAAAAAATTTGGTAATAAAAAGTTTAGAAATAAATAATATCAATAGTACACGTAGCAAAATATATTATCAAATATTAGAACAAATAACATATAAATTATGTTTTATTTATGTTTCCGAGCCAGGAAACATAAACGTCTATCCGAAAGTAAATAATAACGTAATGGTTTAAAAAATGATATAGTGTACATTTATTAAAATTTTTATATATTAAGGATTATTAGAATGTGTACTCTACTTTAATTTGACCACCAATTCAGTCTATATGCGTTATAAGAATATGTAAACTCTTATGGCATATTGTATTATTGAGCTTATCAACATCTTGTCAAGTGATTTCACCACTTTTCTGCCTCATATATAAAAAATGATTCCAAAGTGACATTTCTACAAGTACAGTTTTATAGTAATATTTTTAATTGATTTGATAGTGTAATAATTTATAATAATTTATAATCGAGTACATTATTAACCATATTTAAGTTTACTCGTATTAATGGTTGTAAATGGATTAATATCGCTTATATACGACCGTATATTCTATTTTTAAGAAAAATAAGAATTTCAACATTTTATTCGTTATTACTAGAAAATTTTTATAATTTTTACGCGTTTACTTGTAATGTTACATACGAGTCTTATTTTATATCAAAATTTATATTGTTACGAATAACCGAGTTAAATTAAGCTATTGTTTTGCAAAGAGGATTATTTTATAAATCTTTATGTGATTCTCTTTACGTGATCTATTAAAAGTTTAAATGTAAATTTAGTCAGTTTAGCAACAAGGTTTCTTGTTAATGCAAATGATTTATCGATTGGTTTACAAGTTTATGAAAATTAATTAAGAGTTTTTGATTGATTCCAAAGTGCATATATTAAAGACCACATGAAAGTTCAATAACGTTTTGTATACTTAAAATAAATGTATATAATAACGTGCAATGTGAAGAGCAATGAAAGAGATTAATGATAAGAATGACAAGAATACTCATATTTTGATCGTATGCTTTTTCACAAGTCAAGAAACCAGCTTTTAACGATCCTACAGCTATAGGCCAACAATTACTCAAACTTATCTCTTTTTCATTCTTATTCTATCTCTTTTATCTTTTCCTTTCCCTATTTCTTATCCTCTTATTTTTACGACTTTGTCTTTTCTTATCTATTTTTATTTTTGGAAAATAATGGTAATTATATATAAATGCTTCATTTACTGATATATGAAATTAAAAGAAACTTTTTGTTAACTGGTGATTTATATTTGATTGGAAAATTAATTATCAATGATTCTGCTCAATAAATAATCGAATAAACCTTTAATTTTGTAAGTCAATAAATAACAAAGTCAGATTTTTGTACAATCAATGAAACAAATAATTTAAAAATTTTCTAATTTTATGAAAATTATTTTGCAAACTTCAAGAGAGTAACTTAAATTTGAAGTATTTTATACCTACAAATTTTTACACAAAAGCATATTATACGATTAGAATGTCTTGAGATTATTTAAAATCGTGAGTAAGTTCTTTACAAAAAACTAAGCTCTTTAAAAAAACTCCAAGTAATTGTCAAGACTTATAAACTCACTCTACTTTTGTAAAGCTTATACGGCAGCGATCCTCAAGATTACTCGGATTGAACTTACCGAACAAATCGATCGGCCAAAAAACGTATACCACCCTCTTAATTAACTATTCACTCACTCAGCTTTCATAATTTTCTTTTCTTTCCATACATTTCACACATTTTTCCTCGCCCACTCTATCTGTCTCTTCTACTATCCGCTCCCTTATCACCCTCGTGGTTTCTTTCTCTCTTCATTCTCTCCTCTATCCGTATCTGACATCGCCTCGAACCTGGCTTCTCTCTTTCTCTCTCTCTTAATCAAAACTGTAAGAGAGAAAAGACATTAAAAGCATCGCGGTCTTCACAACGCGTGGCGTATCTCTCACTCTAACTTGAAATGAAGAGAGTTAGAGGGAAAAGATAAGGCTCCCCCTCGACGATCTACACACTCTTTCTCTTTCTTTTACTTTTTCTCACTTTCAATCTCTTGACGAGCTTAAATGTATTTCGTATATCTTTACATTGCTCTTATTCTGTATAATACTTGCAGATACCTTCGTGTACTAAACGATACACTCGTATCGACTGCTTTTTTCTCGTCCGATTAATCGGAAAAGAAAAAAGTCAGTCATAAGGGTTTGCATATGGGCGCTTTGCTGTGCCAAGCCTCGCCAAGTGCAAATTACACGATTATGACGGATGTACAGGGATTTCATGTACTCGCCAACGGTAATGAAGTGGATGACTGCGATAGTTAAAAATAACTCGCGTAAATAATCTATTAATTATGGGCGCTTAAGCGTAAGAGCCGATAGCGTCAATGACTACGCGAATCGCTAAAGACACGTCGTGTGTGAATTTCTTCGTTATTATTTGGAGCCAGAAATAGAGTGTCAGTTGGCATTTCATCACCGTGCAGTTTTCATTTTTCAATCTCAATTAGGAGGTCTGAAAATCAGATAATGCGTAGATTACGATATTAGCGGACGACATAAGTTCTGGTGACGAGTCCAAAGCCATCGAGTAATTTTCCGCGTGCTTTTCGCACTTTCCTTTTGATATTTCTCAATCTTGTTTTATTTAAAATATTGTGTACAAATTTTTATATATCGCCTATGTACTGTATTTATGAAGATGTCGTCAGCATAAGATAGAAGGTATATTTTCCTTTGTAAATTGATTTTTCCTCCTAAGCTCGAGTGAGATTCGTCGCATATTAAAACGATTATCGTAATACAAATCGAGCATCACTTCAATATTATATATTAAATGATAAATCAATGCAAGTGTGTAAGATATAGTTAAATAATCCTTTAACAACAACATTGAATACTCAGAAAAACGTTTTTATCTTAAAAAAAAGATGCAATTTTAATATTTAAATAACAACTCCCCACCCTAGAATCGCAAAGTTTATTAGAGCCATTAAAAACGAACGAATGAGCAATAACGAATGATGAACACGGAATGTAGATCAACCGTCAATCCATTTTTCTCATATGCAAAATGTAGCGAATCGAGGGATTAAAAAAGCCTTCGTCTTCTTTCTCCCAGCGAAAGGTTAGATTCACCTAACAAGATCAGCCTAAGACGTTGCCTGGTCGCCTCCCGGGATTACACATTATGTATTCCAAGTTGTATTTCAGCGGCGCGACATTCAGTTCGCGACACCTTTGGCCGTAAGCCGCGCACGCGAGCTCCTCGTCGCACGGGTGAATGCAGGTCAGTGGCAGCTCGTTGGATGTTTTGCTTAAGCAATGACGATGCGAGTTCGAGCTTTTGGAGATTGTTGGATCGTCATTAGACTTTTATATTTAAAAAATTATAACGCATAATTTGGTTAAATGTGAGAATCTTAATAAAAACAACGAATTTCAGCGAACAAGTAATTTAAATTGACTTTCGAGTAATATTATTAAAAAAAAAACGTTATTTTTATCATTAATGAATACTATTAGCTTATTAACTAAATGATTATTAATTTACTTGCAATTGTGAAAAAGTATAAGTATTGGGTAAGTAATGCTAAGTATGATTAATATATCAATAATTTATGAGAATTAGTGACTACTAAAGAATAATAGACATTTTCTATTAAGCGAATAACTTGAAGTTAACGTCCAGATAGAAGTTTATACTAATCTTATTAAATGCTAGATACATACTTTCACGTTGATCAAGTATGGGTATTATCAAGTTCTTTTTCGAAAAATTTTGTACAATTATACATGTCTCATATTTTGTAGAAATTGCTTGCGTAAAACTTACTAGTTCATACCAGTGAGTAACGTAAGAAAAATGTTGAAAAAAATTGTAAATCGAATTTCAATAGATCCGTCGATTGAAACGACCGCCTTTAATTTACTTTTTACTGTAATCCTCTTCTAACACTTATTACATTGGATATAATTTTTATTATGAAGTATATATATATATATATTATTATGTGAAGGGCGAAATAAAGACAGTTACCAGCGCACCTTTGTGATTTATTCTTTCTTTATTCTTCTTTAAAGGAAACCAACTCTCCTCTCATTGTGTACTCTTCAATTCCTCCTCACAGCAGCACTTGCCGTGAAAATTTCACCTAAAACGTTCATCATTGTGCTGTCATTGTTTCCGGAGAGCCGAAGTACAATGCAACTAGGAGTTCGAGATTCGACGATGGCGAAAGTTCGCGGTGCACGGGATCATTTAGCAAATCCTATTAAAATAGGATAGAAGAAGATGGAAAGAGTGTCTTCTTTGATATTTATACTTCTTACGAGCGCCCGGTCTTTGTGATATGAATTTTTGTTTAAGAGTATTAGGACGTCGGGAAGTTTTGGGACATTGTGGCATGGGCTCGCAACAATGAGGGAGAAAACGATTAAGCGCTCGTCTACTTAAAGCTCGAGCATTCGGTGCCGATTAATAACCCGCAAGAGGCAAGAACAACTTCTAACTTTTAACTTTGGGGCTTTTTTCTTATGCTCCTTGGTGCTTCTTTTACATTCAACGCTGCCTTCCTTATGTACTTGTTGTACTTCTTTAATTCCGCAGGATTTATTTCTTTGATAAGGGTTTATTTATTTTGCAACTTCATAGTTGAAATTTTTTTATCGAGTCATCTACGCTTCTTTAAGTGAATGGCGTGGCAAGGGCGATTTGTCGTGATTATTAATTATTTACAAATTATGATCAAAAAATTGACGTCATTATTTGATAAGTATCTGTATATTTAAGATAATGAAAACAACTCGATAATACAATTTTTTCGATACGTAACACTAGATAACATTAAATAAATCATTATTTAATAAGCAAATATCTGACGCCGAAATATCGCTCGTAACGCGTAATCTTATTCCAAAACACCTTTTTAAACAAAGACTTCTCAATAATACACGGATAATCCGGAATGAGAAATCGCAGCTGACGATTGAAAAAAGACATCGTCTGTATTAGTCAATAATCATGCCGAAAATATCGCGCGAGTCTTCGGCGAATCGGCGAGCTTAAATGTTTTACTTACGCGCTCCGACCCCGGATCAGCCGGAAAATATGTGTCAGCAGCTTCGTGCTTCAAACGCATGGGAAAAATGCAGTGGACCGGGAATCCTGAAAGAATTAAGGGATGAATCGAAAGCCGACCGCAGGAACGTTAATGTGCACACGCGAAGGTCGAGCTCGAAACTTAAAACTCTTGCCGCGCAAATCCGCGCCTGTTCTACATACACAGGGCATTTATGTACGATTACTCGTAGCTTATAGAATCTTAAAATTAAAAGATTTGTATTCGTTCCACGTGTAGTATCTGTTTTTTTAAGCGAGTCTTTTACCCTAAAGCCTCAGGTATTAGAATGTTTCCTCTTCCATATGTTTCGTTAGATGGAGATTGTTTTTTTAATAAACTTCTTTATAATTACAAAATTACGGTTTACGTTAAAAATAGCGTGCATCGCATCATGATTTTTAATCCGTTCTCGTCTAGTTTGTAATTACAACTGTTTTACATTTATGAAAGATTCTCATTGATAATTTACTTTTATTATTAAAAGGCAAAGAATCTTTTATGAGCGACCATTGTAGCTCTGCGTATAGTCGAAAGACTGATAGTTAATTCGACAAAGAATGGAACTCCTTTTTTACGACCGCAGAATACTCAAATATTAAAACGTATACAAGAGTGCAGCTACAAATGTTAATAAAAAAGATTGTTTATTATTCCTGTATCATATACGTCGTATGCGAACATTTATTAATTACATATGTAGTTAGATCAAGTAGTTCGCAGAAGATATATAATTAATTTCTTTATTTTTATAATTTTTCTGATAGTCTCTCTGATTATATGATTATGTAATACTTTAATAATAATAATTATAAATATTTTATTTTATTGTGTTAATCCAAACCTCATAATTTTTTATTTTCCTTATCTTCTTTAAACTTAAGTTGCGATTATTTTATACACAGCCCTTAGATGTAATTAGACTATAAACTCATATCGTTAATCATTCAATCCACAAGTATGATAATTAATATTAACAACCAAATGAAAGCTGCAAATTAATGTAAATGAACTTAACAACAATTCATGAGTAACATCGATAATTCATTTGC
The DNA here is from genome assembly GCA_018907185.1 of Platyscapa corneri. Classification (NCBI taxonomy): domain Eukaryota; kingdom Metazoa; phylum Arthropoda; class Insecta; order Hymenoptera; family Agaonidae; genus Platyscapa; species Platyscapa corneri. The sequence goes on from JACCHW010000017.1 coordinate 2,512,918, forward strand.
CGAAGATTATCCTACATTAAACAAAGCGAATGAATGGCTAAAGCAAAAAATAAAGAGATACAGAAAAGAAAATCGGAGTAAATTAACGTTATTTAAGATTATTTCTTTTTCGGGTTATCGCTGCGTGCGTTAAAATTAATACGTATGCATTTACACATGTACGCGCGCATTAAGAACTTTGAGCGTAGAAAAAAGAGAGAATTACCGCTGACATGTGTACGAAGAAAAGAAACGAAAAAAGGGATGCAAAGAATTTTCAAGTGAGTAAGCGAGATAAAAAGAGAGAGGGAGAGAGAGAGAGAAAACGGGATCGTAGCTAATACTACGCACACGCTCGCAATCGCTTCAAGGATAATCTTCCAGGGATATTTTTGATCGCGCAATAATGCGTAATACGATTTACATTGCTTATCGGGTCTCGTTCGCTGACGCCCTCTATCGAATGCCTAAAATGCGCATGCGTAAATAATGTCACGAGGGAGTTTGTAGAAATATATAAAAAAATCTCCGTTTCTACAACGAAAACCTGCACAACTTGCAATATCCGTTGGAATTTGCGGTCCGGATAAGTTTATTTCTCAAACTGAAACATAAAATTTCCGAGCAATTAACATAGCTATGACTCATCGAGTGAAATTTCATTTGATAATCCATAAATTAAAATCTATTTGATTTATTTATTTATTTCTCATTTTACTCTCTGAACCGGATTTAAAAAATCTTTTTTAAATATTAAAATTTTTTAATAAAATAAATTTTTACAATAATAATGAGCAGTAAAATTATCAAATTGATTAAATGTATATTTTATCTATATAAATTAAAATTTCTCTGTTGCAATAGTAATATAAGATACATAACTAATTGAATTGACCGTATGTGTATCAATAAACGGTTAAGTGATAATTTTAATTTAAAAGGAAATTAAATATCGCAACTTGAATATTGCTGATCTATTATCCAACATAGTTTAAAGGTAATATCTTAACGTTTTTAGCTGGCATGGAATGACTCTGTCAGAAATCGAAGAGTATGCAAGTTTATTTGAAAAAAAAAAAAAAAATAAAAATGAGTGATTGTTCATAGATGTACGTAACGTACTAGCGGTGTATAATAGTATTACTAAAAACAAAATACATACTATAATCTGTTATAAAAATGATTAAGGGTGTAAAATCGTTCATCAATTTTTGGAATAATAATGTTCGTACAGCTAAAATATAGTAATAAGAATGTATGTTATATCTTATAAATTTGTATTTTGTATACAAGTATACAATTATACCTATTAATAAAGGCATATTAAAAATATAAGTAAAACATGTTTTTTATCATTCTTTTTATGATTAATAATGACTTAAATTAATTACAATACTATTATGAATTTAATTTAAAAATAATTTGCTAGAATTAATAAATTCATAGAATAATATAATTTGTACAGGTAATACTTGTATTTTTTTTAAATTTCATAAACTTTATTAATCGTAAATGGTCACTGCAATTCTTTGCTGAACTTTATTCAATGGATGACAAAGATATTTTTGGTATACAAGAATTAAACAATCCATTGGATAAATTTAATTCAATAATTAATAATCTTCACTAAAAATTTTAATTAATAAAAATAAAAATAAAAAATATTATTTAATATAAATAATTATATTAAATATTTTTTAATTATAAAAGTTAATCTTATATTTTATCTTTTTTAATTAGAAATTAGCATTTGAAAAACTTTAATCAAATGCGTATTTGCTTTTGAATAAAATTTTAATCAATATTTATATAATTTATATTATTGGATTTTCTCACTCACTATTTTAAAAGCAAGCCGTACATACGTACATTGATTAACCTCTTTGATGCGTATCAAATTAAAAAACTTCAATAAAATTGCTAGTACTTTTAAATTTATTTCTTCTATACCAGATCTTTACACATCAGCAGTTTTCAGGAAAATTTGTGCTTAACTGAATTTTGCAAGATCATCTTATTACACATTAAAAACGCGTAAGCAATGTAAAGTTCAACTCATAAAATGGTCAATGATTTGTCTTATAAAAGAAAAATAAACGAGCTTACTGTCTGTAATCCATAATAATAAAACAGACTGGAATGATAAAAGTGCCGCGCAGATTAACAATAAAGAGGAAAATAAAAGAGAAAATCCGACATAAATCGCGTAGAGTAGAATTGCACGAGAACTCGTGCATTAACATATAGGGAACGTAAGCGGGGCAGTGGCAATTGGAAAACGTGCGCCGGGAGAAATTAGTCGGGAGATTACAGTCCTGCTTTGGGATTATGTTAATAATAAACACGATGCCCGCGACGATCGATAAATGCGAAAATCATCGCCCTGCTGAAACCGCGCAGCCGGATTTTCTCTGAACGTCAATTGTCTTTTACTTTTCGCCTCGCTTACCTTTCAATGGCGATCATTTTGTTCTACGCCCATTTACTCGTCCGCTAGATGTGCGAGCACGTATCGACGTCAACTGTGTGGAGACTATTTCGAGCCAAAAGAACTTATGACGTTGTTTTAATGTTGTTCACAATTAATGCCGTACATAGACAGAATTAACGTCATTCGCGATTCCGTTCATTATTGTTGGCACTCCATTGTTTTTAAAATTTTCAAAGAATATTCGTAGCAGAACTCATTGCTGCGTTAAAGCATCGATGATCCCAGTAGTTTTTATTATTTGCTTTATACTGTTATATCGCTTATTAAGTGATTTTTAATGTTCCAATTTTATAAATATGCAATTAGAGGAATGATTTTTTTCTTATCAATACTTGAGATATTAGATTGATTTTATGTATTTTGTATCTTCGGTAGATTAGTAAAACAGACGATATTAATGAAGTCGAGCTTAATGCGAATAAAAATAAACCTTTTTGAATAAATACTTCTTAATATTTAAATATTTAAATAAGCGCAATATTCTGTCTGGATTGTCATAAAATATTTATATTTTAAATGCTGGAGATAAATGCTGAATTTTAATTTGCTACAGTTTTAGTATAAAAATATTGATTAAAAAAGGTTTTGTAATAACCTTAATTCTTTTCAAAGGTGTTGAGCATATCCTCGCTTACGCAACTCGGGTTAAGTAAAACTCACTCAAGCCTTGAGTCAAGTTTATTTAACGTAATCCGACAGTTTCTCTATCCGAAAGTGAATACTGGTAAATTAATTAAGTTCCGATTTACCGAGCAAATTTTAACCACCTGACCTTAAGTAATTGCTATGCGCAATTTTTACGTCCTCGACTCCTTGCGATATACGGCATGAGTCCGCGGTCACCGACGCCGTCGTCGTCGCCATCGCCGTCAAGATTAAGCCGAGCGATCGCGGTGACCCGCGAAGATAGGCGTAAAACCGCTTGCACTCCCCCCTGAATCGGCCCTCCTTTTTCTATTTATAAGAGCGGAGATCATGGGGTTTTTATCAACCCCCCCTGTGTGTATTATTGTTTGGATTTGACGCGACGAGCCGATTTCCCCTTCGTTCGTTGCTCTTTGAACCGCGCGGGCGCGACTAATGCACGCGCGCCGATTTACGATAAATGCAATGCCACAACATGAGCGAGTGAGAGAATAAAGGGAGAGCTGCGAGATTAAGGGGGTGCCCGAGTCCTGCTTTCGATTTCACTCACAGAGTCACGATCAATTGGCTCTTTAAAATACTTCGATTCATGTAGAACCCAGAATTATCGCTCCGCAATCTTTCGTACGGGCTTTTTACGAAGATTTAACCACTTAATTATACTTGATGTCAAAAGGACTACTCTATCACTCTTTTATTATAAATAAAAATAAATTATTAGGTTCCCTACTGTTAAAATATCTGAGAAAGAGGTGCAAGTTTGATAAAGTCAGTTTTAACAAAATTTTAATAAAATGGATACTACTTTCAATGCGCACAATTAATGAAATTGGGCAATTTTTACTTAAATGTCAAACAGGATTTAGTTGAAGATATAATTAACAAGAATATTCAATAACTCGGAGAATTGATAAGTTCTTTTAGTAACATATTCGTTAAAAAAGAAAAAATTAATATGTACTTCGAGAAGATGTTGCAAATATTTAGTTAATTTCGCTAGAGAAATCTAATATGTATTGTATACTTGATTGACCTAATTAAATATAATTATTTTATAATAATTTAATTATTAAATTTTATTATCAATAATTAGACAAACATATTATTACTCCATGAACTCATATGATTCAATATCCACAATTTGAATAGTTTGATAATATAATTTAGATACTTAAAATAGGTTTGTTGTGTGTGTATATATATATATGCATATGATAAATTTATTATTAGATGCATAAAAAATTAAAAACGTATAATTCTTAGTTATTTATTTAAAAATTTTTGTATAGGTGTAATTACTGTAAATTTTATTGGACTTTGGAAAAATATGGAAATTTCAAGCCAAAAGTATTTTTAAAAATTAACAGTGTAATAACTTTTAAGTACTAGTATTAAAATTTTTATAAAATATTTGGTCATAGTTCGTAAGTTAAAAATAAGAATTTAAGTAAAATTAACCAATTAATGAATTTTATTATCTTAAATAAAAAATAGAATTTTAATCAGTCTATGATAATTGCACATTTTTTCTGCGCTTTTAAATAATGCATTAGCAATAGTTTCATAGTTCCAATGAAACAGAATCCAATGAAGCAATCTTTTTCGAATATTAATTTCAATAAAAATAATTCAAAAACACTATTATAACGATTTGAATTAAAAGATTCGAATAAAAACAAATATAAATCTTTTCTTCGTCAACTGCTACGTTAATAAGTATTATATTAAATTATATTGAACAACGAGATATGAAATTTATAGATTTTTAGGTTACATCAATGATAATATTTTGAATAAAGTGAATATTGGTTGTGTGCGCTTATCAATTATACGATACTCCTGGACTGTCGCAGTATTGTTTACCAGCATTAAATTAGTGGCGTATTTGCGAATAACGTCCGTAGATATGTATGTGTACAATAGCATTGTGGACTAGTACATTTACGATAAAATAAGGAATTCAGAGTAAATGAATCCTCAATTTCGACTGATTAATGAAAACCTTTATTTGCGGTAACAAAATTATCAAAAACCATTGCATTTTATTATAATATTATGAATCTTCCATTATTGATCCATAATATAAAATTATATGTCATTTACTTAAAAAGTATTTAAATAGAAAATTAATTTTTTAAAAAGCGGTTAAGGTGAAAGCTTTTTTATTCTTTTAATATAATATAATACTGAACATTTTCTGCAACGTTAATAGATTCATGAATGATGCTAAGTTTTTCTTGAAGCTTTCTATTTTTATCGTATTTAGAATATTCAAAGTATAATGAAAATTACTTGACTTATAAAAAATATCAAAACAATGTTATGCGTGTAGTTTTATTCCAGTTTCAAGTATCTATTATTAGTCTACGATACAAAATCATTCGCTTCTCCATTTGTTAGTTAATTTAAATTCTAATGTAATGTTAGTCACGTCCAAAGCGTAAAATTGGCTTACCAATAAAAATTAAACTTTTAAAATATATATTTGTAAAGTATATTAGCCTTCTATTGTACGTGCATATTATAATAATTGAACTCTTATCAATAAAAGTTTTACGTAATACGTTTACGCGTATTATTGTACGTGTAATCGACGTATTTTAAATCTTAATTTAATAACATTCGATTAAATTATAATGTTTTAATTACCAAAAGAATGAGTGGTTGCATTAATCTGAGAAATGAACTGCTTAATTCAGTCTTGCCGCATCTTCTCAATTCTTGTTTCGAATAAAAGCTAGTGGTCAACAAGTGAGTAAGAAAATAAATTTTTCGAAAACATTAACCACGTAATAAGTTTGATAAACAAATAATATTTATTAAAAGTGCAGCTGTAGATAAGCAGTTAAATCCAAGTCTTCGCATTCTGCTCTCTCACGAAGTAGCGATAATATTCGAAATCAGTCGACAAACTCAAGTTCACCTGCAGCTACGATGTAATAAATATTGGAAAATGCCGTCAAATATAAATGACGTTAAGAGCCTCGATTAGCTTTCATATCTCCCCGAGTGCACGCGCATGCGCACACATCCGTAGATCTACTCGATCCTTCTTTCTCCGTCTCTCTATATGCGCAAGCGGGACTTGAGTTAGCGTTCGTATACGCTCGAGCGCGTATGTGTGGCCAACTCGCAGAACTATGCTCTAATCCTTGAGCTAAAAATCAATACGTCTCTCTCTCTTCACTTCTCCCCTCGCCATCAGGACCGAAATCCTCCCTTGGGATAAGCCGCTCACCGGGACATAGTTAAATAAATCCTGGATCAAAGGATAAATCCTCTTCTTCTGTCTCTATACACATACGCGTACGTACACACCGATCGCGTTTCTTTTTTCTATAATTTTTTCGGTATTACCCTTGAGCCTATAGCTTTCGGTCTCCTATGCCAAAGGATTTAGTTTTCTTGTCTCTCTTCTTTGGCATTTAAATGCGAGGGTTTTTTCTATGCGTGAATAGGTGTATATGCGTGCGTACATACGTATACGTGACTTGGATTAAATTAACATTAATGGTGACTGGTCAGAGTTTATCTACTTCGATCAAATTGCTGTTCCTTTTTTCTCCTTTCATGGTATCAATTCTAATTGTAAAGACCGTAAACGTATTACAAACTATATGAAATTAAACATTTAAATTAAAATCAATTCAAAATATTTCAAAAATTTCAAAATAATTCCAGTCGCACTTACTAACAACTTTACTACAACCTTACTTGCGTGATTTAATCAAATATTGTTTGATTTTCATATTCAGAATTTACTCGACTTACCCGATTAAATTCGTGAAATTAATTATGTGATCGTTGTCATTTTTTATAGTTCTCTCTCGATTAACGACACATTAAATGTAGTGAAATATTATTTTATTATAGATTTATACGTGTAAATTCAAATTTGTTTTCTTGAACGTACATTTAAAAAATATAAATTCCCACGAATGCACTTGTGTTATTCGGCTAATTATCTTAATATCAGTGCTTCAAATTTCTCAATCTATTATATAATATTAATCTATTAATAATATTTCAAACTACTTTTAAGCCTGTAAAACATTTACAGAAATAAACCTACAACCTGCATCTGTCCATCTAATATTTATATTAGAGAATTCTTTGAACATTTTTGTATCGTGAATAAATGAAGTCTCAATCTTTAAACCTTCCTTCGAATTTTTGCATGTTATTCAAGTGTAACAAATTGCACAGTATAACTTCGAGATAAAATTTAAACTGGTTTTAAATATCGATTTGTAATAAAAAAGAAGGCAGTGCAATTTTTTAGTCTGTCAGTATTCACTCTAAAAAAACTGCGAAAGTTGATAAGTATGGCTAATCTTGTACGCAACGTTCGTATAAGCCCACGCAATAATTTAATCGAAACTTCAGATCGCAAATATTGCGAGCGTAAAAGCGAATTCGAGATTTCTTCACCTGATGGAGTGTCATCCCGTCACATCGCGAAGGAAAACCTCGTGGCGGTGGATGCGAGTAAGACAAAAAGAAATGTGTCACCTTGTACGCATGCGACCGTTAAAAACTTCTGAGCTCGAGGGTATCAAAGTTGCCGGGCAAGAATTAAGGTCGAGTTCGCCCCTTGCCGCCCCTTAGACTGTGCGCGTTTTCCCAACCGACTTTCATTTTACTCGATTTTTCCTGCGCCACTTCTGGCTCATCGCTCGCTCACGTGTATAAGTACGCGTGATTATATTATACCAGCCGTGGTGGAGAGCGCATTTTAATCCCATATTAAGTGTAAGCCTGAGCACGCGAAATTACCCGAACGGACGGAGGTATTAGGATTAAGCTCCTGAATCCCCCCTCTCTCGCCACTCAGTCTCTCTCGCTCTCTCTCTCTCTCTGTCTCATAGGTTTGTGACGCGCAAATCGACGCCATTAAATCTGAAAAATTCATTCGTAAGTCTAGAGTAGTATCTAGTTGCGAAATCTGTTGTTATTTCTAGGGAAAAGAGGTAGAAAAACTCCTCCCAAACAAATTACAACACTTGGCTAAACCAATGATTGGATAATGATTCAATTATCCATAAATGATTAGTACTGTAAAATAATTAAATTTTAAGTTTGCAGTATTTGTGTGTAAAAATATTAAGGAAGCAGAACTTCGTAACTTCTATAAGAAAAATACGTCTAATTTATTTAAATACTTGTAATATGTATTCCATTTATGAACAATAGTAACTTTGATAAGCTGCACAGAATACGTTGTTTTGGCATTTTTAAAGTAGTGAGTAAGTTTCTAGCAAAAACGGAATTTGTATAAAGTTAAAGAACTTTTCCATTTGAATAAAGGTTAACATAATTAACAATTTATAATGCTCCTTTGTCTATGTAGCTCAAATTGAAACTTATCGTACTACATTTATTATTAATTTAATGTAAAATTATAAAGTCAGAATAACGATAAACTCAAGATAATAAATTATTCCTGTTTTTATAAGAAACAATGGTTCGCAATTTTATATAAAATAGATAGAAAACGAATGTAAGTTACATTAAAAATTGTGAAATTGAATGAATATATAATTGAAAAATCATGATACATTAATGGGAGGTAAAAACTACAAATTTGGTTTAAGGTAATACTTTATTCATTCTATCTTTAGCCATCCAACACATACGACACAAAAAAAAACGTATCACACAAAAATTAAACGCAAAAGTAAGAGAGAAACACGTGAAATCCTATACAAGTCTCATGCCAAAGTACATCTACACAAACATTTACCCAGCGCTTGATTTTTACTCTCACGCGATAAATAAATCGCGAATAAAAGAAGACACCCTCCCGAAAGCCTTGGCATTATAGCAGGATCTCCAACCAACGACAGCTCCACCTCCTTAAGGATAGTCGAATCCTTGAGTCAGCAGGGGAGTATAAAGTGCGCCGCCGCGCGTGAAAGGACGAGCGATGTGCGTAACGAATTGCCGATGCGTTGGCGTCCTTCCTCCATACCTGTTGCGTGGGCGTGCGTGAGTGAACCCGATTGGTGCCTAAATCCTGAAATTTCGGCAGCGCTCAGGGGGTTCGCCTATCAGGAGCCCAGTACAGACTTGGAAGTCGACCGGGTATCCTAATTTCTTCTGATCCGAAACCGGACCACATCCTTCCGGCAGTCCGATAAGTTCGATCTTTTCTAGTACGAGAAATTTTTTTTTATGAGTTACTGAACTCCGAAATGGATTGATTTTATAATGGATGATTCACGCCTTCGTGGCCTTCGATGTATTAATTTATTAATCTATTAAAATAATAATAGTAATAATAATTAATCGACGTTTAAGAGACGAAGATTTCAATACACCAAAACATCTAATGTATTTAACATAATTCTGAATAAAGTAACTTCAAAGCTAAGAGTATTGAGTACTTATGTTACTTTTACAACGATTACATTTGTGTTTTATATTTTTTAACATTACAAATACTTTTCATTTGCAATTGAAAATAAAAGAATTTTTAAATTTAGCTGTAATTTCTCTGTAAATAGTAAAATTTATTCGACGTACATAATCTTTTATACAGATTTAAGTACATGGTTTCTTTAATAAGCATTATAAACTTTAATAAATGGTCAAAGTAGTTTTTCATCTCAAATTTTATTTCTCAAAATGATTTTAAAATTTATGAAAGACGAATTGTTTAAAGCTTACTATTATAAAAAATAAATATTTTTATAATTAATACAAATTAATTATATTAATTATTTAATGCTTGAAAGTTAGTGGCATTACATCTGTACGTTTTTCTGTGCATTGCAATTTATATTCACTTTTGACGAAAATATTTGAAAAGTAAAATTGTGAAAAAGATTGAATCTCATGTACTCCTGATACCTACGTAAACATAATTTTGACACTCATGTTTACATTTAGTATAATTAATTTAATAATTGAATTGAACGTATATTTTAATGCCATTCTTGTTATAAATATTCATAAACATCAATATTTTTAAGAATATTTTTTTACATCTTAACATATTAAAATTGATTAATACATTACCACAAAATCTCCCATTAAGTAAAAGTGATTAAAATATTCTTTAATTGTTTACAATAGTTTTTTTATGGTAAACTATTATTAACGTTTGAAATAAAAAATCTGAAAAATTTGAATTAATTTAATTTTTACACTTCACCTGAAAGATTTATTATTTAAAAGTGAATATTTAATTAAATTATACATTTAGATCAATTAAAAAAAATTATTAATATAAATAATCTTATTAATTCGTATAAAAAAGTTTCGTGTGTGTAATCATGTAGTACATCTAATTAAACAAAGTATTCATGCTTAAAATTACTTCATTTGTCAGATATTACAAGTCAAAACGTTTACTTACAAGAAGCGAAAAAATCAATAAAAAAATTCTGAACTCATTAGTCAAAAGTAACTCATTTTTCTATTGAAATGTCATCCTCTCTCAATCAAAACGATCGCAATTGAGTGTTCATGAAAGTCGAAAAAAGGGCGAGAAATTTTATCTCACCCTTCGATGTAATAGAGCAAAAATGTAGTCCCACTTGTACAAAAGGTCATCGGACATGAGTTCGAGACACTAAGTTCCACATTCTTCCTTATCCGGATTGAGGGGGTGTCACGCGTATAACGCCATCCCTAACGAAAATTCACACTCTCTCCTTCCTGCCCCGTTCTTTGCTTCCTTCCGTCCTTCCATCCTTCCTTCCGTCCTCGTTCTGTTCCCCTGGGATGGAGAGGTCACAGGTCAGCCTTACCCACATTCCCATGGGGGTGCGCTGGATGGACGACAAGCCCGTGGTCGCGGCCTCGCATTGGGGGTGGAGCGGTTGAGGGTCGGCCTACGGTGATTTAGAAGGGATATACGTGCGCCGAAGGATCAGGATAGCAGACCTATTTGAGCACGATCTTGTTGGGGTAAACGTGGCTATCGTCATTGATACTCCACTTTCCGAACAAGCGAAGCAAAGCTCGACTGGTGCACTTATTTGGTGAATTATGGAGCATTCGGGTCAGGCGGTTGCGAACCAAATTACGATTATTTCAGCTTATGCAGCTTTTTTCTGATTATTTTGGTACAAAGTTCTTTATGTATGTACTGTACATAGAAAGAACAATGGAAATTATACCATTTGATGTAGTGAATAGCGATTGTGAAAATTACTAGTCGATAAAATTTCATATTTACAGCATCTATAAACTATATCTCATATTATCGTTAAGAATAAAGAATTAAATGTAAAATTATGTAAAATATGTTTATACAGAATAATTTGTATACATTTGAAAATAATTCGTGCGTATTTATTTAAAATTTTTGCTTTAATAATTAATTGAGCCCTCGTTGTTTAAAAAAATTAGAATGTTAAGGGTATGCGTAAACACTTAAAATACGATTAACAGATAATTATTTATGATATGGACTAATATTGTTTTTTGGTAAATATTAAAAATTTCTTCTATAAAATTTAGGAATTTGTGAAATTAACAATTTTTAACAAAACGCGTAAAAAATAAATAAATTATAGACCCTGAGTTTTACATCACAACTACGTAGGAAATCAAGGTTTTATAGGAAAAATTAGCAAAAAGTTTTTTTAATAACAACCCTAAAAAAAATTATTAATATAATTTTATTGCATCCTAATATAATTTTCTCCTGATATTCACTATTTTTTAAAACAATATAATTTTACCTCGATTTTATACGCTACAGTGAGATTTTTAATATGTCATTTATATAAGATTTCATTTATTAAAACGTATTACATACAATCCTTTTTATTATAATTTTTATAATATTTGAATTATAAACTATAATTATACAAATTTAATAACTATTAATAATAATTATTCAGTTTTAAGATAAGCTTGTAACATAGATAAATACCAATAAACTAATAAATATTTTGAAAATAGAATATTAAATTTTCATGTTTTCCATGAAATATTATATACTTTTATAAATCTTTTTTACAAAACTTATTTTAAATAAGCATAATAATGAGATATAAATCATAGTAAACTAATAAAAATGGATTAAAACAAAATAATTTTTAATATAATTAAATATATTATGATTACAAGTTATTTACATAAGATATTAATAATTTTCATAAGTTTTCAATTATTACGAAGAATAAAAATAAAAGTAACGATTAAACTGATCCTGTGGGATGAATTCAAGTTACTGAAATACTCTTTATTCTGAAGTCCTGATAGTGAAACCCCCGGTGAATCTGTCTAAATCCATCTAACTGATCTTATCATGTTTTCTTTCCAGCGACTACTACCAATGCATCTTTTACAAGCTTACTAATTTTCTGTTACGGGCTAGTAATTAATTAAATTTAAATACCCGTGCAATTGATGTGTACAGTGGACTGACCCTTATTTATTTTGAATGATTTATAAATATAAGATGAGACTTTTTGTAATTAATAAAAATATTATATTATTAATACAAAAATACGCATTTATTTTTTTAATATAATAGTGCTATATTTAAATTTTATATATTTTTTTCGTGCTTAAACTTCATATTCAATTTGACATAATTAAAATTTAACAAGCCTTTTCCGCTAAGGAAATCATTAATAAAAAATTAATTAATGTTTTTTCGAATGTTATAATTTATATGAAATTTGTGTTCTACAAGAGTCAATTGTTGCATGAATAATGTTTGATCCATAATTTTAAACGGATCGTTATTTTATCATTATTTCAACTTAAATAAAAAAAAGTTTTGTAAATAATACTAAATTTGGAAAACAAAAATTAATAATCTCGTAAATTTATGGTAATTAATTTACAGTAAAAAAATTTTTTTGAACAATCGTTTTAACATACATTATTGTTAAAATGATATACATATATATAAGTTCTCTGAAATATATATCAGAAAGAAGAAAAATTTCGTTACATACGAATAACTGGTATTTCAAACAATCTATGAATAAAGAAGCAAGTACTCGCACCTTTCTTATTTACCCATTTGACAAATTATAAAGTGATTTATATTTTGCCTATACATATGTTCATAATTGTTTTTCTGTTTTTATGATATAGTAACTATTGTTAATTCACACCCGTGCGCTACTTGTATTGAACGAATATTCATATATCGTGTGCATTCAAAATCCCATCTAAAATCAACAAAATCACGCGTCGCACCTCGGGAACGGAGTATATTGACCATTAGGCCGGAGTGGAAACAAAATTCGTGGCCGTAGTAGCGCCGAGTATTCGGTGTCGACGAAACGTCCCTCCACCGGAATTTCGCGCCCCTCCCATCAACACAGCCGCCCCCGCATTTTTTTCGAAAGAATCGCGCGTAAACAACTAGCAGGATAGCATGGTCCTGGGAGATGGGTGCGAACGCCAGGATGAAACTCGCATGCACGAAACGTACGCCGACTGGTCTCCTGGTCACAGGGGTCCTACTAAAGCCCTTATTCGGGTCACGGGGCATATCCCGAGGGTCCGCGGGGCGGGTGCGGATAGCAGACCTACCCGTCCTTTCTGCTCGCCGGGAGACAAAAATAAGCCGGCAGGTATCGAACAAAGAGCCTGATTTGCATATTCCTCCGATGACGGGAAGGAGCGGCCTCTTGAGGATGCCTGTCTCTCGAGTATGACACAATAGAGAATCGCTCAAAATTCATTTTTCCGGCAGTTATTCTTGATTTTCCTGGTATCATTGCGAATGCACCTGTCGAGTTTTTATTCACGATCTATAGCTTTTATTTTTGAAAGCAAATTACTTGTATCAGGAGTTGGGGTGCGTACGTAAATAAATTTTCTTTGCTTAACCCACTTTACATTCTTTCTTCCAAGTACATTAATTTTTAAGTAACTCCTTTATAATTTGGTTACAACAAATGAAAGTGTCATAAAAAAATTTAAAGCTCACTTTACATAAACTTTATAAGGCGTGTTATACTGTTCCAGTACAAAAATTTTCAATTCTTTTTTTTATATTATATTTTCACTTTATATTCATCTTCTTTTATAACTTACATGTTTGTAATCTAAATATTTTACGTTTTTTAATATATTATATTATATACTAAATATAGCTTAAAAAATGGTACAAAATGAAAACTATAGAAGAGGCTTTAAAAAAATGCCTATTTGTTTCTTAGGAAAGTAATGTAAGTATATTTTCACTGAACTAATAATTATTTAAAATAAAATAAAATAAATTTTACTAACATAAGTAGTATGATTGAATCAATGTGTTTATGCATAATTTTTTAAATATTTGCTGACTGCTTAGTCTATGAGATCCATTAATCTATTAATCTTAAATAACTAATCCCTGATGATTATAAATAGAATCTGGAAATGCTATTGAATTGTATAAAAAAGTAAACCCGTTGTTTTTCGAATTTAAAGAGAAAATAAATTTTTTACTTTAAATTCAGAATAAAAATTATAAAATACGAGCTTATCGTAGTTCAAAGATAAATATATCAATACTGTATCAAGATACATTCGTAATAACGTTATCCCTTTCCTATATAATAACTGCTAAAATATAAAAAAAAAATTAATATTTATTTTGTGTTTTCGACGTAATAAGTAATATTTGTGTGGAAAACGCATTATAATTATAAGATATATTATATATTATGTTATTATATATATATATATATATATATATATATATATATATATATATATATATATATATATATATATATATACAAGATCGTTTAGAGCAGCACAGGTTACTCAGGAGCTAAGGAATACCTGTATCGAATCTTACAAGTTCTCTAAAAATTGTAAATACCGAAAAAAATAACAAATATCTAGTTTATTTATGTGCTCAAGCCTGTGCTAGGAGATCGAAAAATTCCCCTGTTCCACTTAAAAATGCGAGGAACCAAACCAAGTCTGAAAAGAAAAGGAAAGCAAAGTCTAAGCACCGGATCAATCGTGTGGGGAGTCCATAGCCAGGCCTGCCAATTAATCAATCAATGACTCAATTCACACGAGTGTACCAGGAACGGATGGAGGCGCTTGCTAGTGTATCTCTCGCAGCATCGATAACGAATGCCGCGCAGAGGCAGCGCCACGTCAATCGAGCACGGGCTCAGGAAGTAGGAGAAGGCGGCGCGCCGGATCGAGCGGCTGGAGGGGGTTCAAAGAGCTTCACGATCTCCTGCTCGCCTGGTGCGAGAGACGTCTGGTAGGCCTACAAATTATCCAACATTGATCGAGCGGCGAGGCGAAACCTTCCACTACCGGGGGATCTCCAGGCGATACTCCGACGAGCGCGAGGAAGTGACGCACACGATTTAGGGATGGATGAGGATTTTAGGACTCGAGAGTGGCATTGAGTCAACGCTCGCTTTTAGGCATGAGTCACGCGTTCCTATGCACGGGATCATCCTCGTATGGGTGCACTTTTTAGGATAGAAGTCGGCAATGTTGTTCCAATGGCGAAGATCGAGATTCTCGTTGGACGAGTTCCACCCGGTTTCGCGCACCCACGCACGTCATTACATCCAACAATTCACCTACAGTTTGTTTTTTTATGTTTCGTGCGTTGCTTATTTGTAAAATTTCGCGTGATTGAGAATCATTTTTTTAGAATGCAAGAACTTCTAATTACACAACAGTGGATTATAATAAATCTGATTTATTATCTCGCAAATTGTGTCAATTTTAAATTGAAGATTTGTACGTATTGTGGCTTCTTATTGCTTTTAAAATCGCCGTAAAGAAAACACACATTGATGCAAAAAAGAAGTTACACATTGCTACCTTTAGAGGATTAACAAATTTTTTAAACCTTTTAATCGTAAATTCTTCAGCTTCATTTCAAATTAAAAAAAAAAAAATTTTCCAATTTTACAAAAATATGCAGTGCGGAATAACAAGAATAAGAAGAAATTTTATAATTGATACTGCTATGTAATGATCTGACACGTGAAAATTTTTAAAATATTATGATGTACAGATCCTGTATTGAATACACTCAAAAGTATTATCACAATACAATTATTATTTAAATTGTACTTAACGATTATAAATTTAAATTAAATGTTAATTAAAGCAAAAACAAACAAAGTTGGTAAAAAATTAATAGTTCTTAATTATATTTACATGTGCAGATGTGCAAAGGTTAAAAATATGAGTTTAAAATTATTTTATTAAATCAAATAATTACTTGCATTATAATTAATCTATCAAGAGAATATTTATAGATCTATAAATTAGCGGACGTAAAAATAGTATTTTTACAAAAACGTTCATTAATTTTCCATATTGAATATTGAAAAGGATTCAATCCAAGACAGATTGCATTAACTCAATTGAATACAGAAGTATTTTCTATTATACCACTTGTATTTTTTTGAAATTGCACGTCCTTTTCACCAAACTTTTGTATTTTCTACTGGTAAGGTCTAATTTATTGATCGACACAACGAGTAAACTTATGGTGCTTACGAATATTATGTTTATTATAAGTTAACAATATCACGTCCGTCAGTTCATTAGTGTATTATCTTTACGCAGATAATTTATTATTGGATAAAAGAAATTTATTCGGACGAATATTTTTGTTTGTATTTATAATAATTTTTAGTATTTTGAAGAATAACTTTGTTTTTTTTCCTTCTCAGGTAAGTCGATGAATAATCTGAATTATAAATAGATCGCTATATTATATATCGTTTGTAACGATTTTTACGATAAATGATTTATACGAGAATTTAAATAAAAATAAAATACTTTTAAATAAAAACAGTAAATAATTATAAGTAGATTATTATAAGATTTTATAAAAAAGTTTTATACACATTTTTTATACGATTTTGTTTCAAATTATATAAACATGCTGTTTTAAGTTGAATATGTCCATACATATCCATAAATAAAAATATTTGCATCATTATTACAGGTAATCTGCTTAAATGCTATTAATTTAACATGTAATAATTTTACTATATGGTTTTTCTTAGAATTTACATTTTCATTCTCTCAGCGTGAAGCAGTTAATGTATTTAAATTTTGAAGGGTTTCAATTATTTTTTACATTTAATGTTATTCTGTTTTGGAGATGATTTTTTTTTAAATTAATAAGGTGGTATAAATTTTTAATAAAAAAAAATTATGTAAAACTTCCCAAACTTCTTCATAACCATCAGTTTGGTTTTCATGTAACGTGAAAGCCATTTTCGAAACCTTAGACTACAAGACTACTTACTACCTAAAAGAAGTCGCTGTTAAAAATATATGGAAATATTACATGTAATTTAACAAATATTTTAATATTTATTTTTAAATCATTAGTTATAAAAGTTAAAACATTTTGCTTTTTTTTTAATTACCAATTTATATTAAGTTAAAGCAATGAATATAATATTAATAAATCGTAAATTTTATTTAACTGCCATTAAGGTAATTATTATTCGTAATTTATTACTCTATATTATTGAAATTAAAAAAATTATATTCGTAAAAATGATGCATATTGAGATGTATTTAATTCTAATTAAACGTATTTACTTAAACTTTTTTCGAACGATAATTCAGAACGCAAATCGGTAACGAATGTAAATACATATGTAAGCCTTTGCTTAATATTTAAATATCTTATCAACGTTTCTGCTAAAGTTAATTATATTAAAATATTTTCAATAAAGTATTACATCACATTCATTACAGCAATACGTATTTAATTTCAAATCACATTTCTTATTTTTGATACAACTAAATAACAAAAACCTTAAGAATATGTATTTCCAATTGACTTTACTTATCGATGCTTTTTTAATATATAAACAAAGATGTTTATTAGTATAGTTAACTCCAATTATTGCTTTGAAAGAGTAAAATAGTTATAAATTACGTATTCTAAGAAGTAGAAATAATAAAACACTTGTAAGACCTGTAACACCTGTAATATGAATCGTACAATATTATTCTTTACTCTTTTGACTTTTTGTAATTTATTTCTTTTTTCTAAGCAATGGTTATCTTTAAAATTAGTAATTAAAATTTCTTCTGCTCGTAAAATATTTCGTGAATAAATATTTAACTTTGCGTCAATACTCTTACTTTTGTTTCGGAAAAGCAAATATAGAACATCTTTCTCCCGAATAACTCTGAATAAACCTTGAAGAAGCTATAAATAAAAAAAGGTAAAAAAAAATAAATAATAAAATTCAATTTTTCGAATAATAAATAAAATCGTCGTCCTGGATGTAAACTTCTTACTCCATGCGTTTCATGACGAATAAGAATCATGGCTACGATCGCGCCATTCGAATAGCAATGCTGCTAATAAAAGCGATTTCAAGATGCCTCACAGAAGAGGGTACAAAAGCAGAGCAAAAAAAGGGTATCCACTGACCCTTGATAATCAGGGTTTCAGAACGAGGTGTCAAGGACATCCCTGGTTGCCCTCAAACAGATTCCCCTTCTAGCATGGTAAAACAAAGAGCTCCGAAAAGGAGATAGCGTAGTAAGGATTAAAGCCGCGGACAGCCGTCTCCGAGATACGCGCTCGCGGGGCTTGCGAGCTTGCGACCAGGAGCTTCCTAGTCGAGCCTACGCGCCGGATCGCTAAGTCCGCTCCTTATCCCACGCACGCCTTTGCGAGATTCGCGATGGAAATCCGAATGCCGCTTACACATCTATGTGGGTGTGTGTGCACCCCTCGGAAGTTGTAGGGAAAGGCTTTTCCCGATACTCGTGCAAATATTCGAAATACACGTGTTGCGCTATTATCGTTTCCTTCTGAATAAGATAATGAAAGATAAAGGGATTCGTCGTGACGTAAACATTATTTTCTGCGATGATGAGATGTATGCACTGTGGTTCAATAAGCAGTAGGTGTTTAAGCTTAGCTTTATCATTATGCGAACGATGAGTTTAATACGTTCTCAACAAAATTATATTTGTAACGATGTTAAGTAAATGACGACTTGTAAATACCGATGTAAGACGTATCAACAAACTTTTACAAATTATTAAAAAATAGCTTGAGTAGTACTGTTAAAAAACTTCTCTATATTTAATTTAGCATGAAACACAAAGTCTTGTGTTTGTGGAATGAAATTTTCACTAAACTATATCGTAAAAAACCAAAGGAAGATAGAGCGGATTGAAATAATAAGCACAGTGATTAAGTTTGTCGTAAAATTCAGCAATGACATACTTTACTTAACGAAACAAGTTTTCAAGCTTAAGTACATATTGATACAATTCTCTTTAATTTTTATAACAAACTAGATTGAATGTGTGTTCATGTGAATCTCGAAAACATGCGTGTGGTACATCGTACTTTACAATTTTATTTTAAACTTATATTCTAATCGTTTTAATTTTTGTACATGTCGTTTATCATAACACATTGTTTTTCTATTCAAAATTATCACATTATAGATAAGTACAAACTGTACACCTAATACTTACATATAATCTGAACAATAAAATAGGCAAAAGATTATTTTCATCTCAATTTAAAATTGCTATTTGAATAGTCCCTGGGAGTCTGTTAATGTATGACATCTTAATTATCTTAACATTACACAAAAGTCTTTTCAAAAATGCACACTCAATACGAAAATTACAATTACAATAAGAATGCCAACGCATTCAGTCTGTCACGCAGCTCACATGTCCTATATTCTGCAACAGCAACCCCACTTTTATTCATAGGCCGAACCATTAAGAAGGCGTATCTGTCGCACAAACACATGGAAATATAAGGAGGCGTTGTGAATTGACGATAAGCGCGTGCCACCCCACGTGTGTTCTATTACCCTAATATCCGGATCTCCCAAAACACCTCGGAATATTTCGACTGCATTCTGTCATACATGTTTTTATTGCGACTGCGCTTTTTACCCCCTGATTCTCATATGTACATACACACATACACCGGTCAAATGCTCCGAGCATTTTGCTCATTTTCCTAAATCTCTGTACAAGTGCCGAATAAAATACATATTTTCATTTCATTACAATTAGACAATTCTCTTTTCTTATTCTTTTTAAATAGGGAAAATATGAAAATGATTTTCTATCGGTATGTTTTTGCAAAGAAGTTCACTTGCTATTTTTAAAGAAAATCTCTCAACGTGTAAATATGGTTAATGCTGTTGTACAAGTCCAGTAAAATTAGGTCAAAGGAATAATCGTTTTTACGTTTTCTACGTATTGTATTTAGTTATTAATATCTTTTTTTATTTTTACGTTTTAATCAGCCAAGTTTAATCTGAAAAATAGTAAAAAAAAAAATATAAAAAAAATTACTCATATTATTTCATCATTATTTCATAAATTCCTTAATTAACATATTAAATGTCTTGATACTAACCTACTTTTTACACATACGAAGATATTACAAATAGTTTTGAGTTTTGTTATTTATGTAAGCTTGTTTAAATAAAAGTCTACGCTTCAACTTAATTTTTTTAACTTTTATCAAATTTATTTTTTATTGTGATTGTATAACAAAATTTTATTAAAGCAATGTAAAAATCGATATATTGCACATTAATAATCTTTATTTTGGATTTTAATAATTTCATACTCTAGAGTAAAATGCCGTAACATTCGGCAACCACCTATGATTTATTTATGCATCAATTGATATAATATTCATAACATATTTTTCGAAAATCTATATACAGATGTCATTTTGGTCTTATAAATTTTAAATAAAAAAGCTTGTTCATCAAAGGTATGGATTATCGAAACGAACGAACTATGTAAAAGCCCTTTCGCGTATTTTCTAAATAACATCCATTTTTAAACTGAAATAATCAGCAGTAAATTCATTCGATTTACGATTAAAAAAACATGAAAATGTTTATAAATATAAGCCAGAGGATAAGAAAAAAACATGTATGTTCATTCGAACGAGACTCGAAGCGAAAAAACACTTTTGATCGTACTCAAGAATTCACTACCCACGACAGCACCATCAAAGGTAGTTCAACCATTAATCTCCTCATCGAACGTTCGTTTCCGCCGGAAATACGCGGAAAGTTGTAACGAGTGATGCTTGCGGGTGAAAAAGTCCCCTTGCTCTGAAAGACAACCCCGAGACGCACAGGGGAATGAGCCGCTTAAGCGAACCCGCGGTCGCGCACATATGCAACACATTTAACCGGAGCTATAGAAGCCGGGCCACAGCCGGATTTAAATATATTTACATGTGCGCAAAAGGAAGGGCACACACACACAAGTACGGGGGCGCGGCCAGACAGCTAAAAGCACGGGGATTATCCGTGCTCTGTATTCGTCGGGCGGGATTATCTGCCGGCGGGGGCCATGAAGTGGCCAAATCCTTTGGCGGCTGACACCATAAACTCGCGAACGCTTGCTATCTTTTTCTCTCTTGTCCGCGCTCGCAGTCGATTTTCCGTCTCTCTCAGGCGTTCGTTGTTTGTTCAAGATACGCGTGTTTCGTACCGAGCGAAATATCTCGCGCATCTCGGATTAATGCGGGATTATTGGTGGCGCGCCTCGTATGTGTTTGAGCGTGAGAGCCGAACAGCTCACCATCGCAGCCAAAATCCAAAATCCAACGCACACAGCTCGAATAAGCCCTCTTCCACTCTACCTTCCGGCTTCATTTTATCCTTCGCATCTTCTCTCTTTTTCCTTCTTTAACTAAAAACTTGCCGTTCTAGCTTCGATCGCACCATCAAAATCTTTTCCCTCGCACGCCCACGTGCCATATTTCATTTTTTTCACTCATGATCGTATTTCTTGTTCTTTTTTCCATGCGAACGTGATGACTTCATCCGCTCTATGTTGCCAGAGGGTGGGGTTTCCATTTTTACTTTGATTTGTTTTAAACACATTCCAGGTGAGACTCACTTCTCAAAGTATTCGAGCCAACGACAGATAATACACCGATCGGTGAATTTAACGTCAACCTGGTAAGTGGTATAACTGCGTATAGATTTAAAAATCCAACGTCAGGAGTGTGGATTCGCGCATTAAATATTTCAGCAGCAATGTAAAAATGTTCTATTTCTGAGCTTAGCAAGTGTGTACCTTTGCAAAATATTTTATTTTATATTTTCTAGGATTATGTACGGTAAATATATGCAATATTAATTTAAAAAGAATATAGTAAAACAAATCTCTACTTGAAAAAAGTGTTTATGTAGCCATTTTAAACGGAATACGATGCATAATGTTACATTTAGCTGGTCAGATGAGCGTGAAAATTATGAAATTTTAGTTTCCTAAGGCTAAGGGTGCATTTGCAAATTAGTGAATACAAACAAGGTACAACGAAAAACTCTTATTAATGCCGTTGAAATTTTAACCATAATTTCCTACAAAGAGCCTTGATGTTTCCATGGACTACTTTATACAACGTGCGAAAGTTCGCAATAAGATGAAGCAATAAACATGTTTATAAAACCCAGATAATTTAGTTCACAAGTAGCGTCATGAAAGTCGTCAAACTCGAGGCGTAGAGATGCTGAAAAGGACTTTGGCAGACGTGCGATCGAAGCGCGCACGTCCGCATAAAAACGAATCCATTTAATGCATCTTCATCCCCCCGATTCTTGAGCCCGTCTGTCGCCTCGATCCCCGTCGTACACATACGCACGCATACGCTCGTCTCTGATTATCCCTGGGCGCTCACGCGCACAGAGGCGCGCGTTTTGTCACGCGAGCGCACACACTCGGTCGTCCAGATTATTTCTCTGCGATTCCTGTCGACGAAATGAAAGCGCACTCTCTCACTCTCTCTCTTTCTTTCTCTCTTTTTCTCTCTTTCTTTCTCCCGCTCCCCTGTACTCACACGTGTGAGCACGCACACGCTCTAGCGCTCAAGATCGCATGCTGTATAGTATATACGTGAGCACGGATGTACGATCCAAACCTTCGTCGTCTCCGCGTACGTGTTCTCGGAGAACCCGCCTAGTCAAGGGATATATTCAACCTCTAATCCGGATTACTGCCTAAGGGTCACAATATCTGGTCGTTTGCTTAGACCCCTAAGCGCGAGTGTCTTCCATTGCCCCGTTTCTCTTTTTACTTCACGTTGTTTCGCACTGAAACACTGGTATACGTACATACAAGGATACAAATGGTCGTTATAATTTCTTGTAATATAATGCTAAATGAAATTAAAATGTTAAGAAGGATGGATAGATATTTAAAATATACAAATGAATATTTACAATATATTAGAACAAAGTATTATTACGCATCTACTGTTTTTCGATCGTTAATTATTCTTCTTCTTTTGTCTGAGATTACAGTTGGAATCTTATATCGAACTTTATACTTGAGTGAAAAATTTAAAATACAGATCAAATTAAAAAAAATATAATTTTTAATTGTTAATTGTAAAATAAATAATAAGAAGTTAACTTATACTTAAGTAGTAAAGAATAATTTCGTGTAGCAAAATGAACATACCTTGTTTTACATTTTATTGTAATAAATAATTTATTCGATGCAATACACGTGCTATTTTCAATATGTAAAACTATCTTTATTTTACATAAGTTAATTCCTATAAGAATATTGACAACAAGAAAGTAGTTGAATATACCGTTGTGCAGCACATTAATTTCTCGACGATTGCGTGTACAGTAAACTCGCCAAATCAAGTTTGTTTAAATATATTTATCTTTGTTTAAATAAAATCTTTGATGTCTGATCCGAGTCTACGATAATTGCATTAATCATTTTCTCGGCAATGAACTCGCCTACGAAACGATTACGATTGTCGTTTGCGCGACTTAAATTAATTATTTAATAGCGGTTCAAAGTTGCGTAATATCTGCCTTTCAACTATTCATTCATAAGTTATTCAGAATGCAGCGGTGAAAGATATCACGTGTCTCTATGAAATACGGACCAGCAATATCGACGATACATCAACGAACAAGAATCTCTTTATCTTATACGTGAGCGCTTCTAGTCGAGTACATTATGGATCACGTTCCTACATCCTATTATCCTTGATCCTGCGCTCGCTGTGCTCTATAATCAGGCTTCTTACTTATTCCTGTACTTTTGTCACATATGCGATGTGTATAAGTTATTTTAATCGGTTAATCACGAAAGGGTTAGCGGGAGCTGATCGCGAGGAAGACCATCCGGAGCAGTGTTTTTTATTTGCGTCCGATACCTGTCCAAGTGTGTCCTGAAGTCCGAGACTAGAAAAATAAGTACTAGGGATGACCTTGCTTACACGAGGGTTAGTTATCGGACACTCGTATAGTAGCTTTATATGAAAACTCGAGTTCACACGTCGTTTTTTACAAAGCACCCCTCACTTCTTTTAGCTTTTCTTTGTTTGAACGCAACGTGCTACATTTCACCCTTTTTCGGGCTCGCTGTTATAATCCCTTGTAGTGCAAATTATTACGGCTTAGCGTTTTTGTAGAGATTTAATTCTGCATGCCAGTAACGCGTTCCTTTTTATCTGAATATAAAAATTAGAAGTAAGGAATAATAATAAATACCTCTCCTTATCCGAGTTAAACCAAAATTTATTTATTTTTATTTTTACAATTATAAAATCGATTTAAAAGCTATCAAGTTTAATATTTCTTTTATAATAATTACGCGTCCGATCAAATGCACAGTAAATTGAAAACTAAGTTAGTAGAAAATAATCTAGAGATCATTCGCTTTTTATTTTTTAAAAGACTATTTTGTATTAATATTGAATCTGCACATCTTGGAGAGAAAATTTCATTCTTATAAGCGAGCAAATTTAATAGTCTGCAACCTCATAAAAATTAAATTGAAAAATAAGCGTGAAAATAAAGATAATATTTTTAATCATATTACAAATATTCATGTATCTAAAACGTAAGTGAAAGAAGAATACCTTGTGATACGAAGCAAGAAGAAGAAAGAAGGTAATATCTTATCGGATTAGATTACGGGAGTATACGAGTCTTTATGCCATGTTTTAATATTTATGGCATCAAAAGTCTCAGAAGATTTAAAATATCCGCGTTAAGAAAATAATGATTTTTTTAGACTGTCGAAAGATTAGAATTAGCAGATTAACCTCGGTACGAACGTCGCGTCCTTGTCCGAAACATTTTTCCTAATTATCGTTTAAATTATGATATGGGCAACGTAATTGTTGTTATTAGCGTTATTATCACGATTATTATTTTATTTTTTTTGTTTTTGTATAACAATAACGAGGCAACGGAAGGAGTCATTAGCGGAATAAGTCGACTAATTCATGCAAAAACACACGCGGATTATCGAGCGCGCGAGCAAATTCTCTGCACGCGCAGCTTTCACCGGCAATAATTAGCCTCCAAGCATGGTTTTAAGCCGTAAATGCTATAATCTGTTAAAACCTTAATCCACAGACTAATACCTCCTGCTGTTTTTTCCTCGCTTTAATAGCAATCGCTAGAGATTGAAATGGACAAAATTTAGATTCTCATAAAGGGTATCGGGTAGAATCGAGTAATATGGCTCCTCTAAAAATTAGTTATCTCTTTTAAAATTTGAATTGCGTCCACTAATATCGTATAAAATTTATTGAAATACATCATACATTTTAGCGTAACACCTTAGTTTCAATCAAAAAAAGTTTACAATGTGCATTAAGATTATTTTTCACCAATGAAAAATATTTACAGTTTTATTTATATTTATCAACTCTTTGGCAACTGTTCTTAAAGTCGTCTAGTTTTCAAATTATTTAAATATTAATTTTCGGTTTATTTTTTGTATTCAATATTATTAGCGGATATTCTTCGCTGCTTATTAATAAGCTTATTAATAAGTCAACAAAAACTGTTGGCGAGCATTATTTTTCATAGGGTGAAAAATTGATTGCTCTACCTGAAAACGTTGAGGAATAACGAAAGTCACCGAAGTCTATTCATTTTTCTCGGATTATCTTAGCTCAGCCATCCTTTACTTCTTTGCTCTTCTTTGAAAAAGCATTCCGATACACGCTCGGTAAACACCGGCCCGGACTAGTTTCGTTTGTCGTGCGCATTTCTAACAAGCGGTTTGTTATCCCATGTGAAAAGGAAAATAAAAAATCGTCCTAATCCAGGAGATTTTCGCACGCTCCTGGGGCCCATCCCGTGCAGTCATTGCTGGTTAACTTAATTCGCTCGCTGTTGAGATTTATGTGCCCTGCGGCACCCCGCCATTGCCACCGTGGAATGTTTTTTCGGCACTGCGGAGGCCGTCCGAGGAATTTCTCGGGGAACGATTTGATATATCGATCTCGCTTGCGTAATTATATTGCTTTGCGTACACCGGCCTGGAATCGTGAGATCGGCATAACAGCTAAATTTATACGGCACACCGATAGATTCACGCAGATTAGGTACTGTTTCCATCGGAAGCCGTTAGCCTCGGATATCAAAAATAAGACCGGAGACCGATTTGAAGGATCTTGTAACTCGGTTCGTTTCGGACTGAGTTATATGCTAATTACAAATACACATACAAACACACACACACACACACACAATGTGCTGCTCATTACCTATAACTAAGTGCACATAATGCTTTATACTTCCGATAAAACGATTATGATTGGTTCTTGTTATATGCTTATGCATGAATTATAGACTCTTAAGAAATGATAGCTGACGTTTATTAATATTGACTTCAACAAATTTATCAATCCTTTACCATCCAAAAATATAATTCTTTCGACATTTTTCGTCAATATTTTTTATTTTAATGCACTTATTCGTAAAAAATAGGAAGACTTGTTTCAGTTTTAACTGTACTCCTAAATCCTATTAAAGCCGTTAGTAGCTGCACTTTGCTTGGGATTTGTTTTCACATTTTTGTAATACTTGTCATCAACGTTTAATAAGACGAAACTTCCGTTAACATCTTTGAATTTAAAAATATTTACTCCATTTATCGCTAACGGTTATTATATTTAAAAAGTTGACTTGAATTTTAGTAGAAATATGTTTTTGTTAAAATTAATAACTAAAAGCAAGAATTGAACACAATAATTTATTAGTAGCAAGACTGTTTGGCCTTTGAGGCTACTGATTAAGGATCCACCTACAAAAATCTACAATTCAATAGTTGTTACGATAATCGCGTTCGTTGTATAAATACGAGAAGCAGAATTATTCGAATACTGGTGATGTAGTTGAAAAATATTCGAAATGACATTCGTGAAGTGGAGAAACGAAATATATTAGCTAGGAATAAGACGGGAGAGAAGCTGATTACTGACTTACCGGTGCTGGAGGCAGTCTTGCTGAGATCGAAACCCTCTTGCTTTGGGCTGGACGCGAGCTCCTGCTTGAGATGCTGATTATGAGCGGCATAGGGTTGAGGTGCGCTAACCGGGACCGGTGGCTGGACCTGGTGAGTGCCGAGACCTGGGGGAGCTGGTTGGTGCGCGGCTGGCTGGACCTCACGCTGCTGGGGCTGCTGGGCCTGTTGCTGGGCCTGCTGCTGGACCTGGATGGACGGTGGGCTGTGCGGCAGTGACGGTTCGCTACTGGGGCGCGAGGGTGGCGATGCCTTGTGCGTCAACGCCAGCGCCTGGCTCTGAAATCAAGGTCAACCTCGATGAGTTTTCCTTGTCTTACTTTAAGTCGGATTTAATTATTTTATTGTCTCCTTGCGTTCTAGTGCCATTTTACTTGACAGGAACTTTGCATGACTTGCTTCATTGGTTTTATTATCAATGTGCGAAATGTAATGCTTAAAAAATCATCTAACATAATCTAAATTACAATTTACAAATATAATGCTAATAAATATTTTTATATTTTTAAAGTATATAAATCTTGTTATAAATTGATAGCTTACAAAATTTTAATCATAAATTTAATAATTTGTAAAGTGATATAACTATTACAAGATAATTTTTTTCATTAATTCCAAATTTAGATTACTGTTAATCATACAATATTTTAGAAAATTGAATAGATTATATTTAACATAATTGTTCTATGAAGACGATATAAAGGTGACAGCTTATCTTGATATCGCCAAATTAATATACACTAATATAAAATGGGTGATAGTATCTATGTTTAATTTATCTTCTTTTCTTACATTTATTTGGTTAAATTTAAAGCGTCTAAATGGCTGTTTATTTTTTATAAAATGCTAGCTCATAATTTTTTTCCTTGAATTAGTTTATATCGTATTATAATGAAAATGTTTGAGTACTTTTCAATTTTGCACTTGTTCCACAGAATTCCATAGAAAAATAGAAGAGGAGAAAGAATATACTGCGAAAATGAAGAAGAATAGCAAACGAAGATTATACAAGGTCGTAAGCGTTTCATATTCTTTGTCGTGGTTTTATATTATTCCGATCATTCTCAGCAATTGACCTCATATTGATTTATCTTTCCATTTAATTCTATAAATATTTAAGAAAAATAATCTGTAAACACGAGATGATAAATTTAAGCCATCTGTTAACCTAAAGTAAAATGCTGCTAGTACTTTAATAAAATTTTAATAAATAATTAAGTATGCACAGTCATTTTCCGTTAATTTTTAGAAAATTTAAAAAATGACTATTTATAAAAATAGATTTAAGTCTTTTATAATTCCGTAATACTCCGTGGATTCTCCAAAATTCAGTGAAATTTAGTGGAAATTTTTTAAATATATATGTGCACGGTCAAGCATAAAAAAAATGATTTTGTCTTAATTATAAGATCTTAGCAGATGGCTAATTCTCTTGAACTATGCATCCTGCACTACACATATCGACGTTAAACGGCAGTTGGAACTTTATTAAGAGTGTATAAATTGAGAACGTCGTCGCGAGGATATTACACGCGGCTTTAGATAAGCGCGGTTCTTTTTGTTACACATCTTATGGATACACATGCACAGATACATCGTATGCACACACGCAAGCATTATATGTATAGATATCTGTTGAATGATTAATAAGTGCCTCGAGACGTAGATGCAAATGGACATTGCAAGGTTCCGATGGAAACAAAAGCCGTGTTGCGAGGCTTGATTATTGCATGCGAGTAGCGGCGCTGGATTGATCGAACGATATTCGACTGGTTATACGAGAAACAAATACGCACGGCAGCAACGACTCGGGCTCGCGATGATCTCACGTACAGGCATGAGCGTTTGATTATTGCGATTAATGTCGCGGCGGTTATTATAAAAGCAAATGCCAGCCTTTTCCACGAGATGGCAAATCGGCGCGCGGAGGAACGCACGAATCCGATCATGAGCTTATCGTCATCTATTTTCCTCGACGCAGATGTCGAAAGCTCTTACTTATACTGCTTTTAACGCTACATCGATTTTAAGTGCATTTAAGCATATGTAATTTGTTATTTCCTCGAATTCTGTATACGTAATACAAGTACAATATAGTTCGCATCGGTATCTTTCGTTCATTCGTAGTCTAATGATAATACATGAAATTTATTCGGGATAAGCTCAAGGGTCTTTTAAAGGGTTTTTATAAATAACCTTTGCGCGAACTCTTTGATCAAGTTATTTAAAGGAAAAGAATTTTCTTAGACTTTCATATTTAACACACGCTGCTGACAATTGCTGTAAGTTGTTTTAACTAAGTAAATGCTTCATATCGATATTTTGTTGACTCTTACACGCTCATGTACGCTCATGTACGTTCTTAATATATATGCATAAAGCGGTTTTGTTTTTCGATACCTTCGTTATATTTATTTAAAGAGAAATTGAATTAATATTTTCAAAGTACTATTACTGTTTTAATCTGGACCTTTGAACCATTTGAACTTTCCTACATTGAAAAATTAAACATGTTTTTATAAACTATCTTGCCCGTCAGCTCGTTATGCTCATCTATTTTGATTAATTACCGTCTATTACACACCGTTATTTTTATGTACATGCATTTAAATACTATGACGAAGAGAATTTAAAGAGATGAAAGCAAAATAATATCGTCATGAATGTATTTTATCCTAAACAATCTAGTCTAGTATCTTCTTTCAATTACTGATACCTGAATCTACGCAGTAATTGTATTTCACGTTAATAATTTATTAACATTACAATAGTAGTACCACATGTGCATGTAATTTCAATATTTGTTCCGAAAAAGATTTAACTATTTATGATTAATCGATCCACGAGTTTTAAATCGTAGTACAGTATGAAATAAATTAACATTGTATTATTACAACGTAAATCACGTTTTACGATTCTAGTAATCGTTAAATCAAAAGTATTGTTAATTAACAAGTTATTGTTAAATTATTAGCAGATTAATAAATAAAATAACGAATTAATGTTAACGAGAATACAATCAAAAACAACGTTTAATTATTTCGTGAATAGTTTCATAATCTTTTTCAATGTTGCTAAGCAAACTTAAATTAAATGTATATCACAATTGAAAATAATATTTATGGTTTACCGTTAATAAATTTTTTTTTATTATCTAGTGCTAACTAAAATTGAAGTCTCCATAAGAGTTGTATTTTAAAATACGTCTAGATCATTACATTTCATATTATCAAATTAAAAAAAAAAATTTTCTCACTCAAAAGTTCAATTCGTTCGGTGAAAATCTTCTTTATTTGCTAAAGAAACTAACTTCAATAGTTTTTATTGATTGGTACGATTTACACACATACGCAATTGCTAAGGCTCATATAATTAAAAATTTACCGCAGGTAACGCGGACTAGGTTTGATAAAAGTATCAATATAATTGGAAACTATATCCAAACCACGTAGTTGCTAAAATATGCGAAAACGTAAGTGGGCGTACGCGCAAGTAATTAAAAAGAGCACCGCGAGATGCAGTTGAAGCGAGAAAGTTTACAAAACTTGAAATTTATTAAAATCTCGTTTTCGAAAAATTTCACCGTTACGCGTAAGTTTTTTATCCGAAGCAATATACGAGGCCGAAAAAGCTCCGGATGAGGCAGTTAAACATGTGGCGTCCGGCTGCGAGATACTCGTCGTTAATGTACCTACGTTCTCATGCCTCGTACGTGTTTGCGCGACTTTTCCCGAACTCCGTATTTAAGCTGCACGAACGCATCGAGCCCGCAGAAAAAGTTTCGCAGCTGACTAAGCAAAAAGTGGCTGCTCCTTTGCATTTACAAATTGTAGGCTATTTTCTGTAATAAGGAGTAAGCGAGCGCGTTCGAGAGAGAGATAAGAAAAAGTGGAAGACGAAAATCGGGCAGAGACTGAAAGGATTATGCACGCGCGTAAGTAGTTAACCTTTTTTCTTCCGCTGAGAAATTGAACGTCAGTCAACGCTGTGCGAGTGACGGCGAACAAAGGGACGCGTTTCTCTCGGTTTTCGACCGTCGGTGAGCGCGATAAGACGTAGCGCGGCGTTCGTGTGTGCACAAGTGTGCGCCCGTAAGGTCGCGAGAGCACCGAGTGCCCGGGATCCGTTTAGAAAAAAGTAAGCGCGCGGGCAGCCGAGTTAGGGCCGAGCGAGGAATTAAAGGCGGATGATCTAAGCGTCGCACGATGAAATCTCCGTGCACGTGCTCAATTCGCCTCGGCGCGCGAGTCTCGGATTTATGCGAGCGCCGAGGAGGCGGTGGAGGCGGTAGAGCAAGAGGCGGTAGTGGAGAGGAGGAGGCGGCGAAGGAGAAGGTTAACGGCTAAGCCGCGCGCCACGTGTCAACGAGGGTCAACTGGTCCCAGAATGCGAGTGCGCCGAATGAGCTTTCGGAGCCGTAATTTAATGGCTTACCGTTACCGCAATTAGCGCTTTGCTCCGTTGCTCCGCTGGACAACAATGATGGAACGCGTTCGCGTGCGTTGCAGCTTCGATCGGCCGACGAATTCCAACCTCCCGAGACTCGCTCGAAATTAACGCGACCGCACCAAGAGGCTAAGCTTCTCATTGTAATTAGCGCGCTTATTTTTATCGTCTCCGGGAAAACGCGTTATTATCCGGAGGATATCCTTTTATCGAAAACAAAAATACCACGAAGTTATTACGTTTCTTAAAAAGCACTCCTTTACGTCGTTTTGTTCTGTCCTCGACCGAATTCCTCGACGCATATGCCTCTGGTGGAGATTTCTTTTGCAGCACAACGATGCCTCCGTTGGAATAGGGCCTCTTTTTTCCAAGTATCTTTGCATTTTTGATTCCATGTAAAGTCACATTAGTTTCAAATGTGAAGGCACGTACGTACAAACAAGATTCATCATTGACTGAAAAACTTTTTCAAGAATAAATAGTTTGTAGTCAAAAGGCATTATCAATATACCAATTGTAAACTATGCAAGGAGAGAAACTTTGGCGCGTATCATATTTATTCAAATTTTCTTTACAAATCCCATGTGTTATTCGCGTATCTGCTTGTTAAATTTTAATTTCATTACCCGAACCACTGATTTAACATTTCATACTTCGAGATCTATTTTATAAAAAACCTTTGCGAGTAATGATAAGTATTTAAATAAAATATGTGGTAAAATGGATGATTCTCAAGCCTTAGCAATTTTTGCTAAATCGTTTCGTGTTTGTAAGACGTTGTGGTAAATTTTCGATCCCTAATCTTGATATAAAACACGAGTTTATATTTACGTAATTCTGTTTTTCAGATTTCAATTGCTCTTGTGCCGTTAAAAATATTTATCCATGATCCATCCTTAAATTTGTATTGCACGTAAATAGCCAATAAAACCTTAATGCAGTGACAGTTAGATAAACTCGATAAGCTTATTTGCCTCGCGCAGAAACGGGTTTTACGGACTTAATAAAATATTTATCAAATTATAATTCAGTCACTTATAATTTCACCGCTCTCCCCTCTTCTCCCCTCCGCCCTTCGAGATCCCAGGTAAATCCCGCCAAAAGTGTAAATTAAAGTCAACTTGTTACAACGCGCGCTAATAAGGGTCCATCAAGGTTCTGGTGGCTATTTTTAAGATTTCCCCATATATTTCTCTCTTGAGAATGTCCATCGCCGCCACTGCGGTTGCTGTCGTCCCGTTTTTACCTGTCGAGAGAACCGGACGGTCGCCCTGAAAATTACGCGGTGATACGACGTAATCAATGCAGCGGCTTGTCCTGTCGCCGCGAGGACCTCCGCGGGTCGTTAATACCGAGGACAGCTTCGGGACGAGGCAGATCCAAAGCAGGCGACTCATTTCTCTTGGCAGGACTGTACGTCTCCGGGCGGTGGAGCTACTGTTTCGGGAGCTGCTCTTCCTCTTCTCGCGTGGTATGCGCGCGCAAAAAACACGTCGGACCGCCGGACGAATCTAACCGACCCTCTCCTCCCGATCCCGTTCCCGCTTCTCTTCCCTGTCCCCGTCTCGGCCGCTCGCTCGTTTGCCCGCGAGCGCCGCAAGTGCACGGCCGTGGCGAGGAGAGCCGGAGCACGATGAATTTCGAGTCCCGAAGGAGGTAGACATAAAGACAGCGAGCGGCGTCGGTCGGTCCGACGGAGGGGGGAGGGGAGGGCACTTTAAGGGCACTACGGTATATTGGCATCGTTTTCTCTCGGTCCTGTTGTTAATGAAGACGGATAAATATTCTTTCAAAATCCGTCTACTTCTACCGATTGTACTTGGTTTACGTTTTAAAGATTCTAGACCTTCGAAATTATATATTTGCTCAAATTTTACATACAATTGTGTTTGTATACCTTAACGTTCGTTCGATCGCGGTGTAAGGCTTTCGTACATTTCGTGTCAAATATTAGTAGAGCATTTTAAATAAAGTATAAGAAATCACGTGGCTATACTCGTTTATGTAAACTAGATAACATATACTGTAGCTCAATCACATTACAAATTTTATTCTACTTGCTGAATCATTGGTATTACAATTGTATTTAAACTGACATAATCAATTGTAGAATGATTGGGCAATAAGGAAGATATAGAGTAAAAGAAATATATGAATAATCTAGTGCATTAAATTTAACGAAAGTTTGTCAATTTTTATGCGAAATTAAATTAAATGAATAACTTTGCATGATGAAATGTTCAATCAGTAAACTACAAACTGAGAACAGGTACTTCTTCACATAAATTACGCGTAATTTGAGACTGGATGATAAAATTCTTTTATTCGGTAAACTAAAATTTATTTGTAATAGCTCTTTTCTTAACGAAACGTTTAAAATTACGCTTTATTTGCCACGATGAGCCGCAATAAATTTATTTGACTAAGCAATAAAGGCAATTGTTTAAGAAGCTAATTAACAGTTTACGAGCTATGATTGTTTGGTTAAATTTGCTTTACCACCAGGATTAAAAAATAAATAATATATATATAAAAAATAAAAACGATACCATAAATTAAAATTATTCTCTCAATATAGAGGGTAAAAATTATTAATGAATTGCAAACAACCATCTCATTGGTAAAATATTTATTAACTACTGGTTTTACATTCACAAGTTCGTGAATATATGCATACGTGCATAAATAAATACATAGAAACACGTGCACACACACACACACACTCACACACGCCCACGTATGTGTGTGTGTGTGTGTTTATAATATATTAACGAAGAAGTACAACGTAAAGAAATAAAATTATTGCCATAGGGATCAACGAGGACGGGCAATACAACAGACCAGTAGTTCGTTTCTTCGTGGGTTGAATGTGTCTTGGGCAATGCTTCTAAAGAAGAGAGAAAAGGAGAGAAAATTGATGAGAAAAGAAAGAAGAAAGAACATAGGGAGAAAGAAAGACTCTGAACCAAAATGAGAAAGCCACGAAGAGAAAAAGTAAAACGGGGAGAGAGAAGAATAAGAGAGGAACGAGTTAACATGGGAGGAAGAAAGAGAGAGAAAGAGAGAAGCTGCGTGTAAAAAGAGAAGAGAGAAAGAGAATGCCGGCAAAAGTAAGAAGGGGGCAACAGGTGGATGGGGTTAGCGGTTTATCCAGCTAACGCCCCGAGTGATATCTCTCGCCTGAATAAGGCCGTGCGCTCCAGCGTTCAGGGATGAAGCTACCGGAGAAAACGCTTTCACGTGACTTTTACGAGAATGTATATCTTTCATTTGCCGGTCTTGTTTGATATGCTGTATAGTTTGTGCTTTCAAGGAATTGACGCGGATTCTCATTTGTTGTTGCACAATTCTTAAATCTCAAATATAAGCTCCAATTAAAACTCGTTAGTTAACGTATTAAACATTCAGCGTTTCAGCGTTCGTTTTACGCTAAGAAACATTGCCTTTAAAAAAATACATACCATTTGAATTTTATTTAAAATATGATTCATTATGATCCATTTTTAAGCTATTTCTACTACAATTCATAATTTCTATTTAACAAAAAAAATATAAATAGCTCTATATTTTTGCATGTGCATTAAGTATTTATTTCGCAATTGAAAACTGAGTTTGAAAACCAAGCGCTTTGTCAATTTTAATTTAATCGCATTAGCACTTCGTAGAAATAATTTATTCGTAAAGTAAATGTTCTTTAATATATATATTTATAATGTAAATATCTATTGGTATTATAAATGCGTTTCGAAATACTATCAAATTATCAAGACAATCAATGTACCGAAAGTTAAACAATTAATTGTGTTTCAGCTTTTTGCCATCAATCATAGTATTGCCCAATGCTAACGAGCATAGATACATATGTATAAATTGCTATGCAA
Source organism: Platyscapa corneri (assembly GCA_018907185.1). NCBI lineage: Eukaryota > Metazoa > Arthropoda > Insecta > Hymenoptera > Agaonidae > Platyscapa > Platyscapa corneri. The sequence goes on from JACCHW010000017.1 coordinate 2,548,600, forward strand.
ATATAGAACTTTCGAGCAAATATTGGTTCTTGAATTGGCGTAAACTTTAAATACGCAGATGCATTTATTATGAAAGTAAATGTCCATCGTACATTGAAGTCTCCGATTGTGTCCTGACCCAGCCAATGATGAATGTCGATTGATTCTGACAAATGATCTAACATATAAACGCGATATACTTAAATTACTCGTGTTCTCACTCTCCCGAAAAGACGTCAATGATATTTGGGAATTGGATGACTCTGTGCGTCATACGCAAGCTTAAGGCGGATTAATCGCGTCGAATCCTAAGAAGTTCTAATCGATGTCTTGTTATATTCGTTATTCTGCAATATACAGAAACTGATTTTCATTGCAATAAAATCTATCGTCAAGTTCATTTTACTTGGATGAAATTGTAATCAATTCTCGAGTTGAATTTATGATAAAAAGAACGATAAAAATGCTAGATTATTTAAATACGAAATGTCGTTAAAGATATATGTATTAATATTAATTTGCGATAAAAAAATCTACGCAACAGGATAAATTTTTAAGTACGGAAAATTTAATAAGTGACTGTATTCTATGCATTAATACATGTTTTATTTAAGTTTAAAAATAGTATAAAAATAGTTTTGACACCTCTAATTCTATTATGAACATTTTTGTAGTACAATAAAAAAAAGTAAAACTAAGTAATAAAAATTTTTTATACTTAAGCCCTTATCTTCCATATTTATTAAATTATAAATTTAACAAAATTTGTATAAAATTAAAGTTATAATTAGAAAAAACAAAATAACATTATTTATATCTTTTAATTACTGAAAAAATGTATATAATAGGTAAAATATCATTCAAATATAGTAGTAACATTGTGTAGTCATCGATTTAATCATGTCATATTCTAGTAAAATAATAATGCTTCTGCTATCGTAATTTTTCATATGATAAAGATAAATTTGTTTAAGTAATTATATTTCATTTTCTAAGTGATTTTAAACATTTTTTTCCACAATAACAGGCAATACACCAAACAAATAACTTTATAATCCCAATATATATACGTCCAATCAAGTACGAATTCGTTGAATTATAATAGAAAAAATTATTGTTTTATTTTTTATTAATTTTTTTAAAATAATTCAGTTTTTACGCTAAGACTCGAAAAAAATATCGTTATCCGTATTGTTATAACGTTTCTCAATTAAACTATTTTATTTAGCTGCATTAAGAATCTTAGATTACATTTACGATAAAAGAAGGTACAATCTACAACTGCAGTTTAATTTTACGTATCAACTTCTTAAAGGTTTAAAAAAAATTTTTTAATTTAAAAAAGTATAGTTTGCAAAAAACTAAAATTAAAAACTTTAATAAAATAGTTTTAAGAAAAAATTTTTCATTATTAATTATTATAAAATCGTTAAATTAAATTCAACCTGAAAAACACTAATTTATTTATTTTCTAATATTATTTTAATAAATTTACATGCAGTTTTAATTTATTTAATACACTTGAATTTAATCTAATAATTTATATAATTTTATCTTTAGATTAAATAATGAATTATTTAAAAAATAATAATGTAATTTATTTAGAAACTCTTAAGAATTTTTCTATTTTTAATGAAACCATTTAACAAAATTTACTTTTTTTAATTGCAAAAATATGTGCTTATACGATCAAACAGAAAAGTTTAAAATGTTTATGGTGATCAGAGTACAATGATAGCGTTAGAAAAACAGAGACAGACAGTCAAAGAGACAAAGAGAGAAAGAGAGAGAGAGAAAGAAAGAAATAGAAAGAAAATAAAAGAAAAAGATAGCGCTATCAAAATATCGAATGGCTGATATCCGCCGATAATTGGAGCCACTCGTTTAAACATAATCCGCAAATCGAAGTATCTGCTATTAAGTTACGTAAATCACGTCTAATTCTCTCTCTACGTTTTTCCTTCTTTTTATTTTGTCTTTCCCTTTCTTTCGTTAGATAAATATTAAAAAAATTATACTAATAATTAATTTTAGTATTTTTTCTTATACATGTCAATGTACATAGATATGAAGTTAAGAACTACAGTTCTGAAGTATTCAAAATTATATAGCCACAAATCAATACCGGAAAACTGAAAAAATACAAGACAATGCCGCCGTGGAATATGCACTAAGAACTGATGAATTCGCGTAAAACTCTTAAAAAGGTGATAAAGTCTGAAGATCTGCAATATTAAAAGTAGATGTCTAGATATAAGAGGTTAAATCTATCCGAGAAATAAAGGGGATCAGAACAAAGTGAAGCAGAATAAAGGAGGGTGTATTTATAATAGAGGATGTTGATGAATACTGGTATTTTTATCTTGTAGATAACGTTGTAAACAAAAAGTGATGCAATATTCGATGGGAAAACTGAAAAGAAATCATATATTTACACCGACAGAAGACAACGCTTCAGTCGAGTTTAACGTATCTGATTCAATTTCAACAGGTGAAATACATTTCATTTCATTATATTTTTTCTGACAATTACAAATTAATTTATCACTTACAGAACACCTTAATTCATGTGTTCGCGATGGAAATATTTAAATTTATTTTAAATTTAATTAATATTTACAGTGGTACATGTTATTATCAATGCATTGATTGGTTGGGGTAGATTAAAATTAACTTTAACAATATACAGTGCAAGGAATTCTTTCCAACCTTGCATTGAACAATTTTTCTATATTTCCTATTTCTTATTTTTACAAAATAGAAAACATTTTAATCTCAGTTGAAATTACATTTATGATCGTTTTCAAATATCTATGATAAAAAAAATTTACGATTAATTTTCAAGGGAGTACTTTAATATAGTGTGTGTGTGTGTGTGTGTGTATGTGTGCAAAGAAATATTTAGAGTATTCTAGGACAAATGTTTTCATTAAACAAAATAATTTGTTTTAATTTTATATGCCTGCGGGAAACAATCGTGCAATAGATGTTTAATATTATTTTCTAAGTACACTCGCTTTACAAGAAAAGAAAATAGCTTTGAGCCAAATTGTAATCAAGAATCAGTCCAAAAGCTTAATAAAATTACTTAGCAATTAAAATTTCAGATAAACAATGTATACTACAAAAAGCACTTCGAAAAGTTACGAGTCAGATGAAATAAAAGTCAACACAATTTCTTTCGACAGCCAAGTAAAAGAACTGAGCAAGCGCAGCGCAAAAGCGAAAAATGAAAAAGAATATACAAAGAAGAAAAAATAATATAATAAAATAACAGAGTAAAAAGGAAGCAGGAGATAGGGATAGAGGCTTGGAAAACAGGAAGAGGGAAAGTGCGGCACACGTATTCGATTCGACGTATCGACTTGGTACCGCGACCGGCCGGATAGATGGATTACAATCATTCCGGGCGCAAGGGGTGGTCAAGCAGCGTGACCGCGTGCTCAGAGCCGCACAATGACGGCGACGACGACGACGACGGCAGGTATGACGACACATACGCATTACAGCAGCTTGTAGTCCCATGTAATTCTGGATTCCCGGAGTAGCGGCCGCATTTTTTTCGCTCGGACTGCGCGATTCCGCAGCTCGCCCGTCCTTTCCGGGAGTCCCGGGTGGGCGGGGGTTCGTGTCGCTGGGTGCCGCGTCCTCTCTTGGTTTGCTTAGTCAAGCAGCGCGATGGAATAATGCAAAAGCGGCGACAGAGGCAATCGATTGATCCTATCAGCTGACTCCCCTGGCCTCGACGTTACTACGGCCGAGCGTGCGACCGCTCTTACCCGAAACTGTGAAATACGCAAATGATCTCTCTCTTTCTCTCTCTCCCTTTCTCTCTGGCGCTACCTCTTTGCTTCAACGGGTAGTTTATATTTCTACGAGCAAGCAAGCTAATTTTTCTCGATTTACCACGTTTGGAGCTCGCAGTTTTTTACTTGTTTCACCTGAAAGCGTGACTTTGTGTCATCGAGAATGAATGTATGAACGAGTTTAAGTAGGAATATGAATCCCAAAAGCGTGAGATAATTTTCACCGAAAATATAGTGGTGATGTGGTGATACGGTTTCTGCGACCTTCTGCTTAAAATCTAAATGCGGTTCTTCAAGCGTGTAGGATGGACGAAAAGAGAAGAGAGGCCGACTACTGAACTCTGGACTCGTGGACTGAGACTGAAACATCGGAACAAGTTGAAAAATTGTACAAATGTTTACTCGATTTCAAGCTAAATAGAGCCTTTGTTACGAAATTCTCGATTCATTCAGGAAGCCAAAGAAATCCAACCCTCGGCTCGTATGTGCATCGAATGCTAGCGCAGAAACATTGTACTTGTAGAGTGACTCGAACAAAGGCAATCGCAATTCGGCCCTCAGCTAAGAACATCGCGGATGCCTCGCGTCGTTCTCGGTAGTGAATTTTACGGGGTACATAACGCGAGGGCCGTTACATACTCAGATTTTTCGGCGCTCCAGTGGTCGACTGCACTGTGTTTCCTTGAATTTATTCAGAATGTGTGGTTCTTTTTGTGGCCTACCTTTTTCTTCTTTCGGCCTGCACACAACTGTTGAAACGAAATAAAGGAAAAGAAAGAAACGGTGAATGAGTGTCCGAGTACAATTATCGTTGCTTAAAAAACTGTATTTTTCAGGATCTTTCTTACGTAATAGGTAGGCTTTTAGTCGGCAATTTTCGAAATAATCACGCGAAATTATTACACGACACTCGATTCCTTTTCAGCGCACACATTTTCACACGTTGTATCCTTGGTTACTGTATTTTGCAAATCGTCGATATCATCTCATGTGATGAACAACTTTGCTAACAAAGTATACGAAACTCGAGAATACTTTAAATAAGTGGTCAATAACAACGCATTTTCAAGAGATAAAAGGTAAAAGGAATCTGCATCAATTATATAATTGCAGGCTATTTTGAGAAAATGATATTTTTTAAATGTATTACTCTAAAATAATAGGCATTATGTGTCTACGGATCAGCTCCATAATTTTTGGTAAAAAATTAAGCCCTTATTTATATTAATTGCACTAAACAAATTAATAGGTGTTAATTGGTAAATTCTCTTTAAATAAAAGGCTGATAAAGTTTATAAAGTTATCCATACTGTTTTCGTTTGTCTATTTTCTTAAATATTGCACATCGCAACCGGTAACATACCTACGGCAAAAATAAGTAGTAATTAAAAACTACTAGTAATGCGATGTACAACGGAAATCTCCGCAACTCTAGGAATTTAATAACAGTCTTTCTTTCTTTCTTTCGCTGCGCATAAGCAAAGATTACCAAAGAATCGTCGTAACGTGTCTAGTTCCGTTAACAGTAAATGATTTTTCACATTTTATTTCATCACTTAGACAGATAAGTTGCAGCTGTCAACACTGAATTAACAATCAAATGAAATTCCAACAACTTATACTAAATGATACTCTTTATACTGTGAATAAATTGATAATATCTTTACAACTTGTACGTTGACTTTCGTAGTTAATATTAATGATTAACCAAGTTGAATTTAAAATTTTTACATTTAATTTTATCTATTTGTCCTTGTTAATTACAACTTTGTAAAACAAATTCTCCTTCTATATAAATTTTAGCGGTACGGTATTTGCATGTATTTGCGTTACTTCTAGCCCTAAATTAGGCCCAAGGAATTCATGGCTCTAATTTTGAAACTATGATACATTGATATGATAAATCGATTACTCGATAATTTTAATTGTCACTGCTACTTTCTAAGACTGTATCTTATATTTTACAAAGTTATCCAGTTTTTTCTAAATTAAGAATAAAAATTTTCAGACTCAGACAAGTCATCTGTTTATATGTATGAAATTTAATCTCTTATCTAATGATTCATCCTTTTTTATGTGCTGCGCGTTGAATGGATTAAACTATTAAATAATTTCATCATGTAACACAAATTAAATATTAAATTGAGTTTCAATACTGTGTAAGCAAAGTTTAATAAAAGAACATGTATATATTATGATAATATGTGCTTTTTAGCTTGAATTACTCTGTAAATACCTAAGGACAAAAGATAAAATTCTTCTTAAGTCGAATAGTATTGAAATAGATGGTTCACATCTACGCTACGAAGCACAATGAACGTTTTGGTGTTCGAAAAATGTCAAAGGCAGACACCGAACACATTATCTCTCAGCTCTTATATATAACTGATCGCATATAAAAACGGAAGTGTTCTTGTGAAATGTTGACAGCACGTTGGCACACCCAACTTAATCTTCCCGAATCTAGTCTCTTAGCGACAGTAGACTCAGAGAAAATAAAAACCGACTGCAATCTTTTTAATACACATAAGCGTACTGATAATGGAAATAATATCTATGTAGATGATGGAAATTCGATATACGAGTCGTCAAGTAGAATGATCGAATACTTGCGAAACGAGGAAAAAGTAATGTAAAAAGACACCGATAAAACCACGAAACACGGATAATCATGTAGCTCGATATTCCAAACAAGTTGGCCAGTAATCAAATTCAACATTAAATTGAAGATAATTTCACACGCCGTCCTGAATTAGACGGGGTTTAATTTAACTCAAGCTCGTTTAATCTCTGGCTATATTTTGGAAAAGCCCTGACTCCCGAAACCGAGTGAAAATTCATAGCGCGACATTACCGAGCAATCAGTATTTTCCCGGGGGAAAGGCGCGCTACCCAAGGGAAGGTGCGTCGATGAATCACAGGCTCATGGAGGGGGGAGCATCGACAAGGAGACACGGTGCGTGTGCTCGACGAGGGTTCGGCTTCCGGTTCCACGAGCCGTTGGCGCGCGGGTAACTAGATTAGCGGATTATTGTGCACGATACGCGCGCGGAGTGCCAACGGACTCGGCGATCCCGAAGCTCCTGTGTCGTGTGGCCAGGTGAGCGCTTTTAAAGGCAAATAGTTTTTCGGTTTTTTTATTTTTCACTATCCCCGGGCAGTCGTAAACGGAGTCTTCCCTGTCTCGAGTTAACTGTTTTAAAACAGCAATGCACCGCGTCTGATGCTGTTTTCGTTACGCCCACGGATTTTTGAAGATTTTGCTCTTTGTACGCAGGTGTATTAGATTACACAAACCATAAATCTGCATAATTCATTAATTCATAAATTTCTTTGTCGAATTTTAAATATGTGTTTGCGGAATATTTTTATTTTCAGAATGTGCATTTGATACGTCAGAATTTTATCTTTTAAATTAATGTACAATAGCGTATCGGTGTCACGAGTAAAATAATTAATTCAATGAATTCTCACAAGTAGGTACTGCACGATGTGTGTGAAAACGCATTAAAAATTTTAAAGCTACAGAAATATCAAAGTGATTATTACAAAAAAATGACCCTTGGACTCGCGGAGATGAAATTCAGTTTGCCCAATGAATTGCACACAAAAGCGCAGGACAAATTTTAAAACAAAAAAATATCGATCAATTTATTGACTGCGGAAACTAAAAATAATGCAATTTAATCTCTCGAGGTAAAGTAGTAAAAGCAGACAACCTAATCGGACATTTGCATTATATAGTATACGTAGAATATTCGGTTCTAAAAATTTTTAATAAAAGCATTTTTTTAATTCTGATTCATTTTTACGCGTCCACGATTATAGCAAACGCGGAAAATCTTTTCACCAAAATACTCGCATAATAAGTGAAAGGTAAAATGTACATCTGAGTGTCGGAGTAGTGTTACTCTTACCATTACCGCAGGGTTGCAAGTGAGAATAAAGTATCACCTCGGCTACGAAATTTGGAAACGCAAAAGCACCGGAAGTAGGCGACCGTAGGAAAGCGAGTATGTAGTAACACGTCGCTCAAGAGGAGACAGGAGAAGGAGGAAGAGGAAGACGTCAGCCCAAATCCTCGGCAGCGCAACTCCCAAACGCGATCGGGAGACTCGTGGATGAAAAGACGGCCAAGGTCCGTAGACGCAGTCATCGCAAGCGGCAGGAAGAGGGCTGAGGCACATCCGTATGGTGGTCAGAGCCCGTGACCCCCCACGCGAACCCGCGCACGCCTACGTAACGCGGGGTGAGGAGACGAGGTATACGCGGTTTTACCGAGGATTATCCTGCTCCGGCTTCCTTCGGGGCTCCCGCATTTTTTTGTGCAAGAGAGATAGAGAGAAAGTGCGTTTTCGATGCCGCTCGAGCGAATCCTTCGCCCGTGTGGGTGCGTTGAACGGCGAGTTTGGCTCCCGCGCACCTCACATTCCATCGTGTTACGGCTCAGATTATCCAGTGACAGCGAAAAAGTAATCATGGTCCAGGAACAATCTTAGGCTTTATCGGGATGTGCGCAGGTATGGGTTGCTGGCTATTTTTTACCGTGCAATTCATTAAATTACACCGGTGAAATACAGCAGCCACTTAATCGGGTCGATGTGAACGGCAACGTGCAGTTCTTGAAGGTCGCGATTCATAGATCGTGCCCGTTTGAAAAATGATGCTTGTGAGAAAGACTTGAATTCCTGGCTCAATAGCCCGTTCATAATGCGGTAAATAGTTTAAAATAAATTGGAAATTTAAGAAAATAACTTGCCGATGTACAAACTCATGTTGCGTGAGCATTTTTTTATTGAAAATTCACTAACTCTTTGCGTTTTCCATTTATAAATGTAACTTCATAATGAAAAATTGATAGTTTAATTATTATTATTACCAAAACAAACGTTAAAAATTGATCGGAAAGATAGTTTTATTTGTAAAATTTGTTATTCTAATTTTGATGACTTAATTCATGAGTTGTAGCAGAATAATTCGTGAAGAATGTACCTGTATAAATTATACTTATATTAAGCTTTTAAATTACTAAACTTTGTGAACTGCTTCGCTTACACATGCTCATTCGTATATGCGTCACGAACACATACAATTAAAGTGGTTATTGTATAACAGTCTGAAATATGCGGGTGCTTCTCCAGGTTTCAAATATTTTTTCTTCCATTATTTATATCACTTTTGAGGAACATACCAAAAACACTATGAAATTATTTGAATAATATATGATCATAATAAAAGTACTATACAGTTGACATTGTTCAATGTACATTTCCAATTATTTCTGTAAGTATTTTAACGTTTATTTGCATTTTAATTATTAACTATCTTATACGTGTAATATTTGTTATTATATATCTTTCTAAAGATTTACATAATTAATAAAATATTTTTAAATTATTGTAATTTCTGCGGCTTACCATATATTGTGTGAAATATATTTTTTTCATCGTGTGATTTAGACCCGCATAGCAAATAATTCGTATTAGAATACACGTATAACGATATTATAATTGTATATAAATTATTAAAATGTTTATATTGACATACTTTTTATTATCTATAAAATAAAATTATTATTCTCTTCCCTATTTGAGGTAAACACTTACTCGAAAAAAACTGAAACATTTTTGATAAGTAATAAAAGTGAATACATAATTAAAATATATAAAAATAAAAAAGTATATTATTAACTAGTTGTTTGCCTATCGATTATTATTTAACTAAATTAGAAATTATTATTATTTTCTAATTACATAAAATACATTTTTTGAAGAAAAAAATGAAAAAGTAAATAAATTTAAAAGTACCCTCATACTTTAATAAGTGCTTATAAAGAAAATACCAATCTACAATAATAACAGCTGCGATATAAAAATAACTAAGTAATTTTTTGAATCAATTATCTTTTTTTCACTAATTTTCTGCAATAGAATTACAAAGAATATAAATTAAAATAAATAGATCTTCAGTTGATTTATTTCAATAATTATGCAGTTTTAAACTACTATAAACTTCTATAAAAATTAAACGATCATCATTACTCAAAGAAACGAAAATTTCCGTTTCACTTTTATTCAAATTTTTAACCTTTCAATAATCAAAATTATGAACAGCTATTTTATGTATATCATTTATCGACTCGCGTTTCTTTAATAATTATAATCGATCGTGTATTTGCAAAAGCACATTCGATACAATCAAAAAATAGTCGTACATAGAAAAATGTGGAACTTTGAACTACGTAACTCAGTAGGAAAATGACTGGGGTGGTCAATTGCCTGTGTAACGTTCGAAGGGATTCTCTGCTGGGGCCTCTAGCACCCTTGCGTTGTTTCTCGCGCTCTATCTCTCTCTCTGTCTCTCTCACTCTCGCTTTCAGCTAAAGTTTTGTGCAATGGAACGACTAAGCACCCCATTTATGTTGCCCAGGGCTTTATTAGCATTTAAGGAACGGATCATCGTCGTGGGAGGTAGTTGGATGGTAAGGATAACCTCCTCGAGACGTAACTCTGTGTGGTTAAACTACGCGATTCTGTTTTTAATGGAATATGTGTGGATCACTTTTGGGGTTATCTTTGTTCCTTCCAACAAGCAATATGCATCTTTTATACACAAGAGTTTTATTCGGTTATCATTTTTACTCTTTGTCAGAAGACAAAAACTACTGTGTAAATTCATAAGATGTAACATAATAGAGGACATTCAAAAAACTTATCTTATAAATTAGCTATAATATTTATGTATATCATTTGTGTAGTAAGATAAATTAATTTTTGACAATGTTTTTAGAATTGTAGAATTATAAAAGAATGGATACAACATCCAAACAAATTTTATACTGTATTATATTACTGTAATTTGTAATAAAAGTTGGTTGGATGAATATAAAAAAGTGACTTATTCATTATTTACAACTCATAATCCTATTATCGAATAATGTCTTCGCAAAAATATTATTTAATATTCTAATGTATTTGTGCTAAAATGAAGTAAATTTGTATTATTTCACAAATTACACAAAACTTTATTTTATTTGGTTTTAAAGTTATATTTGATGTATGTAATTTATTTTATATTTAATCTAAGTTATTGCAAAAAATATATTTAGCTCAAATATTATATATAAAGTCTTTCATAATTGATTTTATACAATTACATTAGAAATTAAAAATTTAAATAAAAGTGGTAAATATTTTTAAATGTATAAAAAAGAAAGATATTTTTAAACATCGTAATAAATTTAAAGCTTTATGCAAAATAATTTTTTAAATATAAGTAAAGTCGCTAATTTGGTTTATTATTAATTTACTAATGCGAATTCATTTTTTTCCTTTTTTATTAAAATGTATTTTCAAATTTAATACTAAATTATATTAATGATATATTGAACATAAAAACGCATTGCTTGTTCTACATGCTATACGCATGCTCTATTTCATAATAGAAAACTCAAATCATCTGAATAAGCTGAGTTACTATTTTACTACATTTAATTCGAACGTCATTTGCAAAAAGGAAAAAAGTTAAGATATGATATTTTTACATAAAATTTAATTTATATCTTTTTCGTGGAGTAATTAAAAATGTAATTAATACTATGCTTATCATCCTTATCAATTTATCTTCTTGTTTAATTTAAGATACATTATATCGAATACTTGTGTCAATCACAGTATTTTTTTTAACAGAAGCTTAAACAACTAATTTAGTCTAAGATCAAATCGTGGATTTTATAATTATTTACAAAGTCTTCAATTTATTCTATATAGTTCAAAAATTCTTGTTTCATTTCTTCAAATTCACAAGAATTAAAAATATGAGAGAGAAAATTCTGCCCATATATTTAAATGCAATTTAAATAAAAATAATATGACTTTTTGTTACTTTATAAAAACAAAAGTCAAACTAGTAATAACATCAGTTCGTAAGTTTATAAAAACATTAACTTTTATTATATTTAAATTATGTATTTAAATTTCACAAAAATCCAGATTAATATAATTAATAATATATTGTTTTTTACAAACATAAATATTTCTATTATTAATATTAATATTTTCAACGTAAATTAGAAACTTAAAAATTGTTAATTTTTAAAATTAATTGAAATAAAAGATTAATTATTTAATAATTGATGAAAATGAAAGAAATTTTTATATTTAAAATATTCTTACAATTGAACAAAACATTGAATACTATCATTATTGGGGGGATTATTACTTGGTTTTCTTATCAAACTTACGTATAATTTTTATAAATTAGAACAGTTTATCTGAGAAGTATTTATAATACCATAAAAATTTGCAAGTATAAATGATAACACAAATTTACTTATGTTTTCCTCAAATTATCAGAAAATCAACTTGTAAAAATATTTTTAATTTTATTCGTAATCGATTTTGGTGCAGAAACATAAGCAATTAAGTATATAAAATGTCTAATCTGAACTTCCAGTAGCTGACTTCATTACTCAGTATTATTGACTCTGTACCTTATTAGACGTGATGTATATCTTAAAACAAAAAGCTTTATTATATCTTTAAAATATTTCAAAGTAAATTACTAAATTCCTTATCACTCTTATATAATATTCCATTTGTACTAATAAAACATAAGAGTTTTATTGCTAAATAAAGTGCATATTTTTCCTGTCACTTGTGTCAATTAATAAAGACTAGAAATGGAGCTTGGTAAATAGATCCCTGACTCTATCGATTAATTCAATGCTGAATCCTAAAAGATAAATTTATAGATCTTGGATTTATTTTACTTTCATCTAATTTAGAGAAAATGCATATTCTATATTTACCTGAAAATTTATCGTGTAATTTCAATAAAATAAAATTTAAAATTGAGTGATAATTATATGTGACAATAAATGTTAATTTTAATGGAATAAATACCTACTTAAATAATTGTTAATTTATTGTATCATCTCCTAATGATGACTTTTTTTACTACATAGAAATAAATAAGAAAAATATAAAGAAATTATTCTTTGTTAATATAAAACTAATTTGAAATTTAGAAAAACTAAGATTTAAAAAAAAAATTATTTGGTTTAAACCATTTGTTGATGTAAATGTGTTTTTGCTTTGAAATGCTTTTCTATTTATAATATAAATTTAAATATTATGATATATGATATAATTAAATCTGCAGCAGTTAATTAATGAATAAACATTAGCTATAAATTTTTCTCGATAACTGCCATTCACTTACATTAATACATATAAGAATTTATTTATGCAAGAAACATGTTAGAGATATGATTTATTGTATTATTATTATTGATAGTATATTTAAGAATGTTTTTCTATTTCTGTTCTGTGAATTGATGGGTTCCAATATTAAATTTTATATTGTAATCAATTTTTTATTTGTGTAATCGTAAATTGTACGATGTTTAAATTGTGTTTTAAAATAATTTGTTTAAAAATTAAATGATATATTCATGAAATTATATTAATTATTAACATTTAATTAATAATAAAAAGCAATTATTCTAATAGAAAAAATATAATATATAAAATACGGGATAACATAATTTCATAAAAAATATATGCTTTCATTAGAAAGTAATATAGAAAAATGTATGTACACGAAATGTGAGAACAATAATTATTATTGTTAATAAAACACTTCCATGAATTTTAGGATAAGATATATAAATAACATTGTAGTTAATTTAAATAAAATATCTTAGATTCCGAAGACTATTATAACAATTTAATTTAAATATTAAACAACATTCGTTAAATATTTCTAATTTTTTTCGTGTAAACTAAAACTGTTTTAATGAGTAATCCCGATCAGTTATAATCTACAATAGTTTTCGTAAATTTAAAATTACAAAAAATATGATTATTGATATATATTAGTCATATGTTTAAAAATTTTATCCCGGAAATATGTATAAATCGGAAATACATAATACCAAAAGATTAAGATAATCTACTTATGTTCATCAGTTTTAGAAATTACATAAACATAAAATTAGAGATTATAAAGCGATTCATATTATTCTTATTTTATTTTTATGATTCTTTAACCTACAATATAATAAGTATAATAAAAGTACCAATTAGCGTATCAATGACCAGTAGCTTGAAAGCGGTGCAATTATTTTTTTTATAAAAAATAGTTTTGCAAACTTAATTATATAATTTTGAAGTAAAATTACCCCATTTTTTTTGAGGTTTTTCAAATATTTTAAATCCAGTTGGATACGGTACAATTATGGATATAATTTTATTATTTCTCTATCTGCTGACACGATCTACTTGTGCTTAAATATGAATTGTTTTATTTAATCCTTAAATAATACACGCATTTGATATCGTGCGAACTGCTTCCAGAGATAAGGGATTAAAAATTATTTGGAATTACTCCTTAAGCAGATTTTTCAAATTAAGCAAGTAAATAAATAGTTAACTATGAATGACCCCGACAATAATAAGCCCCTTAATCAAATGACCACCTTTGCAACCTGTTATTCTATACTTTTTTGAAGAAAAAATTGTTGTGCGAAAAAATGTTCGTCCTTGAAAATGGAGCTTATCCAGTGTCATCAGTTCCTCTCATCCCGAATATAATACAAAAACTACGCGCATATATAATACGTTTAGGAACCCGCTTGAGGCTACTCGATTTACCTGAACCTGATCGTTTTTCGTGTTGGCAGCCACCCAGGCTTCGGCGAAGGTCTCCATCGCGCTCTGAAAATCCATCACCTTCCCCCGAAGTAGGGCCAAACTCAGCACTTTCTTCTTCTCGTTTCTCTCTCCCTCTTCGTTTTTTCTCTCCTTTCTCTCTCTCTCTCTTTCTTTCTTTCCGTCTGCGTTTCTCTACGTCTGTTCTTCTTTCTCTCTCAATGTCCTCTTGTTATTACAGAAGCTGCCGCCGCCATTCGTGCGCCTCTGCCTCTGATTTCTCTCGAGTTCTCCTTGTCCCCCCTTCTGGTCGCTTCCTCCTCTTTTTTTATACCTTTACGACATGCCGCTACCTCAGGGTCTCGAAAAATCACTGCAAGGCGCTTCGCGAATCGCGGTTAGAGCCGACATTGTCGGGTGCGTTGGTTAATCGCTTCTGGTGCCACGGACGTGGATTAAGGTAGACATGTATGTGCGTACGATCATACGTATGTATTAATGTATCTCTATACGTACATGCACATGCTCGGGACTTTCGTTATCTCGCTGCTGTTTCTACAATCGGGTAGCACGTACACCTGAAATTAAACACTCGCAACGTCACCGGATGTTACCACTGATGCTACCATGTGCTGAAAAAATTTCGCTCCACCCCGTTATTATGCAGTCACAGAGTTTGGCTTTGCTTAGCATTAAACTAACGGATTAACATAAGCTACGAGATCACATATATGTGTATAGTGTTGCCGATATATAAAGGAAGCAGCTAATGACTTACGGTTCAGCTATCACTTTGCAGACAACCGTTGACTCTTTACTACATTTACAAAGTCTTTGCTTATGATTACAAGCGAACGATATTTACACGTACGATAATCTGTTCAGTCAAACCTCAATTGCACATAACAACATCTACGTCCATACGATCTGCAGCACCGCGTACGTACTATGAACCCAACGCTTTAACGCTTCGACGAGACTTTAAGCGAACACCACGAATGTCGTAAAAGCAAAGCGCAAGAGAACCGAAGGAACCAGGAAAATTATCTTCGGGCTCGTCGAGAGAGGCCCAGACGAATGCCGAGTTGAGCGGCGCGCGCACGACCCACAGTCAGCGAGCGTGACGCGCGTCGTACATACGTGTGCGAGGCATGCGGCGCTCCAACCGCGACTGAACCGAGCCACGCAGGCCCGCGCGTCGGCGTCGCGGCGCCCCTCCTGTGGACGCGCGCGCTTGCGCCCCCTCCAGCGCCGCGACGCGCGTATCTAACGCTCCGGCAATTATCTACGGCGCGAGCCTCGCTCGATTGGTCCTCGGCTGAGAGGAGAACCGTCGAGAGTCCACCCGGGGGTGTGCCTTTCCCTCCGAGATAAGGAGCCTGAGTAAGAGGAGAGGCAGGAGAAGATTAGGGGCCGATGCAGTGGAGGGAGAGGGCTCGTCGGCTTGGAGCTGCAAGCATGCTTCCTTTCCTTTCTTTTCCTTTTCTCTTTCCTTTCCTTTTTCCCGACCTTTTTTTATTTACAGAGGGACGTGGGATGGGCAGTAGAGGATGTTACGCGAGATATCGGGCTTGGGTCAGCTGAGGCTTTTTGGGGATGGGCCGCGGTCATTGCTCGAGTGGGAATTACGGCTGCAAGTCAAGGAATAAGTCGATGGGTCTATGATCTACGGTCTTCTCCTGATTCGTGCTTTTTGAGAATTGCGATATGATGCCAGTGATAACATTTTGAACGTATTTCCTTAGAACTTGAGAATAGGCAATTATGCTTTTTCCGATTGTCTTGACTTCTAATGAGAACGAATTATTTAAATCCGCCGTTTTAATTTGTCATGCGTTTGGACTTTAGTTTTTTAAAATGCCAATTTTTTTTTTTTTTAAATTGGCTAGTGCTATTTCCTGAACAATTTTGGTAGAAAAATTACTTCGTTAAACAACATAAGATATAGAGTAGAAAACTTATTGTTGGTGAATTTTAAAGTGACACTCATATCTCGTTAACCAAAAAATTAATAAATAAATGCGTTTTTTTTCGGAAAGCAAATGCACTTCATAAATGAAACGGAAATATATATTATACATAAATAAAGTATACATAAATTATACATATGAACTAAATTATAGTGAACAAATGTGAATGACAACTAGATTTATAACATTTTCCATTGGAATTAATTTAAAATTCCAGTTAGAAAATATTTATAATTGTAAATTTAACGTATGAAAATTACTGAAAAAAAGTTTAGCTAATAATTATATACCACCTAATAAAAGTAATAATATTTTTAAGAAATATAAAATTATTGAATCTTGCAATACACATGCAATTTAATATAAATAATATATTTTACATTTAAATTCTATTAAAATTAATATTTAATATATTAATGTAATTCCTTTTTCATTATAAGATAATATTTATTAAACAAATATTTATTTAAGAATAGAATATTCAAGACTACAATAAAATTTATTAATTTATTGTAAATTGAAAAGAGTATTAAATAAAATTATTCTAATAATAATCAGAATTTGTAAAAGAATATTTTTTATTAAAAAGTTTTACAAAAGTACGGTGAAAAATTCATAATATTTAAAAACATTTTAATATTACATCTATTCAAATATATAATTTATTATGTATAATAATGGAATATATAAAAAATGAATCATACTATTTTTAAAATAAGATTTTGAGAGTATATGTCTAATTTTGTTATGACGGTATTCTAGTGTATTAAAATAATCCGTGGGAAAAAGAATAAAAATGCTAATAACTTATTTCAATAATTATAACGAATGTAAAAAGTAGGATATTTTTATAAATATATGTATATTTTTTATAGGACATAATTTATCTGTTTGTTATCATTGATTTTTTATTTGATACTGTTACAAAGCTTATCCAAACGAATTTGAAAATTAAATGACCCTTATTTTCCTGAGTCTTTCCAAGTTAGTCCCTATGTTCTTTGAATCAAATTAAAACTCAAATCTTGTATCTTGGATTAATCAATAATAACAATTAGATAAATTTACGGAAACAGAAGCAATTTTCAGAAAAAAATCCAAAGATTTACTTTCGAGTTAAAAAAAATTAAAAAAATTTCAAATTAAGAACCGCGTGTGTTAAGAAATTTGGGTCAGTTAATTAAAAAACCGGAGTAAACATTCGAAATAAATAAACGAGAAAAATAGGCGAGCAGTTTAAAATCGTGCCGAAAGAATAAACGAGAAAATCAGCATAGTCGGGTTTCGCTATCAGCGTACGGTCACTTGGTGCATCCCGATGATTCCCAATTCCTGTTCGTCGTCTCACTGTCCCTCCTCCTTCGCGCTGCAGCCGTTTCCGGTGTGTTATCGCATTTGCGGAAAGAAGGACAAGCGCAGGAGGATTTCGACGAGCATCATCGATCTTTGTGCCATTACTAGATGCGTCTAAGCCCATCGCCCATTTCAGAAGTTGCACGTGCTGGATTTTAAGCTGCTTAATATTTTCAAATAATATGACGTGTAACGATGCGTCCACGATGCAATTACACTGAGAATCTAGTAATTGGGAAATTTTTATATTACAAATAAGTATTTCAAGCTTTTGCCCAACGATACTGCACGTTATTACTTTATCACTTATAAGCAAATGAGAAATTGCGTAGTTAAAAGCAAGCGAAACTGATAATTCAATGATAAAAATATAGTACTAAGTATTCATGAAAAATTTATCAGTTACAAGAATTAGAATATAATATTTGATCGACTGAATCTTAAACACATTGTGATGAATTCATATTGTTAGTGCTACTGAATTTAACTCATAATTTTGTTGTATTACGTTTTTACTTACATTTTATTCATAAACTTCATTATTTTTATAAATAAAAATTGGATATGTAAAATGTTTACTCTTTGGTTAATAATTACTCTTATCTATTGATACTAAATTAATTCTAACTATACTTTCTAATCAATTATAGATAGATTTATTTATGAGATTCAATGATAACTTAAGGATATAAAATTCATATTAAGGATTAATATATGATATTCCGAAGTATTCAGTGAGTATTGATATTTTACGAAAATTATTGTGCTGGGTCTATCTGAATACTTATTAAATATTTTTATTTATTATAATAACAAAAAATATTGCTAGAAGTTAAATAATTTTTATCTTTTGTTCTCGATGTTTTTTTTTACATTATGAATGAAAGCTTAAATATTGGCATCAAATATAACAATATACAATATTTTAGATATCTATTTGTATTTTAAAAAAAGTTTGAAACAATATCAATTCGTGTTGCAATAAGTCATAAACATGTATTCAAAAGTGAATGAAAAATTTAATAATTTGAGAAATAAAAAATAAATATATTTTTTTTTACGTACAGTTGAATTTATTTTTATAAAAATCTAGTCTTCTACTGATTGCGCGATCAGTATATATATATCAGTAACATTTAATGTGGCTTTACACTAGAACACTTTCATTTAACAATTATATTTTATTTGAAGGAAAATATAATCTATTCTTCAGATATTTCATTGTTTGTAAGTAAAAAAATAGTTTTAAAACAAATATGGTGAATATGAAATATTGTTAACAAATTAAATTTCTTATACAGATTATAGAGTTTCACAAAATATAATTTATATTGACAGTACTATGAAAGTCTTATTTTCAAGTTTAGCTAATTTTTTTGTACATTTTTCATCAATAATGCGATGATCAATTTTTCTATATCACATTTAAACAACTAGCGACATAAATGCATAAAGTAGAGTCTGAATCTGAAAATGTAACGAGTATTAAGTAATTGTAATTTTACAATAAGTTCAGTGTCTATCTATCAAAGTACTCGATATTGGTTTATATAGTTGAAAAATATAGTTTTTTAACTCTATTGATATCTTCTTTTTTAGCGAGTCTTTAGTTTGAGAAAAATTTGTGCAATAATTTAACAACGAGGATCACGAAAATTACCTATATCACTACTTTCAACAAAGCTTTACGACAAAGTCTTTTTTATCACAATTGTAAGCGTGAAATAACACACTTATAAATAAATCTTCGTATATACATGAAAATTCTTGTATAAATCCGGTATTATTGTTTTGAAGGTATGGTACGATATACTTACGCACTCACCCCGTTCCGCGCGAAGATCGAATCATCGACGAGCCGTGGAAAAGCTCGTCCTCCTTATTTCCTCCCCCTCCTCACTCCCTTAAAGGGTATCGCAGTATCCGGCCACATTTCACGCATTCAACGCGCGAAGCTAAGAGTGGAAGAAAGAAGGAGGAAGTCGGGGCAAAGGATCAGTTGCGCGTACAAAAGTATAACCGCGCGCATCGGCCGCTCGGAGAAAAAGCGAAACTGAAATAATAAGGGTGGACTCGCTATATCTCTATTTCCATCCCCTCCCGCCCTCTGCTCCTGTCTATAAATAAAACCCATCTAAATAGAAGTTAAGATAGATAGGGAGCGCATGCAGAGCTGCGTCGATTTCTATACACAGCCAAAGCTGGGAGAGCATAACGATTGCATCCGATCGCAGGAGTAAGAGAGGGAAGCTCCGCACCCCGCCCGGTGCGCTTTAAAGTTCCTCCACGGTTGAACCTTTCCGGGCGTCTCTCGCCGGAGGGAGAAAGGCGTGGTGCTGGAGCCTATTCGTTGAGCTTGCGTCCGCCGAGGCGGAGCTTGCGGAGAACGCCTTCGGAGGGAGCGAGAGGAGCTTTCACGACTACCGACCGAAATCTCGAAGAAGGTGGGTTACTCTCCTAAGGTGGTAAGAGCAGCTGGGGAGGTACCGCTATATACCTGACCGTATCCGCGAGCCACCGCCAACACCACGTTGAGCTCTGTATACCTAATGCACACTGTGCATCTCCGTTTCTCGCTTGCGCTTACCCTCTCGCCTATCTATCTATCGACTCCTGCACGTTTAGTTAGTTATGCAGCTGTATCGATCCCATTTGTAGTGGCGACTTGCGCTCCTTCTGAATTTCCTGACTTTTTGATGATGGAGAACTTTCTTCGGATTATTGTTTAATCTTGTTTGCGGCACGTCCGATCGAATTCGAAGCTTCTGCTCCGACAATATTTTATAATGAAAATTGTTCCTCTTATCGGAATATTTTGGTGATTATTAAATCATGATTTCGAAATTGCATTATCAACAGCTATAATAATACTTAGTTTTACAAATCGCTTGAAAGTCTTCTATTTTTCACGTACGTTTCAATATCTCGCGATCCGCAAAAAATTCATCTCTAGTTATAGACATAATATATCAATTCGTATTTGAATTTATCTAAGCTATATATTTCTAAACTTTCTGTATTAATCTTATTCAACGAATAAACTGCGGTACAAATTTACGATAAGTAATGCGTACAATTTCTTATTCCGTAAAGCACTTTTTGTCGATTGGGTCTAAATTAGGACAATCTACTAAATATGTAGAATGAACTAAGATTAAAGCATCTTATCAAAGCTCGTGCATAAAAAATTCATCCAATGGGAGTCAGCCTCTTGTATATTATCAAATGAAACTGCGTAATCCAACTCATTATGTGGAAAGCGTTGAAAGAAAAAACGAGCGTGGAATTTTGCGTTGAGAAGCAGGATCTCCAAAGTCCGCCAGTTACGCGCACTGCGTAATTCTCGTAGGTCAGGCAAAAACTAAAACGTGACGTAGCAGCGTCGCCTTAATCTTTCGTTCACACCTCCGCAAAGTTTGAGTGCGAGTGTACGTCTGCCTTTGGCCCCGCTTCCAGGAGCGCGTTTCCCATTTTCCAGGGCACGCCTTATCGTACGCCACCCCCGCTGCGCAACTCAGCCACAGCAGTGCGCGCACACCGCAGGGACCCGCTGGGCCATTATGAGAGGGTGGACGTAGTGGCGCGCGCACTCGCGCATACACATACGAGTGTGTGCGCGTCGACGCTGGGATATTCTTTTAGTGTGAAGCGGAGGAAACGCGATTCGAGATAAAAATTTGTACGTGCAAGTTTGAGCCGCGGCGCTCTGTTCCTGAAGCGGAACGAAACTAACTTTGAAGAGACGACGATCGTTTGGACTAGTGTATGGGTGCTAGGGAAGAGATTTTGCTGGAAGATCAATGCTCGTGATTATCAGTGAGTAATTTAGGAGGCTGTATCTTTTTTTGATGAACTTCTTTTGTAAAGTGTTTCGATCGCTACTTGAGATTTGAATAAAAATTTTTTTCCATATATTTGAACTGCTTCACGATTTTGTTAAACCATTAATAATCGTTACCTGTAAATCTTATTTATATTTGAAATACTGTATGCAGATAACTTCGATCTAAATTTAAACCAGATTAGATGAGTCAATTCAATTAGAGGATCGAAATATAAATTTTACCCAAAAATAATTTTTATTCTAATTTACTAATCTCGTATTTTGAATTAAAATAATTTAAAGAATTTATGGATAATTGAAACAAATTATTGAAAAATACAATAAAAATTATGTTTATTGTATATTAAATAAGCAAGAAGCATCTAATAATGTACTAGCAATAAGACAATATACTATCAGTCTTATAAACCAAATAAAATATACCACTTTATAAATTATATTCATATTGAAATTTTGAAATATATACGTATATACATAAACAAATTTATAATTTAAATACTTTTAAATCTTTATAGTAATTGATTTCGTTTTCACATGTATCTATTTTATATCTATTTTAAAGAATGTAAAGATAAATGGCTTATATGAACAAACTATTTATTAATTTAACCAAAACGATGATTATTTGATTATAAAACATAAATTTAAATATAAAAATAGAAATTAAAAGGAATATGACGTCATAAACAAAGAAATAAAACATTTGAATAAAAATGCAGAAAAAACTATGTAAAACACGAGTAACGTATATCCGAAACTTGTTTTCTGCGATGTTTGAAGAAAAAGTACGTGGGACTAGGTACAACGCATCTAATTAGCTCATACGTACTTCTTATTATTTTCATTTTATGTTATATTTTTCTTGTATGTTTTAAGAAACATCTACCATTATAAATTATTGTTATATCTTTCATATTTTTTACGAATTTTAAAACAAAAAAGAAATTTTATATTAATTTGCTAATGATTTTAAATTATCTTAACTTAATTTTTGTCATTAAAAACTCACGTTATGATTGATTTTTTATTGTAAAATAGAAAATTATTATAAATGTCTTAATTTCTAAATAATCTTTCGTAAAAGTGGCTTACAAATTAATGGTATCTAGTTCATCCGTATATAATGCAACCTGACATACTGTGAAGCTTAGCTGAAAGCAGAACTCAGGTACTCGCGTTAAGTAAATGCAAATTGATCCAGAAATTATATACAATATAATACGGTATGAAAAGAATTGACTATAAAATAAAAATTCTAAATTAAAATTTTAATTTTCTTCTTAAGTTACTAACTACATTGTTTTTTTGAGCCATTGTATCTTCTTGGAATTAAATATTTTGTTTTAGTTGCCTACATGTATATATATCGGGAAAAAATATTGATTTTGTTAACAAAAATTTTTATAAAAATATTTTTTTAAATTAAAAATTTAAAAACTAATTTTGTTAATATTTTAGATTTTTTTAATATTTATATATGCACAATTTAGATAAATCATTTGTTAATAAAATTATCAATCTTTAATTTTTATAACTTTTATTTCTGAAATTACGTATTAATTAATTTATAATGAATTTATTTTTAAATTAATTAGTTTTGATATAGAAATAAGGAAAATAACAATGTGATAAATACTTATTAAATACAAAACCTTGTAATAGAAATAATGGATTATCTTTCAAAATCTGAATTTATAATTTTCGCCATTTATATTTTTATAATAGAGTATATTGATTGGTAGTCGTTATTTCATAATTGCTTATGAAAAAAATTGCTCATTCAGTTCACATGTCACCAGCATCTATTTCGTGTTATACCGAATCAATTTGTTAAAAGGCCATCAATATGCACAGAGTTTATAATCCTTACTTAGCAATTGTAAGTAACAAGCACTACTTTTACATAATAAAATACGTATAAATTAAGCTTATTTGTTTATTATTTTTGTTTTGAATGAATTTTTATATTCCCATTCCAGTAATTTTACGTTACTTTACGATATTTATTACTATCGATTTTCAAAAAATTAATCAGTGCAAGATAATATAATTTGCAAAATAGTAAAATAATTTGTTTAGTGTCTACCTTACGCAATTTTATTGCTCGTGTTAAAAAATAATTAATTGCAAATTAATCGCGAGTTAATTCGAAATGAACTCATTGCCAGCTTACGTATAAGTAAAGTTCAGTTTAACAAATAGAAGAACGTTAATTGAGAATAAATTTCCCATTATCGTGCATACATATTGATATTTAAGCCGTTCTTCATGTTGGTTCATCCCTTCGGTGAATCTTTCGCCCGCACAAAAAGCTGGCAAGCAACTACACGCATATCAAGTGGAAAGGAAGCCGTTTATAGTAAGAGCCGAATAAGAGCGCCATAAAAATGCGAATGAATGTATGCAGTCGTAAAATACCTACGCTTATTATCCTCAGCGCCCCGACGCTCAGCCACGCGCGTCTCCTCCTCCACCTCCACTCCCTTTTCCTTTATAAAGAAACCGCCTTGGTTACCCCCCGCCCCGGCAATTCTCGGCGTACGTACGTCGCTAAGACACGCATGTGGAGGAAGCGGGGCCAAGGTACAAATTGAAAACTATTCAGCAGTTATCCGAGCCTCCCCCTGGCCGCTTGCAAGTGTTAATAAATTCAGGTTTACGAGGGTGCCGCGGGAGGGTCGTCGTTATGGATTCGGCGGCGCTTGGCCCGACGCTTTACATCGCGGGCATAAAAGCGCCTCGACTCGCGCGGCGCGCGATTAAGAGGCGCGGGTAACGACCGCCACCCGCGCTGCAGATGCTTTTCCAGATGGAAACTCTCTTTACCCCTTCCTTGCGAGCACTGCGATTTTAGTAAATCGTGTTCATAGCTTTGTCTGCCGTTTTTCTTTACGAGGCTTTGGAGGTGGAAACCATGGCGATCGATTGGTGTAGTCGATACACGCATTTGCAACTGATTTCGACTCCGACTTTCATAAGGTTGACCAGAATTAATGTTGGAAGTATAAATGTTAATTTACTACTGTTTAATTGAACGAGAAAGCAATCGGCACGTTTATGCATTTTTCTATATTTTTTATAGAACTTACAAAATTTTGACACAGAATCAAATTATCGCACTACTAACAAAAATACGTTGTAAACGTAATACAATAATGTTGTTAATAATTGGTTTAATGCTACATAAGAAGTCGGCAGCGCCATTACTTTCTTAATTCATTCGGAAACAGCCATTTAACAAAGTGATAAGCATCTAATGTTTACTTTATTAAAAATAAAAATAAAGCCGAGGTCTTAGACTCTCCTTGAATTATTATGTTTCCAAAGAATCGAGAGCTCGCAGAAGCATAGGTACATTAAATTTCAGTCTATTTGAAAATGGAATATTCTCTTCTATAAATCGCAAAACACGCGTCGTTGTCCCATCCGTTACGAGATCCCAGGCGCTTTCGGTGACGTTGTCGCGAGGAGTTTATTTAACTTAATCCCCAACTAGAGCATACATAAGGCCTTTGAGGTTGACAAGAGGGAGAGGGAGGGAGGGAGAGAGAGAGAGAGAATCAAAAGTTAGCAAAATAGGAATAGAATCACAGTAGATTTGCTGCAACCCCTGGCGAGCCTTTCCTTGTAAGCATTCATCAATTAATCGGATTTAGTTTTGCATAAAAATTAAGTAAATTCCTAACGCAAAGGAACGTGAAGTTATTTACACCATGATTTCACGAGTAACGCTAATATGTAATTTTACAATTGTATGACAAAACGCCAGAATGTTATTGTAGAATTGCCATAATATTGTTACATAAATGAATGATTTATGACTATAAATAACGTCTAATCGTATTCAGACTGCAGCGGATGGAACGGAGCTTAGATCTTTAAACTCTCCAGCAGTTTCGTATAGGTAAAGTAATTTTTTCATTTACTGAATTCTTGCTCTGATGTTGTTAGGTTAGTAAAGTTTTTCCTCATTTAATTTTAAAATACTGGAGTACTTTATTTTTTATAACACGTTAAAAAAATAATGGTAATTTACCAGTAAAATAATAATAATAATAAAATACCAATATTATTGATATTTTATATGAATTTAAATTTTATCTTCCTATGAATTTAGAAATTCCCAAGAAATTTAAAATTATCGGACAAATGATCGAAGTTTTAATATATACAAATTATTTTAACAATACTCTTAAAATTAAGAAGTAGTTTTTGTAATTTTTGTCAATTATAAAAAATATGTTAAAAGTTTAATTGATCGAATGCTCCATTCGTATAAATTTAACAAAGAATATGGCAAAATGCGAACGATCCGTTACAACGTTCTTGTTTTATTAAAGAAGGGGGACGAAGAACTGCTAGCAATATTCAGATGATATGCTCTATATTTGAAATAAAGATTCGAGTTTCAATAGCCATAAGGTTTAATTTAAGATGAATTTCAAACAGGTAAGCTCAAAGATAAACATAAAATTATAAAAGCTATTTTGTCCTTAAAATTTTGTAAAAATGAAACGGAATTTTGTCTTGCGAACAAAGTTCTCACAAACCTACTGATAAGCATCAGTGCGCATCTTTCCATGTTCTTTGAAACCCGCACGATGTCGACCATTAATTTCGAAGTATAATTTCGAAATATCATGTCATCGATCACGCGCTACCGATTCCTCCTCGTTAAAATTCTCTCAATACCTCGAACAGCCATAAATTTATTCCCCGAAACCAGTCTTCGGTCGAATCGTCAATCTCGAAACTCGAGGCTCCTCCAGCCGAATTGAATGGCGTTCGGAATGATCCCTGAGTCCCTTATCAGGCGGAAATCGCGTACATTATTGAATCGCGCGCGCAAAAAGGCAGAGACACATAAGTTGGCCGAGCCTAAGCAGCTTAGTGTCGATCTCCGGCCGCTTGGATCCGGGCGCTTTTCCTGAGGACGCGAATCGCGGCGCACGTGCACGCGCCAAAAGGGACATCGATCCGCGGATGTTTCTCCCGCGGGAAGCGACCCTTTATAATCCAAATTTCGTATCGCCCCCACACGCGCCTTTGAGAGCGATATTAGACGATTGGGCCGCATGTGTGCACACGTTTCGACTCGGTTTGGTCTCCTCGCTTTTTCAAGAGCCTCCTCCTGCTGATTTCAAGCCGCTCTGCGATCGTTCTCAAATGTTGCTTTAGCGATTGAAGAACATTCTAAAATTCCTTTGATAGTGACCGCGTATTTTTTATGCCCAGATTAATGAAATAAAATAAATAATATGCTTCGGTATTTCTTCTTCACTTTTTTATGTGTCTAAAATTGCTTTCTAATTAAAGTATCTTAATAAAGCACATCCTAGAAATAAAAGTATAAAAGCGAATTAGCACTTCATGCGAATTAGTATTCTATATTTATAAAGAAATTGCTCCGATGCGAATGAAACCTATGAATTTAGTGAAATCAGTATAACAGTTTGGTAATTACCGGCTTTATGGATTTCTAATGTTCTATATACTGTTTACTCTGTGTTCGAGGTTATTACACAATCAATAATTGATAAATGAAGTAATATATAGCAAATGTCAGTAAATACGAAGGGATCCACTAATTGAGTAAACGTTTTAGGTCTTCAAACTTAAAGTTCAGCGAATTGAAATTGAAAAACGCTATATGCAGCATGTAAATATTAGCATTTTCAAAATTTCTTACACATTAAAAGATTATCTTAATGAATAGATAAATTAAACTAAAAAAATTGAATTTAATAGTTGCACAAAGTAATTAGCAGTTTTTTGCAGTCGTGATTAACGAATTATTTATGAGGTATTAAAATGAAGTTCAAAAAGATAAATCCTCTTTATCAATCGTACCTTGGATAATTTTAATATCTCGGGGTAATATTACTGGTTCCGACGATGAGATGAAACGTGAATAAGTCAGCGAATGACGAACTACCCCTGTAAATTTAGCGCAAATTGCCGAGGAGTCGCTGAAGAAAAAGTAAGGGGAAAGTAAAACAAGGAAATCGCGGCGTCGCCGATAGTGGAAAAGCGACGACCGCATTTCCCGAGCCAACTCTCCTGGAAGTCCCGAAGAGCATAATATACTCCTTTCCCGGCATAATAATTCAGAAATTTGCATGTACGCGGGCTAACTCCTCAAGTAGGTTATCTATGCTGGAAGTTTTCCCTGTGATATATAACATATCTACCCGCGCCGAGTGCACGCAAGGAGAGACAAGCCCTGACCCCACCCCTTACCGGCCAACCAAGTGTACTTCGTCTGCTGCTGCTGCTGCTGCTGCTGCTGCTGCTCCTCCTGTTCCTGCTACAGCCGCTACGCGAAAGGAATCCCACAAGTTTCACAAGGTAAATCGATGCCCTACGCCTCCGCAGATCGTCGACACTGCACTTATATCTTCATCTATTTCTTGGACTTGTAAATGTTCCCATAATTTGCCCTTAATGCACTGTCTTTTCTTAAATCCCTGTGTACGTAATGCAAACGCGTCTCCTCTTCAATTTGTAGAGACACTAAGTAAAGAAAATTTTCATAAATGAAATAAGTGCACGAATTTTTGCGAAAAAAATTTTAGTTTTATCAGTGAAAATATTTTTAAGTTTATAAATTGAGTATCAACGTCCTGCATATATTATGTTATTTCATGTTTTTATTAACTTTTTTAATATACGAACAAAATTTATACAACTTTTACTGAAATTTTTCACGTTAAATTTAAGAATTTCAATGCACGTTTGAGTAATCTGTTCATTTATACAAGTTTGTCTTTAGTTAAAATTAATGATTACATAGTCATTCTTACAACGAAATAACATAAAAAGTTTTTCACATACTTCTCAAATTGTAAGAGTTTACAAAAAAATATATATATATATATAAATTTAAATTGTTTATGCGAATTCTTTATGTGATAAAAATTATTAACTGAATCTAAATTTAGTTTTTGTTCAAAATTTTAAATTAAAAAATTTTTAATGAAAATGAAATATGTAAAAACTTAACTTCATAAATTTTATTCTATGATTATATTTTTTTTATTTATAAAAAGTAATTTTCGCAAACTACAATTAATGGTGATAGTTAATTTTCTTAATATATTATTTTCAATGATACATTTGTAATCATAACAAATTATAGGTGATAGACATAACACACTCTATAAAATAATTAAAGGTATTAAACCACTTTATTGTAAAAAAGTTTTGAAAAGCATGACACTTTAAATCCTCTCAAATAATATTTAATTCTTTATGTATTATATGTCATTAAAAAATATGTATCATACGTATATTTTTACCTTGTCTTTCAAAAGCTTAAAAGCTGAAAGACTTTCTTGTAGTGGATACAAAACGGAATCGAATTTTATAATTAAAATGTACGAATAAAACTATGTATTGAGCAGAAATTTAAAAAATTTATAAACAAATTTTTTTCTACTTTATTTTCTTGAAATTTTTTTGTAAGATATATAATATTACTTTGTAAAATATATAAAACTGTAATGAATGCATATCGATGTCAAACATAAACTCTTTTGAGGTTATAAACATTATTGTACTACTTAAATTAGTACAATTCGAATAAAAGAATACATTTGTTTTCAGTTGTTATACCATAAATTAATATTCCTGAATCTATTTATCTATTTCAACGAGTTATCTATATTAAACATTGAAAACTAACGTATTTGTCGGTTTGGAAGACTAAAACTTCAATTAAAGAAGTTCTAAGATGTATCATAAAATATATGCACCATCTAGCATTAAAAGTGCTCACTACCTACTTTCAGGATGATTAATTGGTTTCACAAGCGTAGTTTGTTGAGCACTTTAATAGGCTTATAAGAAATTAAAATCCCATAGTGATATCTTAAAAACTTACTGTAAAAGATAAAGTTACAACGAATGAAGGTTTAATCAGAGCAGTGCATCATAAGAATGGCTTTGAAAATACATCATCGTCGTTTCGAGGAGCAGGAAGAAGTATCAAAGCATCGACTATTTCATCGTCTCAGGCGATATTTTCATGAGCACTTGGCGTTTGCGCTCCTGACAAGATACTAACGGAGAAGATAAGGCAAGAAAGTAAAGAGAAAAAAGCGTAGCTTTCAAAGCTTTTTCTCTCTGCGTGCTAATTGACGTGTAATTGGCCAAAGTAGCAGGACGCGCGGCGATGCCTAACTGCAATTAAGTCAGCTACGCTTATAACGAAGTTGTTGCGGAAAAGGCTATGACGGTGGCAGGAGGGAAGGAGGGGAATAGATAAGAGACAAAGACGGGTAAATTCATCCTAGGTAAGGTCCGTGACAAGGCGAAAGCGTACACTCGTTCGATCTACATCTTTAAAGGAGTGAGGGTGCAACTTACAGGACAAAGGTTACGGCTAACTGAATTTTCTTGAGCAGATGCGCGTTTATGAAAGATTCCCAGCCCTGGAGCCAGAGTCGGAGCTAGAGACTGCGTTTGAGCGAGAGGCCAATGTCGAGGAAGTGCCGATTATCTTGGAACGACTTCATGTAACGAAGAATTAGACTTCGAAAGCTCGGGAAGCTCCCAAATTGCGATGCAATTCTATTAGCGATAATTCAGAAAATTTTATATATATATATATATATACATATACTAGCGTTTCATACATTACCAAAATCTATTCATAGTTTTATGAGAATTATGGATTTTCAATTTAAACTAAAATAGTGTAGTACATTAAGTGTTTTACAATTTCATTATTTATCGTATGCCTTTTTTATAATAAATTGTTTATAAATAAATAAAGTGTTCATATAATGATAAATGATTATACAGTAATTGTTAAAAATACAATTATTTTGGAAGGTTATTTTATGAGTTGTAATTATAATTTAATTGAAAGCGCATTGTGAAATAAAAATTCAATATTTCTATTTATGGTCATTATATTCTGTTTTAAATATTTAATGACTTACTTTTGTTTGTACACGTATTCGTAAAAATTTATATATATTGTTTATATATAAAATTTATTTATATATATTGTTAATAAGTGTTTAATTTCAAATAATTTTAATAGTCACCAATCACTTTGAAATCTGACGGTACTCAAATATATATATATATTGCAAGATTAAGTGATTTCACATTGTCAATTAGCACATAATAAAAAAATTATGTTTTAATTATGACACAAATATGTTAGATCGTATTACAAAAATCACAAAGTCGAGTTTCATTAGTGTTTACATACGTCTGAAGAGTTGTATTTATGTTAGTTAAACACTGACACGATTATACTTAGATTCTCATGAACTGAAATTATAGTTATATGCATATCTATACACAAGTCATGTACGGTAAACTAAACATTCTACCTCATTTTAAAAAAAGTAAAAAAAGCAAACTAAAGAGAAGTAAAAGTAAGGGAGGGAGACCGAAACCTGCGGAAAAAGAAGCGAGGCACAGGCAGGATTAATTAAATAAGGATGCGCTTCACGAGAGGAACTTCTGGCTCGGGCCATCGGTAGTCAGGATGGCAGCGAGTGGGGAATAGGACGAAGGCAGCCCTATACAACACTTGAACGCGGCCACAGCGGGTCTTTCCCTCTCCCTCAGTCTCGACTTGTAGCTAAAACGCTATCTAGCCGTGTGTACCCGCTGCCGCGCGATAAGTAATTCACTTAGGCCTCTATTGAGTTAACCCTTGCCTCTCGTGCGCTGCCACTGACTTCCATTTAGTCTCTCTGAAGCGAAGCGCCGACGTGCCGCCCTCACCTTCCGTCTTCCGTCATTCGCGGCGCTCAATAAATTTATTAAAGCACATTTCTATGGGGCCTTTTTTTGGCTCGGCATGCTTCCAAACTTTAGCATCCAGGAAAACTTCATTTGCACAGGCGTTACACTGTACATTCTTTTTCATCAAGGCCACGCGCAGTACTCAACTGCTACTCAGGCTTCATTTTTCTGGCTGATCGCGTTACGTGCGGATGAAAATCGAGTTTGCAAGTTACGTGGACGAAAATTCTTTTAGAAAAATCTAATCGTTAATCTTCATTGTACACTCGTGCGAAATGAGCTAAATGCGTTAATTTTCATCAAAGATTATGTCCCTCTTCAAAGTTTCGTTCCTTTCAATTATTAAAATACCGAAATATTTATTTTCAGCTACGTGTGTAACACAAAAAGTATGCAAAATATTCCCAGCAAATATGAAACAATAAAAAGTCAAATTTTAAATATTGATTTTTGATAATAGAATGAAGTAACTATATTATTATGCAGTTCTCTAATAAAAAACTTTATACATTTTTTATTCGAATAATCCCAATTCTAGTACCAACAAATACAATTGGGCGAATTTCTATGCAAACGCGTAATAGATTTGTAAACGCGAGTATAAAATGCTAAATATTACAAGTGATATTAGAAAGTAATGTTAAAATTAAATGTATTCCCTTGCAATAGAAAAATAAATATAGTGTTGTAAAACGTATAGCCAATTTCATGAAAGATCTTTAATAAGTTTTTCAGAAAATAACGATCCGGTGAAATTTTACTGTTAAGAAACGTTTTCATCAAACAGCTAAATTTGACTTAAATGTTAGCTGTAAGAGTGCAATATTTATTTGGAAATACAATCGATTTCAAGGTATCAGAGCAATCGAAGCAAAGAGGAATCGAAACAGCCAGGACAGCGAGAGAGAGAGAGAGAGAGAGAGAGAAGCAGCAAGAAATGCGCCAGTCGTCCTAAATTGATATCCAGAAAATTAAGGGGAAATTTCATCCGAGTAACCAAGGGTATATCTTCCAAGTATCTCTGTTGATGGTTCTTCTGTCTCAGCGCAGGCAACCGATCGCTCGAGTACTCGAAGCATTGTCTTAAAACCACTTACGGTGACCTCCACATCTCACCGTGATAATTCATGCCAATTAGCGTGTAAATTGATCGCACCAAAACTGAGTAGCCTCTTCGATGAGTTTCCCGATTGGCTTAGTTTGCCCGTTTCCTTTTGACGACGATCCGATTTTCTGACTTAGGAACCTGGCCGCTCGGAATTAACAAAGACAACTGCGGTGGAGAATCCATTGACGCAAATACTCCAGTGGACTAGGATTTCTGCAAAGAGCACAAAAGTGACTCGTATTTATAACTTAGACATTACTTGGTTTTTTAAGTAGATCAAGAGGATGTTGGGAAATATGATCATATTGAGAAAAGTTTTCGCGTCAATTTGTAGCGACTTTTTGTGAGTTTAGACAGGAAACTTGACTTTGCATACTGGATTCTAGCCAAAATTTTAATTATTAATAATACTGAAACTTCGAATTAAAAGTTTTTTCATAAATAAAAATATAGGTACTTTAAGTTTTCGAAATGAGCTTTCAGTTGAAATATAAAATAATTTAAAAAAAATAAAATTAAAATTATTAAATTCATTGTTTAAGTCACGCCCTGTTAATTCAAATTAATATTATATTCAATATTAATTAATTAATTCGTTAATAAAGAAATCCACACACTCCTTGAAGGTATTTGTGCATTCTCAATAAAAAATGTCGATTTATATTACAGAATATTATACTTTAATTATATCCTTAAATTTATATTATCAGTTATTAGAATTATTATTTTTATTAATAATTATACTTTTATTTATTTAAATATGTGTTTAAATATTTTTAACATATTATTATTATATTTAATATAAAATCATTATTGTGGTTTTTGTAATAAAACCTTATAAGTAGAACTATTATATATTTATATAAAATAGAAATTATAATATATTCTTATATCTACTACTGATAAAAATTTATTTATGTATAAAAATTAATGTCACAAATAATTTTGATAATATAAAATCTACTTTCAGTTATATAATTTTTAAATAAATCTTAAATTAATCTAATGACATTGATTGCACTAAAATCCAAAATAAAATTCATTATTTTATTCCGCAAAGTTACTCTATACGTTTATTAGTAAATCTAATATAACAATTAAATATTATTAACAAAGTTAATATAAGTCTAATTTAAAGTATTTGTTACATATCTGTTGTTATATTTTTATTGAGATGTAACGATCGTACAGTGTTCCTTCAAGTTACTTAATAATAAAAATAAGATTTTGTTAACGCAAAAAATATTTAATTTGTTTTTTTTCCTAAGTTAAAAAGCAGTACTTCTTAAATGTACACTCGATGAATAAAATACACATTGAATATCTAACTTTAAAACAATATTCATAAACAAGAGTTTTATATTAAGAAATTTGAATCTTATAAATTTGTACATATATTTATAATTATAAATTAAAAAACTTATTTGCTTACTGACTGTAATATTTCTAAAGTTAGTATTAGCAACATATTTTAACTACGTTATGTTCAAAACTTTGTCTACTTAATATTTTTGATTGGATGAATACTTTGAAAAAACGTGTAAGAAGACTAATGCTTCAATAACACGTAGATACCTCAAGAAAAATGGGATCTAATGCAGAAGTCCGAGTCCAGACAAGGAGAAACAAAGGAAGTAACTTTGCTTCCCTCACGAATGAATCGCTAGTGGCTTAGCTTACTTACGGCGTAACTCGGAACATCTTCTGATAACTGGGCGACAGTGGTGATGAACTGCATAGTTAAGTGGATCGGCCCGCCTTCACGTTCGAACTCTTCAAGATGTGGAGTAGGAAACACGGGCCCGGACACTTTCTCGATAGTTACGTAGAGCACCTTGCAAAACGTTCGTGCTATTTTCATAAAATCGCGGAAGAATAGAGAGGGAGGGAAGGAGAGAGAGAGAGAGAGAGAGAG
This sequence comes from Platyscapa corneri, assembly GCA_018907185.1. Taxonomy (NCBI): domain Eukaryota; kingdom Metazoa; phylum Arthropoda; class Insecta; order Hymenoptera; family Agaonidae; genus Platyscapa; species Platyscapa corneri. The sequence goes on from JACCHW010000017.1 coordinate 2,582,995, forward strand.
GATCTTTTCGCGAAACTAGGGTACGCGTGACAGCTCCAACGTCTGACACTTTTCTTCGATGAGACTTGGACGGTTGCTGAATCGCTTGATAGAGGACTTGCATGCCAGTGTAAATATCCTTCGTGCATCTGAAATTGAGAGACATAGGATGCAGAATCAGACTGTTTATTTTCTTATTAACTGATATTATGATTTCCTGGAAACTAGTGCCACAAGTCGTACAGCTTCCGAATGCGTAATGTTTACCATTTGCGAAACGTATTAAATATTGTTTTGTATTTAAAAGAACTTGTTTTATCTATCGCATCAATTTAAATTTTCAAAGGCTGGAGGGTTAATGTTTGCTTTCTTTCGAGAATTCTATTAATTTAATATTTATCTACAAGGATACATGAACTATCGATGATTTTAATAATAAGTGGCAATCTTGAAAACTCAAAAAATTTCATTTATAAAAACGCAAATGTCGCAGCTTTCCATTAACGATGATTTATGTCCCAACGTATTAAAATATTTGCTATAAACTTTGAACAATGGCTGATCATATCTTTACAATGATTAATGACTTCACGATACGACATAATTTACAATAGTTTTTTTATATTAAAGTAATATATTGATAAGCTATCGTTCTGTTAGATATAAAGAAAGGGTTAAAATTCAATACTTTCTATCCTGCACAATAAGTATTATTTATAAGGATTATGAAGAATACAAGGAAGTATCCAAAGTTTTTAGAAATATATTATTTCTGTACCTACTTCGTAGATAAATAAAAAATGATTTTTTTTATAAGACAGTAGTACATTCGAGAAAGTACATTACGATGGAAGGAATAAAGGCCAAAATTATATAAATTATAACAAGTAAGTACTTTTCATCTGGATGCTGTTAAAATCGAAATTTAAAAGCGCTTATAAATTCAAATTATGCGCATTAAGACAGGTGGATTATATAAAAATAAATTAAATCGAGTAGAAGTAAAAATTGTAAGGGGAAAGATATGAAAAGAGTCGAACGTGACACGGGTAAAAAACAAGTTTTCTCCGAAATGAGTAAAACACAATGTGCTCGAAAACGCATGATCACAAGCAATCAGCGCTGGAAACAGCGCGTAAACTGAAAAGTCAAACTCGCCAGGGTGGGTAGTTAGAGCAGAAGGAAAAAAAGAGCCGGCAGAAGCGGCGGCGGCATCGAGAGAGTAGGAAGACCTCTAGCGACCATCTGAAGAAGAAAAGGACACGTTTAAAGAATTAAAGTATCTAACGCGAAAGAAAGGTCCTCGAAGCCAGCGTTTGAAAGCGAAGCATTGTCTGGTTAAGCCCGGCATTCAGTGGTCCCTTTTACTCTCTTTTTCCAATCTCCTCTCTCCCTCTCTATCTATCTATCTCTCGCCTGCTTAGACACTGCGCCCGGCGTGGAGTGGAAGCGGTATAAATTGCGCGTCGGCTCGCCCGGGTGGGATTGAGGCCAGGAGAAATAAGAAATTAAGAGAGAGTCTTAGAGAGAATAAAGCTAAGAATTAAGACGGACGAGATGGAGAAAAAGTGGGTGGGGCAACAGCAAGGGCTGGGAAGAGTGAGCGCGAGCCAAGCTCAAGAGTCCTTGCCGAGGATTCTTACTCGCGCGTCATTTAACAAAACAATTAGAAGCTAACCCCTTCTTCTTCTTCTTCTTCTTCTTCTTCTGGTTATTCTTGTTCTTCTTCTACTTCCTGAGCGCGAGCTGGCCGCATTATAGCCTTTTTCCGTACCAGGCTTCTGTCTCTCTCTCTCTCTCCCTCCGTCCGCCTCCATTTCGCGGTGAATCGAGTTTTCCCACAAAACGGGGGATCACAACGGGAGATTTCATTTGAATTAGCAGGGCTACTATTCCCGCTGCCGCGGCCCTTCCACCCTGAGCATTCGAATCGAGACGCGATCACTGCACCGAAGCTCTTACGCGCTCGATGATCGATCGCGGCTCGTTCCTGTATTCCAGAGTCTTCTTAAGTCGCCTGGCCGAAACTGCGACTTTTATTTTAGCTCTATTTTGATTTGGACTGATTGAGATGAGCGTGAAAAAATAACAATTGAGAACCAACTTCACTGTACATCTTCGTCAAAGTTATTTAATGAATCATTTTAATTTTTTTGTTGTTATACTCGTTTCATATTCTATTTTTTGTACGTAATTAATGATTATTTAATATAATTTCATGTTTCAGTTTCAAAAAATATGTAAATAACTCATTCTGATTTACGGATTTTCCTTCAGACGTCTTAATAAATAAATAAATTTAATTTTCATAAAAATGACAATTGTTAAGCTTTTTATAATACAATATATCTTATTTACCTCACGTTTATTACTTATTATGATACCAAAATTATTTCATAAATAATTGTAATATTATAGTACAAAAAAACAAGCATTGACACCAGTTATTACTAAATTTTAATTATATTTCAAATGGCACTAAAAAAAATTTATATACAGCATTTTTTATTTAGAAATTTTCAAATTATTATTCAAAAGCGTTTTAAAATTTCTTAATTTTTTATGAAATATTTGTAGCAAAAATAATTATAGATGTTCTCTAGATTTTTTTATGATACATTCTCAAAAAACTATAAAATTATTAATTTTCCGAGCATTTAAAATGAATGATATTTTGAACGTTTGGTATTAGAAGAAAATTAGCGAACTTTTTTCTTAATAATGTATATATTTTAAAAAAGTGTAATGCGCAAAATTATGCTATGTAATTAAAAAAAATTATAAAAGAAAATTAAATAAAAAATATAGTTAGCTCTTATGGTTTCAGCGCCTATAATTCTATGATTTTTGCAGCGATATTGACTATAAACCAATGCACTACAAAATTTTCAATAAACTATATTACTTGGATGCGTTAATATGACAATTTTTTTATATTCTGCCAATCAAATCTACGTATTGCTTATATATATATATATATATTTTTTTTTACATGCAATGACCTAGTTAAGTTCGATATAAAAATTGTTATTTTATACCTATGCTGCTGTAATTTCTTTTAAAAACATTATTCTTACAAATGAGTAGTTGCTACTTGTTTTGCAAAAGAAAACTACACAAAAAATAAAAATTTCTTAATGTAAACACCCAATTTAAACTTTCACGATAAAAATTCTGTTATGTAGCTGAAAATTAACTAAGTATATCTGCCTTCTTTAAATGAACGTAGGATTTGTAGTATTTAATGTCTGATAATCGATTGTAGACGTATATCGCTTGATCTATAACCAATCCATATCATATTTTATTTTTTTATAATGTACTTACAATTTTGATTATTTGTATCGAAACGTATCATAAATATACACCTGTGACGTTAAAAATAATGTGAAATTTTTTTTCATTCCATGCAGGAATTAAAAATAGATGTTTCGCATATGAAAAACCTTACAATAATTAAGTAATCCTAAAAATAAGACTTTGGTTTTTGAGGAAATTTTAAATTCGAAGAAATATATTCATTTACTTTATAGCTAAGTCATAAATTGTCAAGAAGAATGTAAAAGATCCCTAGTGCCTAGACCAAAAAAATGAAAACAGAATAGGCGAGCCGAGAAGTAGCGAAATAAGAGAAAGAGAGAGAACGTAACCAAAGCGTCGTCGTTTGGCAAGGACTTCCTGGAAGATATTTCCTCGCATCTCCTTTTACCCACAAGCCATCCTTTTTATTCATCGTCTTCTCTTTTTTACGCTATCTCTTTACCTTCGCGTGCCGCGCGGGAACCCAAGCGCCGAGTTTTTTCCAGCGTCCTCGTGAATTTCCTCCTTTACGAGAGAGCGAGTTACGCGCAAGCCAGTCGCCGCAAAAAAAGAAAGATAAAGCCAAAGAGAAGAGTAATCGAGAGGTAGTAAGAGGGCAAAGGAAGAAGGCAGAGGAAGGAGCGATACGATATCGAGATACTTGTAAGACAACATAAATACCGGGGGTGGGGCAGGCCGAAGCGGACGTTTTTCATCGCGGGAAAAGGCCATGTAATCCTCAAACGGCGCATAGGCGCATCGCCGGTCCTGTCGGGGATGAAAGATCCTCGACCAATTATCGATAGCTGCCGTGCCGTTTGATCTGCAGCACTGATACCGCCCCTCGCCACCCTGCCGCGGATGACTCGGGGGAAAAAGCTCACGAACTGTGTTGATTTTTAAGAAGTACCTTCAACTTCTTTATTTGAAAAACGTCTCTCAAAGAAGCGAGGCTTTTTCACGATGCTACATTTATGCGCGCCGATGTCAGGCGAAACGTCTGATATTCACGCTTAATTTAGCGTCTGTGTTTTTTACTCATTACGGTTCGTTTTGCATTTTTTTTTTATATCTTTTTATTCCATTAGTTTTCTAACGTCATTACACTTTGAGCTCGTATTACTTGTATTCTACTTCTTAGCTGAAGCGTAATTTTTTGGAAATAGTTTATGAAAATTAGAAACTTTTTAATGGCAAAATTTCGAAAAAAATTAAGCTGTTTTGTCTCGCAGAGAAAAAATCGACTGTTTAAACAGATTTTCTGCTTGTTAAAACTTCGTACTTAATAAGCTGTTTATAGAATGTGTAATAAATTCTAACGAGTTATATTATATTTCAATACGCGACGAATTACGGTACTTTAATACTTACATTTAAATAAATACGTCGTACTTATAAATTAAAAAAAAATTATTTTCTCACCCGTATTTTCTCCTCTTGATAAAAATAACTAGTACGAATTTTATGCGTTAAAATATAATTCAATAATATAATTATAGTCTAGGAAATTATGGCTTGCGTTAAATTTCATTAAAACAAATTAAACTCTTATATTATTATTTTTTTCAAGATATATTTGCCAGAATGTAAATGTTATTAAATGTACATAAAATTACATTTAATAAATAAATTTAATTAATGACAGTACATATGGACTTTCAGATCTAAGCTTTAATTTTACGTACACATGTTGATCATATGCAAAGATGTTAAAACATAAGTAACAAGAAAATTATTTTAATACATGATTTCTTATATAATTTTGTTGAATTTAAATTCTGTGATTTTTAATTAACCAAATACGAAAAAAAAATAAAATTTATTATATTTTTTATACATTAGAATAGTTTATTATAACTTATAGTTATTTAAAAGATAAAAAATTGACAGTAGTAATAAATAAATGAGATTAAACTTCATTTTTTATTATAAAAAGTTTAATTTAATTATTATCGATCTCTATTAATTTTATGTAGCTTTACAAAAAGTTCAAATTCACTCAAAATTTATAAAAATAATAAGCCAACCATTGATGTCTTTTTAATTCAATTATGAATCGACAAGGTGGTATTCAAATAAAAGAAAATTTTATTTTTACTGATGAATCTTGTGGCAAGAAATATACAAAAAAACTTTCATAATTTTTCTATTCAACGTAATGGTATGTTTTAAAACAACAAATTAATATTACCCACTTATATGTCTAGAATCTTTTATAGTTTAATTAATGATTTAAAAAATCATTTAAAATTGCGTGATTGGATACATATAAATCTAATTTTTCAATAATTATATAATATTCTTTTTAAAAAGTTCTAAATCTTTCTACTTAATTTTTTCTGAAATTCCAAGATTTTTGTCATCAAAAATAATAAAATTGACATTTCAAAACTTAGATAAAAAATTATTCTATAATTTGCAGCAATATAAAGATAAAATATATTTACTCTCAATTACTAATTAGCTTTATAAATAAACTCTCAAAGTAAACTGAAATTAGGATAGTAGTTAGAAAAATCATGATTCAATTTATGCATTTATTATTCAAACTGAAATTAAAGTTGATGTCTCACACAGTGAAAGTTATTAGTAAAAAAATTTTTTTATTTTCAACACCCTTTTATAAATATATCAAACAATTTAATTTAATTTTTTAAATTTATACATGTACCTTTTGAAAATAATATTTAATTAATATTACTTACTTTATAATTAGATGTTTACTTGAACCTTATTTTAAAATATCTTTAATTAACAATCTTATATGACATATATGACTATTTAATAAAAAATTTTCATCACATTATAGATAAATAGTATAATATTTATCACTAGTTATATATCACTTAAAAGTTTAACGGATGTTTTAAAGTCTTGTAATTCGTATGTAGCAGCTCTCAATAAGAATAATAGCGTAGAAATTATCAAAGCAGCGTTAGAAAAGTGATATGCTGTTTTGTTTTAAATAAAACCATAATTACTCAAGAATAAATAAATAAGAGCGCTCGGCAACTTTGACAATAACTAACTTAAACTCCATGTATCGCAAGATAAAAATATCGTTATCGTCGCTGTGTAGTCTCGCACAAGCCAAGCCTTGGCGGACTAAAGTTCCGAGAGTGTAAAGCAATTATCGGGATCGGGTCGGACACAAACAGCGAAATACGCGAGCTGACCTTTCAAAAGCTCAAGCTTCACGATCGAAGCTTGGCTCGATGTGCACTCCCGTCCAACTGCGGACAGATTAATTTCATTATGAATGTTAGCCGAACACTCGAAATTCGCGGCCTACGAGTTCAAACACCCTTCAGGTCGCTCAACAATGCCACGGGGGCCGTTGTTTCGTTCAGCTGCGCAACGTTCAGATTAAATCACTAGGCGCGTCCTACGCTCAAAAAATTGCGCTTTTTCGCCCGGTCCTGCTCCACTTATTCGTCCATTTACCTACCTTTTCTACGTTTTTTAGCCTGGAGCCGTGCATACGAATATTAGCTTATATGAAGATGATGATGGGCTTTTCGACTAGCTTTATCAGTTATCGACCTTTTAATTTGTCGCGCTCAAGTCTAATTACATTTTAAACTTTTTTGAGAGCACTGAAAATGTTTGCTATTCGTGATTTTTTATAATATAACGCACGATAAATACTTGGAACATATCAAATTATTGAAAAAAGTAATTATTTATTATTTAAAGGCAGCTTCGTAAGCGAAAATAAACATCGCACTTTTTGTAAATCTTAAAACAGTCCTGTCACATATTTACGTAAGTTAAATTGTAATTTTCAATAATAGCAGTTTAATTATTTCATTTAATTAAATAAAATTTATTACAATGTTAATAAAAATCTGTGTTATCAAAGTTATACTACGTTTATTAATGCTGGACTTAACAAGGCAGTCTTAAAATACTTTTTTATTTGTTTTTAATAATATATTGATATATATTTGAATATTATTAAATATCTCTGGCTTAATCTAGTATTTTCTTTTATTCTTAATACAATGTTTCTTTCATTTTAAAAGACAGAAGTCGTTGGTTCGACAACTGAAGGGGCCACGAAATAAAATTCTGTGGTAATTCTTATCCTGTGACGCGTAAAGTAATATACCAGAAAATTTCGAAGACATCGGCAGCCTGAAAAGAAGAATGGCCACGATAAAGAAGAGAGGGATCGGGACTCAAGAGAGGTCCGAGGTCGTGACCGGCTCATAACCAAAGGTCGTTTAAGCAATTTTTCACAATTTTTTTCCTCCCAGGCCCCCGGTGCCTCTCACCATTACCCTCGACTCGTCGAAATAATAAAACCGTTGTATCCGCTAACAAAGGCGACCGGCAAAGAGAGGAGAGAGAGAGAGAGAGAGCGTCTTACTTTTAAAAGCGTACCTTACCTCCGCCTCCTACCCGCGCTAAAATAGGAGGGATTAGTTACTACGGGAGAGCACGGGGCTTAGGCATTGATGAGGTTTTTAAATGGGTTCTTCTTTGATGGTCCGTTCTCTCTTGCTCTCCGACACGTATACAGCGCGAGTAAAGGATGGGAGGGACTCGGAAGAACGCGAAAAGAAAATGGATCGACTACGGGGTGTGGGCCGCCGGTTTCAGACGATATTTACCGGGAGATTAAAAAATCGAGGGAAAAATTAAACGTCACAGGGCCGCGCAACAGATCGCGGCAGCCCCTTCACCAGGACCAATCCCCTTGCTGAGATTTTCAGCACCGCGCGTCGGACTCATCCCGCGCGACCCGCCGATCTTCGCTGGTTCCTCGTTCGCGCTTCTTTTTACAGCCATTAATCCCCGAGTGTTTTTCTTTCTCTTTTTTTATTCCAATGCCGAGCACGCGGCAACGAGTTGCAACCTTCTCGCTCCTTCGGAAGCGCGATTCCCAGGATTACGCTTCCTAGAGTCTTCTTACGCCTAAAAGGATTTTTTACAACGGCGCGCGATATGGCCAAAAGGAATTTATTCATTACGTGTTTTTTTGTAATAGCACGAAGGATCGAACGCAATGAATTTTTCAAATGAAGCTTTCGCAAAAAATGATTTTTTGTGTAATAAAAAGCTGTACCAAGTTTTTTACATTTGTTGTTATGCTCCTACCTGTTACATTTTTTATTTCCTATACACGATTATATTTCCATTGAAATCGAATAATAAATCCTTGCTTCTATTTATTCGCATTGAAATTCAGATTTTCCTAAATTTCTGTAAAGGCTTTTTGCAGTTACTATCAGTAGTTTAATTCGTGTTTGTTCAGACAAGGACAAGCTTGGACATTACACGTATTGATTGAATTCTATGACTTGTTAATAGAGTTTTTTCAGTAATTAATCGAAAAAATTTTGAATTCGATTAATTTTAATCTTTCGTTTTTATCCAACAGTGAAAATATTTTGAATTCTTCATATTTCACTAGTTGCAGCATCGACGTAAACTTATTAATAATCTATAATAAAAGTTTATAGTACAAAATAATGTCTTCATAAACATAGTACTTAACAAAGTCTCAATTTCAGTGTCAATATATTAAAGTTGATTCAAATGTTACATGTATTTAGGCATGAGAATCGTTTGAGCATTGAAAAAAGGAAAAAATACTTGCGTCGAATAATTACTCTCAAGAAATTTAAAAAGTACGAGAAAGCAGTTGTTAGGCTAAAGTGTAAGAAATTATTAATTGAAAAATCAAAATAATGAATAAGTAGTACTTCATTGCGAAATTACTTCTTAGGTTATAAAAGCTGCCGTTTGATATTAATTCTAACGTAAACAGAAAGGACCTATTAATCAAAGAGTTAAGTGTAAAAATCCGATGAGGTAGCTTAATTAAATATCGGGGATGACGCGTATGAAGGAACCAGGCAGCTCATCGTTCTATTTTCGATTCCTTGATATTCATAACTTTCTGTGAAATTGATAGGAGTCCATCGCCTGCGGTATTCGGCAAGCTCTTTAACGCGAGTTTCGGGCCCAGCTAACCGTAGCTGGGGAAAATCGTCGGCTCGCCGCGACGCGAGGGAACTTTCCATTAGGCGAAGTAAGTGACCCGCGCTAGCGTCCATACATTCTTTGATGTCGGTTAATTTACTAATAACGTTGGGTCACGCTCAACTGGCGGCGACGCGTGCGCCCTCTAAATATTTGTATCGTCAACATATCGACTTGGGCACTGCGTCGAGTGCCGCAAAAACCCGTCGCGGGAGATTTCGCCGGTGTACCTTTGCCGAACGTATGCCCTGGACAGACTTTAATTATCGAGATAAAAACATAGAAGGTCTGCTGCCGATATATCGTCTCTTTTTCTTGCAGACCTCGTTCCCGAGACATCCACTACATTTCCACAGTTTTGTCGAGGGATCCACGCGTCCTTGCAAAATTATTTTACGGTTTTAGATTGATTAAAAGGTACTCGTTAGTCTTCGGTACTTTGTGTTTTTCTCCAAATTCTTGGCTACTTACGGACGAACAAAAAAAGCCAAATTTAAAATTTTTATTTATAATACGGATAAGACTTTTGGGGAAAACTTAAAAATAATCGTGGTAAGCTAATAGATTTTTTATTAAAATTATTTGCCATTCTCACTGGTTACAATTATCTGTTCTTGTTTAATATTTAATTCTTCTACAATAAAAAATCGTCCACGCAATCATTAATTATGAAAACATTTTTTAATTGTATAATACTCTTTATCATTGTATTCATAAACACGATAATAAATTCGTCAATCTGTAATTAATTACTTTTTTATTGATACATAAATATCTCAAACGAATATCATGTAAAATATTGTTTTTAGATTCGATTATAAAATATTCGAATAATTTCTATAAGACTCAGAATTTTTTTACTATTATATATCATGACTTTATCTATATTTTGATATTACAAATGCAACATCAAATTCTTAGTTGCATTCATCACGAAAAAATTTACTTTAACATCCTCTTAATTTGATCAGCTTTAAGCTAATAAATAGATAGAAATAAAACACTACTACCAATTAATAGCGAATTACTTACATACTCTTTTATTAATAATCATGAAGCTTATAAATATATGATTATTAAATATTGTTATAAATCATTAGGTTCAACTTTTCTTATTTTTTTTTTGTAAGAATTACAAATGTATTATAAAAAATATTTAATTTATGATATTAATTAGTATAATAATCAAAACTTAATTTAATTATTATCATACGTGGTTAAAGCTATACATGTACATCGACGTAATGAATTTAGGTCAAATTAAGCACATCTATTTAAAGAGTTATCCTATATTTTTATGCACATAAAATTACTATATTTGGTATATTTAAATTTACCCTTGTTATATTTAATCTATATTTCATTGATATGTTTATTTTTTGATAATCGTCAAATAACTTTTTGAAGTATGAATTTCATAAGGATTGGTATGTAAACATAAATAAATAAAATAATAAATACCTTATATAACAATAGCTGCTTGAAACTATTAACAATTCATAAAGTGAATAAATAATCAACTTCATTAGCAAGCCTTTTTCGAATGATAATAATTATACATTAATTATTGGAGTACATATATATATATATATGTATTCTTTTTTTAAATTTCAGGGAAACTGCAATTTTGTAATTAAATCTCATATTTTTTGACCGGACATGTGTTATTCTTCGATACAAATATTTAGTGAAAGAGAACATATAATGTTTAGTCAACGAATGTAAAATATATATAACAAAGTTCGGTGCCACTTGAATATTTTTTAAATTTATCTCGGGGCGGCTCTTGGTAGTCGATAAGACGTGGAGACTTCGGAATTGCTTTGGCGGAACGTAAAGCACACAAAACTAAAGATCGAGCCTAACGGGGTACATTGGCGACAGCCAGAAAAACGAGGAAGAGAAATGAAAAAGAAGAGGTAAAGAGAGAGAGAGAGCTATGATGGCTCGTCGAGACTTAAGGGCGATTTTTTCTCCGCGGGTGTTAGGCACTCACTCGCAGGGAGGACTAAATTTCGCGTGTTAAGCCCTCGGCGTAATCCCGCCCTTAATATTCAAAAACGTGATCGCCCTACCAAGGAGAAGAAGAAGACGCAACGGAGGAAGAAGCCTACAGGGCTGACCCGGACCGTCGCAGCGCCGGACGAACGGGGCTTTTCATATGCTAATTAGCATTCGTCATTTTCTTACAACCTCGACTTAAGTGTGATCAAACGAAGGGGGTACCGACCGATTTTTCGACAAATATATTTTTCTCGCACAGAAAATGGTTTGTTAGCTATTTATCTCTATACGAATCAAATGTAAAATATTTTATTTTGTCAGCGTGGATTTTCTCGAACTTAACGACTTAACGTTCAATCAAAAGTTTGATGTGTATGTTTTCATTGAAGTGCAATTGCCAAATTACTGTATGATGATTCGATAATTCATGAAAAATTACATGGAACTTAAGATTTCAAAGAAATGTAGTTTAAATTTTTAAAAAATTGTTCCAAGTGTTTAAGATTATTAAATAAAATCTTTTTCTTATCATCAAAATTTTAGCCGCTTTATTACTATCTCATATAGAATAAATTTTCTTAATCACATATCTATAAAAGTTTTTAATTTAAATACTTTGCACAAACTTGTAGTATCAAATAAATTGACTCTTAAATAAGTCTATGGAATAGCCATCACGAAAATAATGTAATTAAATTAATTTATTAATCTAAAATTTTTTTTATTTTTATGTTTTAGTACATTTTTAGATTCTGTAATAATTCTACCTTCAGAAATACAAGAAAAATTTTATTCATTGTACATTAAATTTCAACCCTTAAAAAACTTACATTATCGTTTAGATAGCAAAACGATCTTATATCAATAAGTTAAATATCGTTCATTTAAATAAAAATATTCAATATCTATAATATATTACTTATTATACTTAATATATTGTAAGTGATAAATCTAGTAAGATTCTCGCATAAATCGAATGATTTATTCTTAATCTTAATTTTTATTAGACTATAGCATTTTCATTTTTAAATTTAAACTTTAAAATGCTTTAAATATAGATATACATTTTTTTAATGTAACTCCTTTTTTATATCACATGTCACATAAATATAAGAAGAAATTTAATTTTAAATTATTATTTGTCAAGGTACTCTTAAATACATCAAGAATTCAACACATTTTTTAAAAATTTTTTAAAACGTGGTACAGGTTTTTATAGATATCTTTGTCTTTGATATTGTTTATCAATTTAACGCTAATTAAAATAGACAATTTCCTATTGAATACTTACGCTCTGTTTATAAAATAAAATTAATATTATCACATTATCGATCTAATCTGGTTTCAATGGAATTCGACACGTGAATACGATCTAAGATTTCAGAACACTTATAAAAAATATGGTATGGAATTATAATAAATTTTTATTAAATAATCTTGAAGAAAATTCAAAAACTATAAGAATATAATAAGTAATATAACATTCCTAATTGATTAAATTTTTTCATTTATAATTCTCAAAAGGAAAAAGTACATCTAAATTATATTTGTTTTCAGTAGAACTGAAAATTTTGTTAATAGTTCCTACTTTGTAATCACATTCTAAGAAAATCAATTACTTTTAAAAATTAGCCGTTAAAAACTCGTATAAATTTTTAATTTGTATTAAAATAAGAAATGTTATTATAGAGAAGACTTATAACGTGAAAACCGCTTAAAGACTTTTGACAAATATACCCTAGAAAAAATTGAAACATTAACTTGAAACTTTATTTAACCTATTTCTTAATATAACATCGGTGTGATAAGTTGAATGATAAAAAAACCCACATCTAGTCCTTAAATCTTAAGTTGAATAATCGCTTTTCGAATCACGAGTCTATCGCCTTCAAGTAAGAAATTTAAAAAATGCTTAAAACCAATAAAGCCAAACCTAAATAATTTATTGCTATAAATATGCTCTCAAATAAAAAATGCATGCCTAGTGTGAGAGTGCAATAAAAACGTCTGCCGACGTTTGTCTGTTTTGAAAATTGTTGAACAAACGACGTAACGCGCACAACACCAGCACAGAGTTCAATCAATGACACATGGTACAACTCACGTACGATAACCATTAATCAAAGCGCCAAAGCTCTGGTTAGCGCATAAAACTTGTAATTCGAATCAGACCTTCTGAGCAAGTTCGGGCGCTTTCGCTAATAGGCTGCACCTGCACACGCTTGTAAGATACAATAGGAGTGAGTGCTGGCAACGGCCATGGCGTGAGCCACACGCGTGAAAGCGTAGCACACGAGCATCTAAACGCGTCTCTGTTATCGGGCCGAGATATATCGCAAGCCCCTTATCTCTTACACGGTCGAGATAACGCGGCGCCCGGTGAAGGTGTCGCATTGAACCGTAAGTGTATACGGTCTCTCGTCAACCGCCAGCACATCCGCGACCACCTGAGGTTGACATGAACCTCTCCTCGGCGAGGCTCAATTCCCGTGAGGTTTTTGTCGAGTGACCCCTTATTTTGAGTGCGCACCGTTACACCGGAAGTAGAAAGGTAAGCCAAACCCGTAGCACGTGCCGAATTAAACGATCGCTTCGCTAATCCGAGCGACGTCACGTACGGTGCGTTAGTTCGCAGAGTATGAAAAAATCTCAAAGCTTTTTATAAGAACGTCCTGTACGCCGCTTTTATAATAGTAGTCGTTTGAGATTGTCGAAACGATAGAATTGAAAATTGAAAGTTGAACTCGTCGTAACTACTTGTGAATTGCACAGTTTATCGGGTCAATTTATTGCGATTGCGAGAGGTAATTAAAGGTTTTTGAAAGACTGAGTTCGGAATATTTAGTAACGGCATAAAAAAAAACGACGGTCTGTCTGACTAATAAATATGGGCGGCGTAAGGTGTGCACGCAATTGTAACCTGAGTTATGAAACGTGACTCACACTTGGGCAGTAGATAAAACGACTAAATAGATGTTCTGTATGTTTTTTGTACGTACTCCGACGATAACACACTTATTTTTAAGGAAAGAGTTATGGTTTTCTCGGAAATGTAAAATAAGAACAACTCTAGTTTTTATAATTCTATTTTTATTAATAATAATAATTTTTATAAAATATTTTGTTTGTAGCATTGCTCGAAGAATTTTTATTATTTTATATGGTTAAGAGATAAATTAAATTTTTTAATAAATACAGTTTAAGTGTATTGCATAATTGTAGTTTAGAAAGTAATTTTGCTTAATCCGTAAATTTGCTCCTAATACTTTCTAAACTAATCTTAATGAAGAAAGATTTTTTTGTATTAAATTTAAAATTATCTTGCAGGAGGTTACAATATATTATTTATTATTTAAAAAATTACGCAACACTCAAAATTCAGTATTATAACTTAATTTATAATATTATATTATTCTAATAATCTCATAAACTTTATACTAATATATTAGGAGTTAAACTTTTTAATACATTAACAATGCATAAATGGGGCCATAAATATAAGATTTTCTTAATAAATATCAAGTTAAATCAAAAACACAATCTATAAGGTAGTATTTCACCTTAATTTAACGTGAAAATTGAATATATGAAATATAAATTCAACTGTGCAAGATAGAGTCTGCAGAAGCGAAAATATGGTAATTCGTATTCAAAAAACTTTTTAATTTAGATATTTTAATGTATATCACCAAATTATTTTAAAATAGTTGCACATATTCCTTCTCATTTATTAGTTTCATAAATAATTGATTATAAAATCAAGATATGTAGACAAAATCAAATTTAATTAAGATCATTCTTCATTTTAACTTCTATTTATAGAAAGCAATAACTATAAATAATCGCAATGTAGATAAATTAAAAATATAAAGTTGCAATAACTTATTTATATAAACAGTAAGTGGCTTAGAAGTTACTTTGAGTACTCAAACTCAGTTATAAAGCCAACAATTAAAACCTCTTCACTGTTTATCAAAATCAAACATAGATTGTCTTAAAAAAAGCTAAGCATGTACGTAAAGGATTCAAGATGTCTACGTCACAAGATTTTTGCCAGGTTTCTGAATTTTTGACTCACGCGTGCACTCCTTAAAAATTGTAGCCCGAGGATGACTCTGGGACCGCAAGAGATAGTGCGATCCGAGATGGAGGGTGGGTTGTCTGGACCGGCGAATTCCCTGACGGACGAATCGATAGACTGTGGCTGCGGACGCTATCAGCTACCGCGATTGGCAAAGTTCGCGACACGCCGGATTTTCCTTGCCCTCCTCTGCTGTATAGGCATCCTCCAAGCTGCCGCGCAGGCTTACTTCCACGTCACCAGCTCCACCATTGGCAGGAAGTTCCACTTCGATCCTAACATCATGGGTACAAGACATTGCGCATTGACTAAAGGCGACATTTCAATTCCTATGATTGTTTCTTGCATATTACTTTTGCACGAGGAATATCGATTTTTTTGACTTTTTGTAATTATTGATCGGTTGGAAGAAAATACATTTTAATGGTGTAACGATATAAGTCAATAAATAATACTAGCCTTATTCCTTATTAAAGTTTATTTAGGAATTTGTAATTTTATAATTTATTCATAAATGACCAAGTAATGATTTAATTCCGTAGAATAAAACTTTCAATAATGAAACATTAATATTTATAAATATATCTTTAGAGGCAACTCATTTTTAATCTTACTATTTTTAGAATGGGTCTTATGCATACCCGAAATCACCCTGGTACTTTTTGGTCTTGTCATCTCCTACTGGGGTGACAAATTTCATCGAGCATCATGGCTCGGTGCTCTCACACTTATTCAGTGCTCCGCATTTTTCGTTCTTATCATTCCACACTGCGTAAATGATATCACTGAAGCGGAAAATGTCACACACATGTCTCTTTATACAGGTACGTCGTTTTATTGATTAATTTGACAATGTGTCAATTGCACAAGCTATGATAAAAAATTTATTCAAACGAGTTTTTAAATTGATTATAATCTTCAATTCATCTTTAGATCACTTTTTATGATGTATAACTTTGAAAGTTGCATTTGAGTATAGTACACTTTTTGACGGCATTTATTAACTAAAAACGTCGTGAAAAGTGCATGAAAATTCAACCAAAGCAATAAGGAAAATTTATCTACGTATTCTGTAAAGTAAATATAATGTGTCAAGGTTGACATTGCTATAATTCAAACATTCTTATACACTTTATAATAATCTTTCAAATTAATGCGATAAGAACTATCGATACAAATGATAAAACTATAGCTATAAATTTTCTACTTACTGATATTTTAATACTGAAACCATCAACATTTTTAATAATCAAATGATTTTATTTTAATTTATAATTTTTTCGGTATGTTTTACATTTTAATACTCTGAAACATTAATTTGAAAAAAAATAATATAAAAAATTAATAGATAAATAATGTAATGTTAATGAATATTAGTTTAAAAATTTAATAATACTATAAATAAAAGTATTGATCTCTTATACTGTTTAAGCTAATTCAGTACAATACAGTGATTAATATCTAAATACAAAAACATACAGATGCACCCACGCTCTTATTTTATTAAGTTTCATTATTAACATTAAATTATTTAAATTTTCACGAATTGATGAATTAAAATTTTTTTTTTTAATTTTTTTCTTTCTATTTTTAAATTTCTTAAATATATAGTAGCATTTGATTGTACAAGAATTTTGCAGAGTATTTCATACTAAAAAGTTTAAATTTTCTATTTAGAGCAATATTTTTTATTGAAATTTACAATTTAAAGAAAAACCAATCGGTGTCTGATACATTTACCTACTCACTGTATTATATAGCCTATTATCTTATTTATCAAAACACCTTATGCAATTATGTTCTTGCATCGAAAAACGCTTACATTAATGTAAAGATTTTAAAAGCGACTACTTTCCTTGCAGAAGAAAGCGCGAACCCGGACCTTTGTATGGAAACGTCCTCGAGACTAATCGCGGCTGAGAACCCGCCGCATTATTCGACTCTCTTTATTCTGATCGTCGTACAGATCGTTATGGGAATGGCCAATGTTGCCTACTACGCTCTCGGTATCTCTTACCTCGATGATAATACAAAGAGAGTACATGCGTCTGTTTATATTGGCGTCGTGTTGGCTATGAAATTCCTGGGAAGAGTATTGGGCTATACGATGGGTTGGGGATATTTACGGTACTTTATTCTTAAATATGACAAACCGAGCAAAAAATTTTGAGTTAAAATTAATAATTACGCCTCATTAATTCGTAGAATAGATGCTGACAATTTGCACAGCATAGTATCTACGACAAATCAGTTAGGAGCCTGGTGGCTTGGGTGGCCAATATATGCAATTTTATTAGTGATTCCAGCGGCCTTGATGTCCATTTTTCCCAGAAAATTACCCTCAGAGGTACACATTTAATTTATATACCAAAAAAATATTGTAAAATTTATCCTTATTAATTAGATAACTTTCTGTAGATGGTAGAACAAGCTGCAGCAACGATTCTTGATCAGTCCGGTACATTAAGAGGATCTCAAAGAAATACGCTAAAAAAAGTTGGTAGCACACAATTTTTTTCATCAGTTCTGAGACTTATCACAAATAAAATTCTAATTTTCAATATTTCGGCTGCAGTATTTTGCACAACTGCATTGATAAATTTTATTAATAACGAAGATATATTTTTGGAATCAAGATTTTATGCCCCTCGGCCTACGGGAATGTTGTTGGGTTTTGAAGATCCCTTAGTTTCAAGAACAATTACAAGTTAATATAATAATTTTTTTTTTTATTTATTAATCACATTATTAGAAAACTTATACAAATTAATATATTTTAGCGGTTATAAAGCCAATATTAATTGGATTATCTATAATCATTGCTGGGCTAGTTATTGCTCGTGCTAAACCTAAGACCAGGACACTTGTTATTTACAATTTTGTAGTTTTACTTGTGTCAGCATTAATAATATTTTGTCTTGCTTTTATTAATTGTCAAAAAACAACGATTGTTGGCACCTACAAAGGCAAGTGAGTATTATCTTGAATATAATTATTCGACTAAATACTATATTTGAAGCAAATTAATTATACTTTTTACATATTTTGCTCAGTATTCAACTTCTCCAATATTGTAATAAGGATTGTCAATGTTCTCGAAACTCAGATTTTCGACCCGTTTGTGACAATAGTGGTAGTTTTATATTTTATAGCCCTTGCCATGCTGGATGTACATCTATGCATTATGAAAATAATGAAAAAATATATGGCAACTGTTCTTGTGTTGAAAAAAATATAGGACCGGGAAATACTGAAGCAAGAGATGGCCCGTGTGGCTCTGATGGTTGTCAAGTTGGATGGATAATGTATGAGGTACTATCATTTTCTTTTTTTGTATAGATTCTTTTATTGAAAGTAAATAATTAATCAAGAATAATAAATATTTTAGATTTTAACTATGTTGGTATACTCTGTAATTGCTTCTACCATAATTGGCGATTTATTAATAAGTTTAAGAAGTATCAATTCTCAGGATAAAGCACTTTTAATAGGATATAGTATGTCATTGTTGGGATTTTTTACTTATATTGTTGGTAAAATATTGTATGATGAATTAGTGAAATCTTCTTGTACACATTGGGGACTTAATGACCAGGTTTGTCATTTACATCATCCAACAAACTTAGGAAATTACTTATGTTTTGTGACTTCTGGACTCATGCTTATTGGTGCTTTATTAAAAATTGGAGTTTGGTTTTTTTCTAAGGACCTCGAAATTTATGATTGTACTACAACTGAATGTCAGCAATCAACAGAGATGAAGGATATGTCTAAAACTCAAGTAGAGCCACTACTACAACCTCAATCTACTTTTACTGGAGAAAATGTTCACGAAAACCAAGGAAAAGGTAATTTACTATTATATAATTTCTTTTTTAATATATGCACACATATTTTTACATTCCAAAGTATTTTCTTTAGATGAAGCTGAAGTAAATACATTAGAACCAGTGGTAATATTAGAAACTCCTAAAAATGGAAATAATCGTCCTGTGTCGAATATTATTATCCAAGAAGAAACATCTAGATCAAGATTAAAATATGGACCAATTGGGCCAGGTGATAAGAGAGTTACTAAACATCAATCTAATGCTAGTATAGCAAATACGGGTACAGATGATGAGCTGGATAGTTCAGACAGTAGTCAAATTCCTAGAAAAAGTTCTCTTTCGCAAGTTTCTTATAAACCACTAGAAATAGATTCAGACGTAGAAAGTGACTTAAGTGGAACTGCGCCAAGATCTAGGAAACGTATTCCTAGTACAGACTTGGATGAGTCAAATAAAGTACTGCAAGATAATAATTTAGCATCAAGCAAGATCCGATTTCCAAATCCGGACAATTATGAAGATCCTCGAAAATTAAGAAGTTCCAAAAACAATAGTCCCAATCTCATAACAGACACCTTATCAAAGGCAGAATACACGAACGAACAAAGAAATAATGCAGTATTATCATCATCAAAAGGTGACTTTAATGAAGTTGGTATACCTGTTGTCGAATCATATGAATCCGCGGTAAAAAATACCACCAATTCATTAAGAACTCCAACAATAATGATGTCGATGCATTACTTAGACAAAAATCCTGATCCTGAATTACTTAAGGAACCTGGTTTTATTCATAAGTCGGTGAGAAAAATTGATAACGAGGAAGTAGAAGAAAATCGTAATTTTAGGTTGGAAAAATTAATGCAACCTATCGATTATCCAAATCTCGCTAATCGGCCACCATCTCGTGATCAAGGCTCGTCGGGCTTTGGCAGTTTACAAGATGTGGTTGAAAAAACCAAACTTCAAGGTGATGTTTCTGATTCAAGAGATAGTTTAAGTTCAAAATCATCAGTATCTGGGCCTCCAAAGAAAGGAAGTCCTCTTTGTACAGACTTGTGAAAATAATTTTAAAGCTTTAAAGTACTTAAGACAATTTATACTTTTAGATAATATCAGCACTCATTATTTCATTTATATCGCAAAACATCACTAAACAAATATAAGAATATAATTTAAGGTTTTAACATACACAATAAATATCAATTGATTGATAACGATTCATTGACAACTAATGTAATTTTGAAGTATTTTATACATTTATATTTTATTTGAATAAATTTTCACCTGTTAATATATATATTTGAAAAATATCAACTCGTCTTCACGACAAAGGGATAATTTCATTTTGTTTATTTTCTTTCTTGTGAAAATTCATTGATAATATTTGGTAAAAGCTTAAAAAGACCAAATATAATTGTAATTATTAAAAAAATATGAATAACCAACTATAATGATATTGTTATAACTAATTATTAATTTACGGAATAAAATTAGATTTGAAAAAATTGATATACTTATTTGATGAAAAATAATGGAATTTAATTAATTTTATCTATTTAAATTTTGAGTAAAAAATTACCATGACTCAAACAATAAATTTTAAAATCAGAAAAACGAATAATTTATACAATTTCACAATTATATCAAATTATAAACATTTTTCAGCGAACAATATAAAGTATTATTATAAACTGAATAATTTACTTTAAGTAACATACTTTTTTTTTAATCATTCATAATTTTTACTAAAATATATTTATATTCATGTATCGGATGAATGTTAAAATACAATAATAATCGGTATCATTCTGATATACGAATTTAATTACTTAATATTTGAATTATAAAAGATCATAATTATAAATTTAATATTTGATAATAAAATACAAAATAATATAAAAACAACGTATTTTATAAACTGTACTTTACTCGTATTTAATAACAGGTACCATAAACCAAATTCAAACAGACATTTGAAGTTTTAAATTTTTTAAATTAAGCGATTGAATCTTATAGATTTATCAAATAAAATCAAGTATTAACACAGTAGATTTTTTATTTTCATCTCTTTATTTTTAACTTTATATTATGAAATACACTAAACGGAATTAATTTTTATGTGCATAATATGAACACATTAAAAATATACGTTAATCTTTATATTTCTTTATTTAATACTAACAAAAATATGTGCATGAGTGGCTGCTAATATTCGTGATTATTATTATTTTCTTATTATCACAAAGAAAAATTATATAAATAATTTTAAATTTTTTAAATTTGGCCTTTATATATTTATATCGATATTACTAATCAAAGCATATTTTGTATAATTTCAAAGTTTAAGAATACATTATATATATATAATAATAAAATTTTATGTCATAAATAAAAAGTTAGTAGTACTATATATTTAAATAATAATTTTGATATGAAATATAAAGACACGCATACTCATAAATAATATAAAATTTTAATATTGTATATTAATATATAAATGTTGTAGGTAATAAAGCTATTTTTAATATATTATATAGAATTTATAATCTCATTTATAATTATAATATAGAATTTATAATCTTTCATTTGTAATAATGATAAAACTAGAGAAGTATAATTGCAGTGATAACTACACTATAGCTCGTATTTTTATTAAATTTTTATTATAAATTGATATGTATTGATTAAATAATATGGAATAGAAAATATACATATAAAAATTTTTAAAGATTTGTTTTATATTTAAATTAAAATTTTTAATATTTAATACTTAAAAATATTAGGATTAAAATCTTTCGGATATCATTTTTTTACATGTTAAAATAGTCTAAATTTAAAATATTATGCATTTTTAAATTAAATAAAATTTTGTACATAAAATAATTTATGTCAACTTTATAATTAAAACGACGATTTAATTTTGACTAAAGAACGTTAGTAAAAGTCAAAATTTTATTAGAATAATTATACAATTTTTAAAGTATTGAATATGAATCTATAACTTTAAAAAAAATGAATTCATACTGATTTTTTTTAGAAGATGAGTTATTTTTTTTTCTTTAATTATCTCAACGAATATTGTTCGTCTCACTTACCCTTAAATAAGGATAAACTATTAACGAAATATTTTATTTATAACTTATAGCAATTTAACTTTTTAAAATGTAATACAAGATTTTAGATTAATACCAATCAAAATACTTTATCATTTTAATTCAGCTTCATCTTCATCATTTGATTTTTCCTACTTGAAATTCCAGTTTTCTGCCAACAAACAAACGCCAGTATAATGAATCACGCGACTTTCTCACTAACCCGATGGCTCTCGGCCAATTTTTTAAACTTTTTTGTCTACACGTGGTAAGCTTGAAAACTCAGAGCATCGTGCTTGATTTAGGCAAAGTGACATTCGTCACTATTGAGCTTCACCCTGCGAACATTCTCAAGCTTTCTGAAATAAAATAAGCTAATAGAAAACTTACGTCTTTTATATTTTTATAAGTATTCCTCAATATAACTCGCGATAATAATTAATTTCTAGATATAATAGATCTTTTTTCAATAATAAAAATTTAGTATTCAATTTAGTAATAGGTAATAAACGTTTTAAGGCAATATTAAAATTCATTTACACTCTTTCTAAAATTTGTCAATTTTTTATTTGAAATAAATAGATAAAACTAAGTATTTTTACGCATATTCTAAAAATATATAATAAAATAAAATAATGTGATGTGTTAACTAAAAATTTCAAGTTCCATTTATTATTTAAGCTGATGTTTTAAAATGATAAATAATAATTTAAATACTTCAAAATAAAAGCAATAAATAAATAATGTGTCTTATAGTCATTAAATATTAAAATATTTTAATATGTATGAATTTTTTAAATAAGTTAAATAAAGATACCAATCAACTTTTAAATTCGATTTCTATTTCTTTTAATTTTTTGTGAATTTAAATGATATGGATTCTATAAAATAAAAAATTTCAAATGTAATATACATTAAATTATCTGAATATAGTCTATCCTATTCTTTGAAGTAAACTTTATTAAACGAAAGTAATGAATAGCACCGATTCTTTTCTCAACAGGACACAAAAAGTTCGACAATATCACTATTTGGACATATTGTAGATTTTTATTTATTGAATAGGGCAAATATTTTTTTATCACATCTAAATGTATGTTTAGGTAATTTTATATTGTGATAAAGATCACATAATCATTAAGCAGCATATTGATAAACTAAAAACATTTTGGGCAATTAAAATGAATATAAATCTTACTCTTTTTATAAAATTGTTTTTAGAAAATTACTAGAAAGAATTCAATAGTCGATAGTGAAAAAAAAATACAAGCAACTTGTCTCCGTATGCCGATCTGCTGATCATGGGTCTATTCATGATAATACGAGAGCACGAGGGCTAGAGTATATCCACCTCTACGAAAGCGCTCTAAGTATAGCTTATGACGTTGACCTCGTCTATGTGCCACTTGTGAAAAACGGCAAATTCGATATTTGAAACTGTCTATTGCGGAGGTTAAGAATAATGAATGAATTCGAACAAACGGCACCAGCTGAATGGAAAATACAGCTTACACAAGCGCTTTCAGCAATAGAAGCCTAATATTTTAAGTTGATAATTATTTTAATGTAAACAGTTTAAATAAAAATGAATTAAACCATAATAGGATTTTAACTATGATATGTTTGTATAAAAAAATTAAAATTCAACTGTCTAAACATTATAATTTTGTTTGTTTTGAAAATAGCTAGTTACGAATCTTTTATCATATTTTAGTCCCGGTAAATAAAAAGTAAAAAAAGTTTTTGTCTCGGTATTATTATCTAATAATAATAATAAATTAAAATTAAAATTAGTGTGATCACAATTTAGTAATAAAATAATTTAAAGCAAACACGAATAAAAATAAGCATTATATTTTACATGTTAGAAAAATTTACTTACTTTTAATTTGAATATGTAAAATGAAAGTATGCAACAAACTTCAATAATAATAAAATATTCATCTAAATTTCCCATTCTCAATAATTTAGTTGTTAAAAAATCTTGAAAAATTATGAATCCAAAATTTCACTAAAACAATGAACTTACATTTGGCAGAAATTTGATTTTGTAAAAAAAAATCTTATTTGGTTCAATGAAGCTTTAATTATTTTATAAATTATAATAAAATAAATTTGTAATGTTAGATATCATTCATCTGTTATATTTTTCACGTCTTCAATTTAGTTTTAGTTTTATAATAAGTAAAAATATATAAGTAAAAATATATAAAATGAGAAAGAAATAAGAAGGTCAACGTTGAAATGAAAATGCTTCATTTACTCTTATTAATGCTGATAGACCAAAAGAGAGATCGCGCAATAACTCATCACGTGGTTTAGATAACGCGTCATGTCTCAATTTAAAATTCCTTAAGCTGATTTCTCTGCTAGCTACTAGATTTAACTCGGTCTAGTCCTAGAGTTTAAAAGCAACCTGCAACCCTTTTTGAAATATAAGTCAGATACAACATCGTTTCTTTCTTTATTCATAAAAGCTACTACTAGTACGTCTACAAAAATATACAGCATCAAAACAATATGTGCGTAAAGACATTAAAAAATCCCTTTTAATGCCAATAGAATTTTATATATAAACACAAATATAGAACTTCTCATTTATCTATAATACGAATAAAAATCATACGTGTTATTAAAGGTATCAGGATATAGTTCAGATTATACACTAATAGCATAAATGTCTTTAGTGATTTACTTCTTATTGTGATATTGATAATGCAAACAGTTATAAACAATCTGTGAAAACGATTGTTCATATAATTGTTATTTATGAAGTCAATTTTTCGCTTGTCATTTAAATATTGATACATTGATGCTGGGAAAATTATTTTAATATACAATGTGAGTAAATCGATCTGTAAAAAGAATATTTTATCTCTATATTTCGAATAATATCATAAGGATTAAAATTAAAGATTCTATATAGACAAGATAATTCTTCTAAATAAGATAACTAAAATAATAAATATTCCACTTTGAATTATATAACATTAAATATTATACTATATGACATTTACATCCATTGATTTGGATAATTAATATTTAATTATGTTCATCTTGATTATTATTCATTATAACTCAGACTTATTTTCTTCGTGTTAATTTTACAGCTGGTTCAAAAACTTATATATTTCGACTGCGAATGTTTATATTCACATCTATTTTTATTTAATATTCTAAATATATCTATGAACTAAATAATATCTTTATAAGCTATGAAATTCATTTTATTTATTATTTATGAATAAAAAAAAACCTAATATCATTTTCTATATCGACTACACGAGATACTATTTAGTATAATATTATATATATATATAGTATAAAATAGTGTCTTTTTTTCCTGTAGAATACATTTTTTTAAGTTTTTCTCTTGTTCATTTTGTATAGTAATTATTTAGTTTAACCTTAAGATTATATATTTCATATTATATTAATTAAGTCACTTAAAATTTAAATATATAATTATGCTTTAATTTCATACTAATATGAAATATTTATTAAACTGTTTAGTTAGCAAAATAATATGTTTCTCAAGAGGCACTTCTTGAAAGTTTCTTATGTCATTATATATATAATTTATAATACACTTGTACATACAAAATAAAATGATTTTTTTATTTTATGACAAAATAAATTATTGTATATATAAATAAATCAATAACATAAAGAAGGTATATGCCTTGCTATTTCTGAAAAATGCAAATGATATATACATTAAAAGGTTATTATGCAGCTATTATTTGTATTCTAATAGTAAATTTGATGAGTATGAAAATTCATGTAAGTTCTATAGTTTAACCTTTAAAAAAACAAATGTACTGAAAAAAATAGTAATAGATTTTGATTTAAAAAATGTTGCAATCAATACGTTATTTTTAATTCTATTAATTGTAATACCTCAATTAAAATATTATCAAATAATTTTTTTTTAGTAATAACTTTCGATATTTATTAACTACTTCATAATAAATACAACAATATTTTACACTGTCGATTTAAATTTAATCGATAGTTTAAATTAAAAACTATAATTGTATGAAGTATCAAAAAAGAAAACTTTTCTTTAAATTTTGGAGCAACTCATTTAAATTTTTCATACTACCGAAAATTGTTTATATTCTTATATAAAATATAGTAACAAATATATCTCATTATTTTACATATATGATTTTCTTTGTCGCAAACAAATATACTTATTCTCTTTTATGAATCATATTATTTCTAACATATATAAAAAATTTATTACATCATCCTGAACATCATTTAAATATACTTTTAAGTTTTTATATTAATGAAATAATTATGATTCATTTATGAACAGTTTAAATGTAACATATCTAATGTTTGTATTTTATTCAAATCAATTTTTTTCTATTAACAAGTCTTATCGTTACTTATATACTAAATATGTTGCAAATTTTAAATAAAACTTTGACAAAACGAATAAAAATTGAGATTTTAAACATATTATACAAGTTTCAGTTCTTTCAAATAATTTTCCATTCACAATATTGTTAAAAGTAGATGTAACAGTGTTTAACTCCAATAATAAACATTTCAGTACAAAAATAGGTAACAAATCTTTTCGTTTTTGGAGCGACATATATATCTCCTTAAGGTACTTGAAAGCTAAAGTTTTTAGACTTCATTTTCATTGAAGTTTACTTTTCAATGTTTTCAATCCTTGCATTTTCATATATCACCGGGTTCCTCGGCAATATCTTCTAATTCAACTTCCTCATCAAAGATTTTTACGTCTTTTACATAGTACCATACACCAATATCAAATAATGTGCCCATAGTAACAAAACCTAAAATTAAAAACCAATTGCTTAATTCCGTTCTTTGAAATCCGTTAAATTCAAGTTTATGTAAATTAAATTATGTAAAAAATATTCAATAATTTTTAAATAAAAGAATACTTACTAGCTGCTGTAAAGTTCATAAGATATCTCAGGGTCTCGCCATTGTACAGCCAACAATTCCCCGTTCCAGAACAAGTCTTTCCCCACACAAGACAAGTTTTATCTTTTAAAAATAAATTTCGAATTAGAAATTGGAATTATTTAGAGTGACAGAATCGTGAGAAATTAACGGATAAAAAATTAAAAATTAAAAATTAAATTACTAACCAAGTATGAATCCAAAAAGAATAGGTGAAGGTATGAATGCAAAAAGACTCATGATAGTTAAGCCGAAGCCCATTGCTACCGTTTTATCCTTCTCGTCCACGCATCTCACCGATACAAGAAAATTCGAGGCTCTTCCAGTCGCCCCACTAAACTTTAATAGACATACAACTGTTAGAAAAATGTAGAATTTATCCAAGCAGTCTATGGAACAGGCCCCCGGAACGGCAAAACCCAAAGTGTAAGGAACTTGTGTATCAATATTGAAGTCAATTGGTGGATTCGTGAACGTGTCCTGCGCGGTTTCGTTCAGTAATATTTGAGCAAAAACTTGAGAAGGACCCGACTTTACACAACTGCAGTCCGAGTAGATTTTCTTTCCGCTACTATCCAGCTGTAGCAGTAAAAAATTTATTACGTAGATGCTAATAACAATAATGAGTGAAAATATAGTTATTATTTATAAAATGATTGTTACAAGTACTATTGTCAATTTTCTATTGTAATTGAAAAACTTGTTGAAAATAATTCATTATTATTATTATTATTATTAATCACCGATGAATAAAGATCGGTCGGATTTATTTGAATGGAAGTAGCACTGCTCGTTTGTATTGACTATTCTTTAAAAGTACATTATGAACTTGAGGAATAATTGCTGGTAAGTAGTAAATTACCTTCTGTTAGCAATTGCTAAAAACCTTGCTCTTTCATTCCTGTCAGAGCACTCACCTTAATAGTCTTACAACCAGCGTGACACGCCGATATGTAGGTGCGTCCATCTTCCGAACAAACTGGATTGTAAGTCACGTAATCGCAGTGGCAGTGTTCGTTGCAGGGCAAATGAGTTCTTAGAGATCCATCACTGGTAACGGCGATCTGATTGTCGTTCGCTTGGCAACCAAGGAAAGCGTAGGAAATCATACCCATGAGAGATATTGCGCCCACCATCACGTTCCAAGCGGCCAAGTAACGCGCCCTCGGCTTGTACTTGGAAATCACGAGACCCGATAGGAGAATTCCGAAGGCACTGAACACGAGCCCAACAGTACCAGTTATTAGCGAGGAGAACGAAGCCGACTGCTTGTACTGCGTCTCGATGTATTTTGGCATGAAGATCCAATAGGGCATGTAACCCATGAAGTAGAACACGGCGGCCAGATTATTGCACATGAGGGTTGTGTTGGTCAGAAGACGTTTGAAAGTACTCATCATATCTTTGAAGGACGCTGGTAACTCCGTTTCCTGGAGGGAGTCTTTTACAGTCGTTGCTGACTTGCTCCGTTCCAGGGCTAGGGCCTTTCGTGCAGCTGCGCGTGGAAGCGTCTTGGGAAAGAGCGCGATGATACTTGCGAAAATAAACAGCAGAATCGCCAGGATAATCCAACCGAGCCACCAGGCTCCGAGCCATCTGTTCCAAGAAATATACATTACTTTACTCTTAATATTTTAATTTTCGATAACTTTATCATTGCTAATTCAGGAATTTATTCTTGGTCTGGGTGCAATGATTTATTATCTACATTAATTCAACATTTACAATAACCTTAAGTATATTTTTGGCACTTTTTAAATTATGATTCTAAATTTAAATTCATCATCGGCTTACGTAAACTTTTAAAATTAGCGAACTAATGAAACTGCTTAAACGCAGCATTAGTAATGAAATTTTAACATTATTGACTTTTGATAAAAGAGATCATTTTTTTCTGAATCTGCAAAGAATAATTATTTAATTAAGAAAAAAAATGGTTACAATAAACAACGTAATCGCTCCAATATAGATATACTCATAATCATATTTACAATCATAAAAAAGTTATTATTTATTTTGCACGCGGTACTGAAATAATCGGTCAATCAATTTTAAAACATCATATTTATTAAAAAAAAATGTAAATAAATTTTCTGAAAGCTAGATTAATCTATGCTCAGCGGTTATAAATTGATCGAATTATAAATTATTTTTAAAACATTGCGCAAAATGGAATACATTCAAACCGTAACGAAAAGATGTGAATTAATAAGAGCACAGAAAATGATTTGATAGAGGTAATAAGCCCTGGTTGATTGTTATCGATGCATTAGAAACTTTAATAAAATGAAGGAAACAAAAATCGAAATCGAAATTCATAGGTCTACAAACGGTCAAATCTTGTATCAGACTTGATTAAGTATCAAGTAGCCAATATTTATCAATAGAAAAAGAATTGTATAATCTCTTTCACTCTGCTGAAAACAAATATTTGATCATATACATGAACAATTAGGTGATTCGTTGAGATCTCGCTAAATACATAATCTTAATCAGTCCCATTCCACAATCAACTCGAGCGGAGAAAAATCGTCCGTCAATTGTTGCAAACAAAATTAAGTTAATCTATCTCACAATACAGATAACGATAATACGAATGACTCGCGGTACTTTCCACGGGTCGTGATTACTTACCTCGGATCTTGCATCGTAATGGTGGGCGTAAGCGTCGGGCTGATGTAGAACTTGAGAGCGAAGGACGCGAGCCCGTAGCCGATCGCAGGTCCCAGCATTCTCAGGAAGTACGAGAAGCTTATCAAGGCCGGCGTCTTCGACTTTTGTATGTTGTCGTCCATGTAAGACACCCCAAGGGTGTAATACAACGAGCCGCCGATGCCCGAGACGAGCTGAGCAATGAAAAGAAGCGCCTGGGGCGCGAAGTTCCCGTCAGCCTCCTCGCAGTGCTCGTGATTCGTGCGGTTCAGACAGAGGAACTTACGTTGCTTCTCAAAAGGAGTCGAATTGTTGGTGGGCGCCTGCAACTTCGCCCCGAATTCCTTTGTCAAGATTAGCGCGTCCTGTCCTGGGCCGTACAAGAAGTGCGGGAGCATCGTCAGACAACAGAACAGCACTACCTGTGGATTTTTTACAATTATTATTTATTCTCTTTTTAAGATTTCTTTCCTGTATAATAGCGCTGCCTTTAACATCGTCCAATAAAAATGCTTTCATAATGTACTTGGGTAAAGAATTTGACGTCTCATTGCTATAAAGGACTTATTTAGTATTAATACTTCTCAAATATTCGTTTCGTTACGGTTGACACGTCTTACGTAACTTTGTTCAGAAAATTTAAGTTTCAGCATCTTAAACGTTGAATAATTCAAATCTTTATGTATATATACTTGTTACTTAAGTAAATTTTAAATATTATAAGGATAGATTTTTTATTTCAATCGCAGTTTTATAACATTTTTGTTTCAGGATTATTTACTGTATAAGATAAAAATGGTGTTACGTAATTACTTTGAAAACCATTCTTTTGAAATATTAAAATACTCGATCCTGCTTGAAAAATTATAAAAATAGAACATTATTGTTGAAAATATGGTTCAACGATAAGGATTGAACTCAAATGAGGTAAATACATCAATCGCGCAAAAAGTAAATTTAAAAAATCTTATGCTAATTAAGGAATTACAGCATGTATGTATTGTCGCTGTCAAAAGCATTAAATTTAAAAAGGTTACATTTTCTTTTAAAAGAGGATCAATTTTCTGATTATTAATATTTTCTCTTATTACTGTTTAAAACATTTTCTATTTTTATTCATAAATGAATCAGTTTTTGAGTTATTATTTAATTAACTAATTCGAGAATGTTTCAATTAAACGTGGATATAAAAAGAATAATTCCTCAATAATCTAGATAAAAATCATTACACAATTGATAAAAACAAATATTTGTTTATTAGCGATATGAAAAATGTATCTATTATTATCATTATAATAATGAAAATAAGAACGAAGAATTGTATATAAAATTTTTTACAATAAAATTAAATATATTATTAGCTTGATTATTATCTACTTCAAAATTATATTTAGTTCCTAACCCGAAAAATAGTAGAAACATATTTTTATTTAAAGAAATTACGCTCAAAAAATATAAAAAAAATAAAATTTGTTCTTTAACTTTCTTTAAAAGTATTAATTATTAAGAACATATTTTGAAAATGTATTCTCTTTATATTGTATCGTTGATTAAATATTAATACACTGTAATATCTAAGTATATACACAGAAATTCAATGTTCCATATTAAATTTTTTACACGAAAGGTGTTAAAAATTATTATTCATCTAACTTTCTAAATTTTAAATTTACTATCTGATAATTAATTCGTTATGTATATTTATGTTGAAAAATATTAATAGTATAGTAAAACAAAATAGATGAAAATTATAAAGCTTAAGAGTAAAAAAAGAAAGTGATATGAATCATATCATTAATTTTTCTAAGTTTTTAGAGAAAATCCTAATTATAGTCAAATTTTTAGTTTTTAATAAGAAACGATCTACGTTATCCGATAAAGATAAAAAACTTTTAAGAATAGTTTGAAGGGTTCACTTATTTAAGATGTAATTTTATATTTCGTTTTAACATCTTGTACTTTAAATTAGGTATCGACACTGATTCATTGAACGGCTCGAAAGAGCAGATTCAAATTATAGTTTATCAATGCTTTAAATCACCTAGATGTGGTATCCAATGTTCTCTAAACCTACTTCTAAGAAAAATTCCAAAATGAGAAGTAACATGAGATAAATGTTTATGACTACGATTTTAACAACCGATTTGAAAACTCTAGAACTTGACAAGTAAATATTTTACCGTCTTGTAATAATTTTTGTAATGTAATTTTATAATGTTACGGATGAACTTATGAAATTATTCAAGAATCAAAAGCAGTTTATTGTTGATACTTTTTTATTTACATAAGTTTTTATTAGGTTTAGGAAATATAACAAGAGTTAAAATAAAAATTAATCGTAATTGATTTGATAATTGTAGCAAAAAAAATTAATGTGGCTTACTAATCATTATTAAAATTTAAATAAATTCATTTTTTAATACAAATATTGTAAAAAAAAAATAAAAATATTGTAAACAACTTAAATAATAATGTATGCAGGTTTATCCAGCATTAAGTTCCTAAATATCTTAAATCACAGTATTTAACTCCAAACGAGCAGTGATTGATATTATGTTCTGTTAATGGAAGTGATATGATTGAAGAAACATTATATAAACTCATTCACTCTAGCGTTATCACAACGGTGTGTTAAAAAGGTGCATATCGCTAGGAATCATAAATTCAGAAAAAAGTTGATAAAGATTTCTTTGATAGTCTGATCTGCTGATTACGTAATTCTCATCTTTTAAAATTGTTTGGAATAACTTTCTTTTTCAAAGCGACAAATGATGTTTAAAAATAACTTATTGTATTTATTAATATGAATAGTTCAATAAATATGTAATTAGTATAAAGTGAATGAAATCTGATCGAAATAAAATAATTTATGGATTATTGGAACTCTTTCTTGGGCAATTAAGTTATAATAGGGAAATAAATACAATTCAATTATATACAGTATTTTATTTGTTTAAAAAAAATTTTGTTTAAAAAAAGTTTATACACGTATGCGTTTCTCTATTTAAAATTATATTTTTTAGTTTAATAATAGCTCTTATAAATACCACCAACATTAATACCATAATCAGCAATGCAATAATAGAATGCGCTTAACATTAAAAAATACTCATTATACAAATGCCGGTATAACTGTTAGATTCGTAGTAATGACTCGGCTACGTTAACATTGAGAGGTTAAATGCTAGTTGATAGATTACTACCAGTATCCCTTACAATAGTTTTAATACTGATTTTCATGCTATTTATCTGCTCTTATGATTAACGCGTACCTTCTATAGGCTTATCTTTGCCAGTGGTGTATTTATTGTATTGCTGTATCGTTACGAATGTCAAATAATTAATGCTGCTAAACCGCACTAATTGACATTCGGTATTATAATCTTACTATGCAGATATATTATTATATTCGTAATATCAATTACTTAAAAAATATTCCTAAAATATATAAATTTTAACTATTGACAATCTTATATTACTTTTACTGATACTGTTCTTGCGTATACCAACATTCACCATCGTGTTCACAAATTATCTATATGTTTCATTATTACCAAAATTCCACCAACTCAACTACGAAGTTTATTAACAAAGAGCGCTTATTTAATATTTCACTGTCTACTTAAAATTTAATTTTATTAAGAAATGTGATCATAAATTTGAATATAATATAGCATTTAGTACATAAAAAATTTATGTGATGCCTAAAAGCGTATGCAATAAAAAGAGTCTACCTAACACAACAATTGAGATTTACACGAATAAAGACTGTGAAAAAATTTAATAAGCTTGTATATTTATTCAACGCACAATTCTTCTTTATTTTTTCAAAAACTTTAATTTCTCGTTGAATGAAAGAAATAAATAATTGGACGTTTTTTATATTCACAATATGT
This sequence comes from Platyscapa corneri, assembly GCA_018907185.1. Taxonomy (NCBI): domain Eukaryota; kingdom Metazoa; phylum Arthropoda; class Insecta; order Hymenoptera; family Agaonidae; genus Platyscapa; species Platyscapa corneri. The sequence continues at coordinate 2,616,770 of JACCHW010000017.1, forward strand.
AATAATATTTAATTGTCAAAAAATGTTTTTTTGATAAATTATTAAATTATTTATTTTTTTGTTAACTATGTTAAATTATTTTTTATTTTTTATTTATTTTAAGTATGTAAATTAAATTTTATAATTTAGAATACAGGTATTTAATCATTAATAGTTGAATAATAATATATTCATATTAATGATATTTAAACATTCATCATAATGTTTTAATAAGCATTTCGATACGTTTATTATTTGATTTATGTTAGATCCAATATTTTTAATACTATTTAAATTATAACATATTTTTCATAATTAGAATATACAATTGTTTCACAATATCTAAAAAGAAAAAATGCATTAAAAATTATAAATGAAAAACAAAAAATTCATAAATTAGAGTACAACCCACAATGATGCTTTTGAGATGAATGTATTTAAAAAAGTTATATATAGAGAAAACATAGATAAGATACATTTTTAAATGATAACCATTCACAAAATAAAAAATATAATGTACGATTAAATTCTTGAAAAGTTATTTACTATTTTAAATCATAATAACATCGATTAGTAGTAGATCAGATCCCCTCAATAAAAATAATACTGATAATACAACAAGTAAAATAAACAAATCGTATCTTTTTATTAATTATCGTTGAGAAGATCTGATAGTATTTTTACTGAGTAAAAATAAATTTAAATAGGAACTCTCAAATACTTGAAGCAAAGAACATGGAGAAACACGGATTTAAACATAAAAGACAAGAATGTTTGCGAATACTAAATTTCTCTTTTAGGGAGTTCAAAGATGTACATCTATTTCTGAATCTCACAAATAAATCACATATGAAAAAGTATTATATAGGCTGACGCCACTATGCAGGCAAAGAAACGCAGGAACGACATCGAAATATTTTGAAAAAATTAATTGGTTACTGGAAGTTGATGCTCATCATTTCATCAAAATTAAACACCCACTATATATTATTTTGTAACAATTATTTTCTTCAGTTAAAAAAATATTTAATAGTATCATAAGTTTTTTGGATAATGATTTAAAACTATCTCATACATTAACCTATACGGGTTAATCTATTTTATAATATTTTTTTAATAATAGAATTTGTAGTTTACGATCACACGATTTTCTATGTTTTTTACACTTTCGTCCAATACAATAAATCTATAAGAAATTAATTTTACAATATTCTTGATTTATCTCTACGTTTTATACAAATTCATCCGTTGTACTTGTGTACAGCTATAAACAAAAAAATTGTAGCATTAATTGTGATTATTACAGCACGCAATGATGATCGATACCTAAATAATTACTAAACTGAAACTGAACATTTATTATTATTTTTATTTTTTATACTTTTAAATATAAAGTTACAAATTATATATATATATATAGTTTTAGTGCATTTACGTTTAAATTCACTACTTTTTTTAATAAAATATATCTCTCTCATCAAAAGTTATTTACTGACGACAACTAAATTAATATCATTTCCATCTGTTAGCATAATTTTTTTTTTAAATATATAATTTTAAAAAATTTCATTTACATATCTCATAAAAATTTTAAAATTTAATTAGATTAGATAATAAACAAAATTCGACATTACGTCATTTTAATCTATTCTGAATCTTAAACAGTAACGATAAATAATTATTTTATTCCAGTAAGTAGATCCTTCAGGTAAATTCGCATTAATTTAAAAAACTTTTCTGACATTACGAAAACAATTAAAAATAATATATATAAATTTGTTGAATTGAATAAATTACTAATTTATACTTTAATATGAAGAAATCGTTGATATACAATTACGCAAAATTACATTTTCTTAAGTGCCAAAATTGAAAAAAATCTGTGTATTTGCTCAAGTACGTTTCATTTACCTTTAAAATAATTCAAATAAAAATATAAAAATCCACCAACATTATTATTCATTAACATATAGTAGCATTGATTGAAATATTTTAAATAAATTCATTCAATTATAAATTAAATCATAACAAAAGTTTTATAAAATCCAGACATAATGAAAAATAAATTTACTTGGAAATATTACAGACATTAATGTTGTAAAATATTACATATTTATTTGTATTTTTAATTTTGTATTCCCTAGCAAGTTGAGTCGTTTTGAATGAAATATATAGAAGCAGCTCTGAAGAAAATGAGGACTTTTTCAAATTTACGTTTGTTATATTCGAACGTGCGGAAAGAGGAAGCAATTATTAATTATTACCACATCTCTCAAACATACAAATATTATAAAAAACGAAGTGAAGAGAGTAATAGTGAATTTGGAAAAAAGTAAGAATCGATTTACTTCCGAGTAATAAAATTAATTTTTTCGAATTATCCTTGGAAAAACATAATTGGTTAAAATTGTTGATACTTAAATTATGTCAAGCCATTCATTTTAAAAGTAAATTAAGAAAATTCTGTTCTTAATTTTGTTAATATTAATATATTCGAAAATGAAAAATCGTAGGATTTTAAGGCATATCTTAGGTAATAGAAAATAGATGGTGATGTTTGGAAGCTTCATGAATTTCGGATTCAGTGTTCGTTCAATCTTTCGCATCAACTAGCTAATCAGTGCGTAATCAGCACAGCAATAATGTCGCTTAGAAATGTAATAGATAATGCAAGAATAAAACAAAATTTGTCGCAAAAGCGGTGAAGGCAAAGAGTAAAACGCAGAGTGTAGGAGGCGCGCGATGGTGCAACTATGATCTTGCGGACCGTGAAAAGCCGACGACGCGTCGCAAGACGAGGCGCACGAGCTCCCGTCAATAAAGTCCGCGTCTTAGAGACGTACGTATATCGGCGCGCTCTCTAATTTAATTAAGTATGCAAATCCTCGCGCTACATAAGCTTTCTACGAGCTTGCGAGAGGCACTTTGCGCGGGCGTCGAGAGATCGCGCGGTTTTTTATCCCTCCCTCTCGATCCATCATTTCTGCCTATGCAGCTGCTTCCGTTCGTTTTCTTTTTACAATGTACTATTTTTGCTGTTGTTGTCGTTGTTGTTGTTCGCCCTTTCCTTGCCTGACGCACTGCTGGCCTACATACGGGCATACCCATTTAAGTGCTCTCGGACTCCGAGCGACATCGCATCGATTCGCGTATCTTCGCGCAGTATTTTTTGTTGTTACGTCCGCTACAATTAGCAATTAATCAGATATAACTACAGTGCAACGTTCATTTGCTTTGGGGCTCTCGAGGGAACGACGAGCTTTTTGTATGCATTGCATTAGAAAGTTTTAATTCCGATTGCCGCTCGTCGCTAATAACCAAAGGAGTGTCGAACGACTAAGGGAAACGTGGCTGTAGTCTTTTGGTACAAAAGCCTCACATTTACCGACCATTTATTCTTAATAAACTGCAAAATCTTACCGTGTAAATGCCGACGGCTATCCATCTAGGCCTGTGGCCTTTTCCTGCGTAATACGAGAGTACCACTGACACTAGTAACTGCGATATGTCATTTCCTACTGTTATGACCCCTGTGGAATAATTATATGTTTTAATGCTTTGATTTTTATTGGTTATATGATTTTCAACTACAGTTAAATTATCGCGAAGAATCGTAGACCTTGATTTCTCTATTAATTATTTACTCATATTAAATATTTCAGTCTTTACAATTTGGTACAAATTCAAGTCTTTTTTATAATAATGATATTTAATATAAACAATAAATTTTTTATTACGACATGAAATAATAACATTTTATAACCAACCCGAATCTAAAATTTCTAAAAAAAAAGCGTCGATACATCATACATTAACAATATTGTTATTATTGATATATTATTTGTTAAAAATAGATGTGAAAACTTAAACTTCATTTTTTGAACCAAAACAAGGAATATTTAAGTTTTTAAATATTCGAAGTATTTAAGTTTTACTAGATGTCTAACATAATTCGATCGCGCTTACAAAGAAATAAAACAATGTATTAAGTTACTATCGTTAAGATTTATTACTGTCATCTTTAAATAATATCAACCACGGAAATTTCGATTTCGCTTACGCTAAAAACTGCTTAGTTACTTTAATTTACGACTTCTTTGTAAAATTTTTAAAGTGATTAAATTTTTTTTATAAAACTATCATTAAAGAATGTTTAAATTGTAATTGGTATTTGTGTATGTTTACTCTATAATACAATGTTCTTATGTAATATAAAATGAATGTATTGAAACTGAAATATCTTCTTAGAGATTTAAAATTTTAAACAAATATTGTTCTTAATTTCGGAAAGACTAGAATTTTTCAATTAAAAAATTTGCAATAATTGATATTATGAAGTATAAATCTTATAAAATAAGTAGAATTTTTTACTCCGTATTACTCAGATTTAAGAATAAATTTTTTTTTAATAAATTATAATAAAATATTATTAAATAATTATACTTTATTTTTACAAAACATACTTTTTAACATCAAAGATTTTGTTATTGCTAAGGCTACAATATGAAATCTAAATGATTGTAAATATAATATGAGTGACTGTGCAACTAAATAAGATTAGAAATATTTCTATTAACTTATATATAATGTAAACGAGATAAGTTTTAGTATGAGATTACTACATTAAAAAAACAATTTAGTAATGGAGTACGTGAAATAGAAAATCATACTAAATATTTATCATACGTCAATCGCTCAGTATTTTACCAACAATAAATTTAATCTTAAAAATATATATTATTAACTAAATTAGTATTATATTAGTCTTAATATTCTTATAATTACTTTTGTTTTATATGTAATCTGTGGAATGTACTTTAAAGATACATTAACATAGTTGCCTTTAAACCCAAAAATCTATATTTATTATTTAAAAAATTATTAAACGTGCATTGATTCATTACCGAATTCATAAAATTAAAATACTATTGGATTTTTTCATTATAAATATATAAATATTAGAATTTGACATTATATTATAGCAACACCCTAAGTTAAATTAACAAAATTCCTTATGTTTCTTAAAATATTTAAATACCTTTTTGTCTAGATTTGGCTTATATTGAATATGCAAATTTTATAATATAAAACCAATTCATTTTTAAAATTGCATTTTATATTCTAGAAATTGATATAAATTTTTATTGAAAATTCGTTAAAATATTGAGTATCGAAGAATAACTTAAATGCAAGAACAGGTATTTAGTAAAACATTAATTTGCTGTTGAGCTTTGATCAGAAAAAGTATCGTTACAATAAATCAAAATATTTAAATTTAACTAATTTGAATGAATTTCTTCGAAGTAAATTCTATATTAGCGAATATAATATAAACATTTTTATAAAAATTTATAAAAATTTCAATAAAAACATTTGGTGCTGTATTAATAATTTGCAATATCAATTAAGCAGTCTATTAATTAATAATTGTCCTAAAAATGAATGAATTATTTAATATACTACGTGTCTAATATTATTATTTCTCTCTGGATATCATAAAAACTAAAATAAAATGAAAATCAACTTAAATTATTGCTAAATATTTGAAAAATATCATTAAAATACTTGCTAACCTAATGTTAAAAAACATTGTAAATAAATAGCAAACAATTGGTCACAATTTTGTTATTTTTAATCTAAAAGAATCCTTCTGTAGTAAAAAACTATTTTGGATTTATCAAGAAGAAGAAGAAATATCAAACCTGTTGTTTTCGATGGGATCTTAAATCTCTTCTCAATGGTTGTGATGGTACCATTAAAATAGGCGTAACTCGCCGAAAAGATACAACCGAGGACACCGTAAAGAAAGACATAAGCTTTTTTATTGGCGAACCTCTGAAGGTTCGGGCCTCGAAAACACCAGATGCCACAAGACGTCTCCTCGGTAATGGGCAGTTGACGGAAGATGTCATCGATGGCGCGAGGCGCTGTCACCGGGGTTAACGGAGGCACCGACGCTGTCCTCGGCGTCGTCGGAATCTCCAGAAGCTTCTTCCTTTCTGGGCCATTCTTCTCGTGATTCACCCTAGTAGTCGTCTTCTCATCCTTTGTGTTCCTCATGGCAGTCGTGCTAAGTAATCTTTGTTCCCAGTCCCGAAAAAAAATCATTAAATATTAAAATCGGCGAAATATGTGTGAAAACAGTTATGAGATATATGATAATAATTTTATTTCACGATTCTAAGCTATAATAAACTCCTAGATAGTTTTATAACTTCGTTATATTCTGTAATATAATTTTTTAGACATCATTTTATTATTTTAACAAAACTAATTTTTAATATAAAATTTCATTTATCGTTAAACTTTATAAAGTTGGTTCAAAAGATTTCAACTTAAACCTGTTTGTATTGTTTTTGAATATTTTTTATATGTTAAACACTGATTTTATATCCTTAGTTTTGTTTTATTTTGTAACTTAGTAATAAATCCAAGATACCATGCGTGGTAGTTGACATTTTCATAGGGAAAATGTCGTATATCAACCACGTAATTTATTGGATTGCTCTAACAAATCCTTGTTGTATTTTGCACTTGTATACATGTATTTTTTAATTGAATAAGTTCTGTATAAAAATATTTCAAATATTTTTTTCAAATTATTTCAGATTATTTTAATGAATTAATATAATTATTATTTTTAGTGCGTTTTTGACCGCTTAAATTTTCTGGTTTAAAATTACAAAAAATTTAAATATATGAAAAGTTATTACTTAAGATTTTCTTCAATATTTATTATTTTTACGAAAACAGAGAAAATAAATAGATTTTTTAAATTTTATATATTTTAAAAACATTTTGTTACAATTATATTATTATTAAAAGAATAATTCGGAAACATTTTTAATTTCATTATTATTAGCTTTAAAATTTTAACGTAAATGTTTTAAGTTAAAAGAGTACATTAATATTTAATATTCGAAAAAATAAGGTAAAATATATGTACTTTTTTAATATTAATAAGCATGAATTCAATAAAATATATATTCTATTTTAATTTAAATCAATATATTGTTTTATGTTGTCAAAATATTTAAAGTATGGATCAAAGAATATTTATTAAATAAAAATTTTATTTGTGTTCTTATAAATATACGTATATTCATTTCCATAAGATATAATTATTAATGAAACACGTATGTAAAATTATTTTAATTGATATATTGTGCATACTCCTGAGTTAATTTAATAATTCTGAAATAAAGCGAATGGTAGATTAATTAGTTGCAAAAAATTTAATAAATATTTCTATTGTTTCCATCAATGTACATTTGTAACTTTATACATACATAAGAGTATGTGCAAATTATATATCTGTATTAATCTTGATAATATAATCGAATTATAATGAAATTTCACTTTAAAAAATGCATAATTGTAAGTTAAAATAATAATTCAAATATATAATTTATAATGAGATAATATTATTTTAAACTTAAAATATTTAAGGAGAAAGATTCTCTAAAACGATAAAATACTTGTACGTCCAATCATAAATTTATTACGTATATAAGAACTGATGTAAGATTAATAGATGGTACTCTACAATTATAGTAAAATTATAGTAAAATTTTAAAAAATGAAATGAAAGGCGATTGAACATAATAGTTTATCGATAAATAATGAAAATAAATTAAGAACAAAAGTTTAGGAAAAATTTTAAGCTACAAAAAATGGAGTGAAAACTATAAAAAATATATAAGAATGACGTGTCATTAATATTAAATAATAGCGGATAAGTATTATTGAAATTTTTTAAATAAATTACCTATATCTGTAATTGTTAATGAAATTTTTTAAATAAATTACCTGTATCCGTAATTTTTACGAATTCGATAAGGAAATGCAAAGCTAATTTGCCGTTAAAGAATTTATTAAATTTTTAAATGATAAAATAAGCAAAACTTTTCGCACTTGATTAAGATAAAATACGAATTGTGATTTTAATTCAAAAGCAAAATAATTTAAGCTTTAGACACAGTAAACTCCAAACTTTCCCACTTATACAAATTAATCGTTAATCGCACAAATTAAATGATAGCACATTTTTTCTGAGAGCAATCCAGTCTGTAACTATTAAAAAATTGTACTTGTTTTTCTAATTAGTAAGTAATAACTTTCAGAACATAATTCCTAAAATGTAGAGTCATAGTCAACTTCAAAACGTGAGAAAATAATTCAAATTTCTATCCTAATCACAAAAATGGGCATGAGAATAAAAATGAGCACTTAAGTTTAGTTAAGATGTATCAGTGTTGTGCCCTACCTTAGTACCCTTTCTTTCTCTCGTAAACACACGTGTACACGTACACACTTTACTTTCTATTTCTTTTTTGCTTCGAAGCAGCTGATTCGTCCTCCCTCTTGACTGACGTTGCAAAAGATTAAGCTCATCTCGAAGTTTTGGCTTTTCGCGCCTGGTATCAGCCGCCGGTAATTATTTTCATCGTATCTAAGAGTCGTGTTCGAGTTGGATAAGTCGAGCGTCCGACGATGGAAGACGTATCGGTACGTTATCGGGGTGTTTGTATCAGGATAACTACGAGAAATATTGTCGGACCGCACCAGATAACGCACGCATGTGGTTCTGAACCCTGGACGCGCGTATCTGGTTTTTGTGGTTCTATTCGCGGCGATCGGCTCTCGTTCGAATTACGAAAAATGCCATTTCAATTGCTGCGTGACAACAAAATTTGTTCTCGTCGGGAATAAACATGAGAATGTGTTGCTTGAGAGATTTCTTGATTAACGTGATTCTTGATAACGTAAAGAGTGTGAAAAGCCTTTCGTTTGATCCAGAAACTAATCTGACGATGGAGTTACTAAAAATTTTATTATTGTTGAAAATGAAATTAAGAAACTGATAACCATCCGTAAATTTTCAAGTAACTTATAAGTTTATCGAGCGTAGAGTCTCAATTAAAACAGTTTACTTTAAAAACAATGGCAAATAGAGTAATCGAATACAAGTAGTGAAATTCTGTTTTGAAATGAATATAACTTAATTATGCAGTAGGTCCGTTTTCTAATTCGAACATTCTCGGTTATGAAGATGATCGTCGATAAATTTGGTTACACATTTATAAATAAAGCATACAAGATAAAGCATTTTAAATTTATCATTGAACAAAACGTATGAGATAATAAAATCATACAATTAAATATGATCTTTATCGCTTAATTTGGTATTTTAAATATTTTTTAAATTGAAAAATTGTCATTACTGATGTATATAAATTTTTTATGAGAAAAACTTCAAACTATTTTAATTTAACATATTAAGATACGAATTAAAAATTATAGTCAAAAAAGCTAATAGCTGAAATTGCTAATGAATTTTATATTGTTTCTTACTTTTAACAATAGATAAATAATTTAAATTTTAAAATGAACGGAATTTCACTTTAACTGCATTTTATATTAAAAGAACAAGGATAAAGAAGTGTGTTCCACGACGTACACGTTAAATAATAGTACTTGTACCTAATTAGTTTCGTGGATTAGCACTAATGTATGATTTTTTATTGCTCATTATTTATTAATTAACCAATATAACCTTGCACAATTGCACTGGTTAATCTTATACCTGTACGAATGTCCTCATTTTGACAATAGAACAAAAGGCGAATTAGAATTGTTGAGAATTTTTGGTACGGCGTTAGTTTAATAGGTGATGCTGCGAAGTAACACGATGATATTGCTCGAGCTCTCGTGCATTTACTATACACAACAGGTGATTGGGCATATTCAATTCTCAATTTCTTAAGACTAAAAAAGTTTTAATATAATTTTTTTTCTAAATTTGTTTTTTTTTTAATTATATGCTAATAATAATGTGATTCGAGAATGATAATTGTGCTATGGTTAATTAAATTATTTTAAACATGAATACAATAACACAATCGATGACTATAAAGCAAAGCTTTATTTTGGTTCTTTTCGATAGAGAAATTAACCTGCTTTGCTTATATTTTTCTTCGCATAGCATTAATTTCTTTTGAAATAGACTAAGTGCCGAAGTAGCCGAGTGAATTTACGCCTTAAAATATTGAGATAAAACTCATCGCTTCTTAAGCTTATTTTATCCGAGTATCAAAATATTCCTCTTGAAATAAATGTTGAATTTTGCTTTTAATTCCAAAAAAGATATCGCCAAAAAAGCTAACAGTAGAAATACGTTTTAAAACGATCTATACCACGAACGTTCTACTTCGGCACAATTGCACGAACCTTAAATTAAGAACTAACGTATTATCGGGCAAGTGCATCATCCGACTTTTATGTGCAAAAAATAAAACAGAAAAATGTAAAGAACAGACACTAAATCGTGATTGCGCTGCACTCCCTCATCGATGAATTATCAATAGCTTGATCGAAAAAAGCCGCCGGGCCGGACGAAGGTATGCGAAAAAGTTTCCACTCACATGTACGTCCAATCAGAGTCGCATTCCGCGTGCGATCAGTGAAGTTCGCAAGCTCGTAAAAAAGGAAAAGTACGGAAAATATTTTAAGGAGACACGAGCGTGCCGCAGTGCATCATTGATTGCACGATCAGGAATCGGCCCCTCGGGAAAATGGAAAAGCTCTCGGAGCTCGGACCGCGGCCGTCCGCCTCCACCTCCGCCGCCGCCTCCACCACTTCCGCTTCTTTCTCGTACGAGTGGCCAGGAACAGCAGAGCCACACCGTTCGCGCATCACCTCCAGGCACCTCAACGACGAGTCGACGACTACAGCAGCAGCACCAGCAGTAGCGCGTGCGCGCGCCCCAACTCGCGCGGGATGGCTTTCGCGTCCGAAAACGCGGCTCGCACCTCGACTACTGAGGCCATCACGCGGCGGCGGTGGCGGCGGTGGCGGCGCGCGCGATTAGGCGCCTTCGCCCCCCTCCCCCTGAGCCACAGACCGACGGCGGCGGTGGCGGCAGCGTGCGGTAACTCTTCAGATGTGTGTCGCGTGACGCCCGCGATAAGGAGAGGCTGCTCCCGAGGATCGAGACGAGTGGCCGATCGATAGACGATGGTCCAAGTACTAATACAAGAGGGATCTTGGTAGTGGCAGCGGGATGAGAGGTGTAAAAAGGCCCCTTTTGGTAGCTCGTCATTTTTAATAGACGACCCGGCGGCTGCTCTTGTCTTTAGATGGCTTTGCGATTACTCGTTTTACGAATACTATAACGACGGCTGTGCGTGATTTCGGAAACGAAAGGATGGAGAATGTGATTCTGTGCATCGCTTCTATCGAGCATAGATTTTGCTTATCATTTATGAAAACAATGTATTGTTTGGAATAATGTATTACGAATTCTGAGGGAAAATTTAGACGTCGTTATTATTCTGTCCGTCGAGAATTATTATTATGCTAAAATTGTCATAGTCGATATCGTCACTTTCTAAGTAAAACGTCTTTTCAAGTTTTTATCAGTTTTAAGTCGTAGTCAAACAAACATAGGATTAAAATTTCTAAAAGAAAATCAACTATCGCAATAATGATCTTCATAATTGACAATAGAATCAATTGCCTTAGGCTCATATTATCAGTTTAAGGTATTTACTACTTCTATAAATAAATAGTATGTTTTAACAACATAAATACTGTTTTAACAAAACTACTAATATTACGATGATAAAAGATAGGATATTATCCAAAATATATGCGTAAAGACAAAATGACAAATACAATAAACTAAGCATCAAAGCTATTAATAAAAAAGGGGGACGGTTTAATTAAATTAAGTAAATGGATTAATTGATGAAAAGAAAAATAATTAAGAAAAACAATAATTTATTTTATAAAGAAATATTGCCATTTTATCGGTATTTTTCTCAAATGTAAAAGATTCTTGATTTTGCGATGATTTATTCTTAAAGAATTATAAACTGTGGTTTTTCTTCTTTTAAAAGATTTACAATTACACTATATAATTTATTAATCCACTAATGCATCATTATAAAAATGAAGTTTGTCGATGTATTTCGATACTAAATTTATTTTTCAATTACGCGAATAGATTACAGAAAATATAGACTACATATTCCAAACTATTTATTTAGGCACAATCATCATCTGCCGCATAAACAAATCCGTATTCTATAGCGTTAAAAATACTTTTAAAAAATCGCTTTTATAGTTTAGAATTTCTAAAAACATTTTAAAATAAATATGCTTTTGTAGTATCCTGATAGTCATTAAATAGAAATATTCTTTACCATTGTTCCTTTAATCCAGATATATTATGTTATATTTAATGCATCCGATGTATGCACTTTTAACATTTTTTTCAGTAATTTTCTTTTCAGTTGCGTGTATTCGCTGATGCTCAGATGGCACAATAGATCACACACTGATCTAAATTGTACACGTAGTCAAAAAAGTTCCAAAATAATATAAAACCCCGCAATGTTAAATAAATTTTAAATATAAGTAGAAATTATAAGATAATTATAAATATTAAGTTGAATTGTATTAATGCAATATTTTATTAGAGTTTTAATGATCGAATTTGATAATTGACCTTTGTTTATAAACATCATACAAATTCTCGACAAAATAATCATGTATTTTTTTTTTTAACTTACTAATAATGTAACGTATTGATTTGCAAAACGTGTTTATTCATCACGTTAATAAAATATTGAAGTGATGAAAGTATGGCAAGTAAATAATAATTAAATAGTTGAATAAATCCAATTTTAATTTTATTGGAAATTCATCATTACTCATTTAATGCATTCGGTACATAATCATTCAAAAAATGTGCAATTAGTAAAAATATAACCTCAAAACAATGGTTGTCGTTTTATAAATTTTACAGGAAAATAGTGGTTCTACCCCAAATACGCAAGTGTTCCTTCATGTTAACTTAACAGAAACGAAAACAAACAACTTTTTACTTTATTAATAGACTTTCATTGTAATAAGACATTAAGTAGCTTTTTTACGAATTTAATACACTAAGAATTTTCTGGATGTATTCAAATATTGTTCACGCTATAAACCAATTAAAAAATGTTATTAACTGCTTGCAATATAATGATATTACGTTAAAAAAGAAGCTTGATGAAGGAAGTAACGCGATATTATTTTGCGAATTATTTAAATATTTATTTGGGAGAAAAATGACGGAAATTAAAAAGAACAGAAAAATACGAATATCAAAAACTTGTTCGGCAGACTGTATTACATTTTTCAAATACACATCCCTTAAGAAGATAATAAATACTTGTCGCGATCACGACTGTGAAATAATAAGAATTAACGCGTACTGGAAAGAATATTCCGAGTGCTCGGAGCAATCTTTACAAGATATCAGCAGCGATATTAATTGGCTCGAAGTCGTAATAACTCGACACTCAATAATACATTATCCGCGAAAATCTGGGCACCGGCGGATCGATCGCCGTGAGGTAACTAGAACACTCCAGGCGACGCGCGTTAACGTTCGAATTATCGATAGGTGTGTATACTCACTCCAATGAATTCCGGACAATCAACGGCGCTCCGCACGACATTCCCGGGACATGTATTTTACATATCGGGCAACTTTCTCGCGCGGGAACGTTCACAAGCGCGACTGAACGGGTGGGGGAGGGCGACTCAAAGAGGAGGCACACGAGCTTAGATAATGGCCGATGATCATAGCGATGAAAGTAAATAAGCCCGGAGGGTTAAGGCCCCGCTTGCTGAGGGATACCGGCCCAGACGACCGTCAGCTAGTTTCTAACCTACCGCTCTCTCTCTCTCTCTCTCTCACTCTGCTTGGCTTTGCATCCGCCAAGCACATATGCGCGCATTGTGCACCCATTACTGCTCAATGAAGAAAACGCACTGATTGCGCGTGTATGCGTGCGTCCGAGCGCGAGTGAAAAAACCGGTACAGGTGCTACGAACCGAACCTCTTCTGATTTCGAGTTACCTCTCGCTCTTTTTTTCGAGATTTGCACTTTCTCGTCTTTTGCTCTAACTTTCTTTCTCTATTTTTATATACATTTATTCGAACTTTCAATTTGTTAATACATATTAAGTGACAGGTAGGGTCCTAAAAAATTTGATGATTTTATCAATTCAAGTAAAAAGACGAACTCGGGAGCAATTTGCGAAAGATTTTAAAAACCACATGATCAAGTCACTATTTAATTTGCCTCTTTTTTAATTTATTACAAGCATTTTTGTACACTTTTTTAAAAATATTTCGCTTTAAATACAAAATTTTTAATCGGATAATAATAACCATTCCATAATTTCTTCGTTTAAAACAAAAATACTTCAAAATCCTATTATATGCGTATTATACAAATTTTTATGCCCGAATAAAATATATTATAATACACGAATGTAATCTTCAAGCATATTTTTATAAAGAAATAAAAAAGCTTTCCTTATTTTATGCGTCACTAAATTTTTGTTACTCCGACTACAAGAATTTCAGATAGATAATACTATTAGAAAGGTATAGAAACTAGAAAATAATTTGTTTAAGAATAAAGATAATTTAGACTTTAATAAGAGATTATTAGTGTTAAAAATATCAATCACCAGTTTAAATTTGAACTTAATAAGATGTAGCTAGCTTTAATGCAGAAGAACATTAAAGATTACTGATTTCTTGAATATTTCTAAGCGAATAAATTTATATCTTATGAATTCGAAAGAAATTATCGGAGAAGCAAAACTTAATATGAAACAGTATTAAAAATTTTAAATGTTTTCAAGTCTTTTACATAAGTTCACTTTGAAAATTTATCGAATCCTAATTAGAAACTAGTTATTTCTAATAAGATTACAGCATCAAGCGGCAGCTCTTACACATTTGAACTTAATATTACATTGGCTAGCCACTAATAACTATTAACAAATTTCCAGAATTTCGTTCGTTTAACGACGGCGACGACGACGACAGAGATAAAGACGCTAAATATGGCAAGGAAACTTCCTCATAGGTTGCCCGCCCGACCTTTCCTTTATCCCATGTCACTACTGATTGAACATATTTCCACGAGCGATGAGAACTTTTCCTTTAAATAATAAAATCCTATTTGTAATTTAGCATCATCATTTGAGCATCTAGGTAAGACATCACATATAATATATGATATTAGCATATCATCAATATGTATTCAAACATTTACATAAAAATGTATAAATAAATAAATAAATACATGAGATATTAAATTGAAAAAATACTATTTTAGGATTTTTTATAATAGATCTCATAACGTAATATTACAATATAATAACAATATTATAATTATTAGTTGTTTTTTTATCAAAAATTCACGAAATACGCAATAAAATATAGTTTCATTTTTTCATCTAAATTATAAAAATTAAACTGCTAATTTTTTAGTTATAATATTTTGTTTATCAATATTCCGTAATTTAGAAACTTTCTTTTTTTAACGAGAGTGGCACTTATTATGATTAACTTAGAGTAATGGAAATATACATACTGTCAGTTTCACTATTTGCTCATAAACATGACAAAAATCTGTAATCATTTTAAATAAACTTTTTTTAAATTTATGCATAAATATAGCATTGTGGAATATGTGTTTTATGCTTACAAAATATTATTTGATATGAAAGAAAGATTTTTTTAAATATCATGATTGTAATTAATAAAAATTTTCAAGAACTTCAGGAATCTTTTCAATTGAAAACGTTAATAAAATTGCGATTAAGACTTTGGACTTGGCTTCACTTTGACTGTAGATATGCATGTGGTTGAGTTTTGGAAGACATTAATATATATGTTTATGGAAACGTATGTATATATGCCAATATAAGTATGCAAGTTATAATTACCAAATTGTATCAGATTAAGCAAAACTCAGCTTTAGGTATAATATAACTACCTTAATTATTATAATTAAATCTAATATAGTCAAAAAAAGTTGCTGTATATAAAAAATGATGTGCTTCATATGATTATATACGTATTAAGCGTGCTTATCATCAAAATTAGAATTTTTTTTCATAAACCTTGCATTTAGTATTTTTTTTAATTTCATCAGAATGATTTCATCATTATGAGAAGTTATTAAATCAATTTTGTATTATTACAAAACAAGGACAGTCATTAGCTTAAAATAATATATTCTCAGAAGTTGATAAATAAAAGTCATGAAATAAATGTATGTAAAATAAAGTTGGTTAGATTTCTTATGATTTTTTAATCCATACCTATGATGCATATAAATTAATAATATATATATACGTATGAATTTACAAAGATAGTTTTCAATTAGATAATCTCAAAAATTCAAAACATTATTCTCGTTATCATTTTAATATATTTTTACTTGTGCACGATTTTTCGTTGACACCGTATATAATTTAAATTCATCCTTATCTGTATAAGGTACTACAAAACACGTTTTATTTTATTTTCAATCAGTTTGAGATTTAATCGTTTTTAAATATTTTAAAACGTATAAATATATGCACAATTTAGTATTTTTAATATTGTCTGACGTCAACAGCCTCTCAGTCGGATATTGGATTGCAGTCAACTTTCCCGTACGGCGCCATGATCGCAGTGATATGCCACTTATCACGACGCTTGTCATTATTCACAAACACGGTATGAGAAGAAAACTCACTACTGATAAAAGTTATAAATCTCAAAGATTGGTGATTATTCAAAAAATAATTTCAAATTGTGAATGTTACCTACTGCTATGACATAAACTGTTTTTACTTGAATGGTTAAGAAAACACTTAGGAAGGTCATATTTATCTTTTTTGCATTGATAAATCAATACCCTTAAATTTTATGGACAACTATATTTATCGATAATCTCTATTTGATAAAGCAAGCTTTCTAAAAATAATATACAAATAAATAATTTTATTTTCTGAGTTAAATCATTTATTAAAATGTCTAAATGGCTTAGATCTTTTTTTGTAAAATTATCGTATCATTTCTCTTCGATTCAGAGACATCTATGAAGTTCAGTCAAAATTATTATTAAAATCGGTTGAACTTAATACAATTAATAGAGTATTTTTAGCAGACTCTTATGAAAAGTTTTATTAAGCTAAATACGTAATAATTAAATCGTTTTTTTTAAATAATTTGTCATTATATATATATATATATATGGTGAATTTGCTATTCGATTATATTTAACAGCTAATTTAAGTTGAATTGATATATTTGACAGTCTTACGTATTATTACTCTACTCTAAAATTCTAAATAATAAATTTCCAATATATATATATATATTGCAATATATAATATCTGCAATTTTTCTTATTTTAATTTTATATTATATTAAATATTTTATTACAGTACTCGAAATTTTCTCATAATAACAGGAGAAAAATATAAAAAGCAATTTTTATTCAAGTATAATATAAAATATAAAATATCTGAAACTACAATAAAATTTATAATATTTCAAAAATGTTTTACTTAAATTTAGTTTGAATTTTTTTTCATGCTTAATTTTAATAGGCTAATCTTAATTATAAAAATCTTAAATGTAATTGTTTATTAATTAGATTTCATAAAATTACCTAATCATAAATTAAAAAATTTTGTCTTAAGGTCTTAAGATTTTGTTTTATAAACAGTGTAATGAAAGTATAAATTTTAAAAGCTTTTAAAATTTACTAAGATTTTCAATGTATAAATAAAATTTTAAATGTATTGTACATTCTTATTTAATTAAAGCAATAATGCGAATTTTTATTATTTTCCAATTATAGAGTAATTATAAAGAATCAATAATCGTTAATTTTACGTTAAACATCTTATTATAACAGTGCATGTACATTGTGCATGAAAGATAGTGAATTATATTGGTTTTCTTGAATTATTCTAATTACGTTAACTAAACAAAATTAAAATAATTGTCATAAAAAAATTTGTGATACAATTTATTAAGACATAAAAAATAAAAACTAATATACCTCATATTTAGTAAACTCAATAAAAACAAATTAAACTATTTTCATGTCAGTTGATTCATAAATCCTATTATCATACTTAATTTTATTTTCACTTTTTTTTTAAATGTTTAGTTTATATTGGAATCGTCTAAATTATTGCATTCTGCTTTAGATAAAATCGAACATTTTGATATTTAAGTCAACGGCCTCTTGGTATCAAAAGATTCCTAGATTGTCTGCAGATAATTTATAATAAACCGTTTTATCTTCTGGAAGTATCGTCTACCTTTGCTTACACACACTATCGTTAGATATATTTTCGTTTTTTAATAGGACAACTATAAAGAAAGCTTATTTTTCTTTACAACTTTTTAAAAAATAATGGAAAAATCAAGTAGTCTATATTTTTAGTAAGTTATTAATATGCGTAAAATATTTAAAAATTCTTTTTTAATTAATATTTTTTTAATATGTAGTAAACATAAGTTTGATACCTATAATATACCTATGATCTATAATAAGAGTGCCAATTTTCAATTACACTTTTTATGTAGCATAATTTTTTGACTAAAAGAGATTTTTAAAATAATTATCATTTGTAATAATATTAATAAACGTGTACACGAGCTTTTCTTTACCAAATGCAATTATTATCGCATGTACGAAAATAATAGTAGCAATTATTTCATTATCCAGTGTATCAAGAATAATAATAGAAGATATTTTGCATATGTATGTGTGTAAATGAAAGATCTAGTAATCAGTGTACAACTTTTCTAACTGTGAATACAACTACACTTTATTATTCTCGATTTACTAGACAATCAAATAATCATTATTATTTTTTCTCTCCAGATTACCGACTTTTGTCAAGTAACTACTATGCCGACTGTGATTAATAAACCTTGTACGAATATTTGTATTTCAAACTTCCCTTCGTATAATTATTATACATTTTATATATGTTTCTAAACAAATAAATAATGAAATGTTCGAAAGTGACCGAATTAGACTTATTACAAATGCTTGTTATTTTTTTGTTATTCTAAATTTACCATTAATATATTTATTACTATATTTCTAGATTAGTGAATATTTATATTGGTTAGAAATAACAATTAACATTTTTATAAATAAAAATATTTTTATATAAAATTATTTACAGATCCTTTTCTGTATGATACGTGTTTTATACATGTTGCACTTCAGAAAATAAGATCTGAAAATAATATTATACGATAATCATAAAATGATCTAAAAATGTACTATTAGGTAAGTGTGACGTATTTTTTAAAAAGATATAAGATATTTTATAAGATATATAAAATACTTTATTATTTTATTAATAAATTGGTATATACATATATAAAATTATAGATTTTAAATAATATAAATAATAATGTTTTAGATATGGCACTTACGTGAAAATTTTAATCATTTGAACTCGTAAGTTTTATTACACATTAGTCTAATATGTTAAAAAAATTTCAAACGTTTAAATTAATTTTTCTTTTAATAAGAATTTTATTTAAATATTACTTTAAAAATTTTTTTTCAATTAAAAAACTCTCCTAATTTTTTAAATAAGTATGAGATTATTTTAATCTTTTAAATCATGGTATTAGTATATGCATGACTACATTATTATTATTCGGCTAAATATTTTGATTTCATCATATCGAGACAGTATTAATATTTAAAAATATAAATTATATTTGAATATTAACCATTAAAAGTCTATTTACTTATAATCAGTATAAGCAATTGATACACTAAATAATTCATTAAAATGAAAATTCTTTTTAAAATTTATGTACTTTTTAAAATTCAAATTATAAATATTGTATTTATTAATGAAATCGCTTCCTGCAAAAAACTCATAAGACTTATAAAAATATATACACGAAAATTTATTTAATTTTTATGTATTTTTTCATTATTTATCAAATGTATAAATTTATAAAATAAGGAAACTATTTTTATGAATGATTTAAAAAGCCAATCATGTAATTTTATATTTACTTTGAAATAAATGCAATGTCTATATTATGGGAATATTTATTTTTATTAAATAATATCATTTATTAATCTCTATACTTTTAAAATTATGTAAAAATAATAATCTCAAAAAAATAAATAGGAATAATTCAATAATATTTGCCCTCAAAATTAACTTATCGCTTAAATCTTAAAAACACAAAATGCAAAAACTTTTAATAGATTTAATAATAATATTTATTTGAAAATTACATACTCTTGACCTTTATTAATTTTAAAAAACAAAGTGATAGTAACAATTGTTTTTAGGGGTTATTCAAACTAATGTACATATTTGAAAATTGAAGTTTTATTGTAAAGCCAATAAACTTAAGCAAATATTTTCCAAAATAAAATATGTTAGCAGCTCTTTTACAAGTATTTAAACGAATATGATTCTCATGATATTTAGTAAATACCTAAAAATTACATCGAGCAGTTTATTTTTCAATTACAGTTCTACATTGATAAAGTGGCTTTTCCTGGATCATAATTGAAGAATAACGGTTAAATTAAAAAATGTTGCGTAAAAACGAAAAAGATAGCTCAATGTGCGGAATAAATGCTGAAAAATCGAACATAAAAAGATCTAAACTAATACCGATACACGCGGGCGCGCACACATACAAACCTGAACATGTTTTGTAATTATCATATTTTCTTTGGCAGCGCTGTGGAAAAAACATCCACGAAAAGTCGCATAAAGCCTCCTCCAGGATGGAAGTGAAGTTTAGCTCAAAGTAAATAGGACACCGCTATTGAGAGAAAAGTACCTCGCGTAACGTGGAGGCGACGACTCGCCTGGTGGCCCATACACCCACTTGCGCGCGCTAAATTAGTGGGGCATTCAGTCGCGATGGCAGTGCGTGTGCAAGTGCGCGCCAGAATCAAGGCCGGACGAGTGAGATTAGGATCATTAGACTCGGTGCAAAATCGTCGCTTTTCCTCGAGAATACTTGGAGCTTGCGCGGTGAGCGACCCGAGCTTTTTGCGCCTTGTTTTCTGCGCGACGCAAACCTACCAACACCAACTCCGACGAATTCTCGAAATACTGATTTTCGTGACAAGTGCCAAGGCTGATACGACTTCAGTAATGGGAAATAATGGGTAAGCTTCTTGTTATATATATATATGAGCTTTGCACTTTTCAAACTATGACATACTTGTGATTATCTTCAATTATTGGTAAAAGAATCTTTTTGTTTCATACGACATTCATTGTAATTTACTTAATTATGTTTTAAGTAGCCTGAATGAAGAAAATTCTTATGCTTGCACTATCTTAGTTATACAATTTGAATATTTTTTAAATCATCTTTATAATACAAATGTTGTATGAGAAGTATAATTTTTATGATTAGTACTAGTTTTAAAAATTTTCAAAGAAACATTTAAGAAATTAATAAAAATTAAGGATTATTACTTATTAATATCATTCATTAATATACATTATATATGCAGTTTTTCAATTAAATAATTGTTCAAGTAGAAATTAAAAAATATTTTTCATAATTTTTTGGCCTTATATTTTATTGATGTAATTATATGTTGCACCACTGAACAATCTTTAAAATTAAATTAATGATTTAAATAATCAAGTTAAGTAAATACGCGATACATTTCTATATATTTTATATTTTTATATATTGTATATTTTTAACTGTACAACTTATAAACTTATGGAAAAATTACTGTTTTAAACGTTAAATTTCATGTATGTTACAATAAATAAATTTAAATAAAAACTATATGTTTCTTCAATTAAAAAATTATATTTATACATTACATAAGTGTTTTTTACATTGACTCATGTTTCATTTAAACTTACTTTCTAATACATAATTTCACATATTTTTCTAATACAGGTATATAAATAAACAATACTTATATTGCGTAAATAATGAAATATTTTACACGTGTATTTCAGCAGAAATTTATAATTACAATTATTATAATTATATGTACAACTGGCGTTTCTTTTTCTTATAAAATATTGTTGAAAACATAGTCTTCAATTTAGGAGATAATCACAGAATCATTTGACAACTGTTTTGAAACATTGTCTGCTTCATTATTAAAATTTCGTCTATTTTTTTCTTCTTGTGAAAATATTGATTTATCCATTTTTTCGTTTTCACCATATAAGTCAATGCCTTTTGAGAGGTAACACACAATTACATCGAAAAATACTCCAACCAAACATAGAGCTGAAATAAGAATTTATTTATTTACTCTATATGTGGGACAGTAAAAACGTAAGAAGTAAAATTATTATGTAAATTTTGTATTTATGTGATAAAAAGATCATTTTCTTTATAATAATTATTTCGAAATATTAACTCGAATAAAACTCGAGATTAGAAAATGTGTATTGAAAATCTAAAATTATGATATATGTAATTATTTGTAAAGCAACAGAGTAGTATAATCATTTTGGGTGAGCTAAGAAAAATTAATACTTAATAAAGTTTCTAATTCGGAATAAGTTAATAACTTTTGCACTCTATTAAATATCATTGAAAAAAGTAAACCGTAAATATAAAAACTATTTAATCAATAAAGTAAATTCATAAATGTAACTTCGTTACTCCAACCGAACTTTTTTTCATTTTACTTATAATAAGTTACAAATTTAAATGGCATCATTTTGGCCTTATAATATTATTTAAGTTCAGACAAGGAATAAAAATACTTTAATCGTCGATAACTATACAACTAATTATAATCGATTCGATTTAACCGACCTTATCATTCGTGTTAAACATTTTAACTATACATGTGTTCATCATAATTTATTATAAAAAAAAAAAAAACAATATCCAATCACAATATTCTAATACTGTACTAACTCGCAGAAATCAAATTAACGTAGTATCGAAAATTGTCTCTATGATAGAACCAGCAGTTGCCCTTTTTCTTGCAGGAGATATCCCAGATGAGACAGGTAGAGTCCATAACGGCCCCAAAAAAAATTGGTCCAGGTATCAGTGCGAAGAGAGACACCACCATGAGCGCAACACCCTGAGCTAGGCTTTTATCCCGTGTCTCTACGCATCTGTAGTTGAGAAGGACATTGCCTATCCTACCCGAACAGCCAAGGACATTGATAATCGCCAAAACGACCGAAAAGATAATGTAGGGCTGGAAGCAATTTTGCTTACACGGACCAGCCGTTACTGTGTCACCGCTCGATTGAAGTACATTTGAAGCCAGGGATCCGTCGTCCAAACGAAGGGACGCGCCTTCGAGGTGACGACTAGTGAACACAGAGATGGAAGTCGAGGAGACGCAGGCGCAATCACCGAAGGTCGTATCATTGACAATGGTGCGACAGCCGGCATGGCAGGCAGAAAAAAATGTTCTTCTGGTGTCTTCGTGGCAAACCGGTGCGTACTTGACAAGTTCACAATTACACGCCGCATTACAAGGCGTCGTTAAATTCATCCTGCAAACGGAATTATTTTCAGAATTAACTTTCTTTTCATTTGTAAATGATTTATATGCTTTGTCTGGAAAATCTATTTCCTTTTTTACGCTGACAATCAGCAGAAATGATAATACGTATAATGATATAAGATGCAGTCACTCCTAATGTAAGCACTTAATATCTTTCATTTAATTTAATTCGTGTTTTAAATAAAGATACACATTTGCGCCATTTCAAAAACGTTTTATTTAATTTTGTAGAAGCTTATAAAAACTTTGGTCATGATAAATGATTAGTAGACATGTAACGAGTTTTAAAAGATAAGTGCTCATAAATGTATTCATTAAATTAAATAAATTTATAATCCTAAATATCAAGACGCAAGTTTAGTGTACATAACTTGATTAAACTTTTATCAAAATAAAAAAAAATATTTTTTTTTCAAATTTTCAAAAAAATTTTAAATTAAAATAAAATTTATATTTTTAATCTGTATAAGTATTTTTTAAAATCTAAATATTTCTGCTTTTTACTTTTACGAATCACATATAAGGTTCCTTTTAAAAAATCATTTAAAAAACAATTTACTTTACTATTAACATAAACGAACAGTTTTAATTTTTTAAATGACAGAATATAATATAATTACATTATTATGTAATTAGTAAAATTTTATGGTTTACTTGTATGAATTGCCTTATAAATATAATTTAAAAAGTTAATTTAATTTTTTTTGATATTTTTTAAGTCATTTATAAATTTTAAATTAATGAATTGAATAGATACAAGAAAAAGACATAAAAATAATAATATTATCACTTTTCCATGAATGCCAAATAAAACATAGTGAAATATAAAAAAAAATTTTTTTACCCATTTTTGAATAGTAATTCGAAATCTTAGTACATATCTAACAAGTAAAACTCACATTGACGTATTGAAATTGACTCCTTCAATACTTCCAGTACCACATCCAAGGTACATAAATGAGATCTGACCCAAAAAATAGAAAAGCCCAACAATAACGTTCCAAAACAACAGAGGCCTGGCGGGTGGTTTAAATTTACCAATTACAATTCCTGAAATAAGAAAGCCGAGAACCATTCCCAACAAAGTGAGTGGACCTATTACAAAATAATTGCAAAAAATAAAATATTATCCTATATTATTCAGATATTAATTAAAGGAGAATTTATTATAAACATTTGTTTTAAATATATTAATCACTTCGCAAAGTTTATAATATTTACTTTTGTAAAAAAAGGTCCATATACTATAAAAGTTGTTGAATTAAACAATATATTATTTAATCTACAAATTTAAAAATAAAAATTTTATTATATATATATATAAAATTTTCATATCAAATTTTATAATGTAAAATATATAGGATCAAAATTAAAAATATATATGATCAAAAGTAAATATTTTAAATTAGTTCGTTATATTCGGCAACATTGACCAAAGTAATACCACTTACCTGTTATTATTGTGCCTCCACCTGGAGAAGTTTGAAATTGAATTTCCAAATACTTAGAAACGTAGTTCATGAAGGGAGAGGCACTCAAAACATAAAAAACACCACTAAATATATTTATCATCAACAATTTATTCGTCAATATTCGTTTCATCGTTTTAGGAAATTCTTTAAGCGATGGTTTTTCTTTTAACTGCTTCCTTTCTTCAGATTTACTCGATTCAATTTTTAAAGGCACTTCATTTTCCTAGTAGAAAATAAGAAAACTGCCATAATAAATCATAGTTACGTATATTAAAATTAAAGAAATAAATTTATCATAATTAATTTCGTATGAAATAATGAAAATGAGATTTTGTATTTTTTTCTTGAGGTAATTTTGTTCATATTTATAAGATTGATTCAAAATTTACTTAATAAGATAAAATTATTAAGTTACCTATAGTATTATTTATATAACGATTATTTAATTTTATAATTCACTCTCCTCTAATATTTATGTCAACAATAATATACTCACATTTAAGCATTTTTCCTCTTTACTCGATCTCTTAGGCTTTTTTAATTCCTGTGGGAACATTGCAAGAAGTACAGAAAAAATTGACATTGTGACTCCGAGAATAATCCATCCAAGCCACCAAGCACCTAACCACCTTGGATCCTTTTTATCAATTATGGGATGCAAGTTTGGATCTATGTAAAGGTTCAGGCAAAGATAACCGAGAACAAATCCTAAGGCTGGACCGACTGTTCGCAACGCAAATGTAAAACCTAAAATATTTATTTTAATATTGTAATTATTATGCAGTATATAATTGTTTCCAAAAATTTAATTTATTACAAAGTAATTAATATTTATAGCTACATTGTAATAGAAATAATCGTAGCTAAGCTTTCAGAAATGAAAAATGGTTTTCTTAAAATTTATTACTCGTATAACGTAAAAGATTCTAAAACTTTATTTTTTCATCACCTAACTATATAAAAATTTTATATAAAAAAGTCATAAAAAAATAATCAAAATATATATAAAATTATTTTAAAGACAGATTAAGAAAATTTCATTACAAATTTTTAGTACTTAAATTACTTATCAGACAAAATTAATCAGAGTTGTTCTGGGATTAAAATATAATGTGGTAATGAAATCTAGATATATCATCAAGTAGCTTCTTATAATATCGACAAGTTTATCTAAATATTTATTTTAAAATATTCATCTTTACTATATCTAATTTTTTTAAGTTATATATTCCATAAGTTTTATTCATAATCATTAATTTTTCTTGTTTTATTCTCTTCGTATTAATTCAATTTCAATTATATTTTATTAAAATGACATAATTAATAAATCTAAAATCTCTTTAAAATAGTTAATGAATTTTAAATAATGTAAGAATTAATTATATCTGAATTATAATTTTGAATTTTGAATTTAAGAAATTAGACGTATTAAATTATATTAACAAGGATATACATTGTGTTTTATAGATTTGTAAATTAAATTTTAATAAATATACTCAATGTGAATCATTACAGTTGCATTATCTTTGAGTCTTTTAAATCTATCCAAAGCTTCTAATTCATGATCATCTAAAAAAGTAAACTGGCACGTTTTCTTGATTCGATTATGTTCATTAACTGGCGCAAAATTATCAAGAACAATCTATCACTTGATAAAGTTGATCAAATGTAGATACGACTAAAATACTTTCGTAAACTCGTGTAAAATTATTGTTATTGTGTCAGGGTAATAATAATAGAAGAATTTTTCAATAAAAACTATTCAATATTATAAAAAAATATTTTCAGTAATTAAAGAAGCATCTGCCAAATATAATATTTCTAAAACACTTTTTAAGTATATTATGATTTTGTATTTTTAAAAATTTTTTAATATTATTAGAAATTATATATAATTATAAAAATTAGCGCTGTTTTTTATTTATTTTAAATATTTTAATATTTTTTAAAGTATTTATAAACAATAGTATTGCTAAAAATTTGAACAAATTCTTAGAAATATCAAAATTAAGAATTCTGATCGATCTCTAAAGTAAAACAAATATAATAAAGGAAATACAAAATTATTAATCTCGGTATGTGGGAATTATAATTGATAAGTATACAATTTAAAATGTATTATATTTTATAAAACTGATCAAGATTTCAAAGATAAGACTAATTTTGTTTCTTGTATGGATTTATGTATCTACTCATACGTTCAAAATATTAAGATTTTTTATCGTGTAATCTTGTGTAAAAAATAAAAAGTACAAGCGAGTGAAATATTAGACTGCTAATATATATCCAAACATTTTATTGTAAAATTATGCAAATATTCTCAGTTTTCTTAATAATAATAAATATTACAATTTTTAATATAATACATAAATATAAAACTTTTTGATATTAATTTAAAATTCTTTTAATTACATTGAAATATAGAAATTCATATTCTTTTCATTATCTTACACAAGTGTCTACATGTTTTCAATGAAAATATCAAAGGGTTTTTTAGTAAACATAAAATAATTTAGAGCTAACGAAACTTAAAATTTTCATTGATAGAATTGTTACCGCATTACTACAAGCTTCTAACGTTATCTATCTTTTGTTATATTCTCTCCACTAGTCACTTTCATTAATGAATAGAAATACAACAACTCAAGTCTAAAGATATAAATAAGTAATTTCATACTAATAAGGAATTTGGAATCCATAAACCACCTCTTCGGATAAAAAATGTTCACCATTTTATTATTCTTTCGCTGACCATATTATAAACACACAGTCATAAAAATATTCATACACAAGTAATGACATTCAGTGTTTCCATTCATTCTCAAATATATCTCTATCTCTGTTATTTGTAGACATAGTTTTTTGAACCATCATATTCATAATACTTTTGGTATTCTTTGCGTTAATAATCAACATCTCAACGATATTCTTAATTGTAAATTATTCAACCGGACATTTTATGTAAATAGTACTCACTAATTTCATTAAATTTAATCGATATGAATAAGGTAATAATTTTGAATAATATAAAACGAGTAATTACAATTTTCTATTTGTATTTAATCTTATTATTCATTAATTGTGTCTATTAAATATTCTATAGACACATTAAATTATTTAAAATATTTTCAAGCATCATATATGGTAAATAACCTAAGGTAAAGTCATAACTTAGCAAATACAAAAATGAAGAAATACACAAATAATCTTGGAATAACGTTCGAAAATTTATTAAGCAAACGAACGAACCTAAAAGCATGGGGGTGTTCTTCTTCTTTGTGTTGTCATCCATATAAGTTTGCCCGAGACCATAATAGAGTGTCGTCCCGATGCCAAGGATGAACTGAGAGAAGAAAACGAGGAGCCTAGGTATGATGCTCGTGTCAGTGAGGCTGCTGTCATCATCACAACTCTCCGGTCGGGTATCTCTGGAGCACATTGGCAGATCACTTTTGTGACCGACGACACCACGGGACACGAGGCTCGCGTTCAAGTACTCACTCGTGAGGGCAAGAGCATCCTGGCCGGCCCCGTAAATTACGTGAGGTAGTGCGAGCACAAGGCAGGATATGGCGCTGCAGCCGACCCCGACGGCGATCCACCGCGGCCTATGACCTGAGCCCCCGTAATAGATCAACAGGATCGAAAGGATCTGAGATATCTCGTTGCCCGATAGAATAATACCTGGATAACAGGAATTGGTTCACTAAGATTCTTATTACTGTGAATCATTAATTAATTTTTCGGAATAATTATTGTCATACGCGATGTGAAAATAATATTAAAAGAGATTTGAAAACGAATCGGTGGAAAATTATTTCTATTAATTAAGAAATTTTTTTTATTAAATGAAAATATAACAGA
The DNA here is from genome assembly GCA_018907185.1 of Platyscapa corneri. Taxonomy (NCBI): domain Eukaryota; kingdom Metazoa; phylum Arthropoda; class Insecta; order Hymenoptera; family Agaonidae; genus Platyscapa; species Platyscapa corneri. The sequence goes on from JACCHW010000017.1 coordinate 2,645,473, forward strand.
ATAATTTACCTTGAATATAAATTCATCAATCTTTAAAAAAAGTTTTTTAAAGACAAAAGATAAAGTGATAATTATAAATATATTTCTATTAAACTTATCATTTTCTTAATTTCTCATGTCTTTTAAACTAAACTTGATATTCTGAAATCTGATTATACTTATAATAATATTTAAAGATATTTGCATCAATTTCTTCTCAAATATTATTATTCATTGTAAGTAACAAAATGGTAAATTTAGCACAGAGCATTTCTTCTTATATTATTCACCTTCTAAAGTATATATATGCTTTGCTATTATATAATTTATATTTATAATATTCAGATATACTTTTGAGACCCTTGACAAATCTAAAATATATGTTATTGTGTATCTCTTGAAAGTTTTCCATAGTTTATTTATAGAATATAAACAAGGATTACTTGCATGAAATATAACTTTTATCATAATTCAAAGATCTTTTTCATATAATTTTAAATTTCATTCTTACGATTATTATCTCAAATTATCAGTTTTGTTCAATAACTAAAACAAGCCTATCGCCTATTGAGATAGCTACATAAGATCTTAATAAATAAGTAAAATGATTAGTTACGATTACTATTGAAAATAAAATATCTTACAGAAATATTGTACATCATCATAATTTAACGGAAAAATTATAAAAACATTTGCGGGTTTTTTAATTGTAAATATGAATGAATAATAGAAAGTTGCAATTTCACATGAAATTTTTTATAGAAGCCGACATTTTTCTTTCAATAATGTACGTCAGTTTCACAATGCAATAAGCTAATCTTAAATAATTTTAATTTACACATATAAGTTATCAAGCTAAATGTAACAGTTTTCACTTCTTCAATTACACCTACTAATATATTACTCACTACTTATCTACGTGATATGTTTCACACGCATAGATATGAAAAATTAAGTGATTTTTATAAGATTTTTTTTAATAAAAATTTTATTTGTTAAACAAGATAAAATAAAAGGATTTTTTCATTTTTTATATTTTTTATATTGTTGAAACTATATTACTTCGTATAAGTATACTTATCTAAAAATTATTATAAATATTTTAATAGATAAGACTTTATAATACAATCCATGAATCATGACTTACGTTATTTATAAAAATTAAATGATATCATATCAAACGTTAAAAAATGAAACTATTTGTTAGAAAAATTAAGATTAGAAAATAAGTTAAAATTTGAAAAAATACAAATTCCATTAAATAGCCGATACTATTGAAAGTCTAAAACAAGAAAATTTGTAATAAATGTACAAAGTCTTAAACAATTACACATGCAGTTTCATTAAAACACCATTGGGAAATATTTTTATAAAAACATTTTCTTTGTTAAACAATTGGCGTATAAATAAATTTTATATAAAATTAAAACCAATTTAGTTTAATTAAAATAATCAATTAATAACCAACTCCTTAAAAATTATATTCGTAATTTAATAATATGGAGGAGGACTTCATTTAGAAAACACGTCCAAAAAATGATATAATCTTCAATCTCATTTTGAGAATGGTTACGCAATCTTCGATATGTATTGATAAGAGTTAACTAAAAAGATTCATAATCAATGTTATTTTCCATATTCATTTCAAGATAATCAAAATACTATTCTAGAAACAAGTTGAAAACAAGGTTGTAGTATGTACAATTATCTGTTTCAATATTTTTAAATTAATAAATATTGTTAACTAGTAGTATTTAAATTATTTTTTAACTATCGCGTCAAGTAAATGTAACCTAAATAGTTTTTTTAGATCTCAGTATAATCTAAAATACTGTTTAAAACTTTTTAAACTTACATTAAATTTATTATCAGATTATTATTATTCTTATTATTATTGTTTCTATTGTTGTTTTTGTACAAAATACTATAATAAATTATGACAATATAAAATAAAATTATTATTAATTATATAAAACATTTTAATGCAATCGTAAAGCTATAATTGTTAATATCTAAAAGGTTTTTTCGTATAAAAGTATAACAAATATTAAGGATCTAAGACCAGATCGATGATATTGACCTAACGATTGGACATACAATTGATCCAAATGAAAAACTTAAAAGGGATAAGATTGAAATTATTTTTTAAAAAAACTCTCATGAAGTAAAAAAGAGCTTACCGGTGGTTCGACTAGGGATCTTGAACCGCTTCTCTAAAGTAGTTAAACTTACAGCGATGTAAATAAAAGCCATCGATTGTACGGTGCCTAATAGTCCATAGACCGCAATGAAGCTTCGCGTTGTCGCCAGATTTTGCAGACATTTCGGATAAATGCCACAGAAGCCGCATTTCGAGTCTTGAGTCATCCTTCAATTTTTATCCCTTTAAAATAAAAGTTCTTTGATGATAATAAAACAAATCAATTAAAATTCAATAAAGCACGTCTATAAAATAAACTTTAAATAGTTAAATTTGCATAATATTGAAGGTATATGTTAAAATAAGTAAGAGATATTTAGCATTTATCATTTACCAATTACACGAATATCGAATATTGTACTATCTCGTATTCAATTTTACAAACTTGCATATAGAATTATAAAAATTCTCGGATAAATGAACGACAAAGTTTGCCTTGTAATGATGTTCTTATAAATTCAAAAAATTGTAATCTATTTTTTTATTTTAAATAATTAGGTTTAATTGAAACGACTCTTTCAAGTTAAAAAAATTTATTTTGATAAAATATGCTGAAAAAATTGTTGGATTAAATTATACAAAATCATTAAATTGTACTCGTTCAATTAAATGTTTTTAAATAAAATGACATTAAAAAATGTTTATTATCAAGAAAAACTTGTCATTTATGAGTGAAATATATCGCAATTGATGCTTCGATAAAAAATCGAAGACCTCGGATAAATATTAAGATTATTTTATATCATTGCATGTTAGTTATTGTCGAACTTGCGTAGATTTACTTTACGATGTCAATGACTGTCAGTGCGAACAAGTGGTGCACGGCAATAAGATTCTTCTATATATGTGACGCACGTGTGTTTATGAAGATGCGCAATACTATAATTCGCGTGGGCGTTAACGATGCACTTGGATTCATTATGAATTTTTATTAACGGTTTAATTCAATATTACAAGATGGGACAAATCACTTACTTTAATTTCAGGGTCGAAATTGCTTGGCTTTTTTAGTACTTGAGACTCTTACCATTGCAATAACGAAGATGATAATCTTTTGGTTCCTAATTAATTATATCTTAGTCTTCAAGTATATTAGCCCTAATTAAGTTAAATAATTATGCTCAAACTTTATAAAACATTAAAGTTGTTTTATACAATAATAAATATATCAATAACCTTTATTTTATGGATTTATAATTCTTTTATATTTGCTGAAATTAATCTTAATATTTTATAACTAACTTTTGTAAATAATTAAATTATAATTACGTAGATGATGGTTATTGAACATCTTATGTAATTTAATTTTTGAATAATATGCTTGGAAAATTTAGAAAATAATATTTTATATATCTTACATAACTTAAATTAATTGTAAAAATATAAAAAATTTAATTCATTTAATTTACTCAACCCTTCTTTTTTCATAAGCAACATTTATGTTCACTACAATCGACTATTAGACACAAGTTTTAATATAAATAAGATAATTTTCTAAAATAATAATTATCCGAATAAATTAACTTTTGTTCCTAATTTTCCACATAAAATTTATTGTATTATTAGAACTGTATACATTTGCATTCGATAGTAAAAATATTTTTTTCATTTTTTATTTCTTAATTTTGTATATTTACAAATCTTATTTATATTTTTATACTTATAAAACTTAGTTTTCAGAACGTATTTTTGCGTTTATTTAATACAGTTAAAAAAATTGTGAGCTATTTTTAATTCAAATATTAAATCGAAAATATTATTTTCGTGAATGTCTCCCTCTTACATTGAAGACAGGATCATCGAGTACTTAATCAATTGAAAGCAGTTTAGATTAATTTACTTCAAATTTAAATAATCCGCTTAATCATAATGACATCATGTAAACTATTTTCAAGATAAATACAATTAAGTATTCTTACTGATTTTTTATTGCAACACATTTAAAATTATTATTATAAATTTAAGAAATACTGGGACGATTAAATATTAAAAACCGCTTACAGATCCCAAAAAATTAGCGAAAAATATATTGCATTATATTTACAAACATTTTTACAACATTACATTTTTAATTATTTGACTAATTAATTTTTACGAAAGAAATGTAAAAAAAATATTCGTGTTTTTTTTTTTATAGAAAAAAGTAATATATTGAATATTTTAAAAATATTATGTAGTATGTATAATAAAATAAAATAAAATCGCATAATACAAATTATTAAAAATGAAAAATGCGTAAAAATATTTTCATTTACGATTCGTGTTGAAAGGTAATTTAAAACCATGTTTGATTGAATATGTTTCTTAAACAACAAAAGCTCTTCGTCATTTTTCGTTCCTTTACAATGACATCTAATCGCTATTACTTATCTACAAAACCTTGCGACAACAACCCAGAATCGTATGCCTTCCATGGATGATTACGTCACGAGGGTCTCGAATGAGCAATGAAACCCCTTAGTTATCCAACTACAAAAATATCCGTCCGATAAACTTTCTCTACAAAATTACGTCTGCTGATGACATACGAACGCGCGCAAAATTCAAATAATCGCATGGTGACGCGCCTGCGTAGACAAGATTCTGCAGAGATGCAACTGCTACATTCATATATTATGTCCAGTTGTGACGTTTTTTCAGCAGATGTATCCATTAATTTCTCCCTTTTGTTTTTCTCGATAATTATTAATGTTGATTTTCTTAAATATATTTATATAAGACCAGAATTTACTTAATTACTGAATTGCAAATGCGATTTTTTTAAATGTGGAATTGCGTTATATTGTAATTTAATTGTCCCGTGTCATTTTATTTTTTTATTCATAATTTTCAGATTAAAAATATATATAGTATTAAAAGTTTTTAAAGCTTTATTGAATATTTTTAAAAGTTATTTAACTAAAATAATAAATCGATTCAAATTCGAAATCTTGATTAGATTATGAATTTATCTGTAATAAGTATAAAATAGTAACAATAATTTAATTCATTTATCATTATAATTAAATCGATAGTTTACTTAATAATTTATCAATTCTAGTTTCCAACAGATTATCAAATTAGAAATTTATAATTACAGTTATAGTTATTTTAGTAAACGATACAAAACAATTTCTATTTATAAACAAGAGTTGAGTTTTTATTATACATTAATTATTCTAATAAACTAATAAATAAGTGAAACGATAAATTAATTTAGAGAAATTAAAATTATGCAAATGTACGAATATTTTTATTTGATATTTACTTGTTAATATTATGAGTTGAATTAAAAAACACGGTACTACAAAATTAGAAGAGTTTATTTTACCCTATTTTTATTTTTGGAAGATAATTTAACGATATTTTATTTAATTTTAATGTACTTTTCTCAAAACCCTAAAAACATGACATATCGGCAATTTTATTTAACAAAAACTTAAAGTTGCGATATTCACTTGCATTTTGAATAAAAAGTCATTAAAAAGACTGTGAAAGATGCACGACGATAGAAATGATCTTCAGGTATCATAATATCCATTTCCCTGATGAATCAGAAAAATTATTTTCAAATTTGCATCTAGTGAAGCATGAAGTGTCAAAGTCAAACTAGTGCGCAGCCAACATTAATATTTCCTATACTAAACTACACATAGCGATAATTTTTTAGTCAAAACAACAACACGTGCCGACACTTATGCATATCAAATATCACCATAGAGCATTTCCCATACCATTCGTTAAAACAGCGGAAGCATCAGCCTTGTGTCCCGCACACGATTTAAGTCTCGCCTCGAGTGCACTTTCCTTCTACTGTTGTGCAGAAAAATAATTAAGCACGCGCCCAATCATGCCCTTGGGCTCCCAGAAGCCTACCCGGATAACCACTCCCGGTCAGTGGGTTGGAGTCACTGGGAGGAAGCCAGAGAACGGTTGCCGTCGGCGCGCAAGGATTTACGTCCTGTCGTTCTCCGGGAGAACGCTTTGAAAGGTAAAAGTGAAAACGTTCACAAGAGAGAGACTTGATTCCTCTCCTTCTATCTTTCGGTCTATGTCACCTCCGCGACTCGCCGGACGTTCGAAACTGGACGCGCGTTCAGTAGCCGAGGCGCTTGTATCTGCCTTTCTATCTCCGTCTCTCGATGGACAGCGATTAAGCGAATAATCACAAAATAGCTGAACGATGTGCGCGTTCCCGCGTCTCTCTCTCTATCTCTCTCTCTCTTTCTCGCTCGTTATTTCTGTCCCTCTATCGCACTCTTCTTTTCGCTCTTGATCCCGAGCACGAAAAGTCGTAGCGGTGTGTCATTCAAGTATTGCCGCGCGTCTCGACGCTCTAGGCGCCCAGATGCCACCTGGGGAGCGACATCGGAAATTCATAGACGATGATAAGTCGTACGTCGATTATGCAGATTTTTAATTTTCACGCAGTTCCATACTATCAATTATTTATCTCAAGCTCCCAGAGATTTTAAACGTGCGACAAAATAATTTGTGCTCAAATCGGCAGTAACGTTGAATTGTTAAATGAGATTGATCTATGCATTAGTGCAGTTCAACAATATTCAAATTCAATTGAATTTTACGTAAAAATATTTTTGTTTTCGGATAATTTAATATCGGATATAACTTGAAGTTCATATTTAACATGAATTTTGAGTGAATAAATATCTGGATAATTTTATAAATTCATTATTAATGCTATCTAGAAGAAACTATAAAAATAACTAGTTGAAAATTATTATATTGATAACATTTTAGTTTATATTAGGTCAACGATAAGGGATTATTTTAAGGATCAAATATTGATAGGTTTGGAAATTTTAACTGTAAATGAGCTGTCAAAACTGTTTTGATGGTACAACGCATTATTTGATGTTCGGATTATTTTCTAAATTAAAAATAAATAAAAGTTTTGAGTTGTATAATTATATGCTTTAAATTAGTTTTGAATGATTAATTTTAATTTTAATAATGTTATTACAGTTAAATAAAATAAAAAATCTATAAATTATTCTATACTATATTCATATATCATTCTATACTATAAATTATTTTGTACACTTTAATAGATATTTGGTAAATGATGTACACGTTTAAATTTATACTTTTCTATGTTCCGGTATAAAAAAAAATTATTTTAACAAGTACATGTAAAGCTAAAATTTTACTAACTAGAATGTCTAGTTAAAAACAAGTTTGCGCATTTGCAAAATAAATTTTATTATATAATACAAATACTTTTTTAGAAACTCTAAAATATTATATAATGTTGTTCGTAACTTTATCGAAAATCATTAAATGTAAGTCAGAAATTCTACCGAATACATGAATTTAAAATTCACGTGTAGAACATAATTTCAAAAACGTTAAAACACAATTTTTCAATTAAACTTTTCATATATTATCAGTTCGAAGAATATTGCTTAAGAATGTTTTGAAATATTTAAAATTTTACTGCGAATTTAAGTATAAAACTTAAATTAGTTTCACTTTCTATTTTATTTGATAGTAATAACTTTTTTAAAATCTTTTGTAATTAAAGTATTTTGTAGGTAGTTATTTTGTAGGTATTTTGTAAGTATATGTCTAATAGTAGTTATAAAAATATCTAATATATGTATATGTTTTTAAAATCTCTACATTCTCTGATAAAATCAAAATTATTTATAATATTAGGAAACAATAGTCAATAAAATATTTTTGTAACTTCTAAATTTTTGACTACTAAATTTTGATATACTTAAAAACCAAATATTTTCATAAAATTGTACAATTAAAAATGACAAATTAAGATCTAACGTTTCAGAAATACAAAATAACTTGTTTTTAATAGTTTTATTTTTTTTTTAAATATAACTTGGTGCTCCAGAGTAAAAAGTGTTACTTTCCACTGGAAAAATTATACTTTATAAGAAATCTCATATTTTCAGCATGAGTTTGTCTTTTTAAAAGGGTAAACATTAATATTAAAATTTTTACAGATTTAAAACTTCATTCTAAATAAACATCTGCCAACTGTATTCTAAAGCAAATACGTATAGGTGTTTCATTTACAATTTAACGCTCATTCTAAGTATATCATAGTGCTATTGGTAGCACTGTACATTCTTTTTTAATCACCCAAGAACGAAGGAACAGGCGTCGTTTCATTCCTCGACATGCCGGCAAAAAAGCCGCAGTCAAACTGCACATATGCGACTAACGGACAAAAATACGAAGTGACTTCTCTGCGTCTCCAAATATTTTCAGCAGCATTGAGTTTGTATTTATAGACTGTTGAGATGCAGAACTGTACAGATTGCAATTGATTCGATGATCTTTTTATCATTCTCGATCCTCGGGTGCGCATCTATATTTTTAGACGATTTATTCTACGTATAGAATTTTCACTTAACTTTATAAATCAAAAATTAAAGCTAATGCTTAATCACTGTATATTTAATATTTATAAGTTGGAAATATAATTTCGAAACGTTTGCTGATAAATAATAAACATTAGTCAAATTTGAATACAGTTTGTGCAATATTATTCATAGCTAATTATCATTAAATATAATGAAGTCTTACAACACATTTTGGTACAATGATATTAAATGATGGGAATATCACATTATGAACTTGAAGTACAATTATATAGTTATTCATAAATTTTCATAAATTTATACATAACCATTGTTTTAATTTGTTTTAAGGCTATTGTTGGGAAATTGCTTTCGTAAAGGTATAATGAAGAAAAACACAATTTTTATTCTCTCTGAGACAATATATTTCGATTTTCTCTTCTTTAATCTAATGCTTTTTTGCATATTGTGAATAGGTATTGTAGATAACAGGCAATATATATATTATAATTATTTTATCCTAATAGATTATAGGACGTCTGAGAAAAACGTCTAAAAGTAGATTGCCTTGATTTATCTACTCTAGAACATTTCTTTCCTCCGTTTACTTGTTTTTATTCTTTATTAAGTACAAGAGTAATTATCATTAGTCAATAGCAATAATATAATATAATACAAATAAAATAATCGGTAATAATAAAATCTTAAAAGTAAGAATAATAGCAATAATAATAGAATTATATAATAATAATAATAATAATAATAATAATAATGATAATAGGAAATATTAATTTAATGTTCCTAATATATCTAGTTCGCTCGAAGTTGCGCTCACCTCTAATGTATAATACTTAGTAACTAAAAATTTCTCTACGCGTCATTCGTTCACGTGTGATACGAACGAAACGTGAAACGATCTACAAACGAGGCATATTATAATTAAACGCTATACGCGATTTTGATTATTTCCTTGTTTACTTATTTTACATAATCAAGCTTTATGATCGCATTTTGCATGATTAAGTAAGGACTTCGATCAAGCTCTCGTCAAAATGGAGCAACATCGTCAAGGCCTCCAAGTATAAGACTAGACAGCCTCATAATTTGTATTTTCCTTCAATCGGTCCCGGTCCCCGCATATTTTCCAATCTCTGTCTTACTATTTTTCCTTCTCCTTTCAACTTGCCTTTTAACCGTTCTTTTTAATGAATTTATTCTCGATATTACTGACTAGTTTACTACAACCAACGATATTTCCCAGGCACGCGGTGATTTTAGAGTATGTCGTCTTTTGTAATAGTTCCCCTTTCATTGATTAACTATGGCAAGGCACCGCGCATTAGCCGTATATTCGACTCTAAGTATGATATAAGCTCAGTCCTTTTTTTCGGTAAGGCAACAACAATTAATTGACTATCGCGTCTCTGGCCTAGCGATAAATTAAAAAAACATTGTCACTTCAATATTTTTTCAAGCATCAGGTAACTTCGATTGTCCCCTGTTACGATGAGTGAGACACACCGTTAGAATCGAAAAATTATAAAACCAAGGATTTATATAAATATGCTGCCGATACACTTCTATTTCTTCTGCAACATTATTTTCTTAATAAATTTTGTACATTTAAGATAAATTTGAGGTATAAAAATAATTTATAATGTGTACACTTAAAAAAAATCTTTAAAATATACTATTGCCCTTAATTTAACTTTTCGACATTATAACCCTTGGTTATAGTTAAAAAAAGAATTGGTTTTCAAAATTTAATTTATATATTTTTTTTAAATTAAAAACTTTTATAAACTTTCGTACAGCATTATGTATAAAAACCAATTTCAAATTACAAAAGTTATTATTTTCACTTAGAGTAATTCGTTTACTTTATAAACTTATAAAGAGTTATTTATTCAAAAAACAACTTTTGATCTTCGTACTGTGCATTTATAGTAAACGAGTTACTTTCTAACACGATCGTACAAAATAAATATCAATCGGCAGCAGAATTTCCGTCATCCAAAGTTTTTCGAAGTTCGCCGTTCATCATCGAACAGAGAGAAGTCACTTCTCAACCAGCAATAAGAAGAGAATAGATTTATCAGACGATTGTCTCTCTTGTGAGCCTCGAGATTCGGAAAATAACATAATAATAAAAAGTCTAGACTGCAGCTATTATTCGAACATATTTCAAGAATTATAAACTAGATTATTTTCAATTTATTCTACTCTATGTAACCACTCACTCACACATTCTCAGGCAGCTCTTTTCTCTTTCTCTCTCTCTCTCTCTCTCTCTCTCTCTCTTCTCTCTTTCTTTATCCATTCGCTATTCGCACTGATTCCATTCGCTTTCTAGTTATGCACCTCCTTGATTTTTTTTTTAATTTTTATCATGTTTATCCCTTTTCATCGTAGTATAAATAGATTAGGCGCCTAATGTACTAAATGGTGTCTACTTGTCTTTGGGAGACAAACGCGAATTCCGCAACTCCGGTTTATTACGACTTCACAACTGTTTATGCTTCTTTGTGCAATTTTTTTTCTCCTTCGCTCTAACTGAAAGAAGAAATAAAGATCAGGAAGATAGAGATCAGGTTGAGCAAGAGAGAAACAAGGATACAAATCGACGTCGAGTCACGTTAATGAACAGTTTTCTGATATTTCTCGTTGATTTATTACATGTTTTCGCTCTCTTCCACAATTAATTTCTCGATCTTTAAAAGAATCGATAATAATCGCATTGGAAAATAAAAAGAGAATCTCGGTATTTATACCAAATGATAGCTTGAACTAACGAACTAACTTTTTTGCGATTATTACATTTATTCTCAGAACAATTTGTTTACACATATCAGCCAACTGAATAAACGGAATCAAATTTTTCGTTATATATATATATATGTGTGTATATATAATTATGGATTGTTATTTGACTTCGACGAATAACATTTTTGAATAAAAATCAATTTGATGGTTATAACAATTATATCCTCCTTCAATTAAAAAAAATTTACTGACGCATGAAAATTGTTTGAATTCTGGATAGTTCATATGCAGATAATAAATTACAACGACTTATTTCAAGTTTCTTTTCATCTCTAAGATTTTGGTTAATTTTAGTAGCAACATTTGCTGCATCGGTAAATTTCTTTTCACGTCATAAAAAAGTACTCAATCTAATTCCTTATTTTATTCTTTTCTTTTTTCCTTTCATATCAGCAGAAACATTTTCAGCTGATTCAGTCAACGTTAAAATTTTCTACGATCTCATACTCCATCAGCCAGTATCATTAGCTTCAGTATTCACATGATTAATTTGGTAAGTGCACCCGACATAAAAAGTTCACTGAGCCAGCGAAGATTCAACCCGTTGTTCATTGTATACGGCGAGCCTCATCAGGTGACTTTACTGGAGCCTTGCCTCCTGGGGCGTCGTCTGGTAGGGAAGCCCGGGAAAGGCAGCACCAGCGGCCGTCGCCGCAGCCGGCAAACCTCCGGCGCCCGGAAGCGTCGCGTATGTATACGGCGTCACATAACTCGCAGCTGCTGCATTAGCTACAAATAATGAAAAAGGAAATATTAGTTTCATCCGACCACATTTTCTATCTCTGATTTTTATTTATTTTATTCAAAATTTTCGTAATGAATTGTGTTAACAGCAAGAGAAATCCCTGAAAAATCCTTGTAAAAACTTGTTTCAATTTCTTGTGGATGGATACGTATGTTTAAATTATAAACTAAGCTACATGTAATTATTTTGTAAATAAATTGTCTGCAAAAACTTGAAACAAACACTGTACACTGGATTTTTCCTTGGGACAGTGACACTAAAGTTTTATAGTTTTATCAGAATTTACTGATTTTTATCATCTTTGTAGTACAGCTTTATGAATTTTTGTGGAAATAAATATTAAATAATATAGTTACATCGGATTTATCAATTTGCCTATCAATCACGCGTTCAAATTTATTAAAAAAGTTCTGGGTATTACTTTTATATCAATTTATTATTCCATTTGAATTAATGATTTGAGCTCAAAAGTCTATTTACATACTATTATTGTGATGTATTTGATTCAAGTTGATATAAAAATTATAAGAACCTATTTTTAAATAGTTTTTAAGTTAATTTTACAATAAATTCTGTTTTTCACGTTACTTTTATTATTCTTATAGCTGAAGAATTCGATGGCAGTATATTATCTAAAAATAAAAGAAATATATATTTTTTTTTAATAGGTCACTATTTTCATTGTTTTATATTTTTTAAATAGATAATCACATTATAAATTTAGTTAAAATAATCTTCTAGAATTTAAAATATGTGTGATATCAAAAAATGCAATAGAAATGTATATTCACAGCAATATGAAATTAAGATCCGAAGAAATTATATTAAAATAGAATATAAATCGATTACAGAAAAAAACAGGTTCCTTGCGTTAGTAGTATTCATTACCACAAAATATATAAAACTGTATAACATTTCGGAACAATATTTCCTCATTTTAGATAAAAAATTATTAGCGTATTCCAATAAAAACGTTAATGTCACTTATTGAATAAAAAAAAAAATTAAACAATATTAAAATACTGAGAGGAACAGAGAGCACGAAATGATAATTTTTCATTTCGATATGCAAAGTTCTAAAAAGAATCAATTGCTACCAATATTATAGAAAAAAGCTACGAATGCCATTATTGATAATTACAACAATACCATTAGCACAATATACAGCGATTCGAGCGAGAAAATGAGAAAAAAATTGATCTACTAAAAAAAATCCATATCTACCCATTCATACGTACATGTACAAGTGTTTATACATATACGTACATGCGCACGTGCAGCCTTTGCAATAATACCGCGAAAGTGCACATATAATACGAACATTCGTAACAAGTTAAGCAAAAGTGTGATACGATCACATTTTTTCACCCCCGTGCTGTTTGGTTTTCTCTCTTTCTCTTTCTCGTAAAAAAGCCTCTCGTACTCTCTCTCCCTCTCTTCGCCAATCATCGTATATCCGGTCTTAACATAACTTAACAAACACACAATTCGACCTTAAATTCGAATGGGCAATTGTTCGAATTATTCAATCTGCGAGTTAGAAAATAATTACAAAGTAATATTAATATTAGTTTGATATGTTTGAACTGAAGCTTTAAATGTTTCTATCAATAAAGGTCGGAGCGTCGTGTAACATGGAAAATGACTTGCGTACGTTAAGACCGGATCGCAGCTTATTTTACAGCATAAATAATATAGTGAGCCCGCGGAGAGCTTTATATTGCAGACAAATTCCTTTTACCGCCACCACCACAACAACAACAGATGCCAGGCAAGATGCCGAGAAGAAAAAACTGCACAGGTTCGATCTATGCGTTTTCATTTAGCGCCCAGCCTGTTACAGATGTGTGAGAGCATGCACGATCGAGCCTCTTTCTCTTCGCTCTGGCGTAGACATTTTACTCGTGACTTATTTCAAGAATTGGCACAGATTCTTTCCGATTTCAAATAAAATGCTTTTCCCGTGATTGCTGATTCATAGACACGTTTACATCGTTCGTTAAATTATTATAAATTATTATCAAAATTGAGATAACGGAAGGTGTAAAGGTAAGCGTCATTTCATACTTGAGAATGAAAAAGCACATATAGTTTCATGAGAGACAAATGCCGATGAATACGATTATAAGGAAAATTTGTAAATGCGAAGGGGGAGAGACGAGATTTTTCTTCAAAATTTTTCGTTTTTCTTTCCCTTAATTTAGATTCAATTTACAATTCAATAAACTCGTGTATTTTTCTAGCAAATAACTGTAAGTTGTAAAATCTCACAAATAAAAATACGTGTAAGGCATTTAACTACAATGTAATAAACAGTTTTGTTAAATAAAAATAATAAAATTAATATTACAGTAAACTTTGTGATAATGTACCAAAAACTGTATATCATGCACTTCAAAAATACAATTATGATACATTACGTATTCGCCGTGCAAATGTGCATGCAAAATATTGTTCCAAAATAGAACTTTAAAATTAGATAATTAAAATAGATTTTTTAAATTTTTACTAAAAATATCGATGATTAATAAATTTTTACTTCTATATTTGAAATTTGATGCAAAATATATTTATTTTCTCTGGATTAAAGATAATCCTATTTATTATTTTCTAAATTATTATTGAAATTTTTAATCATTAATTATCATAGAAATATAATGATAGGACAGTTTCATATCAAAAGTATGATAAACTGTAAAACTTAATAAGATTTAAAAAAAAAGACTATTATATTTATAAAATAATAAACAACTTTTTTAAAAATATTTTACAACTTTTTATTATATAGAAAATGTTATTTATAAACGCATATAATTATATACGTATCATTAATACGTTATACTTATCTTTAAATTAAAATTTTATACTTTCTATGTAAAACTTATTTATTTTGTTCGTAATTAATTGTAATAAAAATATAAAAAAATACCTATTGGTAAATATGAATACATTTATATGAATAATAACTGTATAAAGAAGAATATTACTCCATTTGTCGTGATGCTATTCTGCCATTTAATCTTAAATATAAAATTACCATAAAAAATATATTTTAATAAAACTGTTTATTACCTTTGCTATTAAATAAATATGAGACGTCTCTATGAGATCTGCTGGAAAAGTGAAACCAACCGAATAGTACAAAGCATACGTTAATTAAGAAAGTATTAGTAAAAAGCTTCATTATACTACTGTATGTGTTACGATTAAATGAAATTTAGAAGTATAAACTATATGTTTTAATCAAACAGAACTATTTTAATTATCTGATTTATATAAGCAATTTTTCTAAAAGAGTTTTACATTATCTATTAAACAAATGTGCAATTAATATTTTTCAAAAATGTTTATTAATTTATTTTAACAAGTTATGCACGAGAGTAAGTTTTGTTCATTACATTTCCTGTTATCGTTTATAAAATTGACAAAATATTTATTATAACCTTCGTGACAAACTAATTAATAAAACGAATAATAATTAAAAATCTTTTAAAGAAGTAAGAAATTTTTGTAAAAAATGAATAACCGAATTATAGTTTAATTTTGTAATTATTAAAGGAAATTGTTACCAGTCCCGTAAAAACCATACTATACAACTATGTTATTTCACTATAAAAATAAGAAGGTTCTCTCTCCCTCCATAAAACATTGCAAATTTCTCCTTAAGAAAAATATATATTAGAAAAAAGAAAGTAAATTTGAAAGTACGAATAAATAAAGTAAAGTAAACAATGATTTAAAAAATAAAAATATAAATAAAGTGAATATATTTCACCCATTACCGACGTTCGAGTATACCACGTGTCACTTCAAACACTGAATAACTATGTAGTTATCAAATCGCTGCCTTTCCATTATTCACGTACGTATAATACAGTACTCGTGAGATGTACGGCAACAGTCTAGTATATAAATGCCTTTTACAGGAGCAAATCTGAGCAATGATAATTTTTTTCTTTCTTTTTCTTAATGTATTCTGCTGAGCATGAAACACGCCACAAAGTACCGATACCCAAAAAAAAGTAGCAAGCTTATCATCATACCATCACGCGAGCGTCTCAGGGTAGCAAAAGGAAACCAGTACCTCCGACTACAAGAGCGGATCGGTAAAATTCGCCCAGCGGTGGAAAAGTGTCACGTGGCCGACTCGGACGCGCGTGCGGTGCTCGCGAAACCCAGGCAGCCGAAATAGAAAAAGAAGGCAAAGAGTTAAAGTGATTCTCGCGAGTGAAACGTTAAAACTCGGATAAATTCGCGCTCGTCACTGAAGCTATTTTTCGCTTTTTTTTGTTTTTAGAGGCTACCGTTGCCGCGCAGCACGGAAGGCAGAAACTGCGGCAGCAGCGCCTTCTCCAGGCGATGGTGCATCAGCAGCGCCGTCGGGCTGCCGTTACTCTGTTGCTGTTGCTGATGGTGTTGGTGGGAGAGATGCTGCTGCTGTTGCTGCTGCTGCTGCTGCTGTTGTTGCTGCTGCTGCTGTTGCTGCTGATGCTGCTGCGCGAGCCTTAAATGGCCGCCGTGATTAACGAGCTGCGCCTGTTCGGGCGCTTTCGCGGCGATCTTGAGAGACATACCGGCCGCAGCGGCGCTGGTGTAGGGATAGGCCTCGGCGAAATTGTAGGAGGTCGCCGGGTAGGTGGCAGCTGCCGCTGCCGCGTTCTGGTACTCGTAGAACTGAGAGGCCGCGGCTACCGCGGCTGCGTGGCTTAGCTGCGTCGCCGGCAAGGGCACCAGACCTCCAGGGGCCGCCGCCGCGAGGTACGGTGACTGGTATACGTATCCTGGCGGCACTCTGAAATGCATGTCAGGGGTTGGTTGGCAAGTTAGTTATCAACAGGGGTGTGCCGATGTCGACGCGTGTAAGTGTCTCATGGCGAGGTGGGATTCGATTTTTTCTCTAGACACTCTTTGAATTGTTTGACAATCGAATGGATATTAATTATTGTGCTCTTTCTGTACTTTCCTTAGACCACTTTCATTAACGTCTTGGAAAAGGTCGACTGTTCTCGATTTTTGAGAAATGGAAAATATGGATATTTCCACATTCTTTCGAAACCCGTGTACGTTTCCAAAAATCTTATTGTTGACTCATAATAGATTAGCATGCGTAAAAGAATACATTTTTCTGTAATACATTTAAATAGAGCGTATCTACTTTATACGAGAACAACATGAAAATGTTTGTCAAATACATAAGTGATACTGAAAAGAAAGAGCTTAATATCCATTTCAAACAATTCAAAGAGTAAGAAAATTTTAGTGAAAGAGCATTGCAAAGAGCATCAATCATAGCCTATTTTCATTCTGAATATCTAATCATTGTGAATTTTTCTCTTTATTTACGCATTTAGATGAAGGATGGAAAGTGGTTATTATGTTGCTTAAAGAGAACTTAAAAAAAAAAAGAATGCAATCAGCACTGGTAGCTTTTTTAATAAAATTAAGCAATGATGAATTATTTTTTAATAGACATATCTAGATAATTGAAAAAGAATCTTATAATTTTATTAATATTTCTTGCATTCATATATTTTTACAATTTGTTATATTGTATTATATAAATAAACCAAACACTATTTAAATGATAATGAAACTATTTCAAAGATATCAAATCCAGTGAAAAACTGAGACTCGATTTTAATACACGTGTAAAGTATCTCTTCAACGTTAATTGTATTTTAAAACATCGCCGCTATTTATAAGCAGCAGAGGAAAATATAGATTATACGTGGTAACCGAAATAAATCTTTTCGTTACATGTTTTATTTTATTTAACAATTGTGCATACATATTTTTAAATAGATAATTATCGATTCGAGCTTTGAGTAAATCGTAACGCGAGTGTAACGAGTCAAACAACAGCGATTTCGGATTCCATTAAGGTAAGCAATAAGTCTTCTCTACATAAATACCAGATCGCTATAGTTTTGCATTTTAAAAAATTTCAATCCAATTCATAAGTATGTACAGCATCGTCAACGTTTATTCGTAGAATAATAAAGCAAATATTTTATTTATGTAAAAACATATTATATATTTAGACATGCAATGCCGAGAATATTAAGGATTAAATGACGCGAAATTATGATTTTTTTCAAAATAAAGTTAGTAATTATTATCTTGGAACTTCAAATATTTGAAAAAAAATTACATTCCCGTAGAATGAAACGGCATCAAGAACAGTTATTCATTGTATTAGTTTGTTTCGTATAATAACCCTTCGCTTGGGAACAGATTTGCTCTTTAAAATAGAATAATTATATTAAAAAATTAATTTAAGTCACCAATTTTTCAAAAGAATTTGATTTTAACGTGGTCCAAGTAAGTGGTTAAAATGAGATTGTTTTCTGTTGGGAATTCTAAAAATAGAGAAAAAATGCGGGATGTGGAGAGGATTGTAAATGCGAGTGACTATGCTAAAGCGCAATGAGACAAGGTAAGCTTCTCCTGAAAAGGGGGCTTTATGATCGACGCTCTCGTATATTTTGAAAGAACAAAAAAACATATTACAAAAAGAAAATAGTAAAAAACACTGTGATAGGCGAGTACAAAACAATCAAATAAGTCCGAAGTCGCCAAATAACAGAAAAAAAAACCAAGAAATAGCAAACCAACGACAAACGTGTAGGTACTGCATGAAAAATACTTGTCGGCACACGGCACACGACACACGATTATCTAACACCAAAGTTAGTACCTTAGTCGCGATTACTTTCAGGCAGGACGGATAATCTTTATTTTACTTTTTTGTGTTTTCATTGTCTTTAGCCTTTTGGCAGTATCACGCTCGTAAAGGCATGATTATTAACTATCTTTTCCTCCTTGGCATGGATATGGGGTACCAATAAAGCAACTCAAGTCTGTGACTGGGGATCGTTAAAGTGTGACAAGATATAGGCCTTAATGCAATAAAATTTACATCCTCGTTTATTAATATACGTCAACTGCTCTCAATCATCCAGTGTGTTTCAATTTTTGTATATTCATGGTCGTAAATGCAATGTACCGATACAATGATTGAAACTATTAGATGATAACAAAACCTAATGTAATTATGAATGTTATTTAGTTGGCAATTATACAGGCGAAGTTCACACGTTTCATATATGTTAATTCTCAGATTTAACTACTAAGTTTACTGTAGCTTTAAAGCGAATTCTTTTGAATTGTAGAAACTTTTTATTACAACAAAAACCAAAAAATTATCCATCAAAATAAGTACATGCACCTTATAAATATACTTAACAATGGTTAAATTTGCTACTGCCTCTACAGTCGCTATAAATAAACTTGGTGTTTTATTAGAGTCTTTTACTTTTTTAAAAACTCTAAAAGAAACACATATAGACTATGTATTAACAGACTTTTAGAGGAACATTATTTTCGAATCGTAATCCCGGAAGAAAGCGTCTTTTTTCAATTTTAGATGAAATAATTTTTAGATCATCGGCAAGCTATTTCTTGCTGGTTCTCTTTAGAATAATTTGCTTTTGATCTAGAAATGGTTCTCAAAACTCCCTATTTTTATCAAAAATCTAATGATGATATGAGTTAATTAAAGAATTGCAACGACATTAAAATTATAAGTATAGATGTAAATATAAACGTAAACATTTCAGCAGTCTAAAACCAAGATTCAAAACGTTGCTTCGATTCGTCGTTGCGTTTCATTTAAAACTAATGTACAATTGACTCTGAATAAAAAATAAATTTGTTGCAGAACTAAAATAAAGTTAAATGAATTTTTAACTTCAAATTAATATTCACGCTTGAGCCCGAACTAATACGTCTAGAAGTTCGATTATTTATTGAAATCTTATATCTTAAAATACTTTTATTAATTACATATTCGAGTTATTGCTTTTTTATTAAAATTTCAATTAACGAACGACTATTTTCATATAATTCATGATCAATAGCGATAAGGTTTCATAAAGAAAACAGAAATTAATGAGCCTACTAGTTCAATTGCTCATATACTCTGCAACCTCATTTTACTAGTCATGTGCTTATTTCTACTCGATGACTGGGCAACGTTAAAACTCAGCCACAAATACCCTTGCGAATAGTTTCACTTATTCTGTATTTGTCATACTTAATGTAACTATGAGAAATAAGGAAAATTATTACATGTAGGTGTAAGAAATGATTACCAAGGTTAAATTGACTTAAGTTAAATACAAATTTAATGTGACGTTAAAAAATTGAATTTTCAATAATTTCTCTTGGATTTTATTAGGTAAATTTTTATTTCGTATTTATCATTTTTGTAGTCACTTTTATTAAAATTGCTTAAATAGATAATTCTTGAAGGTAGACCAACTAATTTAAATTTTTTAAATAACATTTCAAATCTTTCAAATTCTTATAGTAAAATTTTTTAACTCTAATGTAGCAGACCCTTGTATTAAAAAATTGTTGATTTTCCTGTTTCATTGAACGTTAAAGAAAATACTTATACAGCAACAATAAAAAACTAAGTCTTATGTAGTTTTGCTAAATTTAGTCGCATTAGTTTACGGTAGATTAATTCAAATTCTACTTCAACTCATCCAGGAGAAAGAGCCAATTACTATAAAAAAATTATACAAAGTTACGAATACTTTTCCATATTCTTTGTTCACATAAACTTTTTCCTCGTAGTTAATTCCTACATACACTATTAGAAAATAATAAAAAATATCATTTTTTCTGATTTTAAAATAAAATAATAAATTATGAATAAATACAGGTGAGGATAATAAAAATCAGTTTCGTCCAAATTATGAAGTAGATTCTCGATGAATCAATCAATACTGCTATTTTTCTCATTCAATTGCATCTTTCCCATATAAATCAAATTTAACGTTTGAGGTATATTTATATATAATTTATATTATTATATTTAACTACAATTTTAATTAAAAAAGTTTAAAACTTCGATAAAAAATTATATTTGCACGATTATTTTATCGCTCCTGCTAGAAAAATCGGCACGAACTTAAAATCTCCCTTCGAAACATATCTCGTGTCGCATAGACCCGATTTTAGTTCAGCACGAGGATGAAGTTCAATCACCGCAATATTCACAATCGTTTGCGCATCAAAAAATCAATCCTCGCGACAGCCTGTCCCCATGTGTCCACAGTCGAGTTTCCGTTTCTCTTTCCTTTACCCGATTACACGTCGCGCAATTACACGTGCGCGCACGAGACACGTACGTCACACGTCCGTTCTCGAATCGATACACGTGTACCGGGCCTCGTGTCGCTTTTGAATTTCTTTTTTTCTTTTCGCTCTCCTTGTCCTCCAGTCGCGCTGATCGACGCTTTTCCCGAAGACAGCGCTGAACTCTTTATTTTTCCGCAAGTCCACTCAAATCCCGAGTCGATCGATGGTCAAACCGCGACGGTTCAGTCCAAATCAATATATCGGCAAACGCGGAACGTACCGCGACGCCGTTGCCCTGTAACCTCTGCGAACTCGTGTCGAATTCCGATGACACTTCTTGTAATGTCTTTTCGTACGAGAAGTCGCGTGATCCTATTGTGACACGTGAATTCTTCGCTGTTCTTATCATGAAGCCACTCTTCAAAACTAGTATCGTTTAAAAATGTTTGAGGAATTTGATGCTAAAGACAATCGACGCTGACGCACAATCGCGAAGACTTGGTTGTCGATAAGCTCGCCGAAAAATCATTGCCGACGTCCAACGATCATTGTTGGGCACTATTTTTCTAAAATAGCAGTTTATCTTCAATTTAAATTCTAAATCAAACATACTTATATCTTTAACATGAAAACACTTAGTAACGATCGCTACTTACGAAATTTAAAATAATACTAATCTATATTAGTACATGTTGTCCAAATGAAATATCAACGTTTGCTAATCAGAGATAAAAATAAAATCATTTATATCAAAGGAACTATAATTTATATTTATATTTCATCAGCACGATGGCAGTAATGTGTAAATTTGCAACACGAATAGCAATAACTATCAACTCGTACTAATTTACAATCGCTCGTCAATATTTTACTTATTATTTGCACGTTTTTCATATACATATCCACTGTAAAAGATTTGCAACTGCTTTTTTAATTTACATGTAATAATAAAATTATGTGTATAATATTATTAGCCTCTGTGCAAAGCGAAAACAATTTCGCAATAAATTGAACTGCTTCTCGGCCTTCGAGCTTTACCTGTTCCTGAAGCGATTGCTTCGAATCCGTAATGAGCCAATCGCATATATTCGTGCGCGATATTTTCCCGGCCAATCGGAGAATGGCCAACAACTCCTTCCCTGTGCAACTGTCGCGTCGCGAAGGGCATCAACCGAAATCGCCAAAGATTACCGCGATCAGGCTTTTAACCGGGCCTAAATAACCCGGAAACGATAATATTCGAGTTTTCCGCTGCCTCTTCCCGCCCCCGGCTTATTTTCCCCGCGATCGAATTATTATCTTTCCGTCGCATCTCGGTGCTCGGCCGCTACATTATGGATGGCTCGCGTGTCTCTGAGCGAAGGCTATCTATTGTGGATTGCCCGTGGATGGCATCGACGTACATGTACGTAGGCTTCTGCGTACTTCATTCTCCTTTTTCACGCGATTTCCCTATTACGTGAGGCGCGCGACGCGAAAATCGCGAGTCGGCGATATCGAGGTGGATGTTGGCGAATTCGCTTTAGCATTCGACGGTACTTGAAATATGTCGGCCTTGACTCTTCTCCGCTCTCTATTTAAATATTTCGTTGCGAATTTCGAATGGTTCTTTTCTATTTCTCTTCGTTTGCAAACAAATTACGGTGTAATTAAGGAATAATATAACATATTAATGTAAACGACATTTCTCTTGAACTCTAATGCAGGGTTAATAACGTTTGCTTGACATTTTTAAATCACTACCTAAAATTTGTACATTATTGTAAGAAAGTAGGTCAAAATTCCTGATAATTAAGTAATCTTCATTTCTACCTATAATAATAATTATTATTATACTTTGTATCGATTTCCTTTAATTAAAAACGAGCTACTTCGCACATCAATATAATCAATATAATATTACCCAAAGCTGGCAATTTGAAGGATTGATTTTTGCAATATGAAATTTTTGTTTAAAATTACGGAAATTGCCAAACTATATTTCAAATATACGTGTTCAATTTACTATTGCAATTATAACCTCAAGCCCTGAATCGAGCACTTTAAACTTATTCATTTTATATTTTACATATATTACTTTGGTTTTAACAGCCAAGTCGCTAAGTAAGTAAAAATTTGAGGTACAAGCGCCATTGATCTAGGTTAATAAAAAAGTAAGATAATATACTCTTTTAAAGAGAATAAACCCTAAATAGAATGCCAAAAGTAGGCAATCTAATTCGCTTTATGTATCAAGGGGAAGAAATATAAGTAATAATTAGGTTATGAATGAAATTAGGTATCGTTCACTGATTTAGAATTGGTAAAAATAGTTTATTGGCTTTCTTCTACTTCTCTCGCAAGTGAAAAATTTAATAACAGTTATTCGGGCAGATTTTGACTACAAAATAAACATAATGAAATAGGGCAGAATACTGGAAGAAAGAAAAGGCCCCTCTCCCTTACAAAATCATAAGAATCCGAAGTAACGCGAGCACACGCGTCTCCCACCCAGGGACAATCCGATTTCCGAGTGACTCGATTCTCCGGTGCAACCCTCCACAAAAATTCAGCGCGAGGCTCTTGAGTGCAGGGGCTCAACGTACACCCCACGATTTCCGGCGCAAAGTGGCCGTCGGCTCGATTGTGATCTCATGCGCACGCGCGCACGAGAAAGCGCGCGGGCTTAATTTGCGGAGCAATCCCCTCCCATCTGCACGCAACCCTTATCTTGCCATAAAGTTCCGCAGCTGCTTCGGTGCATTAAGGCTGAAGACAATTTCTGGTATTTGTTATGGATAGCGGGTGGTTAAGGAACAAAGTACATGCTATCGTTGTAGTACAGCGACGACACTGCAAACCGTCAAAGACATTTTGATGATTACGCGAGTCCTGCTTTACTTTGTTGCGGTTGCCAACTAGGGTTTTGATTTGATTAGATGAAAGGAAAACATATCACACTCATCAAGGGCTTACAACTTGTAGTTCTTGCCTAGAAATCAGAATTAATTAATAGTCTTCTTTAATTAAGCATTTTATATAAAGTATGGACTTTTATTTTTATAATTCGATGGCACTAGAAGATACACGATTTTACAAGCTACAAATAGCGCAAGAACTCCGCTTGATTATTACAATTTTTATAATAAAACCTATTAACATCGTTCTTAGTTATACAAAAACGCTTCAATGGAATAATTCTGTTCAAAAACGTTAAATCAAATAGTCTATGCAAGCCTCGATAAATATCCTAAAAGTCAACACGACTGATCAATCGACGTTTCACCGAAATCATTATTTACAACAAGAAAAAACAGGCTCATCCAAAAGTTTACCCTCTCAGCAACAAATGCACAACTACAACTTTTCCATCTCGAGTCATTAATTACGGGATAACAGCGCAATGTAATTTCTTGCCGGCATTAATTATACCACCCGCTGCAGGATACAGGCTACGCTCTCAGAACCGATTCCTTTTACGAACCGCTGCTCATCCACGCGGGGAGGGGGGGTTGACTTGGACGTTTGTCGCGTGCGCACACCTGCGGGTAAATAATTACGCGATTAGCGTCCACGTGTGTAATTTCCCTACCCACCCCCGCGGGCGTACCTCCTGAGTAAACATGTCGCACGTAATTGTCCGCCGAGGAGACGAGCACCCCATGTATGTGTCTTTTATCACAGCGCGAAACGCTCCTTGGATTCATTTTTACATCGCCACCCTTACTTCCGTCGCCTTAAGTGGATTGCACAAGCGGCAAGTCACGAGTATCGCTGACGACTTCCACACTTAATTTATTTGTTTTCTTTTTTATATTCAATTATTACCATTAAAGCCGTTTCAGTATAGACTCGGTGATAAAAAAGTTCAATTAAATTCAATATATTTTTATAAATGGCTACGTGAAGCTTTAAAGCGTTATGCAAGCTATTATTGATAAAACGCAAAATAATGTAAGACGAGTGATCAAGAACCGTATTTCAATTTACAGTACAGTAAAATTTTTTATGTCGTTCGTTTAGTTTGAACGATATGACTGTAATTTATAACAATAAGCTCTTTCCAATTATTTCAAATACAATGCTATAATCTTTATTGTATAACATTTGACATTATTCGTTTGTATTATTTTCAATTAGTTTTATTGGTACTTCTGTATGATCGATTTATACTGCTTTCCCTTTCTATTAATAAAATAATATTTTATAAAATGAGAAATTTATTTGAAAAGAGGAGAAACATTTAGCTGTCGAAATTATAGTATCCGCAATAATTGTAGCTATATATTATTGGAATCGTCAATTTGAATAATTTAAAACGGTCATTATTTGAGAGACTAGCATTTTATAGGGATAGCGATTGAGTTGATAGAAAGATAATTATTATATTGTAAATAGCTATGCAATATTCATATAATATCCGACTTTCCAACAAATATCCATTTTTGCGGAAAAATTGCATATAAATATGAAAAGGAATTTCAATAAACAAACTTTTAACCTGGATATGTTTATTATTAGAAATAAATGAAAGTAAAATTAACAAATTTTATCTAAAAATCATTGAACCACGTTAGTAATATGCCGTTTAGTACTTCCTGAATAATGCAGTAGCTCGACAAAAATGATTAGAAACGAAAAATCAATATTATAAGTTTCCATTCGCCCTATATAAATTTGGAATAAATACAATCGACGATGCAGAAGCTAAGATTCTCTGATTCAGGCAATTGCTCATACGTTCGGCGAGTTGATCCGCAAACGTGCCCCCTAAGCTACTACCCATAAAGACATTAAATTAGAATGAGAATGCACGGCTCCCAAATACGATCGGCGAATTCATCAGCACGACAATCAACAATGGCAATTCCAAAATCGGTAGATCACCTCCGAGTTTGGTGACGCACACCCCGTGGGTGGACAATATATATCTCAGCGTAGGCACGTCGCTGCGCCGGCGCGAACGGATAATCCAATGGGATGATCCGCCAATCCGCGAGCTCCAGGGACTTCCTCCGCCCTCCAATCAACCCTCGCTAGGCGGTTCACACCCCCCGCGTGGCTATGTTCACTCCGGCCTTCCCACTTCCAATGCTCGTGCGCAGCCCTTTTCGCGCGCTCTTCCGCGAAACATGTATGTCGGCATGTGACGGAACAATTCGATTAATCTGAGATCGTAACCGACGTTGAATTTGTCTCAGCGTCGGATGCGAATATTTTTTATTTTGCACGAGAATAAACATATTTTCCATCTTAGTCTCGATCCGGGATATTATCAGCGGCGTATCATTAACTGTTTGGCGACAAAAATTTACTTACTTATTTTAAAGAATATGTCTTCGAATTGGATATAGTTGTTCATCATCCGTTCTTATAGATAGTTTTTTTGTAACGAATTTGTTTTCTCCTGATTGAGAAAACGAAAAATATACGAAAATTTTTTCTTTGGTCATAACAAAATAATCCATCAATTTATCTGAATTATTTTTAAATAACTCTGGAATTAGAATACATTAATTATTTCAAAACACACGAAAAGTTGGTAATTTGTTAATTCATAGTAGACCAATACAAACAAAATTCTTTGCTTTGAACTTTAATCTAATGGATGTTTAATTAAACGTGGATAAAAGATATAATTATAATTATATTTTCAAAATAATATTATAATTTCAAAAAAATGATGAAAGCTATAATATGATAGTTTCCACGTTGTATTCGATACAATAAAATGTAGCAATTACAATTTTGAGAATAGAAATTTTAACGTTGTAAATTATAAATAATATGAATGGCAAATCGTGGCAACAACAGCCACAATTTCAGTAAGAACAAATACAATGATTGTGTCAAATTGACAGATAATAAAATTTCTTCGAACAGAATTATGACTAAAAAACACTCGAAAAATCGTGAAACCGTGACTGAATAAAGTTGTTCATAGCACGAGCTATAAAATTTTTATCTAAGTAAATCTAAAAATATGACCACCTGAGTTAATAAATTTCCAAACTTGAAAAACGTAAAATTATTTAATATTTTCTTAATCAATGAAGTTATTAAAAATAACTACAGATCTTCAATTATACTACGTCAACAAACTTATCCGTAATTAAAAACATCTAATTATGTTATGAACACAATCAATATTTCGATGCCAATTTTCAAGTGAAGAAAAAAACTTTTGGATGATCGCCATGAGCATCTCTTTCGTAGGATTTAAGCCACGATTGCATAGTAATATTGCCATTAATATTTTGATCTCATATTTATTTCGACGCAAATTATAAACCCACATTTCGGACATTCTAATTTAGATGTCTGCAGCTTTATATTGTGGCAAATAAAATCTGAACGTATGCCCACTCACTTGAAAGTCAAATATAACCTGAGGTTTGTTGTCGGAAGTACGAGTGCAGGTCACATTCGCTTTTCCGGTAAACATTTAAATATTAATACATCCATTCGAATGTCCATGACAAATGGAGAAAAGATAACCGTTCTTCTTCTTCACCGCGGTCGTCGCTAGTATTCGAAACTATTGTGTTCGTCGACTTTATACGATCCCCCAATATTGTTTTAATTGTATGTGTTCACAGGTGAATAACTTGCGAGATCGAAAAATTGGAGACAACCGACTATTGCCCGAGTATATCGTGTGTCTCGTCTTCGGAACAGCTCGTGCTATGCCAGATAAGGAATGTATGTATATAACGAAATAAAAAAAACATAGCACCTACCAGTATAAATACGAGATGATAAGTGGCATCATTATTATGAAACCGAAAAAATGGATGAATTCAAGGGCGTCATTCTTTCGAATGTACAGAATAAATATTTATTATACTTACAGAATCGTATTATTTAAAATTAATTAAATATAATTCAGTTCGATTCAACATTTAAACAGTATACCTGTAAAATATATTTGCTTGAACATTATAATTGTTTTTTCTTGTTTTTACAAGTAAATATACTTTGCAATCACCAACACGAACCATTTATTTTACATATTTTTTAGAACAACTATAAAACTTAAAAGTTGCAAAATCGTTTACGATTTGAAGTCACGAGGATTCGAAGAAAACGAGTATTATTATAATTATTTATTTAAAATACTGAGATAAAAATTGTTTCGGAGCACGACCGACTACATTTTTTATTTCCTTTCCTATCTTTAATTTCACTATAAATTCGAATATATTATGTAAAACTAGTGCCAGTAATATAGCAGAATGTTTAATATAATACTCAACTGACGTGTAACACTATTCATTTTCAAATTTTCATAAAAATATCTTTTACAATTATAATCTTGTGAATTATTCGTTATCTAAACTTGATATTTATTATAATTGATATTCAAAGTTTATGATGTACTAACCTTATAAATCACTTCACAAGACCTTTTTTAAAAGTAATACAGTTTTTTATTGTGAACATTTACATGTTGTCGACTAATAGTGTTAGCTTTGTAAAATATATTTGTAGAAATATTTATTCATCAATCGTGTCCTAAAGATCATTGCAAAATTTAGAGCCTGAAAACCAATCGCATCCTTCACGTACACTAGACTTATAAAAAACAGACATATAAATATCTAATTACTTAATAATCTAGTAAACATCCGCCCGCGAAATACCAATCGGCGTTCGTTCGAAATCATTACTAATAATATCTCTTTCTTTCGCATAGTTCAACCACTTTGGCAGTGAATTAAATTTGAAAACAGATGTTCTATCGTCTATTCATTGGTGCGCCGATTTGCAACGTTCCTTCATTCTATCGCAAATATCTTGCATCCTTGTTCTAAGAACGAGAGCGATTGATTAACAATATTCAGCGTTCTAAATATTCTAAAATTATTTATATCTTTGTCCAAAGATTTTGAAATATATAATTGGATGGCAATATTTACAAAATCTCATTTATAAATTGTCCTGTACGTTGTTCTTTTTAATTGCTTAAAAATAAAGATCTGTTCTAACCACTTAACGGAATGGTAAAGTTGTGATTTATGAACAACAATAAACCCATTTTCATAAATTTACAAATCGGAGTGATGATATTTTTAGAAATTTCTGTTATAATTTGCCTTACTAATGAAAGCTAGATTTTATGAAAGTATTTGCTTAATGATACTGATTTTTCAGCATAACTATTCTCCACTGATAACGATTTAATAATACTATAAAAGAGTTTTGTCTTAATATTTTTTACGACGAACACATCTGTTTTTAATAATTATTAGTTAAAAAGTTGGCAGAGGTTCATCGCGCTAATTTAATTATTTGCAAATGACTGACGTGTTACCAAAAAAGTGTGAAAATTATTAGTATCACTAAATTTATTCATTTTTAAATCCTTAAAATTTATCATGATTATTTGAAAGATTCTTATATAGTGAAATTCCTTCCTAATTTAATTGATGAAATAAAATAATCGACTTCGACAAATCTAAGTATTTTGATCGAATCATCGATCTAGTAATCCATACTTCACTTTTTACTTAATGTACGACAGAAACAAAGAATATTAAAGTATAATCAAATGAATAGAGTTTAACGAAGAGTGGCACTTAAAATTTCGACTGGCAAAAGTGGCATTTCTCGCGGCAATAAACAATCCAACGCCGTCCGGCGCAACATCCGCCTAAGCAGCGTCAATTAAAGCTCTTCCTCAAGACGATTAGCGGAGTCTCTTGGCTCGCTAGACGAACCTCGACATCATTAACGCTCCATTGGAACAATGCGCCCAGAGGCCATTCGATTCTTTTTCCCCGTTAATCTCCGCGCCCCGAGCTCAAGGATGACGGGTGGGGGAGGAGGAGGAGGAGGAGGTGGAGGAGGAAAAAGGAGTCTCACCGAGAGGAGCTCGAAAGCGCGCGCTTGACGCGACAGGGACAGGTGGAGGCTAAATAAAGCCGCTGCCAAGCTGGACCCCAGCCAGAGAAAGAGACGACGACGGCGGCGCTCGGGCAGCGGCTTCAAGATGGCGGACAGCAATTTTTGCGTGCGGCGAGGAAACGGGCGACGGATGCGTCGCGCGACCCGAGGGGCTACGCGCTAGAAGACGCCGGTGTTGAGTTACACTGCCGAGTGCTCTCCGCTCTGTCTCTGACGCCACCGCGACCAAAAAAGACCCTAATGACCAGTCACCAGCAGAGGCTTATTAATAATTCACGCGCGCTGGAGAGCTGCGCTTTGCGGATGCGCGCTGTCGTACTCGGCCCGAAACGAGTCTCTCGCGTTTTTTGGCTTCTTTGTGGATTTCC
The DNA here is from genome assembly GCA_018907185.1 of Platyscapa corneri. NCBI lineage: Eukaryota > Metazoa > Arthropoda > Insecta > Hymenoptera > Agaonidae > Platyscapa > Platyscapa corneri. The sequence goes on from JACCHW010000017.1 coordinate 2,675,947, forward strand.
CGAAAACGGGGGCGGCCGCTGGGAAAGGGGCATGCAGCCCGTGCACCGTCGCTCTTAGAGAGTTGCACTTAATACAAGGACCGCACAGGCATTTCGCCCGAGCTCGTACCATGCGACTTTCCTTGTGCGCTCGCAAGTGCTAATGGTCTTTATTATTAGACAGCCTCGTGATCGTTACTATCTTTTCTACTCGTGCGTATCGAAATTTTCACTGTGCATTCGAAGCTACGGCACTGGGAGAAGCCCTGCTTTTACCACATGACGAAACGTGACAAGTAAGAATGTATCGAAGGATGTTTCCTTTGGAAAAACGCAGGATTCCTTTCGCATAACACTGTTATATCTCCACGTCTAAGAAATTAAATATGTTGATTTCGCACGTGAAAGTGATAACGTTACTTCAAAGCATTCCTTTTACCGCGGCAGAGCGATCGTTATTGAACAAAATAAACATTTCTCGAACTATAAGATTTTTTCGAAATTTTGTAATTTCTATGCAAAAGCATATTTGAATTTATTGCTCTTTAATGTTTATTTTGGTGAAATCTCACAAGCTTTGATCGCGATTGTATGTAATCAATAGCAAAGTAATAAAAATTTATTTAATTCAAACATTATTGGGTATATTTAGAATCTAAAATCCTACTAATTTTGTATTAGAATAATTAATAATCAAAAAATATTTATTGTACAAAAATAAGTGTTAAACTATCATTTTGATTAATATTATACATTATTTTTATCGGTCACTTTTTGCGTTTTTCCCTCTTCTTTTTAATTACATAATTTTGGCTTTTCGTGCCCAATGCTTCTATTCATTCCACATTTTATAAGCAATAATTCAACGTCCTTTATTACTTTACAATAACTAAAATATGTTTTCTTTATTATAACTTATACTTTTTATTTCTAAATGTTATTTATTTGTAAGATATCGACTTGATTAGAAAATGGTAATATACATAATACAATTATGTAAGCCATATTTTTATTTTTAATACAATAATTATAGATGGCAATATTTTAATACAAATTTCCACACACTAACAAAGTATAAATTACTTAAACCCAATTTTTATGAAAATATACCATTTATTATGCTATTTCTAGGGGGAAAAAATATATAATTATTATATAATACACATGAGCAGAAAAATCTTCATCTAGTGTTAAAGGTAAAATTAATAGAATATAGAAACTTATTAATAATAATAAAGAAGTAATAATTATTCTTTATGAAACCTTTCTGACTGACACCTTAAACTTATTTTTATGTTAGATATGAAAAAAACTTATATGTCCAGACGAATCAATTACTTTTAAGAGGAACTATTTCTTATGGTCATGTACATACAAAAAAAGCATAATATAATTCATTAGAATTACTTATACATTTTCAAAATAAGTTTCCTTACCTTGTCTATGAACAACAAACAATAATTATTATTAAATACTAAACACTACATTAAAAATTTGTATGTGTATCAAGGACTATCGTATACAGTGCGCATTGCTTATGCACGATCTACTTAATTTACTTTAAAGATATTACAAAGAAATCAATGAATGAAATGAAAAATAAAACATCAATCAAACACACAGAAGTTTTAATAAGATTATCCGCGCAAGGTATCAACTATTATATGCTCTTTCAGCTACATATTTTAAAAACAACTGCCTCGATAACCTGCCGTTATATTTTCGCGCTCATGTTATATTAAAATCATTATACCAAAAAAAAAAAAAACTTGGAAAAAATCACCACATACAACACCAACAAAAAAGAGTTAATTAAAGAAAATTACAACATCAATAGCGACACCAATAAGTGTAGTGTAAGCCTTCATCACACACCACAGCACCGGTTATTAATCATTAAAGGTTAGGCGTGTAATTCTACCGCGTCACGGGGACGGACGGACGTACTGCGTACCTCATGCGCGTGCGATAAGGAAGTATTGTTATTGCCTTGTCGCAAAATGAATTTCTATATTTATTAATTGCGCGAGGAACGATCGCACATTTGTAGGTCACGATGCCGATACATTCGATCGCTTGCTCTCATACTCTCTTCGTCTCTCTCTCTCTCTCTCGATTTTGAGGATGCGTTTTCATCGAGCTTTACTACGTATATTTCATTATTCATCGCTTTGAATGCTTTTACGTAACTCCTTTGTTAGCTTTGTATTACTTGATAATCGAAGGCATTTTTCCTTCGATCGAGAGAATCCGATTCAAAATCACCATACTTCTCCTCAATAACTTAAAAAAAAAAGTAGGCTGATAAGTTGCAAAGATAATCCATTCATTAGCATGGATTGCTCCATTTGAAACAAAATGCTTATAAATAGTTTTGCAAACATATATTTAGTTGGTCTGAACTTCAATTTATAATGCGTTTTAATGCTTTTTCGGTACGCAAATCGTTTAAAACAAACTTTTTCTCTGTTTTTTTTCACTATTTTCATTCAAAATGACATCGTTCGATTGTAAAATAATTAAATTATTGTCGATGAAGCAAGTATATAAAAAGTTGTAAGACAACAAGGTGCCTTCAAACGTTATACAAAACAATGAAAAAATATTACTCAGACTTTTTTAGAGAACAATTTTTTGGTATTCTTTTAAGGCGAGAAAATATGTCTTGTTAAACTTAATTCAAGCTCTTGTGAACACGAACAAAATGAAATTTCGACTTGTGGTAACGACGGTTTCTCTTGTTGCTCGAAATCTTCTAAAAAACGAAACAAAAACAAGTTATAAGCGAAAAATATGCACACTTTGACATGCATACGAACCCGATTGAAAAGCGCCAATACTGAGAACCGCAGCTCCGTAACGGAAAACCCTAGTTTATTACCCGACAATTTTCCGAACCCCACTCGCTCGCTCGTCCCCGATTACTTCCAAGATCTAGTGCTCCGCATAAAAGATCAAGCCTCCGTAACGCGATTTCGAGTTTGTGTTCGTCCGCCCGGGTCGGAACATTAAAATCGATGCGCGACGTCGGCTCACTGAAAAATTGATGGCCACGCTGCGGCTTTCGTCCGCACACGCGCGTTCGCAAAGTTCTAATTCGGTTAGGCCCGCGCAACGGGAAAGAAGCGCCGTCACGATAAGGGAGAGCAAGGAAAAGGGTGGCGACGGGGGGAGGCGGCGAAGGCCCGAGACTGATTAACGAGATTGCTGGCGCGAATAACGCCAGCTGCCAAGTTGAGCGACGCCGGAATGCGGATTCCGAGAGAAGAGTCGACTCCGCGTCGTCGCGACGGCCGCCCGGGCAAAATTCCCCGCGCGTCGCTCAGAATTTAGCTGGAGTAGAATTGCACGCGAGCTTGACGAAATCCGGCGTATCGTGTTTCAAGCAGGTAAAAATGAGCGCGTTAAAAATACTCGGTACATCCGCGTTACGCTTGGCACGCATCTCGAGCGCGCATCCCCCCTCTCTAAATGAGAATTCGCCGATATCCGAGGTGCGATCGCTTTTTCCCCCCTTCGGCTTTTCTTTTTTCCTGCGAACGCGGAGGAAATCGGCGCGGAGACTTGGAAAACAAGAAATAGGCCCCGAGCGCTAGGCTCGAGGCTCCGAGCATTTTAAAATACGATAAGACAAGCGAATAAAAAACATTTCAGTTCACACAATCATCAATGTAATCACAAGTATAACAATGCGCAATCGGCAGCTACTTTACTTTTATATCCGTTTTTAAAATGTATGCTGCAGATATGTGCACGAACAGTAAGAAAGTAAAAAATAAATAAAAAAGTCACACAAACAAACAACCCTTCGAAGCACCTACGTGATTAAAGCGAATGAAATACTACGTGTGCGAAATGCTTATGCATCTCTTGTGAAATACGTGTAATGAGCCTAGTGATGCAGGTGTGGGGGAAAACAATGAAACGTTATCATTAAAAAATAGTAAAAGAATTAGGTAAGAATCGAACGAGTGTACGTATGCGAGAGTCAAGAGGTAAAAAGTAGTGAGAGTGACAAAAGCTAAATTCGAGAGTATAGAACGTTAACAACAGTTGCGATTGTATTATACCTGGCGATTGGGTATTGACAGTGGGTCAAGTACGTTTATTCCGGCTTGTTACCATTACACTCGTGCATAGTGAGCGCGATCGCGCTGCCCCGTGTACACGCGTATAAAAACAACAATCGAATACACGCGTTAATGTCGCTTTTGTTAATTAATATTGATTATTGTTATTACTGCCGTTAATCAATTACTGTTGTTAAATTAATTAATTATTATTGTAGTATTATGTTGATTAAATTTAAAAAGAAAAAGAGTAGTATGTCATGTACAACGAAAAAAAAACTTAAGAAACAAGAGAAACAAATGTAAAAAAGAGGTAAAAGAAGACCAAGAAAAGAAAACGTGAAAACAGTTAAAAAAGAGTAACAAACAAATTTCAAGTCTCTTAACAATCTCAATCATGTCAAAAGTAATAAATAATCGTAATATTATAATATCAATCACCACCACTTCATCTCAAGTAAACAAAAGAAGTAAACAATGAAAAAGTAAAAAAAAACACAACCAAAAAAAGATAAATCACGATCCTCACAACTAGTAAGAAATTGCAATATGTATATATAAATGTATACATATATAAATGTATATATATATAATATAAGGCATTATAAATACGGAAAGAATAAAAATATTCGTACGTAGGTACTTCTTGGCTTCGTATTACGTGTGCGTGTGCCGCGACTTTTTCCTGTCCCTCTACCTCCCTCTCTTTCTTTTGTTTTTCTTTCTCTTTCTTTTTCTCTCTCTCTCTCTCTTTCTCTCCCTTTAATTCATTTTTATGCTCACTAGGAAATATGTTTTTCTACACAAATTCACTGGTGAGTTTTTTCAGGTAACGCAATTCCCGCGAATATAGCTGCGCGCCAGGATGCTGAAACGTCATACATTATTCAAATTTAGGAAAATTTTTTGAAAGTACATATATTTTTTGTAATATTAGATCGTTAATTTATTTTTTTCAATTATCAAATTAAATAAGTCTAGTTGAATCGAAACAAATTCTAATTACAGTCTTATTGCGAGATTAAATTTATTTAATAAAAAATATCTAAAATCAAAAGCAAATGAAAATGATTAATTTATAATTAAATAACAATAACGATAACAAATTTTTTTACAACTAATCACAAGCTAATCTTATATTTTCCTTTATAAAGTTTCCGGATCAAATCATTGTAAACTTAAAAAATTAAAATTTAAGCGAATACGACTCAACTTAAAATGTAACTTTCTAATTGATCTTTAAAACTTTTTAAACCTTCATAAAATATCAAATAAAATTTGATTGACATTAAATGATACAAAGTTAATTATGTACAAAAGAAAATTATTTGAAAGAGAGAAAAATTGTCTCTAATATCCCTTTATCAGCATGTTCTGAAAAAAAATCTTAGTTAAAAATTGAAGAACAAAGAAAAACAATTAAAATTCGTCAAATTTTCTCAATGAGAAACTGAGTATGATGAGGTGAGGTTCTTTTTCTTTCAACGTTACTTAAACACTTCTAATTATCTTTGATTTTTGTGTAAAAAGAAAAAAACTTACCCGTACTGCCCAGGTAGAACTGCGGGATATCCGGCGCGAATACCAGCGGCGAATGGAAATGCTGTAAATAAAATTGAAAAAGAAAATCATTGCACGCATATACTTAATACATCGAAATCTCTTATATAAAACTTGTACCACAATCATACATCATTCTTACAAGCTTTCATTATTTATTTCGGTTTGTTTCTGATAATAATCGTGCAAAGTTCATATTTGTATAAACTATAAGAATATGCGAAGAATCATTTATTGCTATTTGTATTAGTCAAGTTGAAAAATATTTTATTTGCACAAAGTTTCATTAGCATCGATAATGTACTGTCATTAATTAAATAATAAAATTTAATGAGCCATACTCATGTGTAGATACTCCACTACATTCTTATACTTATAATTTACTTAGAGATCTGCTCTTTTTTGATAAGAAAAATAAAAAGTTCGAATAAAAAAAAGCTCGGTAGTAAAAAACTATAACTATTAAAAAGATAAAGTCGTCAAAGAAAACAAAGTAAAGAGTTTCAAGCATACTTTACTCGTAAAAATAAAAGTTTAATTACCTTTTTTGAAAAATAAACGATAATGATAATGGGTATACTACTAATAATATCGACAAAAATTATCATTGTAGCTTTGCTCATACAAAACGAGCATAACTTTTTAAGTCACTACAGAGTGAAAATGATTCGTGAAAGAAACAGTTTTTTTGCTCCAATTCAATAAGCTTTACAAAATAATGTCGAGGTATTAAAAAACCATTTCTCTTACATGACGCTATCGAATGGTTAACCATAAAATTGAACTCTGAACGTGTTTGTTCAGAACTTTGGAAAGCCAGTGCTAAGACCATCGTCATCGTCGTCTTGCTTGCTTAGAGAATCTACTTATTTTCTGAACAATTCCGTTACTGTTCCTAGTGTAGGACAGCAGCAAGACTTGCCTTGCATTTTTAGACTAAGGGCACGAGCGCCAGCTAAGAAGAAAAAAGGCACTGCCTTGGCTCGTGGCCCGTGAGTCTGAAAGAATAATAGTTGCTCTTTACGCGCCGAGAAAGCGATTTACTTTATTACCCGCGGATTCACGCATCGCCTAGAATGCCGCATCTCGCTGGAATTCAGAACGCCCGACTTGATTCTGCGATTACGTTAAGTGATATTTTCAGTCTCCAACCTCAAATTAGAACGAAAATTTCGGCGATTTTGACTACATCGCGATTAGATACTACGAAATCCGAAAATCCGTTCTTTCGTCATCCTCGTATTTGCATAAAATTTCTGGATAGCAGTAAAATTGTTTCGGTTGTATCTAGCTGTTTCATTAATAACTGTTTTGCTGATAATAAGATGAATAACGCTAGACATATATTAGTATTCCGTATCTTTAAGTATGTTTAATTCAAAATCATTTACAAAATACCATTAAGCATTTTTTATACTTATGTTTTTTACTGAATTGCGAACTTAATGATTCGATGCAAACAAAATCGAAGACTCATCTTTCACTGATTTTACTGAATATTATCTTATAGAGTACAACGAACATAAAAGTATTACAAAAAGCACATAAGTTAAAGTTCTGTGTTTAAGCTGCGTTATTTGTGTGTTTTTCTCTGAATTTTTTCGCTTAACGTTCGTATTTCATCAAGTAACTGAATTTTCGCATGTTTTTTGTGTAATTTGGAGCAAAATTTAGTTTATAGCGATAAATTATACTCATTTTAATTAATTTAGAATTTAACATTAATAAAAAAATATCTTTATGATTTTCTATTACCGCTGAACTTATTCATTCATTTTAACACATACAGAATTAGAATTATGTAAAATTAAGATTTAATCTTGCAAAATTATTCTTTAGAAGTAGGAATAATAAAATAATATTTAATAATTTTACGTCATTTCTATTAAAGATTATTTATTACATATTTTGAATATTATTATAATAGACCTTTCTCATTTTTTTTCGAACATTAAATAAATATTTTTCTTTTTATGAAACCAAATATAAAATAAACTAATAAAAATAAAGCCCGATGAAAAACTGTTTATTGATTTTTATGAAATTCGTACTCAAAATTATTTGAATGTGAAAAAGCCTTCAGATATTTTCTTGAACACTTTGCAAATGCTTTATTATTTATTACATGTGAAAGTCAAAAAAATTCGTCTATTTTTAGATGAACAATAAAATTAAGAATTTTTCAAACAAATATTGTTCAAACTAATGTCGATTTCTTAAACATTTTTATATAAAATTTAAATTAAAAAATCGATAAATTAACGCATTAATATTAAAGATCGTAATTAAACGCGTGGAGAGTAATCAAGTTTATTCCTGACCTTCCGGAATATAGCTCTTAAGAAAAGATACATCGACGTCGACGATGACGATTTTGGCTTTGCATCAACAACGCATCGCAATAATTACAATAGATGACACACAAAAAACACATTACGTCTCGATAAGATTCGAAAATAAACTCACTGTCTTGCGGAAGACAGAAGGAAAAAGAGAGAAAGATAGATAGATAGATAGAGAGAGAAAGAGAGAGAGAGAGAGAGAGAGAGAGCAAATGGAAGAGAAAGGAACAAAGATCAAAAGGGAGTTTGGGGCAAAATATTCAGTAAAATGGCATGTGTTAACGATTCGACAGGCAACATCATTTACTTTTTTTCAATATAAAGCTCTATGAATCAGCGAAAGCTTCGACATTATATTATTATTAAATGATAACAATTTTTATCCTTTGAGCACCAGCATTAATCTCTCAAATAAATAGGAATACGAAACTCATTCGTAGATGATTTATTTATCTTTTTTGTTTTTTACATACATGCATTCTTTTATGGTTTTAAGATAAATACAGAAATTTTCTAACTGAGTTTCTTTCTTTATTTCAATTGTTTAAAATCAGGTGTAAGTGTAGAACAGGATATAATACATAAATATTAATCTCATGATATATCCATTAAGTTATTTATATATATACAGGAACCAATCCATCAATATATTTTGATACAATTTCATAATTATGCAATTAAATTAATAGAAAGGGATTTCTACAACAATAAAAAACATGAAAAAAATATTTCGATAAGAATTTTTGAAAATTGCAATAAAATTTTATAAATTATGGCTTATCTGAAAAAACTTTTCAGTATATCTACAAATTATTTTTCGAGAAATTATATAATCAATTTTCAAAACTTATATATATAAATATCGCATAGTTGTTCAGATTAAAAAGTATTAAATATTTATTTAAATTTTATTACAAAAAATTAATTTTCTTGTACAATCAATTTTTCAAATATTTAAAAAAAAATAAATATTGTATTAGATAAATATACTAAAATAATAAAATAAAATAAATAAAAATAAAATCCTAGTTAAATAATCTATCGACTATTAGTAATATTTAAAACTACTGTAAACAATATAAATTAATACAAGAATATTTATGAGCTATAAATAAATTTTAAACAATATAAGCTAAAAAAATTGTGCGAATACGTTCATATCACGATTTTTATTTTCATTCGAATATGCGATAAATGAATTCACATAAAAACAAATTACAGTATTAATGCTAATTAATAAATATTACAGTTAATGTTGAAAATGAAAATAAACAGCTTCTTTTAATTACTTAATGCTTAATGCAGTCCTAAGCATCCATACACATACTTTAAACGCACACGCCCACTCACACAAAATGTCATATCTATAATGTACTTCACCAACCAAACGATTAAAACATACTTGATTTTACCAAATGAACACAGGTTAGTGTCTCGATTATCATTATTAAACTGATAATAAATGATTCAGATATACTTTGCAAGGAAGAAGTTGTTGTACTATTCGACTAGCGAATCGCAGAACTCGCAGGTAATTTCATTTGGTAAAAACAAGTCTAGTATTAATTCTAAATAGGAGAGCTTGCTACAAAAAAACATGCAGTAGGAAAGCCGATTTTGAACTCAGAAGCTAAGAAGTGTAACAAAAAAGGATATTGACGTATAATATTCACGCGTATTCGTAAATTATGCAAATGCAATACAAGATGCATTACAACCAGAACGAGCTTTAGTGCTGCCGTTTCGGAATTCCACGTAATTGGCGCAAAATAATCGTTAATAAGCGCTACCCATTAGTAGTGGAAGAACAACGATCGTGGTTAATGAGAGAGAGATCGCAGGTGTTAGGCCAGATATGTCGATGGCAGATGATAGAATTAAGGTTGGAGACACTTACCCGCTTGTAGATTGCCCCTGGGCTTGGCGCCGAGTATCGCCAGATTGACGTTCGCTTTACGGCCGTCGATTATGGGGTTCGGATCCTTGCAGGCGCGCTCTGCCGCCGGCCTGTCTCCCATGATCACCTGAAGTGCACACAACCAGAAGAGCATCGCTTTAATAACGACGCACTTCCTTCTTTTCCCATTCCTTTCCTTCCCAAGCCCGCCCGCCATTACCACCGGCCAATACTCATCCCGCTTGTCATTGCAGTTTTCCCTGGCCCCGTTCGCATAATGCCGTAAACGAATTTGGCTTTACATTTATTCGTTCGCCGTGTAATTGCGATTGTCTCGGATTACCAAAGGAGCGGATGTGATTTCGAGGTGCTACAATAATATCTATCTGCAAATTGAGATCGATTGATTTTTGCAACGTTCTACTTACTATGCGCGCCTCGCACTAGCCTTCTAGTTTAACACGAGTATTAAATATCTCGCAAAAACTCTGTCGCCGAGGATTTTTCACGATTCGAATTAATTGTGCGACTCGAATTACAAAATAATAAAAAGCCTGAGGAAACAACGGGGGGCTTCGGCCGATAAATCCAATGCGAATCCAATAATTTCTCATTATAAAAAATGGTGTGCCGCATAATTCTTTGTGTAAGCGTCCACTGTGCCCCGATTGTACGAATGCAACTGGCGAATAATAATAAAAACGGTTCACCCAATAGCGCACAAAGCTACGGCTGATTTCGAAATTCAGATTTAATTGCGAGGACATTGAACGATAACCGCGTAGCCCCCCATAATCCTCCGCACTGAAATCCCACATTGAAAACATTATCAAAGAGTATTTCTTGCCCTGTTCAGCCGTCATTTCGCGCAAGTTCCAAACCTGAATTTTCATATTATCGCGTCTATGCGTACCCTCGCGCAAGATAAGCCGAAGCTCGCACGTTACAAGCAGGTTCTTTTCTTTACGGTCAGATACATGCACGCGTACACAAAACGTACAGAGGTACACACCGTTGCCGTTTTCTTTTAGCGATAATTTTATTATTCTCGTGAATCGCGTTTAGAACGCCAAAAACGCCTCCTTCGGACTAAATCGGCGAGTCCTGCTTTTGCTAAAACAATATTTTACTAAAATCAAACTATCATGCGTAACTTTAACAGTGATTGTAAACAGTAAAAGAAATCAAAAAACGTGCGATAAATATAGTTAAACAATATTGAATAGTACAGTTAAAAGAGTGTGTACGTGTTCCTACGTTCGTAAGAAGCTGTTTTTCAGAAGTTTTTTATTTGTGCTATTAATTCTTGCATAAGTTCTTTTAATTAATGATAAACTGATAAAAAAACTATTTTTAGCGAAAATTATCGGTTGTTTTCAAGATCTTTTCTGATTTGTATTTTTCTTCAAATTTTCTATTAAGCTTTATCAAGTTTAAATAATTTACCCATCGTTTATTTAAACAAATTATAATATGTTTATTTTTTTAATGGCTTTTAGATATTCAACGTGTCGCACTACCTACTATTCAAAGTCTTTCTTGATATACGTATATGTGTTGCTGTGTAGAAAGGCGTGACAGTTACTGACTTTTCGCGTTTATCGCTAAAAATTACCAATGCTATCAGCGACGAACATGGAATGGTTAATTTTATCGGATTCCCTATACTTGTTCTTAAAATAAGAAATATTCTTTCTTCTTCTTTTTTTATTTAGTTTGTTTTGATCATTTTTAGAGAATAATTTCTTTCAAACAGATTTCACAATAGGTTATATTATAACTGCTATAAAATACAAGCACGTTCTAGTATAGGTATAACTAAAAATACTTTATCACGAAATTTATTACTTTATTCGAACTATATTGTTTTAATACGAGAAAATTAAGAAATAAATATTTAACGATAAATTTTTTAGTTTTTGTAAAAAATCTATCGATAATTTATCGTCGAACTATCTAATATTTTTGTCATATGGATATTTGGAATAGTTGCGTTAAAAAAAGAAAACTCATTTTATCTTAATCTATTTCATTAATAATGTAATAATAAATATAGCCACATCTTTGTCAAACTATAGTTCTTTGCATAAATGCTCTTTCGTATCGTAAAACAGCATTGTAACTTAAAAATAAACAAATAATTAAGATCTTTTTAATAATTTAAGAAATCACTTAAAACCGAAAATAACAAATAATGATTATTTTTAATTGAAAAATGGATAGTTGTATTTTATTTAACTGTTTACTAAGAACTAAATACATTTCAAGAATTGAGCACAACCAAACGATGTTATTTAAATCATCTGCTTATTTTATCAGAGTCGTAGTTATGCAACCGAAACAAAAAAGCATAATAGTCTAGCACATATATCCACTTTAAACTGGCCAACATAACTCAGACACGAAAAAACCCCTATTCAAACGTCTCGATATAGCAACCCAACTATCCAAAGAAAAACACCAAAAAATGCACCAAAAAATAAAAAGAGAAAAAAAGGAACTTACGAATCCGTAACCCCTGCTCTTGCCGGTTTGCCTGTCGGTAATTACGACCGCTTCCTCGATGTCGCCGTAAACATTGAAGTGCTCCCTGAGGCTCTTATCGGTCGTGTGATACGGCAGACCCCCGACGAAGAGCTTCGTCCACGTGGTGTCCTTTTGCTGGGGCGTAGCGCCGGCCAGCGCGCCGAGACCTCCGACGAGGTCCTCGGGGCCCGGCGCGCCGACAGCGCTAAGGCCCGCGGCAGCCGGCATCAGCATCCTCAGCAGTTCGCTCCCTATGTCGCCGCCTCGGCCGTACACGCGGTTAACCTCCAGGTCAGCTGGAGTGATATCTGCAGCGAGCCGCTGCACGATGAAACCCACAACTTACTACTTCTTCACAAGCTGTTGAGGGTCACCGTTAGACTATCGTCAACGGTTGTAAGTCTCAGCAGTTTTACGACTCACGCGACATTTATAAATTGTCACCTCCTGAAAATTGAGGCAGAAACAATGTCTTTAGTCTTTTTAGTCTTTTAGGAGTTTTGCAGGCAGTGGTTCGATTAGAAGAAGCAATATCTTGCGATATCTAAATTTCTGATCGAATCCATTAAACTAATTAGTTTCAAATAATTATTTAAAATATCCCATTATTATAATCCAATCAAGTAATTGAAAAGTAGAATCAAAATTTCACGATTCAATCATTTTCATGATAAAATTCAGTAAAAAATTTTTATTTTAAATTCGTATTTAAAAGCGTAGGAAATCAGTTTATAATCTTAGATACTCAATTTGATTCTCTAAGATTCAAGTTATTCATGTATGTTAAATAAATTATTCAATTGTAGATGTTCTTATCCATTATCATAACCGACACTGTTTCAAATTATTACTATCTAGAACACCTTTTATTCGTTTTAAATAACAAATTGATTTTAGAATATACAAGTGGTTTTTTGGCTAACAAGAAATTGCGCGCTTAATCTCATTATGAATTAGATATTAGAATGTGAAGTTTTAAATTCGTGTATTTCCTCGGTATATTAGAGGCAAATAAAACTCAGCTTATACATTTTTCTTAAAAACAATCCGAATCTGTAGAATCTTTGGCATCGACAGTTAGTTATAAAGTAAAAAACAAGGAATCATTTTTATGTTATTCTAATAATTTTTTTAACACCCACTAATTCGAACTTCAAATCAATAGTTTCTTCCTACATAATACCAATAAAAATCGTCAATATCTTCTTCTATATCGCGTTAAAATTTTATTAAATTTAAGTGAAATTCATCGATCTATTTTAACTTTGTCGTTCCTAAAGAAAATCAATTGAATGCATCTTTTAATTTAGAAAATAATTTTAAAAAGTAGTTTAATAAAAGTAAATTTATAGTAGTTAAGTATCACTATTAATTCAATAATATAAATATGCAAGGATTATCAATATTCATAAGAAAGATTTCAAACGAAGATGATCTCTCGAAATTCAATTTTTCAATATGTAATTTTTATAATTACAAATTACAATACAGTAAAGATTATCCATTTATTTGTTGACTGTTCATTCTATTAATTTTATGTCTTTAAATAATTAGTATTCGATTATGGAACGCGTGCAATTAAATTCAATTTATCAAATTATGACACAAGTAATACATTCTAAGTCAGGTATAGATAACTAAGACATCCTGCAGTACACTTTTAATCGATAACATCAGCTAACATTTAAAAAAAATGGATAGTAACTACCGTATTAGTAAATACTAATATAAACGTAATGTTTTCACTTGAAAATAGTTGTCGAACAGAAAGCAAAACTAGAAAGCTGTGAATTATTAATTGAAAAAGCATTAAATGTTTACAAATGTAAAAACAGGATCATCTTAAAATAATTTGCACAATAGCGCTATATTCTTTCATCCGTGTAAATACAATAATTGCATCATCCTCTTAAAATCGCTGCCAGTGTTGACACGCAATAACGCTACCAGCACTTTATAAACCGGCTTAGCCCGCGGTAATTCTCGATTGGCCACCCGTTTCGAAACTACCAATTTGCTAAGAATTTCAAAAAACTCTGATTAACGCGCCTAATTCGATAAACTTGGCGCAGCTTACGCAATAACGCGAAAGTCCGATTCCCAGGCGTGAATCTTTCCGGTTTGACGCGCATTGAACGATTTCATACGCGCGTGCATCCCACATCGATCGATCCGAAGCGCGGAAAAGCCGGGGGACGCCACCCTCCCCTTGTTGCAAAATACAGCCGGATTTTCTTCCTCGGGAAACCGGGGTCAATGATCAGCATCGGGCCAAAATGTCGGAAAAGTGCGCGCGTCGAATTTTACGAGCCAACTCCCCTTCCCCGTGCCTATCGGCCTCATCAGGTGTGCATCGAAGGATAAAATATGAGTCTTCTCTCGGTCGCCCCTCGGTAGCCTATATATCTGCTTATGCATCTCCCTTCGGCGCGCATCGGGGGCCTCATTGTGTGAGCACCCCAACGGCGCGTCTACCCTCATAGAGGCCCTCGTAGCTGGTCGCCGACAACTTGCGCTCCTCCCTCCCCGCTCTCCCGTGCACCTCAGTCGTAATACAGATATATAAACGTGGCGGCCTTGCTTCTGCCCACCGAAATACACTTTGTTTTCCCGTTCGTAGAAGCAGCAGCACTCATATTTATAAACTCGGCCGGCTTCTTCTACCTGACTCGCCTAGGGAATCGTCACCCGGAACATGTTGAATTTGGTAGCCTTGGTTGTTGCTGCCGTCCACGAGAGCTCGTATCTCAACAATTCGGAGAGCCGCGCGCCCAGAAAGAGGGGGATTTTTCCTAACCGAGCGTTCTGCTGCTATTGCCCTACGCAAAAAATGTTGAAACTACTATCCGTTCGAAAAAACAGACCCGCGCAGTCTCAAATGCATTGCGCAATACATCCCTTGATCGCCTACTCCCAGTCATTCGAATGTAGAACTATACATATTTCTCATTATTGCTTGTTAATATTTTATTCGTAGCTAAGTCCCGCGCAAATGCTGCATTTTTCATATTTAAGAACCAATTAGATTCAATACCGATTCTGTCCAATTTTACTTTATATTTCTAAATAACAGAGGTATTTTTTCAATAAACCAATTACCTAAAGTAACGTATCTATTTTATAATTAACGATAATAAAATATAGTTTTACAATTTTTATTTACAAGTCGAACATCCATTAGCCCCATACGTGTTCCACATTAACATTCCATGCACTCAAGATTCGAAATAATCCCGGCACGCGTAAATCTTCGTTGTCTTTGATTTTATAATTCGAATAGATTAAAAATTTGCAACAATAAAACTAAAGTGTCTCTAAAGTTCCAAAAAGTACAGAAAAATGTAAAAATTCTTAAGATACGTAATACGAAATCGTAAAAAAAAACCGGCAGAATTTTTTTTATGCTCCAAAAGAATGTTATTAATACATCTTTATTAATTTTTTCCAAATGAAATATCGTAACGTCAATAATTTGACCTAATATTAATTAATATACGAAATCCCTAGTAAAAACTTGAAAGATAAATTAAAGCAATGACCTCTCGATGAGGATTGCACTGACGACATCGCGCATGCATCCCAATTAGTTAGGGTCCGACACCAAGGAAAAGAGGAAAAAGCGCAAAGTAGCGGCTGAGACGCGGGAAGCGTCAAACATTGCAACCCGGTGCCTTGGCCATGGCGGCGCGCAACCCCGCCGAGATGCCGCGACGATCCCCCGAAAGCAGCAGCTGCGTTACGGGAAGAGGGAGAACCGGTGCGTGCCCCTCGGGCCGAGGCGGCGCGCGCACGGGGCCCGTTATTCGCAGGCACGTATCGCTGCAGCTGGGGCCCGCTTTCCCGAGAGGAACTTGCGCGCGCAGCCCCAGTCGGATTTTCACATCTTTCATGGTCTGCGCGCGCTTCTATTTTACGCTTTCTTTTCCATTCTTTTCGGTCTGCGAAGAGGAAAGGGGCGGAGGGTTAAGGAAGGGTAGTAGTTCGAATTTGGAGAAGATCGATAAAGCTGTTCGCTCATTGTGTCAGCGATGGTTTCGCTGCGCTCAAACGATATTTCCTGCGACGTTTGTTCGGTAATCCGTCGAAATCGATTCATTCCCAATCGTCAGTTCAGCATTGCCATGCAAACTGTCAGCCAGTTTTATTCTTTCTCTATCTCCCGTTCAATTTGCTTTAATTTTTGCCTATTAATCTAAAATTAAATTATCGTTGCAGTTGTCTCATTAGTGGCTAAATTACCTGTGTAAACTCGAAGCTATTTTTAAGTTAAGAATAATTAACGATTAAAAACGTATCTTACAGCGATATTTAAATAGATAAGCATTGAAGAACTTGTTTCTCTTGAATTTCAAAATTGCAAAGCCTTTGCTTTTTAAAGACATGTGCATGAAAACGCTGCTGTAAAATTGATAAAACTAATTCAGTATTTATAAGACTTGTAAACAGCTTTGATTGCGGCAGCAGATCATAATATTTAGATAATAATTACATTTTATACATCCTACTTCGATCTTCGTGTAACGAATACAGCTTATTTTTCAATCGCATCACCTTCGCTCGTTTTGCCCCGATCCGCAATTACTGCGAACTTTCTTATCGCAAATAACGTAGACGCAAAGCGCAGATCACCAATCGTAAGCTTCGCGGGTAGAACCGAAAAAGAACCGAGACCGATAAACATTCCCTAGATCCGATCACCGTGTGCCCCCGCTGGCATTTTAACGCCCAATAAAAATACCGCTCCAGCTGACGAGGCGCACAATAGAGCCGCCGGGACGACTCAAACATCGGGGAAAAAGAGCAGCGGAGACGAAGATGCAGAGTTCCCGAATGAAAATAAAGAGACCAGAGGATAGGGCTCCTCTTGCGCGAAACTCGACAAAATTCTCTATAAATAGAGGCGCGCTAGCCGCGTGCGTTGGCCGCTGCCGAAGCCGCAGCCTCGACGATGCTCTCCGGCTGCGCGCGTGTAATGTGCGTCTACGCGCGATTCCATTTGCTTTCGACTTTTTTTCCCTTCGCGATGAGTTTTTCCATATTGCTGCTGCTCGGGGCGATGCACGGAAAATTGGTTTTTCCCAATGCGCCGGGGCTTTTTACAACACGCCCGCGATTAATCGATTTGTTTACTTTGAAGCCGTGGGTCGTTGAGTTGAATGAGAATACGCCCCTAGCGCGACTAGAGATCAGAATACTTGATCCAGATTTTGCAAAGTAGCATCGAGAATTATCAAATTTTCTCTTCTCTCCGTCTGACGCCATACGATAATTAATAAATTCTGGGTTTCTCGTCCACAGAATGTTTCTTTATCTTTAAATTATATGTGAGTATCATTTTTTTGACAGACACTTGTTTAAATGTTACGTAGCTACTTTTTAAATAAAATTAACAGTATTTGAACTCAAATACCATTTCTGCATGTAAATGTACAATGGTTACTCGTTGAATATTTTATTAAGCTTTAATAATCAAATGTCTATAAATTGAGGAAAATTAAGGTAAAGTATCTATTAAATTATCGATAAAAAGACAAAAGCATTACTAGATATTAATAAATATGCAACAAATGAAATTTACATGGTTAATGAGAATTTTTAGTATATCATCATCTTATTGACTGCGTAAGATAAAACTTTAAACTATTATTAATTCGTACTATAAAGCATAAATGTATTATACTAGTACGTTTTTAGTATATTTTATATCCCACACTTTCAAATGTGAACAATAAGCAAAACTTTATAAAGTTTGCAAAAATTGTGATTTACAAATTTACTGACAATTACCATGCATTATGTAATTTTCAAAATAAAAGTACTTTTGCATATTTCAATATTACTTATATAAATTTCGTTAAAAAAGATGAAGAGCTAAAGCAATTACTATCTTCTACAGAGAACAAAATTAAAATGTTTGAATTTTTCATTTTCGCAAAGTAAAAAACTACTTTCAAAATGAACCCCTGTATTTGATCTTCTTAAACGATATTAATATGGATACAAAGCTCATTATATTTTTATATAGCTTAAAGATACGAGAACAGTTACGCGAATCTGAATAAAATTTCAAACAAGAATTTTCTGTTTCGTCCCAATAATCTAAATTTTAAATACGTTTTGAACAATCCAACATAAGCCTCATAGTATACGAGTATATATACAACCTCAAAAATATTTTTTTGAGGTCATCTTTTATTATATTATAATAATTCAAATAGAAAATCGATAAGAAGTAAGTGTATAACATAAATGTAAATAAATTATTTTTCAATATACAGAAATGTTAATGCATATTACTTATTAATTGTTTCTGTGCTCTACAGTTTATTCAAGTAGTATGAAAGTTTTCTTTATACCTAGCGTACATTAATGTAGCTATAAAAAATAATATCTGCATAATAACGGTTGTATTTTATAAGATCTTCAAATAATTATAATGTGTTACATTGCAACACATACAAAAATAATACAAAATAAATAAATATACTTATAAATGTTTTGTTCTCTGTTTCTCAGAAAATTACACGAAATAGATAATTATTAATCAATAAATTAGTTTCTACGTTACTAGAGTGCACAGTTATTATCGAAAATTATGTAATCAATATCTTATATCGTAACAAAAATTACATCATATCTAATCTCAAATTTTCATTAATATAAATAACGCTGTTTAATGTCACATTCGAAACATGTGATATGGCTAAAACTAATTTAAAGGATCAGGGTTTTTTTTGTATCGTTTATAGTACATTTAAAGAAAATTGAAATCAAACCACATATCATACAGGATAAATTAAAAAGTATTAAAAACTAATTTTGAGGAAGATGAAAAACTTTTTTAACTCATACCAATAAGTTTCAAAAATTTTTAAAAGTATTTTCTAGTACATTTTTTCATGATAAATGGATTGAACCGTCGACACTATCAACCGACATAATGTAAAATAAAAAAGTATGTTCTGTGTTAAACGTGTATCAGGCAACGTACCAATTACATAGTACCACGAAGCTTACAAAGCTGTATAAATAAAAGTATATTTAAGAATTAGAGTTTAAATAGGAATTACTCGAATACAGCTGAATTCAAATTTCAACTAAATTCTTTACGATCGAGGAACTCGTAACAACTTTAAAGAATAATTTATGTTGTTTAAATAATGATCTTTCTTTGGATTCTTATTTCAATTTCCTTTCTTAATTCTTATCTTTTAATTTTTATAATCCGAATGGTTCAAGGCTGTTTTTAGAAAACTGACAGCAGCAATAAAATATAAGATTTCTTTTTTACGATAATTCACATTAAAAAATAAAATTTTGAAATATAGCGTTGTTCGTGTGAAAGCGTGCACGCGCATATTAATTCGTATCTTCTACTATGCACACTTTTTAAAATCATTGAAAGAACAGCAATTGTAACAATAATGAAGTAATTTAAATTTAAAATGTGTCGGTTCAAAGTATATGAAGAAAACTATAATTAGATACACTTGTTTTAAGAATACTAAATTCAGTATTTAGGATGAATTGGAATACAAATCCCTAACTAAATATGTGAATTGGGTCTTAAAACATAAATAATAATTTTTCTTTGAACAATAGCTTTAAAAGATCCGGCCGGGTTATTTATCCATTAATCAAAGTCGATTTCCAAATGTCTGGTGTTCGGGCAAAGCAGGTCTACGAAAAGACTTTGGCGGTGAAAATGGAACTATCCGGAATGGAATGACTCTTCCCGCGAGGTTCGCGCGCGTCGCATAAATTTTTGGTATGCAACGGGGAAAAAGCCAGTTTTTCCAGGCCACAACGACTGCGGCGAAGGCATGCCGCTGTGCCAGCATCAAGGGATTAAAATGTCGGGGAAAAAGTCGCGCGATGAGGGGAATGGGTCTCGTTTTCCGTGGAAACCCCTCCTCTCGTCTGCCCCCGCACCGTGGCACCCAGTAGTAATGGCCGGCCAGGAACGAGGAAAGAGAGAAAAAGAGAGTAAGAGAGAGAGAGAGAGAGAGAGAGAGAGAGAGGAGAGACCAGACGCGTCGAGATTGTCGACGCACGGGCCGCGAGTTTATTAATAAACGCGTCTCGCAGAGGAACACGTGCCCCCCTCGGCCGTTTGCGCCGCGAAAAGCTCACAACGCAAGGACCACAGCGACGCATTGGTCCTTGTAAAAGCTCTACTGTTTAATGGCTTATTAAGCTCACCACCGCATCGGTGCACGAATTAAACAACCGTCCGTTCCCAACATTTAATGTGATTCGGTACTTTAAGCTACACGTGATGTATAATCTCAACCACGGACTTGTGACTTTCAATGGCTGAATTTTCGGCCGATTTTTCTCTTCGCTCAGCTGCAGCACTTATCGTTGTTGTGTAAAAACGTGTACTTTACAAAGAAATCGTATTCGTTTTCATTCCTTAATCTAATGTTTAATTAAAAATTACTTTTCACACAATTCCTCTGCAGGGGTATTTTTATTATCTGAAATTTCAAATAATATCCAAATTAGAACAAGAATTTTAAGTTAATACCAAGAAACAACATCCTCTTATAAATAAAGGTTATTCCAAGCAACAAGCAAAGACAAAATTATTTTTCTTTATTCTCGAAAATTTTTTTTTAAATACAATGCGACAACCTTGACTATACAAACATTTATATTTAAAACTTTAAAAGTAATTTTCAAGAAACCTCATTGCGAAAGATAAAATGATATGTTCATGCTTATAGGTCATACAGAACAAAATTAAAACTATAAAAACACCTTACCGAATATTATATTAATAGAAGTATTTCTGTACAATTACTGAAGCTTTTTATATTTAGAAAATTAAAATTAATTTTCTGGATAAGATAAGGTGTAAAACCCTAATATTATTCAAAACTTATAAACATAAAATATTTTCCAATGAAGAATTTGAACTGCGATTCGTTCGTTACAATTACACTTTTTAATAAAAACTTTGACTTACTATTTCACAAAAAATGAAAGCATGTTTTATAAATCTTAGATAATTTACTTTAATTATTTATTCCAGAAACAAATATTTATAATTTGTATCAATTTATTTTTATAATTTATTATATTTAAACGATTACGAGCAATTTTCAGAGCTTTTAGTGTATAAGGGTATTTATTGGAATAGCAGAAAATTAATTAATGCAATATCATATAAAAACTGGGAATATACGACATATATAAATCTAATCCATCACATTTTTACTGACAATTTAATGGCATTTAATTATCTTCCGATACAATAATCGCACGCCACACAATAGTGCATCCTAAATGCGAAACCTGAATATATTAAAATTATTTTAACTTCGAATGTTGTATTTAAATCGGAATTTTTAGTTAACCTATAAGATTCGTTCGAAATTCATGTAATAATTAAGGCGATCGTATAGTGACGTCACAGGATTATGCAACGAAACAAAATATCTCGATATAGTTGTAGCATGCAATAGCATCTGTAAACATCGTAATACTCTATCTATTTCGTGCAAATAAATTAGTCTCTTATTTTAATTTAAATAATAATTTAAATTATTATTAGCTTTTAAATATATATATATATATATGTATGTATGTATGTATGTAGTATATATATGTATGTATGTATATAATTCTGAAAACAGTATATTTTTATAACTACATCTTTGCAAAACTAGTACTATCTGTGTACTTAGTACTATCAACAGATCATGCACATTACACAATACGTACGTCTCAACCGTCCAAAAATGGCTCTATTAATAAAGTTTTGAAAAAAGTTTTGCAACTACAGCCAGACAAATAACGATACTATCGTTTATGATAAAGGAGCGAACGATGAATAATGTAAGGCGCGCGAGCTTATTTTGTAAAACTTTTGTCGGAAAAGTTATTAATTGAAAAATTCAATACAACAAAGGCATTAGCTATTTTTGTTTATTATCCTTGACAAATAGTTTGTTTGTGGAACATTAGCAGACGCAAGTGTAAGGCCAATTGAATAAATTTTAACTTACTCTTATTTATTGAACCCGCAATGTACAGTTGCCCTCGCATTCTTTACATAATAATTTATACAGCAGGTGACGGCCTTATCGTACAGTTTTAGGCTTAATATCGTCTATTTTATTTTTTAAGGGCTTTTGAAGCGGTGAACATTGGTATTTTCATTAAAAGTACACCAGAGGATATCAATTAATTCGTCGATCATTCGACGCAAGAAGTCTGAAAATACTTCGCAAGAATAATTACGGGATTTTCGAGAAGTATTCTGATTACTCTCCCCCTTTCCCTGAATATAAATAAGTGCGTAAACTTTTAATTTGAAAAAACAAGAAGCACGAGCAAAAGTCCCTATCTCAAGAAAAACATTGAATTACTATCGTGCTGCGCATTAATTTGCTGTAATAAATGTTTGATAATTTAAGTAGTACTGTAAAAATTAACATAGCAAAACTATTCTTCAGCGTGATATTAAATCGCGAATCAATGTCCGTGCGTAAAACTCTTGCGAGTGTGGGTACTAATTTTCAGCGCACTAGTACTTTGGTGATAGTCCCGTGCGACCGTCTGGCCACCCTAATCTGCTCGACGCAAACCTAAGAAGCGACGATTTAAAACGTACCATACATTAAATTCAATTGAGTCGCTTGAGTGCGCTGCGTTTAACGCGCATACAGCCAAATTCAAATACGTGCTCGCAAGCTGTCGCTCGCACGAAGCGTTTCACCCGTTAAGAGGGAACTAAAAAATATATAGTAAAAAACGAAGAGCCAGTAAAATTTGGAAGCGAGCGCTGGTACTCCACGAGAAACCAACGCGATCGGCATCCTCTCACGCGGGCGTCGGGAGCACGCAAGCTCCCGACGAGGCTCTCTTTTTTCCTCTCGCGTACGTCGCACCGCCTCTCGCGGCACTCGTCGCACACTCACCGGAAGCAACTATTTCTCCTCCGCAACGGCGGCGGCAGCGGCAGTGGCCGCTTGTCTCCAAAGTACTACTTCTCTCTCCTCTCTCGGAAAGCTCGGCTACTGCTCGTCCTCGACGCGCGCACTCCGGGAACCCGCGAGAGGTGCTTCACAAAATTTATTATCACCAAGGGGCGCCCGCGCACTGCGCCTCCACGTGCAAGTGCCGATCGCGACTCAGTCTGGCTCTGCCTACGTGCGTGCGTGCGTACGTGCGCGCGCGGACGGTCTATCGGTTTCTGGGCCGGAGAGTGGAGAAGCGCCGTCGCCGCTGCCGTCGCCGCCGGAGCCGCCGCCGTCGCCGCAGAGTTTCGGCGCGCGCTGCCGGTTTTGCGCTGCGCAGCCCATTGGTCGGACCCGGCCACCATTTCTATATCCGTCTCCGTCCTCGTTCGCCTCGTGTCGTGTCGCAAGGAGCGCTAACCCAATCGTTCCCTCGCTCTTTCTCGTTCTCTCTCTCTCTCTCTCTCTCTCTCTCTCTCTCTCTCTGTATCTATCTATCTCTCTTTCACTCGCTCGCTATGAAAGTGTGTTTGTTGTGTTTTACCTGCACGCGCGAGCGCCTGTTCGCCAGTTGTGTGCGTGCCTAAGGCTCCTCTGTCCTGGGCGCGTTGCCCACTCATATTTTGAACGGGAGATGCGCATTAACTTCCTCCGCGGAAATTGGAAAATTACGGTTTTCCCGGCGCTCTTAACGATCATGGGGTGCAAGTTGAGCCAAACGGGACACCGAGTGTTTCGGAGATCGTATCGCGATCTTTCGGCTCTATCCGTTACTCAAGATTTATTCGATACTCTTCTCACAAGTACTTTCCTTCTCTTCGCTCAGTATGATAACGAAAAAGTCAATGGGAAAACATAATATATATTCTCATAAGATCTATCTGGCGATCGAAAAGGAACGGTTTTAACAGGTCATACCAACTTTGTAACTAGAGACAATGCCGATACGCATTTACAAGCTGGTAATTAATTAACTGGGTAAATTTATCCAAGTAAGCATTATACATTCTTCGTTCGGAGTATTGTGTTGAAGGAATTTATGCGCATTAGTATTATGTAACCGAGCGGATGAAAAGATAAGAAGCTCTTTTACCCCGTAATATATTTAAATCCAGAAAAGCATACATTTTGAAAAATTACCAAGCAAGCGCGCAACTTGTCATATAATATTAAAACATTTGATAATAACTTTACGAATGCGATTTTTTATAAATATATTTTGTTGAAATCCCTCGGTAATATTAAGTGCTACAAGTTTTACGGCAGTTTACGACTGTCTGTCTATCTTGGCTCTGTCAAATCAGACTAAAGACTTCATTTTAGTGATGTTTATTTCCTGGGACGCCGAAATAACTTACTTCTAAAAGAACGACACGTTATTATTTTTCCCGCGAGAATAATCATCCCACGAAAAATGCAGCTTCTAATTATACGATTAACAATGAGTATTTAGCCAGTGCGGGCTTCTGAAACGCCAATAAATTACCACAGAATTACAAGCAGATCTCTAAAAATAAAACCGACTGTAAAAACTGAGACGCTGTGCAGTCCCTATAAAAAGAAAAACTCCTCTCCATACGAGACATCGAAAACTTTGACTCCTCGCGTCATTAAGGGCGGCTAAGCGATAGGATGTGCCTGTCTATCCCTTTAAATAGTACGACGGCGTGGAGATGAAGAATCTGCCGTCAGATGCAAGAAACTCGTAACGCAAGTATCCGTCTGCGCACCCTTCGTGGATAGAAACGGCGAAGGACTTCATAATACGCGGATCTTGGCGGCGACATGTACGCGCAGCGAGTCCTAGCCGAGAGGTAGTGGTCTCTCATAAAATAGCATCAGCTGTTCGAATTATGTATTATCGTTGAACGAAAGCCGGCAGATGTTCGACAACCTGGAACTCGCGCGCATTCTCTTTTCCCTCTCTCGCTCACTCCTCGCAGGAACGCCCCGCACACCGCACATTTTTACGTTTCTTCTCGTATCTCTTTCTCTCCAGCTCCCTCCGACAATTTTCTTATTTATTTTTTGTTTATATAATGTAACCCCATTGGGCACGACTGAAAAATATTGATGCGCGTAGTCCTGAGCACAAATATTCCGCCCGGTCAGACTCGCCACGGTAGACGTGCGTGAGATCGATTGCTCGGATTCCTTTGCCGAAGGGTGGGACTCTGATGAAAAAATCTTCATTGCGCAAACCGCTATTTCAATAACTTTCTCAATTTCATATACAAATGCTGATCTGGCATTTCCGCGTATAAGTAGACTGCAGCTGTTATACAATGCGTTATTACATTTTAACCATATTTTGTTCCGAATTTATGAAAGAATTTGATCGTTTCTTTATTTATTCACTTGCAACAAATTAATTTCCAATTTAAGACTTTCTAAATTCATAACTTACACATTGGACATTTATTAATAATAATGCTGCTCAAAGTAAACGAAAAGCTTTTAAATTACTTTACATCGAAGAACGTATATTACTGCGTTTTCCCTTTGTATTTTATTGAAGTCATATATTTATCATTATTAATGCTAAAATGCGAACTACATTAACAATAATTAATAATTCATCTAATTATGAATATTTGAAGCTTTAAAATTAATCTTATTCAGTATAGTTATTGTCATAATTATTATATATGTTATTATATATTATATATATAATTTGTAGTTATTGTATTGTTGTTTATTATTATAAATATAAACTACAGTTACTTCTACACTGCATTGGACTAAAATAATTGATTAAAATTAAATAAACCTACTACTAAATTATCTATTTATGTTTAAAATAAAGGTGACATGCATGTGTATTTTACACGAAAGACTTTTAAAATTTGTAAACGATTGTTCCTGATCTTTTATATTCAAGGTGCTCAAAATTAGTTTAACTGAACTTTATGTAAAAAAAAATTTTATATTTATAACTCATTTCTTTTCATATATTAATACTTTATATATTCTTCAATTCATCTATAACTAAGACATTAGTATCGATTATTATTACTGAAAATGTAAGAAACAATTTATTTTTTAAATGTAGTAAAACTCAATATTTAATCAAAAATTAATTTTACTAAAATAAATATATTTCAGTTTTATATAAAAGTTAAGCAAATTTTCCTTATAGCTGGATATTTAAAGAACCAGACTTTACAATTCGATAAGAATATACGAATATAGGAATAAAAAGAATGTGCAATTAAAAAACATCTCTTGTAGTGCATATCTAAGGAAGATATGGATTAAAAGGTCAGTAAGGAACTTTGCTTTTGTAGTTGAGAAATAAAATGCTATACGAGCAACATAATTTTTTAGTTATTTACTGATATTTTTAGCGACAAAGAAGATAATATGTCAACACTATCAAAAATGTTTCAACATCTGATTTAATTTTTCTATTAAGCAAACGAATGTTATCATTTTTATTTTGTTATTTAAATGAATATCTGCTATATTTGTATAAATTAATAAATCTTGACATTTATTCTTAGTATTGTTAAATTAAAATTAATAATTACATAAAGTTTGTTATAATTAAAAAAATTTATTTATAAATAAAAAAAATTGTCATTATTTCTTTTGTGTAATATTAACCAGTATTCAATATCAGGCTTAACAAGTGTAAAAAAAATAAATAAATTTTATTTAAAAAAATTTGAGAATTTAATCTTAGTAATATATATAATTTAATGTGGTTCACACTGAGCATGTGTAATATGAGTAATATTATCGTCTTTTAATAGTGAAATACCGTTCAATTCTTTCATTTACAATGAATTCTTTCTCACGAGGAACCAAAAATATTTTAGTTTTTAATAACTTCTAAAAGTTTTTAAAACAAATTTAGCTTTCAGAAGAAGTTGAACATTTCAAAATGTCAGTGACACATTTTGGTTTTGACTTGACACGACATTCCAATTTAGCAGCAAAAACTGATATTCCAATACATTTTAATTTCAAAATTTCAGCACCTCTAAGAACCATTATTAACTTAACAATGTACATCTGTAAATAATTCAAAATTGAATACTGTTTCGAGTAAGGAAACAAAAATCGATTTTTTAAATTTTCAAAAGCAAAATTTTTTAGCACTTCTCTAAATGAATAGTTAAAAATCTCTTGTACATCTATTCTTGTTTCTATGTTAGCGTCAATTTTATCAATACATTATCTTCACGATTCTACACTAATTACCAATCCTGACCTAGAAAATAAACTTTTAAACCCTACAAAACATATTAGCGATCCCGAGTTATATCGAAATGTTCGTATTGTTTCCACGTCTGCACCGGCACTTGGAATATCGAATAAAAACGATACACACATTTTGTGGTGACGGCGAAAAAGGCAAGACCCGGTGTACGGACGACCGCAAACATGCGAGAGAACGTAATATCGTATTGTCGGTAAACGCGGGAAAATATATAGATTCACGAGGATTGCGTCAGTTGACGTTCTTACTGAAAAATCCGATTCAATTTGCAAGGTACATTTCAAATTAAGGATAACAATTTTCTTTTTCTTTTTTTGATTTTTCAAAATTCAATCCGATACTGGAATGCTTAGTCATGTATAGAACGCTTATGAGAAACTAGTATTCTGTCGTTCTGTTATCTTATTTCTTATTTTAACGCTTTTTTGTTTATATTGTAATATTAAACACAAAACGGTTTAAACAACTTATATTTAAGAATGAAATGCGTCTTTTCTCTTAAATATATATATATGTATATATATATACAAAAAATACAAAAATAACATCCTTCTTCCGAGTTTCTCGCTGTATTTTACGAGAATTAAATTTGATATTTCTTAGATATTTAGAAAGGGTAAGAATTGTTTGGTCTTTTATTTATTTATTGTATTTCTTGTTGTGCGCCGAGGATTTCAATTGTACCATTTACTTGAAAAGCTATAAAGTCCCCTTTGCCATAGGTTTAACAGAGCGGGGCCTCATACAACACTCGTCGGGTTATGAAGCTTTAGTATGCGCGCACGTTTTTCATGGTTGTTGCATGGAAGGTTCAGTGTCGTACAGAAAAAAAAATGTGCTCAATGCGCATACTCGTGAGATCTGGTTGCCAGCCCTAGATTATGAAAAGTAACTATACGAACAGAGCCAAATAAGGGCCTCACCTAAGTCGCTTGCATAGAATTATATATGGTCTACACCAAGTAAATATTTATTTATTGTCTAGAAAGAAATAATAATTAGTAGACTCATTTTTTAAAATTGTTAGGCAATTAAAAATAGGTGCAGGAACTCTTGCATGTTCGCAATTATCTCATCATCAATAGTTAAATATATAATTACATATTAAAACATGTGAATGAATATATAATTTTATATACTATTACGAGTTAGATAATAAATTCATGTATACTCATTTACTTAAAAACATGAATTTCTCATTGTTTATTTTTCCTTGTTATACATCCAGTCGTCAAAATTACTTACTCTCCTATCGGATAAAAAACAGACTTTTTAGGTTAGTAGATGGAATAGAGTAAGTTTCCTATTCCGTTCAGGTCCTCCACTCAAGTTGGCGTTAGCAACTAAATCCTACAAGGGTGACATGAGTTTTTTCTGTGAGCCAGAAAGAGCAAGAGAGAGCCAGCAACGATCGCTGGCGCGTGTGCACGTGCGCGCGTATCTCTCTTACTTTCTCTGTGTTTTAGAAGACAGCTGTGGGGCAGCTGGCAGCGCGTGCCGCAAACCTATGGGGTCTCTGTTTCTCTCTGTCTCTCTCTGTCTCTCTCTCTCTCTCTCTCTCTCTCTCGAACGCGTACACGCTCTTGCAACACATGCACATGCACGCACGCACACTGTCTCTCTCCCGTCCGGTGGGCCCTTGGTATGGGTGCCACTGCTCGCCTTGAAGTAAGACCCGCTGCACAATGCATGTACATGGGGTATTTTATGCCAAGTGCGTTTATAATTATTCCAACGTAATTTTTACACAAGAAATTACCGATATCGTAAGCGAGTATCGAAGATCATTGTGCCATGATCGCTTATTATTTGTAGAATTCTGGATCGAGAATAGAAATTATTCGAAGCAAACTTAGAACCAAATGCATTAAATAAAATGATGCTGTATTTATAGAAGCTTATGACCTTTTTTCAAATATCTGTACGTTTTATTCGTATTTATGAAATGTTTTAAGGAATTTCTTTTTGTTTCTTTTAAGGAAATGTAAATCTGTAAATTATAAACACATTAACTTTATCTCTAATGTTTGATGTATAAATATTTAAAATTGTTTGCACTGTATTCAATTAAATTTATTTTTTATTATCTTATACAAGAAAAAAGATTTAATATCTAAGATTTACGTACAATATTTATAAATGAATGTAAAAAATAATATAGTTTAATATTTTAAAAAATTACTGGATTAATATTATTGTTATACTTAATTATCGCAAAAATGTTTTAAATAACGATATTTTCACAATATTAAATTTAAAATATATATCTGTGTACACGAAAAATGAGTAAAAATGAGTAAATTTCCTTATCGGTAATTAAAGACAATTTAATTTTTATATAATTAAATTTTTATTTAGAATATCTTAACGAAGGCAAAATGAGTTGCTCACGTTCTTAAAAAGGAAGTAGCGTTTCTTGACCGGAGCCTTAAAAAATTCAATATTTGCAATCTACACTTAGTTGGTGTCATATAAAACTTATATACAAAATTAATTTAAATGCGAGATATAAATATATTATCACAATAATTATAAACATTATTGATTCAAAAAAATATTTTTTATTAATAGAATAAATTAAGTATAATTTACAATCACAAATATTTTAAAATCATCTATATGATATTCAAAATTTAGAACCTGTCCGATAATATTACATTATTTCACTTTATAATCTCATGCAGCATTTAATCTTTAAAAGACCACTAGATATTCATTGACATTTTATCTCAAAAACTGTATATCAATTTGTATGTTTTAGTTAAAAAATAATTATTTCGATTTTCGGAATCTATAAAAAATTTAGCTTAATCAATATTTGATTTTCAGAAGCAACGATCTATTAATTCATGGTACTAAATCATAATATGGGGCTATCTAGAAGTGTGCAAGATTTATCGTACGGCAGAAATTATACATCGCAATCATAATATTACAAATTGTTTAACAATTGCTTTTTTCCGCGTCTGAAAAATAATTGTTAACGTTTAGACTATTAGTATTTTTTCAATATCTTGGCAGACAAATTTAAAAAAACATTCTAACTCTCATTTAATTTATAGAACATAAGACATTTAAAAAACAGCATAAAATTCAATTTTTACATACTTACACATTATTTGAATTAAAAATTGAAATTTCAAGTTTGATGGTCGTTTCTAATTTTTCAACTTATTTTAAAATTAATAAATACTTAAATATAAATCTTTGATTTCCTTTTAAAAAGATGAAAATAAAAAATTGGAGAGATTTTTTAAGAGAAGTAATAGTAAAAGTATAGTTTTTCATCTCTGAAATTTTATCTGTTTATTATTGATATACTTTATTTATTTTTTCCTTAATATTTTTTATCCGATTAATAATGCGCGTAAACTTTTATCTCGTATGAAACTGTATTCCTGTCCTACCTCGGATTCTTCTGTCCAGCTGCGTCTGTGTTAAGTCTATTTCGAATTAATCTATAGACATTTTTATTTTATTTAATAACATAAAATGGATGCCTTTATCTGAATAAATTCACAGATCAACATTTAATCCTCGTTAAAAATATTTAAATATTAATAAAACGCATAGACTTATTTCGATGATTTACTTGATGTACTTAACGCGGAATGCTCGATATGTATATTATGTTGCTAAATGCGGCCCCGTACAATTCGAATCGAGGGCAATTTTGAGAACTACATAATACTCAAACCACCGCTAAATTACGCAGTTGTTTTTTCATGTATTACATAGATGTGTTTATTACTGACATTTTTCTTTCTCTCCCCACAGAGGGCACACATAAGTAACAAAACGCAAAGGTATTTTGTTTGTTCATTCGATTTAATTTATTTCTTTTATTTTTTAAAAATGTGTTATTTCTAAATTTATTTATGTCAAGCATTAATCAGTTACTCGGAAACAGCATTTTCTAAATTTAAAATGCTTATCGAATTACTTGAATAAAATATTGATTGCAAATTAAAAATCTGATGGTTCTACTTGAAATCTTATTGATACAAGTATTTTTTATTTAGAATAAATATTTTAAAACGTTTGTTATTGAGTTTCAAAATCAATGAAGAAATATTGGATTCGAAGTAAGTCTGCAACTTTCGCAAAGTATGTTTTCAAGTATCATAAGCCGATTGACAATGCTTAACAGTCTCTTTCCTGCGTGGGCAACATCAAAAGAAGTAAAACTACTATATTTCGTGCCAGCGGCTAATTACGCAGGTTACAACACCAACTCTAACTATGCAAAACGTACACACGTACCTGTTGAACAATACAATCAAGCTCGTTTCATTTAGAACCCGTTGTGCTACCCCCTTCTCTAATTTTATTTTTCTCTCGCCCTTTATTTCCATGAGCCTGTCTGTCTCTCTTTCTCTCTCGCTTTCTCTGTGCATCTTCAATGGCAACGCTACCCTCATCGAAAAATTCGTACGAATTCGCCTGGTCAAGTTACTGAAAGTAAAAATATTAAATTTCTTCAATAGTTATTCTTAAACTTCCTAAGTAGTGATTTAAAGGACGAGATAACAAGGAAAAACTTAGAGATTCATAATTAATAATAAGTAAAATCGAGATAAATTTTAATTTTAAAATAAGTTGTAAAAAGACCAAATTTTATGTAGATTAAATTAAAATACATGCGAATAATGTAAAGTATTGACCCACTTCTTAATCTCAAATGCTGCACTCTAGCATTCGAATAATAGTAAAATAATAACTAGCACTTTGAATGCACCAAATATAACTTCATTAAAAATATACTCGTTTTCTACACGAAAAATGAATACAACATAATCTAAACTAAACTGAGCTTTCATAGTATTAATTTTTTAGCACTGTGTTATTTATGAACAGATAAAATTTAAGCATTACCTCTTCGATTCGACAAGTTGAACAATAAAAACAAATTCGACTGCTTATTCCTGTACAAATTATGAACATTCACGTAATACGAGAAGCAACTACCTGACGTTAAAATGAATATACAACGCATTATATTTGTCCTGTGGTTCGAGCCTTGGACGCCCGAGTTGCGGTTCCTCATCCGGCTCGACCTACGCAAACCGAACCGGAAATAGTCCTGAAGCATCCTAGAGGATACGGGGCTATTAAGTTTCGAACTTTGTCGTGACGGCAACACTGAAGGGGATGGGACGACGGTGCAAACGCGGGCGCCGCCAAGTGAAAGATTGTCGGGGTGAGGAGGAGAGAAAGGTCTCTATAAGTGCGACTGCGAAAAATATATAACAGGGTTAAAAAACTCAGAGCAGCGGAAGAAGGTAAAGAATAGAGATGGAACGACGAGGATGGGTGAGCGAGGAACCGGAAATCTTAGGACATTCAACCCTGACACCCGGTATATATATAGATTTAAAAGGACCCGACTTTGTGAGCTATCTAATCTGATTTTTAAGATTCCAGCATAATTTCACGACGAGCGGTTGCAATGGAAATTCAGCTTCAGAACTCATTACAAAGAGACTATCAGTTTTACGCATTTTTTATATTTTGCGTCATCTTGCCTCCAATGCTGACGAACTGTAAAAACTGACAAAATACAAGTCAATCTTAATAACGGACTTTCAAAATTTATAAAGGTCGTCCCGCACCTGGTCAACGTTAGATCGCCCTTTTAACAGGGGACATCTTCGGAGCTCTGTAAGTAGTACATTTAAAGGTAAAGCAGGTATGCAGATTAAAATTTCAGAAACGAATAGCAGTTTAAATTTGACGTTCGTATCTACTTAACGTCAGTAGGCTAGAAAAAGTGCAATAAATAAGTACTCATAAGGTGTAATAAAATAACAGTAAACGTATAAATTTAAAGAAAATCACTTTATCGTGACGCGAAAAACGAGTTTAATAGCTAAGTTGATTAAAAGAATTGCGAAAATTGTGAAATAAATAGATGAATAATTTTTCAGAAAACTAAAACCAATAAGTAAATTAGCCAGTAATGAAAATTTGTCCAAAGATTAAAGTTAATCGAAGTGCGTTTCCAAAACGTTTAATTCTAAACATCGAAGTAATGATTATTATTACGCATAAACATACGTTGTGCAATTGGCAGTATATTTCAAGTCAATTGAAAGATAATTTTTACAAAATTATCAATAATAATAGAATAAACAGAGTCAGTTAATTTAGGGGGGGGATTTTACATAAATGCTTAAACATTTATTTTACATATTTAAAATATTTTTTTAATAGTGCTAAATTCATTTACATAATCTGCAATATAAGATTTACATGTAAATTTTAATTTAATTCCATTCATTAAACTAACAAGTTAAAAAATACTTCTAAAATGAATCACGAGAAAAAGGTTTTTTGATAGTAACAACACGTTGCTTAGCTGTTTGGACGATATTGCAGCGAAATTGTAAAAACGATGATGAAAGGTACGCAAAATGTGTGAATCAGAAAAAAATCTAATGAATGTAAATGATCGTCGCAGAATGACGAGTGATTTATTTACCGTACTGCTTTGAAAATAAAAATTTGAGGGGAAATAGTGCTATATATTGCAAGAGAATTTATGGACGAGTGATGACAAAATATAGTGTAACGTATGCACGTTACAGAAAAAAACTGTATGTTAAATGGCGATTAGATGTTTCTAAGAAACGTATATTTATAATTTTATCGTAAAAATGTTTTGGATGTAAAACGTATTGTATTCAAAAACGTTAAAAATTGGGTTTACGAGTATATGCACGTTCTAATGTTGAGAGTTAAAATTAGAAGATAGTCTATTTGTTATTGAATAAATTTCAATTCGTACATATTAAATATACAGAATCGAATGTAACTGTGTAATAAATATTTTTCCCATAGAAATACTTTTTCTTGCAATTTAAAGCATTTATATATATTTAAACTTTGTTTATTGTTAAACTATGATTTAAATATGTTCTCTTAACATTGTGTAATATTTATAAAAGTTCAATATAACGATATTCTATAATTTAAAATATCGTAAAAAATTCAAAAATTTCTTGAATATTTAATTAGTGTATTTTTTGTAACAGGATTACTTAGAATAAAAATTATTGTTTGAGAAGCTGCTGTGATTTGATAAAAAAGCTCATTTAGACAATAAATACCAATAAAATTTAATAAAATCATTTAAAAATGGATAAATCAAATTATTATACCAAATTTATATCGACCTAAAATCAAACGTATAAAAAATGATGCAAGTATTTTTCAATTTTTATAAGTAACTTGGATACATCACGTTTATTAAAAAATTAGTAACGCGATCTCCGAACCGAATATGTCACAACTGTGTATTATATCATTTTCCTCGTTTAAATACAAAGAACAAACATTAGAAGCCTCTCAAACAAGTTCTTCTATTACCGAAGCGATCCAATATGAATATCTAGTATTAATATTCTCAAACCAATTGTATTGTACGTGCTTGCTCAAGAATATTAACTTTTTGTGTAAACTGTCCTTTTTTAAAATCAACATACTATCAATAAGTTTATTACATGAGTACTAAAATTTTTATTTCATACGTCCGTTGGAAAATGAATTTACTAGACAGATTTTATAAACTAAAGTCTTCTCGAAGAATGCGTTTCTAGAAAGTAAAAAATGTAGTACAATAAATAAAATGAGTTTTTCAATTTAAGCTTTTCTACTTAGTGATTTACACTACCATATTTTCAAGCTTCATAAATAATAAGTCATGATCGGTAATTATTACTATCCTTACAACAACTTTATGAAAAAATTTCGGTTTTTCGAGAAGAGAACAAATAATTTAATTTTAAACGATTGCATACTGTATCAATTTATCTTCTCGAACGTTGACAAAATACTAGTAACGGTGCTAAAAAAAACCTAGCACTTACAATTATTGCCGAAACGCTTGAACTAGCCTCGATTTATATCTTAAGATCGAATAAAAAATCTTTGCAAAATTAATTTTGCAACAATTGCCGATTTTTTATTCGCACGCGTCGTACTCAAACTCTGGCGCACTTAATTATTTTTATAAACAAGTCACGGCTGCTCGAGTAAATAATATCTTTCAAAATTCGAGTCCGTAATTTTAGCCCTGACGCATAGATCGGGCACGTAGAAGCAACGATGGCACCGAAAAAAAGATCAAGATCCAGGGGACGCTCGTTACGGTGCTTCCTTATTCCGAGAAACTTCAATAGTACCGAGAGTTAAACATCGGCGCCGATTTTTTTCTTTGCGTATCTTTATCACCGAGTCGCGAGTCGCGACATTGTACTTCGCAAAAGATTAACCCGAGCACCTCAACGATAAAACTGCCGTAATGCTGGTGGCAATGGCACGCGTGACGTCGAAAATACAACGAAGGGATTTTCGCATTGCACTAGGCCAATGCATCTCCCGTGAAAGATAGCCCCCTTTGAAGTATGGCTAAGTACCGCAACCCCCCCCCGACCGCCGCCTGCGCCCCTGTGGCAGCCCAGAGAGAACGGCAGAAAGGAATAGTATTCCGTGTTCGCACAATGCCGGGTACCTCGGTGCGCTCGAAATAGACGCTGGCAACTCGGCTGCCGATCTTCTCCAAAAATAAGACGTCGTTTCTCTCTCTCTCTCTCTCTCTCTCTCTCTCTCTCCCCCCGAAACGGAAAAGACGAGTGCGATGCTCGGGTGTCTCCATCTTCTTGTTTATTTCTGTCTCTCTCACTTACAAACGCGAGTGGGAGAAAAAGGCGAGGAAATTGTTAAGTACGAACCTCAAGGCACTTTCGAGCTGTCTTCGTCTGCTATCGCTCTTTATCTCATTTTCTTCTTTTTTTTTAATTCTGTGACCCGCCGTGACGCCGGATTTCTTCAACAACGCGATGCTGTACACGACGGCAACTGTATAATCACTCGAGCATTTGTTCAAACAGTATAGAAGTTGTTTGTTGGTCGGGAGGTTTCGATTAGACACCAAAGAAATTTTTAGTTTCTACTGGTTTCAATGAAGTTTAATTGTGAAATGAAATTACTTGGAAACGATGAGTCAAAATCAATTTTAAAGTTTTTTGTCCTATAAAAGATTTAAACTGCAAAATTATTTAAACTTTGGATGTCAATCTTTTATCCGTAGTTTTAAAATGAGATGTACTTAGTTAATACTTGTTTTACGGGTGAAAAGTTCTTTAAGAACATAATTATATAATTGCACAGTGAAAGAAATAGAACGTATCGAACAATTTTTCATTTTTTAACAACACATTCGTTTTCACTATAAAAATCTTCTGATTTACAATAATAACCAATTATATCAACGTGCAATATTAAAAAAAAAAAATAATTACGCGTCTGCTCTAAAATTCGTTGTCATTTCCTTCATGACCTCAGAGAATATTTGAAAGGTTTTTATCAACCATTATGTTAAATTCACAGATAATTACAAAGGAAAGCGTTAATTTATTTTATCGTGGCCCGCAAAAAGGTCTGCGCGGATAAAATAAATTTCATTTATAAAACCTAATAATACACAAGAAGGTCAAAAAATAAATATTTGTTTTCTTTACCTAATATATTTTTGAATTTACAAAAATTGTATTATTAATCAAATTATATAAAAAGTGTTTCTAAAAATTTTTATGTAGAAATTCAAAATGTACTTTTCATAATTTAAAATATATAAAACATACGTAACTTTTATTAAAGAACAGTTGAAGTATAAAAATTTGAAACATAAAAACTAATTTCCTTTTTACTGATCTTACACAGTTTGTATTTCATTCATTTAAATCCTTACAATAATTACTACACATGAATTTTATATTATCAAATATTTTTTTAATAATTCAATTGAAGAATATTCATTTTTTATAGTTTTATTATAATTTTTTAAGAAATAATTATATAGTATTTTAAAATTTATATTATAAGTCTATCTAATTTTAAAATTTAGCATCTCTTTTAATTTTTTTAAGCATAAGATCTTGAAAGCTATTTTTTATGATAATTAAATAATTATTAGTAACAATGATAAATTGAAACATGAGACACCATACAAATAAAATTATTGTTATTTTTTCATTATCTCTTAATCTTTTGTTAAAAATATATAACATTTTATGCTTTTATATTTTTAGTATGATTCTTTATATTAACAAATGAATCCAGAACCATTGTATTATTTTTTATTTAACAAAATTATTTTTCACAACAT
Organism: Platyscapa corneri; assembly: GCA_018907185.1. NCBI lineage: Eukaryota > Metazoa > Arthropoda > Insecta > Hymenoptera > Agaonidae > Platyscapa > Platyscapa corneri. The sequence continues at coordinate 2,713,681 of JACCHW010000017.1, forward strand.
TAATAAAAGTAATTATTTTTAGTTCTTTTCCTTAAACTTTAATAATTTTTAGTTTATTGACTTTTTTTAAATTTTTGTTTCACAAATAAATAATACTTACTGTAAATTAAAAAGCACTTAGCATTCAATAAAATGATATATAAAGATATAGGATATAAGCATTTTAAATATTAAGTTATTCATGCATCGCAAATATTGAAAATAATGTAAAATATTTTAAAATATATTAAATACCATTGTATAATTATCTGAGTCCATCTGAAAATATTATATTTAATATTTATTTATAAATAATGAGTAATAATTCCATAAACTCACAAATCAAAATATTTTTATTTTTTCTCTTATGACAATGTGATAAAATATTTAAAAGTATCTTTATAGTATCATACACGTATTAATTAAGCATACTATTAAGTATAAATTAAGCATAAATTGTGCTTAAAGCTCTGTGTGAGGCAAATAAATGAGTATGTTCAATTCAAATTCAAATACACTACCATTTAATTATTATTTAATCACGTATAACAAATCCATTGAACATACATTACTTTTCATACATAAATAAATAAAAATAAAATTTTTTTATTCTAATATCCAGTACACATATTTATAAAACAAATTATTACAGATGAAATGGAAAACTTGGTTTAAAGCCGTTTAAAACAAAATCATTTCCGGTGTTTGGTAGAAATTCAATGTTTCTACTGTAATAATCATTAACACTTGGTAGCTTTTGTTCAAAGCGATTGTAATGATCAAATGATTTTTGAGATTGAGATTTATAAGGATCATGATAACTTGTTGGATATTGTTGAAAAATCCGATTGATTTCATTAAAATTATGATATCTTACTGGAACAAAAGTATTTGTTGTTGATTGAGAAGTAAATTCTACGTTTGAAATATTTTGTGGATATCCATGGTAGTAATATCCATTATGGTAACTTGAATTTAAAGAATTTTGTTGAGAAGTTGAATTATGATGGGTTGCATTCAAAGAACTGTTGGGGCGAATGGTTGTCGTGGTCATTTCCGTTGTCATGGTATTAACTGAACTAGGACTATCTGACATAATTTTTGTAGATGTGACTGAAGTAGTTGAAGTTGTGGTTACATTATGTTTCTTCATTTTATGTGTAGTTGCTTTCACGTGTAAACTGTCTACTTCATCATCCATTTTAAATTTTTCAAATACTTTTATAGTTGTCTCTTCAGCAATTAAATCTACGTTTTCTAAATCATTTGCGATAGTTACAAAATTCGTTGTAATATCATTTTTTTTTGTAAAAGAAATAGAGGCTTCAGTATTAATCATATTTTTTAGCTGAAAAAAAAATAAAAATTTAACGTATACATATACTTACGCATATTCTTATAGAATTTAATAATATAATTAGTCAATATTAAATCTTTACTAAAAATAAATAAAATATATTATTACGATATATTATTATTTCTACAAAAGCATGTTTATATTGTTATTATATTTTAAACAAAGAATTCGTATTATTAGTAATTTATGTTATACAGTTAATGATATGATAAGGACAGTACACTAAGACTATTTAGTATACTCTTTATGTTAATAATTTCTATTAGTTTGATAAATATTAGTTTTTAATATCTACATAATTAGTCAAAATAAATAAGTTCATTATTAACTTTGAAATTACTGAAAACATATTAAGAAAACTTAAATAAAATAAAACTCGTGTTATACATCAGAAAATATTGAAAAAACTTTAAATTTTAGTTTTATCATGTATGTTTATTTCAAATAAATATATTTGAAAACATGCGAACTATGTTTACATAAATAAACAAATATCACAAAAATAATAACTTTCATATTTAATTAAAAATAGAATTTTAAAATTAAAATCATCAGTTTAAGGTTGTCATTTAATCATAAAAAAGAATTACACATGATTATAAATACAAATTTAAAGAAAATTCACTCTTTTGACTTCATAAAAATTTTATATTAATCTTCTAAAGAAAAATAAACATATGTATATAATGTAGTATTAAATATTATAATAATTTAAAAACAATATAAATTATCTATTTGATCTAAATATTTTAATACAATAATTCTAATTTTTAATTTTTATGTAACTATTTAATACTTAATTGTGATTAAAGTTTAAATTTACAAGTGTAATTAATTTAAAAAATAATTTTAAAATTCTGTATTATATTATTTTTATGTTTACTTAAAAAGTTATTCATTTAATAATTTTTTTCCTTTCTTTATGGGTAGGCTTTAGTTTTTTGATAAAATTCTAATTATTAATGTTAAAAAACACGTTAAATCAATTTTAAATATTTATATGGTCTGAATATAATTTAAAATTTGTAAATCAATTGTTAAAACTAATAAGAAATTAAGTTACTGTAAGAGAGACATTGTTTAAATTAAAGAATGTATTTGATCAAATATACGTTCCTCTCACTTATATGAAATTAGTATATTAGATAAATTTTAATAGATTCTAAATATACTTTTAAATTAAAGTCTGTAAGAATAAACACTAATACATATTTTCAATTTATTTATACTAAGCCAGGGGAATTTATTTCTTTCAAACGTATAAAACTTCATTCAATAATTGATTTTATTTCTTTTAGTATCGTTATATTACTTTGTCTTTAAGACTGTACAATTTATTCAAATTTATAGTATTTATTTAAATAAGTTTAAATAAAAGATAATACTATTAATTTTTTTAACATTGAAAAAAAATTTACTTATTTACATAACTATAATTCATCGAATGATTAAATTATGCTTAAAATATGATTATTAAGAATAAAAATTATATTTAAATATGGGAGAGCATTATTTGAATAAAGCTACCGATTAAACTACCGTGATGATGGAATACTAAAGCTAAAAATATCTAGAATTACCTACTTTTTATAACGGAAATTTTAAATTCCTTATATATTTAAAAATTTTAAAAGTCTCAATGGTATAAGTAACGACATCCTTTCTCCAAAGTGTCCGTAAACATACGTACCCTTGCATCGTTAAAATTTTCTGGATCCATCTTCACTTCTATCTTATCAACAATAGTGTGATGATCTTCACTCGGTATCTCGTTATTAGGATCTTGGACAAGAACCAGAATATCACCATCTTGATTTTTGTCCGGTGTGATTGATTGTACCAGTACATTAGTAGGATGAGCTAAGCTACTGGTGCCACTGTGGCTGCTACTGAACCAGTTGAATGGATTAAGAGCGGCGATCAAATAAGCCCAAGGGTTTTGAAAGAATGATAAGATCGGCAAAGGTTCATAGACAGCAGCGACATAAGGACCCCATCTTCTCGGTGGAAAGTTATAGCTCACGGTATATTGTGTTGGTGAGCGATCGTTCAACAGGATGTCATTTCGGCTGATGCTTGGCGAACCAGTTTCCGGAAGTCCAAGACCCGCCAGAAACGATAACTTTCCGAAGAATCGTGGTTTTCGAATGATCGGCTTTGTAGTAACTTTTTGTGCTCCGCGAATCCTTGTGGCATTCTGAAATGCCTTTCTTGTAGAATTCAGAACTGGCTTTGATAACGGGACTCCATCGATGTTGTAAACTTATGAGGTAAAAAGATTGTTTTGATGGATTTAAAAGTTATACACTATTAAAATGAAGATATATGTTATCACGTATATGACACAGAACCAGTATGTGGTTTAGCTTTACGATAACGATATGAGTACAACTCGAAGAAACATATCAATTTAGGCAGATCAGCTATAAGAATGTCGTTCAAATAGAAGATCCGGATTTTGAATAAAGTTTGTATTTATTTTCTTGAATTCTCCTCAATAATAATAATAATTATTAATCATACTTATTAATAACAGCATACCTCCATATTTTAGATTAAGTCTTATAGTTTTTTAAAGTATACTTTTGAAATATCAAGCGCAAGTTATTTACATTATAAAATTTGATATAGCCATATTTAATAATTTATTTAATAAAAATAAAATATTTGTTTTTTTAGTACAAAACTGAGTAATAATAAATTAAAAATAGTAGAAATTATATGTAATAATTTAATTAACAAATCTATTTCATGTCTAAACTTTTACTTTTAAAGAGAAAATTATTTTTTTGATCATTTCATATATAATACAGAAAATTTATATGAGGTAATTTTATGTATCGTATAAATATTTTCCGAAACTAATTATTGATATGATGAAACTATATATTCTATAATATAGTAAAATAATAGAAAATATGTACGTATGACTGTACTAATGATCTATTATAATTATATCTATTATAATATATAATTGTAAGATTTTGTTACGATATATAATAGACATTTCGATAGACATTTATTTGAGTAGAAAGTCATTAAATGGTATAATCGACATTGTACAATGATCAAATAATATATAAATTTCCTTAATCATTTTTTCATTTGGTAAAGACGATCATTATTCAAAATATATTGACAATTATTGTAAATAACTATTTTAAAGTTAATCAAAACTAACTTATTTATTCAATCCAAATCAATTAATTATTTTATTCTTAACTTAGATAATAAAATTATTTAAATTTACCGCGACATTTTATTTTTATGTAAATCAGATCATTTCATGTGCTTATCTACGCTTTTAATACATATATGATTTAATATATTTCTTTCTAAGTGCATGACACACATGTATACGCATGCGCAACTAAATTATTTCATTTCCAGAAAACAAAATGGGTTCCGAAAATGTAAAATTGTAATGGAATAAAATAAGACTTAATTATTAACTATTAAAAAATAATATTAAATAATTTGTTTACATTATACATTTTGAATATTTATTGCAATAACATTCTTCAAAATATCATACAGAAACATATTCGCTATGCACCAACTATAAAAGTTCGAACAATTAAAATAACATTAAAAAAAATCTATTATTTTTGATAAAATCACGTCTCAAACAAATCCTTTCTCTTTATATAGAATTTTATATCTTTAACAAAGTAAATATCTTAAACATTTAAGATATTAACTCATTAAAATTTAAAAATAATGAACAATTTGATAGTGATGATCAATAACAAAAATCTTTCTATCTTTGCAAATATTATTTACTTTCATTGATTTGAAAATAATAATAATTTAGATTTTTATTGCAAAAATAATCAACACAATAATTAAATGCAGAACGAATATTTTGTTATTTCGCATTTATTATAGTTTTACTATCTAATCAAATTATTTATAAACCTTAGTTAGCAATTTAGTTCATTTAATTTTTTCTTACACTGATATAAACTTGATTTCATGAATTATAAAATTTTTTAGTTGTTTATAAATTAATATTTTCAATAAAAAAAATTCAAAGAATAAACACATAAAAATAATAAAATAAGATTATTTTGCCAATTGAAAATTTACAATTAAAAAATTTTATAAATTATTTTCTTTGTAAACTTCATTTTTTTTTTATTTAAATTTGTTATACTCACTGAATGAAATAAATATATTTATAAAAATATTATGAAATTTCATAAAAAAAACTTCATATACTTTACATAAACGATAATTCATTTTTTTTAAATAATGAAAATCTAACTATAAATTTAATTTCTAAGATATATTTATATAAATTCACATTAATCATTCTTAATATCAAAATTTTCAAAAACATGCAATCGTTAAAATTAATTTTACATTATTTATACAAATTTTAAGTGTTAAAGACGAAAATTACAATTTACAATTATTCAAATAAATTCCTATTATTTACAATAATTTTTAAAATACCAATAAAAATACATTACTAACACTTGATGCTGTATATTCATTGAATTATTTTTCAATTTATATACCAATAACCTTTTAATTTCAAATGATTTTTAAAATAAACAAAAACCACTTGTTAAAAATTTTAAAATAACGATTCAATTAATTATTAAAAAAATAAAAATTTATTCTAAAATAGATTTCTTTCTATTATGTGATAAGATATTTAAATTAAAAATAAGTTCCCGTTTTATAATACTCACTTAATCCACACAAGACAATAATTATAAGAAGAAAATAATTTATAAAGTACTTTGTCATCGACATTTTTACTCTTTCACGTATGTCAAAAAACTAGAGAAAATCCAGAACAATTCGAAAAAAAATAAAACATGCGGGCTCCATCTGCCCTCATTGTTTATAGAAAGGTTGGTAGAAAGTGCAAACACGTGATAATATATTCATTATATTTGCCGTGATAAATTTATTAAAATTTCTATTGTTGTAGCTGAAACCATATACTTTAGTTTGAAAGTAGTTCATAGAAATATTATTATAACTTTTACGAGAAATTTTTAATAAAATTTAATTACTTGAAAAACAAAATATTTTTTATAAAATAATTATTATATAATATTCTTATTGTTGTCATTATTATTATTATTAAAGTTCAAATACTTATTTAATATTCTAATTTATTTATGAAAGAAAAATTTTATATATGTTAAGATTAAAATTTATTGAATCGTATTATAATAATTTTTATGAAACTCAACCTTCTTTCTTAGTTTAAATCTAACACATTCAAATTTTAAACTTCTATTAATTTGCGATCAATTTGTTACAAAATGTTATTTTAATATTTCTCTAAAATGATTTATATAATATATATTTACAGTAAAATAATATTATTTAATAATAATATAATAATTATTATAATAATAATATACTTAAATACTATTTTTCTCTTATATTGAGTTATATAGTTTACTTAAATGCGAGTTTCATGTAATTTAAATTTGGCGGATAAACTAGTTTGAGAATCACCGCAACCCTTAAGAGCGGCGCACCGATCATGTATTGTTTTTCCATGCTTGAGTTCAAGAATATTCTTTTATTCCAAAATGCAAAATACACAATTAAATTCCTGTATTGACATAAATGAAAAGCAAGTGAATAATAGTGAATTAAAACATGAGGGTGTATCAAACGACTTTGCAACTCCAGACAAGCAAGAAGCACGAGCTTTTTTACGAGAACGATTTCTACGTGTGATTACCGGCATTGTTGGTATAATAATTTTTTTTAAATAATTTTTTAAATTTATTTATTATAAATGTTCTTTATATTTTTGAATTATACAAATTTTTACAGCTTTAAAAATTTATGATTAAGTACGTTAATTCAAAATTCTTTTATCTTTAATCTTAACAAAAATAACCTACACTAATTATTAATCAATTTTCATTTAGGTAAACCAGCAAAATTTCAATTATATGAAAATACAAAAGTCTCGGCTGAGTTTCGTGGTTGTGACATTAATTTTTTGGAATTATATGTAAGAAATTTAACAACACCATTAGGTACAATACCAGAGGCCATACTTAGAACGAATGATGTGATTCTGTTAGAAATGGAGAAAATATAAATGAATTTACACATTTAAATAATGTAACTTTTATGCGATTTGTGTAAAAATTTATTACATAACGTGTTATAACTAACATAAGTATTTTATTTACATTTGGTCTACTTAAGAGCGGCGCATGCTCATCATTGTATTTATTTCTGAAATAATACGTCTAAGGTGATCAATGATTTCTTTAAGATGCCTATTTTTCAGTACAAGTTGCTGAAACAAAAAAAATAAATTAAAAAAATATATAAATGTAAATTATTCATTTTAAGATCATACATGTCATGTAAAAATATTTGATTTACACAATAAGTATTAATTTCTAATTAATTATAATGTATTCATTGCTTTGTTAAATAGCTGTAATGTAGTAATAATAAATTAATTTTATTCATACCTCCATAGCTTCTTTGTGTTCTTCACAAGCAATTCGATAAGCCTCTGAAGCCTTCTTTTCATCTGATTTCATATCCCATTCTTCTTTAATAGGAATTAGACTCTCGATATGAGTATATTCCATACCTTGAAGCTGACAATTTTCATTACATTTTTCATAAATAACCCTTAAACGCTTAAAAAGTAAACTTGTTGTTCGTAATTGTTCTTGAACTTTCATTTTTTTTTCATTAGATAAATTTTGTCCTGGAGTTGTTCCTAAAATAAAGAATGTTACAAATACATTCAGTAAGTTTTATATAAAATACAAGTAAAAAATGTAAATTTTGCTTGTTTAATATTACTCTAATTTTATTATTAATTATTAAGAACTATTTAAGCTACATATTTGTATATATTATTCATCTATTCAAATAAGCATTAACTATAAATAAAAATTCATTGATTTTCAACGATATTACTAGAAACTAGCCTTATGAAATTAAAGATTATTTTATTACTCATAAGCATATTAAAATGAAATAATTTATTGTGATGTATAGGTCCTTAAAATTAAAAATTTATAGATAAAATTATATTTTCTATAATAAAATTACTTTAATACACTATTTTATCTATAAAATATATTTTTTAAATAAGAATTCTAAATGTATTGTATATTATTAAAAGTTACACAAAGATTTTTTTATCAAATATTTATAATATTAAAATTTTTTCACATATGAAAATGTGAATAAAAACTTAATAATAATCATAAAAAAAAAAACAAACCATTTGGGGGTTGAATAATTTTCAACGTTTGAAATAATTCTTGCATTCTAGAGACAATTTCTTGAACAGTTTCTTGACCCAGTTTACACAAACTAGCTGTATTTAAATCTCTATTTGGTTGTCTCTGCACAGGTGGCTGTGACTGTGATACTGGTATTTGAGCAGTTGCGGGTGCACCAGTAGCTTGATTACTCTGTTGAACCATAGCAGCTTGTTGCTGCTGTTGCAAATGCATTTGTTGCTGGTGTTGTAGCTGTTGTTGCATTGGTTGTTGCTGTGCCATAACTTGTTGTGCATTTAACATTCCTAATGCATTTGGACCAACACCTGCTCCTACTCCTCCACCGAATTGTTGTGGGTTTACCATACCTAAAATATAATTCATTATTTTATTATTATCAAAAAAAGAATAAGAAAATTTTTGACAAACAAATATTTGCAAGTTAAAATCGTGATTTTCAATTTCCATACTCAACATATATTCAATTTCCATTATCTATTTAAAATATATACCAAATTTTTTACGAAAAAGACATTTAAATAGTATAAACTAATTTTTTTTTAAATAAAATTTAAAACCTTTTTTTAATAATTGAAAAATTACTTAAAAAAAAAAACAAGTAATTTTTTTTATTTAATTTCTATTTACCTTGCTGAGGACCCATTAATCCAGAAACCATTTGTCCTCCACCAAATTGATTACGCATTGAATTTTGTTGGGGATTTGGAAAACCTGATGGAAATTGATGAGGTTGCCCAGCCATTTTCTTATAATATTATGGCAGCACTATAAAATAATAATTAGATAATATAATAATAATTAGATAATCAAAATATAATTAAAAATTAGTATTTTTAAATCAATAAAAAACTAATTTCTAATAAAAATAGACATCAATGTGTGAAAGGAAATGTTTAAATTATAACATTTATATGATTAACAAAAAAAATTTAATTGAAATTCTTCTCAAAATAGATTTAATTGATGAAAACAATTAGAAAATAAAATAATAATTATTTGCACAGGTTATTAAAAAGTTATGTACTTTGTAAATCTTCTATTAGTAATTTATAAAAACAAAATTCTTACGATTTTGAAATTTTCCTGCACTTCACCTCCGCCCCACTTCTTATAACTATTTCCCGATTTAATATATTTACATTGTTCCGGAAAAACAAATTCTCACATTAAATCTACAAACAAATCTTTTCAACTTTAAGTGACAGAAAAGTATATTCGAGGTTAATTAGTTTATGTAGCGGCCCCCAGAGCATCATGTGGCAGCACTGTATTATATAAGTACTATCCGAAAGATCACTAATGTGCAAATTCAGTACCGCGCACTCGTCCCAAAACAAAACTAATCCAATGAAAGCTAGTATCGATAAAGCAGATTGTACACTATTTTGTACTACATGTAATAACAAAAAATATTGGTGTTTAATAAGGAATGTCGTAGAAACAACATTTTGCCCAATTTGCTAGAATATCGAAGAATCAATATAAAAAATTTTTTTATTATTTCCTTTTTAGTATCTCCTTTTTCTAAGTTATTTAATTTATAATTATATATAATTTAATAATGTTTAAGTTTAATTTACTATTTAAAAAATGAAGTGATTTTTATGTTTATAAGTTTAATCTAAAAACCGATCAAATTAGTTGAAAATTATTTTAATTAATAAAAAAAAATATTTATCACAAGATTATTTCAAAGTTTTAGGCCATTATTTATATATATATATATATACCATTAAATATTTGATATTGTTAAAAATACTATCAATAGAATAACAAATTTATTAATAGATATTTAATGTAAGTATTAACCTTTATATGATATCACAGATCTCATTTTTTAAATGCATAAACTTAAACAGTTTTAATATTGAGCACTAATTTATTTAATTAAAATGTGACTTTAGATTAATAATTTTAAATTATTCAAAAATTTTATGTAATTAAAATATAGTTTCATTATCTACTAATAAATATAACTTTTATTTTTAAATTCAATTATATCCTGTAAATCTATATTTTAATGTGAACTCGAAAATTTGTTTTTAGAGTTCATATTTATAAGCATTAAATGACCTATAATTTACAAATATAAAAAATAAAACGTCAATAATTAAATATTAATAATTTATTAAATAAAAATTCGCTACCATTTCATTCATCATTTTAGTGCTGTATCATAGTCCTGTTTGAAATTCAAGATATTTTTTTAATAAATTTTTTATCCAAATATTTCAATCCATATTTCATTAATATACATGAACTATCAATAAATATGCTTATACTATGCTTATAAAAATTATGTAAATACGTATAATACGTTGCACACGAAAAAAACCAGATGTATTTGTAAAGTTGTGTAAATCATCACTTATTTATTCAGACACCAATATGCAAAGTGTAAATTGTCATAGATATTAACGATAATTTCAAATCACGAAGAAAAATAATGTAAAATCTTATAATGCAGCTCTTATCACAATTTTGCTTTTTACATTTATCAGACTTAGTTTTTCTCGTTCTCTCTCTCTCTCTATATATATATATACACATATATAATATATAATAATGATAATATATTTATATTATTGTTTTTTCTATCTCTTTTTTTGCATATTGATATCTACAGTTTGTCTTTTATGATTTAATAACAAGATAACATACGCTAATAAGTTAATTATCGATAAGAAAATATTTATTGATTGTTATAGTATTATATCATTCGTAAATTTTTTAGCTTCATGAATATACATTTCTTATAAGCTATATTGTAATCTATTTATTTAATGTGCTAATAAACATATTAAATTCCTATTTTCTTTTTAAGAACTTTAGAAAAAATAATATTGGTTAAATAATGGTTATTTTGTATAATAGCTTTATGAAGATTTATTTAAATATATAAAATTAAATTAAAATCTTAAAATTGTCACGTCATACCATTCCTTAGTACATTTAGAAATTAGGTAGAAAGTTGATATAAATCAATTTAGAAGAAAAAGTAATTGTATTTTATTGAAATCAAATGCCTTTAAAAATCATGATATGAAAATAATAAAGATTCTTAGTTTACTCTGTTATTAATAACGAAAAATTGTTGATTAATTTATAGCGTGTTACTTATTGTACTAACTACATATGCTTAAATAGTTTTAAGACAAAAGAATTTAATTCTTTATAGTAGGAATATAATTATAATTTTGATATTTGTTTTTGTAATATTCGTAATTATTACGTAATTTAAAATATTTATGAAAAATTATTTGTTACCTTTAACTACCAAAGTAAAATATATATTATAATATACATCATATACATTATATTAAAAATTTAATAAAATTATGTTTATTACGATACATTTGTTGATATTTTTTTATTGAATAATTCGTACTATTTAATATTGTATTAATAAATAACCCTTTATTAATATTACTTTTCTAAACTGCGCTTAATAAAAAAGTATTTTTATGCATATAAAATGGACATTATAATGTAAAACTAATAATTTAATTGTTTAAATATTTATATTATTAAAAAAGGTGAAATAAAATAAATAAAAATATAAATCAATAAGAAGCACTAATTAGTAACGAAAGGATTTTATAATAATATGTATATTTTATGATATATAATAAAAAAAAATTAAAGATAAAGAGCAAAGATAATAATTTTCTTGAAGAATTTTCTCAAATGTTTCTTGAAAGCCTACTTTCCGAAAATGTTTTTTGTTCTTGAAGCAATTGGTAACAGAAATTCATCACTTGTGATTAAACTTATATTGCTCCTGCGATTTCAGATATTATAAACTCCCCGTAATGATAGTAATTCTTATACTCAAATTGTTGTTCTAAACATCCCTCTATTTATCGTTTTAGCTAATACTAGTGCCAACCATGCTATAGCTAATTATCTTCTTCCTATCGTATTTAATGATACTCAAGATCGCGCAATTGTGGCTCAGCAATTTATTCATAGTGTTTGAATACCTATTAACCATGGTTCATTGCTCATTCCTGAGTTTATTCATCCACTCGAAGCTGATACCCCGCTTAATGTATGATTCAATGTTTACAGTAAAAAATTAACTGCGACTTTTCTTTTGAACAAATTAGAAATATTGCATTAGTTAATATTTCAAATGAATTATTTGGTAACGTTGTCCCAATTATAAAACCTTACACTTTTTTATAGTATTTTAATCTTTAGTCAAACGTACTGTTACTAACTTCATGTCTTCTTTAATTTTTATTGCTTTTATGTATACTGTCAAAATTTATGTGGCATCAAATTACACTACATTAACACATGCTCTTGTTCTTGTAGTATTTTCACTTTTGAAACTATCTACTTTACCACTGGACTTTATTTTCGAATCATTAACGTTGTTTTCACAACCATGTGCAGTCTTTAATAAATGGAGTTGTTGACAATAAAGCTTTACTTATAATATAAATATCATCTTATCGGGTATTTATAAAAACATAAATCTTCAACTACGAACTTCTATAGTTGAAGCTTATTACAAAGGCCAATCCTAATGTCATTAATAAATCGTAGTATTGATAGTTTTATCCCCGTCGAAACGCAACAATTTAACTTTCTTTTCTTATAATTTTGAATATTGATAGTCTAGAAGATTTCTATATCATTCTATCTGTGTAGACTAAAAAAATTTTTTATCGTATATTATTGCCAATATTTTAGATAAAATTAACTGCTTTGAACAATTTTTTAAAATTTTTACATAAAATAAAAATTTCATTGAAAAATTTTGAACAAAACAAAAATGTATTTACCATTGAAAAACTAGGGTGTTTTGTAAAATCAAGAAAAAAATGTTAAACTACAGCAGATAGTTGAGGTCGGTTAATATTAAATATTTACTTGATAATAAATAAAAATCGTAATAACAATAAAAAAATTTCATAACAATCCTCGGTGAAAATCAGTAGAAATCAATAGAAATCAGTAACTACAGGTACATACGGTGTTGTCTGTTGACTCAAGCTGTGCAACCTAAAGCTTATGTCCAGCTTGAATTTAATACGGATTCACGATTTCACGAAAGCGCTTTTACAGATGCCTCCAGAAGAAATCGTGCCACAAACTACTACATTTAAAGGCACTTGCTGTTCAAACGGCACGAACGCCTGCTATATGCTTAGCTCAATAACATTAAAGTAGTATTGCTGCATCAATTTAAAGTTTAATATAAATTATTTATATATTTGTAAAGTACAACTAAAAACTAAACAAACAAAACTATCTTGAGTTAAATTTTTCCTGACAATCATTTAAATTTCGAAAACATATTGAACATAAAGACTTTTTTTAAATACAACCCGAAATTAAAACAATATCTTATTCATATTATCTTATAGTTTTTATATAGTAATTTTCTATTTTGTTACTACAAATATTTAAAGTTGAATTATACAGAAAATATTTCGACTATACTATAATTGCAAACATAAACTTTTTGTCATCTGGAATTTTTAAAAAAATTTAATTCATTCTATAATAATGTGAGGATATTGAAAAACTAAAATATTTGAACTACTAATAAAAATATATCATTTATTTCCTTCTTTAATTTCTTTTGTATTCTTTTTTAAATCAATGTTATCGATCGGTGAAGATTTAAGCAACTGAAAAAATAATTATTAATTGTTTAAGACATCTTTTATTTTTCAAATACATTATAAAATTGCATTTTACCTTCATTATAATAGATTCTTTCTCAGATGACTTGTCGTTTTGTGGAAAAATATGTTTTTCAATAGGTAAGGCGTAAATTAATTCTTTCGACGGTAACGGTAGACGAACATTTTTCTCAGACATATCTTCTTCAAGTTCTAACGAAACATCATTTTTTTCAGTCAAAACCTTATTAGAAATTTGAAGTGGTACATGTAATGGAATTTTCTGGATATTCTGTAAAATAGAGAAACATTCTATTATATTCCAGTGCGTTTAAATCGCTTCAGAATTAGTTGAATACAGTCGCACTTTCGAGTTTATTCTCAATACTACTTTTAACTTTCTATTGAACAATGAAATTTACATTATGGTTAAAAAAACAATTCGATTTTTTCTTCAAATTAAATTTGATTTGATATAAATATTTTTTTTTAAATTAAATTAATTTTTTTAGATAATGCAATTCTTATTTTCTCCTAACGTTATTTTTATTTGTAATGCAATCTCACGTTTAATTTTCCAGTCGATTCGTGGAAGGCTTCAGCTAGAGCTGGATTAATTTCTTCTAACGGCTGATCGCCGAGACGTATGTAGACAGGAATATAGCCAGGAATGTCTGGTAAGTATTGTCGAGGTAGTGCATCTGAATAAGTAAAATCAGTAATTGTATTATAATAATAAAATCAAGTTTAACTATGAGAAAAAATGCAATATTTTTCTTTAAATAATATTTTGATGTTCACTATTAGCAGTGTCTTTTGTTTTCTCATTAGAAAATAATCAATTAAATCAATTATTAATTTTAGATGTAAGTCAGGCAATTTAATATCATTAAATCAGCGCTTAATGTCTGAATGAATTATTGTTCACATTCGTAGTTAAATTTTCAAAACTTGTTAATTTGAAATTTATGTATATATATATATATATATATATATTATGTTCAATTATCGGTTATACGTTTATTTATTTGTTTTAACTTTCTAATTCATTGCTAAGTATTCGGTTCACTTCCGTCATTACCAAGGATTCATTTATGTAATATACATAAATTGGAATTTAATTGAAATTGAGAAATACATGTAATATAAATTAATAATAGCTTAAGCATAATTATACAATATTCTGCATAATTTTGAAATTATAATATTTACAAAAATAATAAAACCCATAGAAAAGATTAAAAAAAATTGAAATTTCATTTTAAATAGTTATCAAATTAGATTTCGGTGTACTATACATCATCTGTATTCTGCTTTTAATTCTAATTACCATAAGAAAATGAATAATTTAAAATAGATTTGTAATTAGAATATAAAAATCGATTAAATTCCTGATACTCAAATATAATTAAAAAGTAATTAATATAATAAGCAAATGATAAATAAATGAAAAAAAATTGCACCAATAAAATATCAGACTTAATATTTCTTTTTTAAGTGTTGAACGAAGCAACAGGTGGAATTAATCAATCTTAACCTTTTATTAGAAAAATAAAAAAGTTTAGGCCTCAATAGATGGCTTACATTAAAGAAGAATAGCTTTCATCTCTCAATGATAGAGAGAATTTGCACAAACATATTAAGGTACATTCATAATCGGTGGCCAACAGTTACAGATAAATGTTCGCATAAAATCGTAGTTCACTAAATCTGATAGCATTAAAAACTAACATTTTTAAATCGCACATAGATATCTATTCAAGAAGAACTCATATTAGGAACGATAAGCACACAATCTTCGCATTGAACGAACTGTAGCATATCTTCCTCGTGTACGAGCGTACATCGTCCCATTTTCGCAAACACAAAGCTGAGGGCTTTTGCTTTCCCAGGCGAGCGTTACGTATAATCGCCTATTGTACAATTTTCTCTTCTATTCGTAACAAGAGTTCGCACTCGCGTAGACACTTGCGAAGTCGAGCACCCGGCGACTCGGCCAGCAGTACTCAACCTCACCGCCGCACTATCGAAAGCCCGTTAAAAGGACAAAGGGAGCAAAGGTCAACTCACTGGCGTGGGCTGCTACGAGGAACAGTAGAAAAAGTGGCGCAACAGCCTCGCTCAGCATCCCGCCGGCTCGCATCTCTGGACTGGCACTGGGCCGCTGGACCCGCGCACTTTCAGCTTTATACCGCCTCTCCGGCTCTTACTTTTTTCGCACTTCCCACCTTCTCTCTTTCACTCGCCCCGTCTTTCCCTGGCTCTTTCTCTCTCACGACGCTCGCGTTCACGACGTACCCCCGCGGTGGGGGAGGGGCACCGATCCGTTAGCATTTCGGCAAAAAACTGGGCTCCTGTTAAACCTGGACGCGGTCTTTTTGTTGTTTACACGGCTGACATTTCGACGAGGAGGCGCGTGTGGAGTGACGTCGAGATGCTCGCTGACTCGGGCTTTTCACGAGCTCGAAGCTTCATTGAGTTTCAAACAAGCTTCACCTTCGAAGCTGTAATTTTCTACTCGTTGATGCTCAAATTTGTCCGTTTATGGTACTTCACGAGCTCCATTCGGAAAATTGTCAAATTGGATCATCAGCGTTTTAAATTAATCCGGTGCGTAAAAAAACGTTCGTGAATAAAGATTTATGGAACTATATATTTATTGAAATACCTTTGGCTTTTATGTGAATTTTTTATCATTTATGGACAATTGATTGGTACTGTTGTTATTATAAAACAGCCTTAATAATTTTTCCAATCATTTCACGTGGACAGAAGTTATTCTTCTAATAAGAAACACTTATTGATTCTGGGTGTAATTCTAATTGTATAGATTAGTCATGAATTCTATTTTGCAAATTATTTGATTCCAAATTTTACTTTTATTATACTTTCAAAGCTAATGCTACCTCCGCTATTTACCGCCTTTACGGCAGTAATATTTTATTTAGAATTTTTAACCAATTCTTTTTCACCATTTCGGCTAAAAGTGCGATATATTATAATAAGAAATTATTTATTATACTATTATACTACAATATATACCTGTTAATATAACTATTACTTGAAAATTATTTAAATTTTAGTTTTTTACTATTCATTAAAGCGATCAAAGTATTTAAAACGATAATTCTTTAAATTTTGACGAAACAAAAAAAGTTAAAAAATAGAATAAAATAAAATTTTATTAGTATTTTAAATGTAGTTTAATAAATGAACTCAACAAATTATGCAAGTATCTATAATTATGGATACAGATATGTGAAAAAACGTGTCTGTTTTCATTATAAAATTCATGAAGTATCTATAATAATGTAGATTAATGATGTATTGAAATCTGTTAATGTATGAATTGAAAAACTGTTTGTATTTATTTATATTCTTTTATTGGTTTAATCCAGATTCTTCTTCTTCTTAAAAAAAATAGTTTCTCGTAAAAAGTAGGTTCATTTTAAATTTAAGTTACTAGATGGTTTGGAATGCAAATAATACATATTTACGATCAATCCACAGGCATTGACAACGCTTAAGCAAGGAAAAGTCTTCGTTATTAATTGACTTACAAAATGATTAGCTACCATCGTTTGTGGATTTCGCAAAAATTCCTGTTCGTTAAATCTGAAATACGGAAGTTGGGATATTAAAAAATTGTTGCGTGTAGGTCAGGTCTCGGAGATTTTCTCGACCAACGCGTCTTCGAGCGAAACTCTCGGAGGCTTTGATAAACAGTAGCAAGATGCCCGGGATAATGTTTATTTCAATGTCCAGTGATGAGGGCGCTCTCGAGTCTCCCTATAATGAGGGAAGGGAAGTAGAATAACAAGTGAGGGAGAGGGAAAATGTGGCTTTTCTTTCGCGTCCAACGGTGCATCCGATTTCGTGGGTGCGTTCATAGCCGGTTATCTCAGTCGTGACGTACCGACGATTCACGATAAGCTTAACGTGTTCGATAATCGCTTCATTACCAAGTTTTATTGCATATTCGTATACGTGAAATGTATTGTTTGTTACGCTCGCACGTAATGCTAGAGAAGTATTTATATGCTTCATTGATTCCGAGAAAAATCTTCTAGGCACGTGCTGTACGATTTTAATAAAATTAAAATTTTTGAAATTTAGCTTATAGTTGCTTAAAACATGCAGGATATCAAATTTTTGTAACGAATATATGAAAATACGAATGAGGAAATATTATCGTAATGCATTTTGTATAATTTATTAAAACTAATTTAATATAGTTTAATTGTTTCGTTGTAATAAGATTCTAGAATACGCAGACCATTTTTAAAGAACTACAAATAATGTTGCTGAAAAATAAATACTTATAATCAGTTAACATTATTACTCGTTAGAATATCAATATAAAAAGTTTAATACCGTTTATTTAATTTAAAAGCAGTTCTTAATGCTAAATACTTGGTGTTTTACAAATTAAACGACTTCCTGTATACATTAAATAGAAATTGAAACCCATATGGTAGTAATTATTGAGTAAGGATGAAGTAAACTAATTAATAGTATAAATCCCACTAATGGTAAAGCATCATTAAAGTTACGAACTGTACAAGTTATGATAGATTAGATATAATTTTTAACTTTTTTTTCTTAATCTTGAATTTATTTGATCTATGAATTTATTTATTACTAAAAAATAAAAGAGTAAGGAGTACAAAAACTGTATTTACTTATGAATTATAATAACAAAACTGATGTTACTTATTAATGCATATCTAAAAAATGTAAATTGCTGTTTTAGTTTTTAAATCCGATCATTCTTTAAGATTCTGAAATACAATCAATAAAAAACAGTTCTGATAAATTAATTATTAGCTTACAAGAAGGAGATAATATATATATTATAAAACAGACAAATTGTCATTTATTGCTTATTAAATATAAAACTGGAATATTTAAAATGAATAAATAAGTTTTTAATGGTTTGGTAGCGGTAGTAAAATAACAAATATCTCTTTAATATTTCTTTTTACGTTCTTTTTACTAATTACGTTGCCTTCATTATTATTGTTCTTGAAGAACTTGAAGCTTTATGATTTTATTGAAACTTCCAATTCTAGTGTTATTGAAAAGATAGATTTTTAATTGTAGAGCACAATAATTACACGTTAAAAATTTCAGAAAACACAGTGTAAGTACAAGAGACTGCAAGAGACTCTACAAGAGACTTTGGAATTAAAAAAAGACCGATCGCAAAAAGGGGACGTGGCTTATAAAGGAAGTTCATAACGTAAGATTACGGTGTAAACTTCTTCGATTCCCTCGCAGCAAAGTAAACAATCGATCGTTAAATTTTCTTCGGCTGCTCAGGCTTGATGCACGATAACGCACACAAGATTACGCAGCTTAGAGTATGCGAATCAACAATGCCCCATAATAGAAGAGTCTGACTAAATACTATGCCGAACGAGACGAAAACGAAAAATGAAAGAAAAAGAACAAGAAAAAAGATTACCGCGAGGGCAAAGGTACAAAAAGGACTAACGGTAGTGCCTCCTGGTCGCTCTTGTTTTTATCTCTTGAAAGACAGAAGGAGAACAAGTGGTAAGAAAAGAGACTCGTTAGGAAAGATTTAGCCATGGTCGGTGCAGCCTCGTCAAGTAAATACAGGAAGCTCTTGTCCCGGGTACCGGGAGCGACCTTCGGAATCGAGCGCAAATGATGAAGTTGCTGCTCCCCTTTCAACTTTTACATCCTCTTCCGAGTATATATCTGCCTCGCGAAAGTCTTTGGCGAACTTTCCTCGACTCAGTTTCGCCTGCATGTACCGGTACGGTTGATTTTCACTCTGACTCTCGTGACAAAAGCCACTTATGCTCATCTATTTGTCCATATCTTAGACCAGGATTGTACATTCATTGTCGTTAGCATCGAGATATTTCTTTTTCTCTGGGAGAAAATCGCTTTAATGTCTAGACATTGTACAGATTTTTCTTTCGATAATTTGATCGATAATACATTTAATAGTTAAACCTTAAAAGCAGCTATTTTAAATACTAGTTTTATCAAATTGATCATATGTTTTTAGCTACTATAATTCTAGAAATTATTGTAGAATAATTCTTTTACTAGTTGCAACGAGTCAAGTATTAACTAATTTATATTTTAATGGTCTTCGTTTAATCTTTAATATTCATTTGACATTTACAGAATACATTTAAAAACTTTTTATAGATTTGGTATGTTTAAATTCTTTTGTACGATAATCCACTTATAAATGTAGTAATTATTTTTTTAAATATAAAAAAGGAATAATAAAATTACGTAACAAAATTTTCAAAATTAATTAAAAAATCATAATTAATGAATTTAATTATATTTTATTTTATATAATTGACAAGTAAGATTTGAAATATTCTTATTTCTATTTCATCGGAAATCTATTACTACTAATTTTTAACTTCTATTACATATTTGATAAATTAGAAGTATGTAAATTTAAAAATATATAGAATATATAAAGAAGTATTTAAAATACTGTTTTTAAATTTAAAACATTAGCCGATATTACTAATTATCAAAATCATCTTAGTAGCATTTATACACTAAAGATTAAACTTTTCAAATTTATCAAAGTAAATATATTACAACCTGCATTATTTAATTATTAATAATAAATATTTATGTCTGTAAGTAATAATTGATATTTATATTATATTGCTATAGATGATATTATTGAAGCGTAAATAAGATAAATGAAAACGTGATGATTAAATGAATTCACTAGAATGAACATTAATGAAATTATATTATATAAAAAATATAAAAATATGTTTAAAATATGCTGCTTACTATTAATGAGTATTACTATTATGTAAATAACTTTTTTTATTGTGATTATCACAAAATTATTGTTGAAAAAGAAGTAAAAGTACTTCTTTTTAATCATAGTTTTTCATGAGCATAAATTAATTATCAATTAAATGTATTATTTTCTTGAATATATTCGAATAATGACACTATAATTTTTTTATAAGTTTATTTTTTATAAAAAAAATTTTATTATTTTACGACTAAGCAATTTGTAAATTATTACGTTAAAAATCACGATTAACTAAAAATTTCTTCTTATAAATATATCAGCATCATTATGTTACAATAGTACAAGCATTTATAAGTATTAGTTTTGATACAGTAACCACTAAAAGTAAAAATGTTTTTCAAATTGATATTATACGTATTACTAGTATTTCTAGGTTACGCTTTCGCTCGAGGTGGTGGTAAAAGTAAAGGAAGAGGTTGGAGGGGTGGTTATGGCGGTGGTGGGCATCACGATGAACCTACTACTCTGCCAATTCCTCTTCCTGGATAAGCTCATTAAGTCATATATTAAAAGAAATGGAGCAGCACACATTATTTAATTTAACTAAACTTTGACGAATAATGTAATATACCCATCATGATATTTTAAGAAGTTTCAATAAAAACTCACGAATATATACATGAAATTTTCTTTATGTACCTTTATACATTTTTTTAATTTGATAAATAAAGGTTGAATATTTGATTTCTTTCATGAAAAGTGTATTATTTTTATTAATAATGTTTAAAGAATTTTATTAAATACAACGTCAATTAGTTATTTCTCTGTTATTGTTGGATTTAAGTTTTCATATTTACTTACAACACTTATCAAAACTTTCTTTTTTGTATTGATAAAGCGTAGTATTACGTAAAAAATTCTTTTTTTAAAGTATTTATAAAAACTTTTGTTAAAAAAGAGTATTTTTCAATTAATTAAATTTTAGTTTATCCATTTTAATAATTTAATAATTATTTAAATAAATACTATCATCTTCTCGGAATAATGTTGTTTATATTTAAAATGTATTTTCCTAAATATATCAAAATAATTTAATATCTATTCATTTTAATTCCATTTATTTGTAATAGATTAAATTTTATTAATTTTTTTTTTTCACGACCGATAATTTATTATATTACAAATCACGATTGAATAAAAATTTCTTTATAAATACATGATCGTTGATATTTACAATATTATAAGCATTAATTAAGCATTCATTTGGATACAGTAGCAAATAAAAAGTAAAAATGCTTTTCAAATTGTTGTTGGTTATATCACTAGTGTATCTAGATTACGTTCTCACCTGTTCTAGTAAAAGAAATGGAATTATTAGTTTTGGAGGAGGAGGAGGAGGAGGAAAGAAGAAAAGAAAGAGTAAAGATGAAAGTAATACTGAAGATAATACTACTGTTGAACTTCCTCCAAATTAAGAATCTTCTTAAAATATAAAACCATATTTTACAAGAAATAGAACAACATACAGTATTTGATATAATTAATGCATTAGCGGATAACGTAATGTACACATCATCATGATTGTTTAAAAAGATTTTAATAAAACCTTATGAGTATATACAAAAAGGTATTTTTATTTATAAACATTTTATATTGCATTTAATATTATTCTCCAATATCTGATATAATTAATTTACCTAATGTATCGCAATAGTTTTAATGTTAGTAATATATTATTTGATAATTTAATTTTATAAAAAGATTTCTTTGTAAAAAAAATCAATTTTTTTGTCCATCACAGAAATTTTATTCATTTTTATAAATTTTATTGCTGAATGTAAAAACAAGCGAGTGATAAAAATTTTTTACTATGACGAAAATAAAACTTTAAAAACTAATATTTAGTTTCTGAACTCTTTCTTGTTCTTGTTATTATTTTTACTTACTGTGTATAAACAAATTAATAACAAATGTTTAAAAGCTCTTATTGGTACTTTTACGTTAGCGAAGATTGTTGATATAGTCAATTTTTATAAGCTTATAATTTTTTAATTGAATGATAATAAGATCAATATTCGAATTAATATGTGAATTTTTAGTCCATTGTTAAATACAACTGATGTTCATATTTAATCGTAAAACTAATCTTATAAATTCATAGTAATAAACCAGTTTATTTTTTTCTTACATATGCAAAGACCTTATTTATAAATTCTTGGTACTGTTATCGGAAACTATTTTCACTTATAATTTTCTGTAATTATTATTTTTTAAAGAAAAAATCTTTCATTGAATAGGCATACTAATCTTATATAAAAGATTTATATAATTTTATCATTTTCTTTAAAAAAATTTTTGTTTTTAGATTTAAAAAAAGTAAT
The DNA here is from genome assembly GCA_018907185.1 of Platyscapa corneri. Classification (NCBI taxonomy): domain Eukaryota; kingdom Metazoa; phylum Arthropoda; class Insecta; order Hymenoptera; family Agaonidae; genus Platyscapa; species Platyscapa corneri. The sequence goes on from JACCHW010000017.1 coordinate 2,737,074, forward strand.
AAAATATTTTATTTTTTGGGCGTATAATTAAAAACAATTAAAAGTAAAATAAGTTGTAGACAAAGGAAATAAATATTCTTTGATTTAAATAAATTAAATAAAAAATGTAATTGTTTTCAAGTAAATACAAATCTATATGTTTTATACAAATGTATATTTTTTATTTCTGTAATAATTTTATAAGTTATAATCCAACATAGATGACTTTCAAACAGAAGCTTTAGTAAAGTAAATAAACTTATATATCTTTATAACTCCTTGTCCCAGATTTTATTAAAACATGAGTTTAGCTTGCACAGTAAATTGTCCATAACCTTTAGGCTATTTAGATTATCAACGACGTTATGGTGCCGAAGTAGTAGTAGTTTCCTGGATAACTATATCAACATCTTTGTCTTTACGCTTACGACTTTTCTTACTGGAACAACAATAAGCGTAATGTATGCACACTAATAATAGAAATGCACTGAATTTCCAAAGCATTTTTTTCTTTTCAATGGTACTCTGATATATGATATTACTTTTTTTATAATTAAATAACATTTCATCATAACATATTTATAAAAATAAATTCGTGAATTATATTATCAAAAAATTATAAACTTGATTAATATAATTATTGTAAAGGCACGCATTAGTAATAAAATATTGATAATATTAAATTTTTGGTAATATGAAAAATAAATTTTATTGCCTTTGCTTTTTTAATACATTAATCAAAATATAATTAAAATTTATATCATAATTTTTAAGTTGTATTTAAAATAATTGTAATGTATGTATATCTAAATTTTTTAAAAATACTATGAAATTATTAATTAAAATACGAAACTATTATTTTACTATTTCTGATTAGTAAATACTATTACAAGTAAGAATAAATCGAGTTTTTTAAATATTTTAAACACGTCGTTAAAAATAATTTTTAATCATTTATAAAAATTAATTACTCAATAAGATTTAGATATTATTAAAAAACAAATTCTTTTTTTTTATTTTTTTTATTATCATTCTCTGCCTATTTTTTCTAGTATAAGAACTTATTCGATTTAAAAACTTCCAAAATTAACCTTAAATTAATTTTTTACTTGAACGAATATGTACAATAAATTATAATAAATTTATAAAGGCTTAATAAATTAGTTTTTTCTAATTATTGAAAGAATGATTTTAATTGTGTATTTAGTTATTAAAATAAAAACGTAATAAATCTCTTGTATGATTATTTTTAAATATAAGAGAGAAGTATTTAATGTACAAATTTTTTTTATAAATTAAAAAATTATAAAAAATTATTTTTTACTTTATAAATAAATAAACAAAGATTTTTTGATGGTGCGTTCCTTACAGGTACATATTGCAATTTATACATTTTATGCAATTTACAGTATTGATAGTCAAAAAGAGCTTAAAAATCGATGAAAAGGAAACTTAAATAGTTTCGAAGACAAATTAAAAAAAAATTTTAAATACCTCAGAATTAAATACACTTTTATGAAAATTTATCATAAATAATATAATCTAACTAAACAAATAGGATATTTGTAACTTAAATACAATACTTCAATTTCAAATTATGTAATATTTCTTTATAGTATTATTATTATTAAATTCATTATTATTAAACTATATGTATAATTATGGAAAGTGCCAAAAACTATAGTATACCAAAAAACTAAATAAAAAACGTATTAAACATTTTGTGCAGAAAACGCGTATATTGAAAAAATGTTGAGATTTAAAGTTACGCGCCACTATCCTGATAGCAACAGCGACCTAAATAATCGACGGTTAGTATTTTTCCCCAATAGGATGAACGTTTGCACTTGCTCTATATACATTTGAATTATTATTACAAATTAAATGAGTGATTATATAAACTTGTGTCTTACATCTAAAGACGTCAATATGTGATAACCAATAGTGATATAATCGTCTTCTGTACGTTCGTGAGGATAATATTTGAACATGAATAACTAAATATTATTGTATTCTATGTTATGAAAATTTTAAACGTTTCAAAATATTTTTATACTCTTTTTTTTTAAATTTTTATCACTTATCCCAGTTCTCGATTTGAAAAATGAAAAGTGAAGAAATAAGCCTTCTGCTTTAGATGGTGGGAAATTATCGATTGATGTCAAATCATGGTGTAGATATATATGAAAAAAATATTTTTTGAAATATTTAATAGTATTATAATACTTTTTTATGGAATTGAAATAAGCTTTTAATATAATTGTAGCTTTTGCCAAATATTTAATCAATGTAAAACTTTAATTATAAAATAAAATACAAATATAAAAAGAAATTTAGAGATATAGTTTAAATCTACATTTCGTAATAAAGTTTATTTAATTTTACAGTTTTTACATTTATAATATAAAATATAAATTTGATAATATGAAATTAACAGCAACAATCTATTAATTACTTATTATATAAACATTTTTTTAAAAAGTAAATATTATTTTATGTACATTTATATGGTAATTTATTTCTTTTTAGCACAAATATATTTTGATTTAAATAAATTTGACGATTTTAAATTTTTATATATTTACACTTTTAGGATGAACTTTGGACAGAATTAAGTATAAGATTACGATGTGTGTCAGGTGAAAGGTGAAACGTAAATTAACTGAACAGAAATTGAACATTAAATTAAATAAATTCCAAGAGTGTATACAAATCTTAATAGAAAAATTATAATAAAATACTATTAATAAGCTTATATTTAAAAACCATTTACTTATAACAGTTTCTTCTCATATTTGTAAATTAATGTGGTACATGATTTTACCGTAAATATCCATAGTGTATTTAAACATAATAGCCGTCACTTAATTATTGATATTAAATATCTTCTTAAATCCATAGTTCCTATTACACGTTCCTACTTACTACTTCCGAATAACTCATGGTTAAGTTACTGAATAGAATGTTACAAATCTACATTTATCTGTACGTATAAATATTTGGAAGTTTAAAAATCATCTTTTCATCGCATCGAGGACGATTAAATCAAATCTTATTGATTTAAAGAAAATCACATTATTTTTTTTAGATTATATGGAAAGAAATTAAACTAGAAGTATACATATTTGAATTTTTTGATTATCATTTGAATTTAAAAATATAACGAATATTTTTACAAACCAAGCATTTCCTTCTTGGAAGGAAACCATATTATATTTAAAAGATACAATATGACTATTATTCTAAATCTATACCTATTGTGCAATCAAGTGCACAAATTTTATTGTATGTTCAAAATATAAAACGATCCTGAAATTTAATGTATTTAATTAAAATATTTGTACGAAACTATGATGGAATAATTAACAATATCAATGAACAAAGATTTTAGAAAGCATATTGCATTTTTAAACTCTAAGAAATTTATTCCAAAAATTATTCACATTTTTTTGTAAAGGGTAATCATAAAAATGACTGTTCTAATAAAATTTAATTCTTCGTTATTTAATTTATTATTTAATGAATAAAATATATTTATGAATTTATTAAAATATAAAAAAATTTAACTTTTATAAGTATACGCAATTACTGTTTAAAATAAATTGATGAAAAATTAATAATATTCACAGAATTCTAATTTTTGCTATCTAATTTTTAATAAATTAAACAATAATTAATACATTAAAAATGAATGCAAATTTATTAAATTGTAGAAAGATTAGATGTTTTATTTTGGTCTCCCATAAAATTGTAATAAACATTTTTAATACTTTGATGAAAATATTGTTAATTTATTAAGAAAATAGATATATATACATATATATATTAATATATAAAAAAACATCTAACCCACACCTTTCTAATATAATATATTATTAAAATGAAAATCTACTACAGAGTATATATATATATATCTATATGATAGCTATATGTATCCTAAGAAATATGAGTCAGTTTATGAACAATGGTATTGAGGGTAAGGATTACAATAATCTAAAACTAATCTAATTTTTAATCGAGATTAACTATTATTAATAGATATAAAAAATATAAATTTAATAAAAAGAAAAATTTTTATTTTGTTTTTATAGTGACTGCTCTTGGAAATATTTCTTAAAACACTTTAATGTACCAACTTTTAATATAATATGAAAATAAAATTTGGTAAAATATATTTATAGTTAAAAATAGATTAATATTCTGTAAAAATTTCTATAAGAGAATTTAGTACAATTATTTATAAAAAATATAATTTTAATAATTAATGATGCCAATAAAATTATTTTTGAATACTTTCATTATTACTAGTAATTAAAAAAGTAAAAATATTATTTATTTCTACACTTTATATAATTCCTTTTAAAATTTGTATAAAACATTCATTCCTCGTAAAATTCTTAATATTAGTATAAAATAATTTTAATAATTCTATATAAGATAAATCTTTAAGAATTTTAGTAAATTATATTAACATAGTTGCAAAATACATAATTATAATGAATATAATGGCAAAATAATTTAATGTAATTCAAGACATTTTGAAAAAATATTTTTATTAAACGACGTTCAGATACGATTATTATCAAATATTAATAGATATCTCATAAAGTAAAGATAAATCTTTAAATAAAATAAATAATATATTTTTTGATACATTATAATATTGATACGAATAATTTAAAGTTATATTAACATATATAGAATAAGTAAATTAATTTTGGTAGAATTTTAAATTAATTTAATATATTATTATTTATATAAAAGATAAAAATTAAACTAAGCTTTTAGAATGATATTTTCTTTATTATATTATATAATAATTTAATTTCTTAAAAATATGAACTTAATATTTAATCTAATTTAATTCAAAGAAATATTTTTATAATAATAAAAAAATAAATAAGTTATATTAAAAAGTATTTATTAAAAGTCTTAAAATTTTCAATAATTATAAAATAATTTGTTTTAACAATAAAGAAATTAAACACCTGTCATACACTAAATTAGAATACATGCCCTTTGAGAATTATCTCTTAGTTTTCTATGATTCGTATATGTAATATTTTTATAGAATCATTAAAACATGTCAATATAAAGTCTTTATTACGAAAAATATTCTTATCAATCCCTATATTTTTGTAATGTATATTATCGATATCATTTATATTATGAATATGACCTATTATACTTAAAATTATTTGCAACTTACGACACGCATAATTACAATTTCATAATAGATAACTCACAAAAATCATTATATTGACTGCTATTGTTGATAAAGAATTTTGTCTGCTTAGACCAGTACTAAGTTCAATTGCATTGAAGAAATAATGCAATTATTTAAACTGACAGGATGGTACCTATTGTGATATAGGTAAGTACATGAAATTGTCAATCAAGAATAATAGGTATCCCATGGTATTACTTACTTAGATGAACGGTTTAGTTATAAATACAAGATGTATAAAAGTATGAAAATGTGTACAATGAAAACGATGCATTACAGTTATCTAAGTTTATTACTAATCGCTATTTTCTAAGATAATTGATTTTTAAATCATTAATATTTTTTTAACTGCGTTTAAAGATTAAAAACATTCATTTTTGTTAAAAAAATATTTATCTGTAATATATAAAAATAGCATCATCATTAATAATAACAATAATTATTTTCATGATTACCGATCAAATTCGATTAAAATATTTATTGTACGCATTATAACTAATATTAAATGCTTTTAAAAGGTATTGTAAGTTTATCAAATCATAATTCAGTGGGTTTTAAATAACGGATACATAGCAAAATCTTAAAAGAAACCAATTTCTAATAAAATTTTTCAATATCTTATATTAAAAATGAGAATATCAAATCTTATAACTTCAAATGAAACAGAATAAATAATTTGAAACTTAACTTAGTTTTCACATCAACACATTAATCACAGGCTTAGTTTTATAATATTTAATATATCACTTATTGTTTCAATAACTCCTCTACAGTATTTATAAAGCAATAATTAATTCAATTTAAAAGTATCTAATTTTCAGTAATTTCTAATCTTTAACAGAACAATTTAAAAAATATTTCTTAAATCTTATAATAGGAATTAAAAAAATTAATTTGTAGTTAAAATTCAGAATAACGTCTTATATTATGGCACAGCTATAATAGTAAAAAATATTTATTTTAAATAATAAAAAACTATAAAGTTATGATTTTTTCATTCCTTGAATAATAAAATTGATCGACCAATTATTTTAGTTTGTCATAATACTATAAAAATTACATATCCGTATCGGTAATCAGTACTATTTTTTAATTATTTATATAAATATATAAATTTTTTATTAATCTTAAATTTTGTTACCTTTTTGGACTATTTATTAACTTAAAAGTCATTTTTAAATTAAATTATATTTTTTATTACGGTTCTGTCATGTTTAATAGTTATAACGTTTATGACTGTAATCAAACGATAATCTTTAAAGATACTTTTATAACTAATTAAATTTATGTAATTATATATATATATATTATATATATATATATATTATTGTAAGTATTTTTAAGCAATAAAAATAAAAATAATACATTAATAATCCTTTTTAAAAAAATTATTTTTAATTATAATTCAATTTCTTTCCCTGTGATAAGTGAAGTAAAATTATAGTAATTTCACAGAAACTTTGTTACCGGATTGTATTTCTGATATTGACTTAATTCTTGATGCCATTTTTATTTTTAAATACTTTGTGTTTTATTTAAAATAAAAAAATTTTATTCTTGATTTAACTAAATTAAATTTGAATTAAATGTCTTGTAAAGTTTATAATTTTACAAATTGATGTATAACTTTTTATTTAAATCGCTACATCCTTTTTTTACGTGAACATGAAAACAATTTTATATTTAATTATGCCTAAATACTTAGATATTGTCATATGATAAAATATATATTAAAAGTCAGGAAGTTGCAATTAATATAATTAGTATTTATTCGTTTATTTTAATGAGAAGAATTTTAACAATTTCCACGATATCAAGGATATAATTCCTCCGTATGTAATCATGCAAAACTAACTTGAACCTTAATGATTTATTTTATGAGGATATACATACTTAAGCAATGCTAATAAAATTTTTGAAATTGACCTTTAATTGTCATATCATTTTTTTATTACGGTAAATTGTTATTAACTTTAATATTGTCGAGAAAATATTGTAATCTTTTTTTATATAGTTTTATTACAGCATACTTAACTACCAATGTTTATTTATGAATACTTGTGAATTATAACAATTTTTTTAAAATAAATTATTCAGATAGATGTTAAGTTTAGTTTTGAATAATTGCTTCTGTAAAATAAATGATTATAATTAATAAGTAAGAAAATAAAAGATCAAAGATCAAACAAATATATTTTTTAAAAACTGGAATTGAAATTTCTTGGTACTTACAAATGTTGTTATTAAGTATATCTTACTTATTTTTTAAAAAGTTACTTTTTCAAATTTTTGTAACGCGAAAAATATTTTGAAAAGATTTAGAATTTAATCCGTGTAATTTTAGCTTTGCAAATGTTTATTTAAATTATTTGCAATTCACATAATCATCAGCTGTCTTAAGAATTATTGAAAAGTTTGACCCACCATAAGAATACGATTTTGATACGAGCAATTAGAAAAAAGACAAAGCCTCCTTGTTAAAAAAATTCTTATTCTGCATTTTCAAATAATAATAAGTGCAAAAATATAATATACCCGGGAGATACTGCAGTTAGCCTGACAACTATGCAATTAACTTTAGTTCGACTTCCAACAAGAAGCGATTGCTGATGATTCTCTTTGACCTTTTTTAAATTAGGCGCATCCTAATTGACTTTCTGAGAATCGATGCTGAACTTGCTAAGGACCGTTGAACATGGACGTTTATTTTTTGTATGCACAGACTCGGTAAGAAAGGCAATCCTCACGAATGAAGGTAACAGTTGGACGAGCAATTTCGGAAACAGCGAGTCCGTTCCTTGAGAGCGGCGCATGGATTACTCGGCCATTCCGAAACCGGTTCCCGACTTTTGGTCCAGATCCGATTGCCATCCTCTTTGCGGCGTATAAATCTTATCGACGCATCGCACTAACGCTAAACACAACAGCAGAGAAGCGACGCGCGTATATTTCAGAATCGAAGACGCTACACTTCATTAATCATTGCAAATACAATCATATTTGGCTCTCGCGTCGGAGCTCGACAAGGATCGGCTGTGCTGCTGAGATCCGCCGCATTATCCACGCGATCGTCATTACTTTTCTTTTATTCGAATTCGTTAGATTTCTTGGACGTTTACCATCACAACGGGTCGGTGAAGAAGTTACATCTCAACAGCAACTGCTATCCGTTTCAGATATCTTTAGTTCAGGTTCACAGTTAGTAAGCTTCGTTAGCAGCCGACTAGGATTTTTAATCCACTCAACGCCAAGGTATGCGCGATTAAAATACCTACACGCACTCGCTGTGCGTCTCTAATGATGCACACATTCACAAGGTGTTCCTTAAATGTCAAATATCTTCGATGCGCAGTGTTATCTTAGTTCCTAGATAATTGTCGGAAAATCCATCGGTGTGTAATTGTTCGAATTTATGGTTATTAAATTTTAATAATCGAGAACTGTAAAAGTAGTTACGGATTGCGCATCTTCGCGAACGCACGAGCAGTGATTATAATTGCAATTAAAGAAGTTTCCTCTGACGATTAAATTATGATGATGTAAGTTACTTTATTTTACAAGTGATAACATTTCCTTTAATGCTTTGTGTACTTCGTGAAGATTAAGCCTTAATTAAGAATTTCGAACGGAATCTTGATAAGCATTTGTAGATAAGTATAAGAATTCATTGCATGCTTAAACAACTTCCTAGTCGGGAATTAAAATCCATTACAACTTCGTGATTATATACTTAAATGTATAATGAAATTCTTGACTTTGAAAACACGTGCTTTGAATCTGAGCTTAGAATACTATTAACTACAATTTTTTTATAAGATATGTATCCTCTGACAGATCTATTAATTTTTTTATTGGTCGAAAAAAGTAGGACTAAAAAATAATTCTAACCAAAAAAAGGTCTTTAATACTACAACTTACTTCAACAAAGAAATCATAATAATATTTCCCAAATCTTACCTTTACTATTATCTGGATGAAATAAATAATTATTACAAATTAATTGACTTGATTAATATTGACAAGGTTAATTAAGAGCTGACAAAAATATAAGGGGTCAAACGAAACGGATATCGAAATTATTGGACATTTGAGAGAATAACTGACCTCCATAACGGTTTCGGAGATAAAACTTGTTTTTCGCGTAGTTAAAGTTTTTGAACCCTTATATATTTCTCAGTAATTGTAAGAGTGGTATTATAAGCTTTTTAATACAGTAAATTTAAATTGCAGAGACGTAGAAATAGTAAACGAACACGTTTAAACGCATGCAGTAATGTATTATAGATATCTGTATTGAATAGACTTGCATAGAAGAAAATGAATAGGCAATGTGATAAATTCAGTACGATACATCCTGAATGATAGAGAAGAAGTAAATTTAAAGGAGATAACTGTGGATATCAAGAAACAAGTTTTACTCATACGTCGGTTAAGAAGTTGATCAAAATAGAAGACGAAGAGTGAAAGTTTTTGAATCTTGCGAACGCTGCACTTTTCTATTTGCTCACTATATTTTCTCCAACCAATAAATAGTATTTATAAAAATCTGAAAAAGCATGTGAAACTTGTTACAGGCCATTTGTAAAAATTATAATTTAAAATTATTTTGAATTATGATTGCTACAATAATATTTTACGAAGACACTTACTTGTTAATGCATAAAATTTTCAAAAAGGTAATAAAACTGTTTCGAAAAACATTTTTTAAGAATAGAAAAATAGCTTTAGAGATGCTGTACATAGTTAAACAGTTTATATATTGCATTTGAAATTAAACCGTTTTATTACAATTATTTCTGTTCAAATATGGTTTTTTTTATTCGCATATAACAACATCAATTTTTATATTGAATATCAAAACTGGTTGATAATACCACAGATTTATATTATATTACATTATATTTAATGAAAATTTAATTTGAATCTTACTTTTTTATTTTTATTTTCTCATTTCTACTTATTACTACTTCAATATTTAAAGTTCATTTTTTATTTATTCTCATATTAATTAAATAATAAATATTATGATTAATATAGAAATAGTAAATTCTTGTATTTTTTACTAAGTGATTAATTACGTATTTATAATAAATATTTTTGAATATTTTAAGAAAACATCGTCAAATTTAATTTTTCAGCATCAAACACATAAACATATTATTCTTCAGTTATATAAATTTACAAAAAAAGAAAACTGATGAATTAGGAGCCAATCACGTATACATTTATTTATTTATTTATTTATTTATATGTGCGCTTGCTCGAGCATACAATCGACTTCTTTATCTTAATTAGTTTTAACATTTTTATTTTATTTTCTTAACAATTTACTGATTTTTAACGTATCCATTGTAAATTGTCTAATTTGATTTTTACGTTTTACGCTTTGACGTTTCTTCCGATTATTGCGTCCTATTCGATGGTGACTCTATCAAACTGAACAATACATAACAATAAATTGACCCCCAAACCTAGATATGCCGCATTACGACCGAGACCTACACAAGTACGAACGAATACGAGTGTGTCTAGAGACTAAGAACATTCATTGCGGCTAATCTAAAGATGTTTAGATCATACCTCGAATCCTTTCATTTTAACTATCATTTAAGTTTACTAACTGGAGGTTAGAGGACATTGCATTTAATTGAACGCAGTAGTAATTTTATAGAAAGTTGACAAATAATGAAAAATATATTTTCGATCGAAATTTTCACCAACGTAGTAATCAATTATAAGATGTGTAAAATATTTCAAATAAGAATCAAATTTAATTAAATTTAAATTTTCTTTCTCCACCGTTTGCATGAATTGTAAATTAAAATTAGTAATTTAATATAATAGATCAAAGTTATTTGCAAATACAATAAGGTTGATAACGATAGTATTAGGTCATATTTTAGTGACCAAATATATTTAAAATTCAGGCATCACTTTAAAAAGACTGTTTTTAATTTTTAATGCTCAAGTTTCATTAGTATTTAACTATTCGATTTTTTAGGTTATTTAATTATTAATTTATAATGTACGAAAATTAAATACTTTTATAAAAAAATAAATCATATAGATAATAAAGATTATAAATTAATAAGTTAAGTTAAAATTAATATATCAGTGTATATATTACAATCATTTAATAATACCTTTACTTAATTAGATCATAAATTAAATTAGATACTGTTTGATGGAATTAGTAATTAATTATATGTACATAAATAAATATTGTTATAAATATAAATTAATTATTTTTAAACTTAAAATATACTTAACTTTTAAAAAATGTTAGGTTTGTGCTAATTATAATAAATTAAATTTTGAACATTCATCCGTAAGAAGTAATTACTATTTTTTAAACGAATAAGGCATTTTTTATGTTTGAAAAATCTATATAAATGTTTCTACAATGGAATTACCATTGTAGAAATACACCTGTTGAAACTATAAGAAAGAAACATTTCCGCACTGAAATTTACTTAACCAAATTAACGAAGATATTTTTAAATAGCAGATTAAGCTAAAGTCTGAGTAGGTATATTTTTTTATTCCTTAGGAGTAAATAGTACGAATACTTTTAGTGCCTTGTTATTCAAATATATAAAACAATAATTTATTCTTGTTGTAGATATCAATTGTAGATATGTGTATTAGCATTCAACTTAATTTATCCTATCAAGAGCCTTTGAATTTCCGTCTTGGTAGTATTATACAATTCTTTCCGTATATTTTTGAAAAAAGTAATACATACTTAGGCAAAATGTAGTAACATTTGGTTTTAAACTTATAATAAGTATACTTATAACAAATTTATGATACGTCGATAGCGTATAAACAATTCGATTCTCTACTACAAAAAAAGTCGATTAATTTTATACAAAAATACGTTATTACACACAAAAAAATATTACCATCCTAAGTATATTATTTTGAATTAAAATAATGAAATGTAAAAAAATTTTCCAAGTAACGATAATATTTAAAATTATTATATACTCATAACGGAAAACTACAAATTTAAACTAAAATTAAACATTTAATATATTTAGAAACTATCTACAAAAGAAATTATATTTTTTACGTTAAAAGAAGAGTTTATGATGAATAAGAATAGTAATTTTATTACTATATATATAAAACTAGCAATATAAGATCAAATTTACGATGCTACAATCTGTATTAATCGTAATTTTTTATTTCTTTGCTTTTTTACGTGTTTTTATTAAAATGGATTAAATATTGGCAAAATAATCACTATTAGAAAGTAATTATTAAACTTGAACTGTAATTATTTTACGGGGAATTCAAATATCACCTTAAAAAACATATTTATTAAATGTTTTAAAAATTAATTTTTATTTTAACAATCATCAAGTTTAATTATGTTATATATATATACATATATATTATCATACAGTAATAAACATTAATATTAGCAATAATCCAAATACATTTTTTGATTAACTTGTTTATATGTTTCTTAAATAATAAGCTAAATTATTACTTAATAATTAAGTAACCAAAAACTGCAGTTACTTTATATATATGATGAATTCACAATTTTGTTTGAATATATTGTCATCTAGTCTATATAATAATTAAACATATATTTTAAAATGAAACCATTTTACCAACATTTTAAATTAAATATTACCTGGCCACTAAGATGTTTTAAATTACGTGGTTTAAATTGTTGCTATCATAATCGTATTTGATTATATTCAGGAAGGATTGATACGAAATATTAAATCAGTCTATCAATGATAATATTTTTTTAAATAAATGTAAATTTTTAACATAATTTTTTAAATAAATCATCGATAATTTCATCTAATACCATTTAAAGCTAATGAAATTCTAAATCAATTTTTTTTGTTTTGCATTTTCGTAAAAAAAAATTAAACTAACAAGATTACTAAAAGGATTAATAACAATTAAATATTAATAATGGATATAAAACCTTTACTTTTTTATTTAATTTTTACAATAATTAAAAAACTGGAAAAAACAAAATTAATGTTTTTAAGATTAACTAAAAATTTTAGATAATTACAAAAAAAGTTTAAAAAAAACATGTATTTCATTTAATCATCACATTTTAAAATCTACAACTTTATATTTTCATATTTGAAAATTCTTTTTGTTTAATTTATACAGTAGATAAATTTTTAAAATAGAATATATTTTAATGTATTAATATATAATTATTTACCAAATTATTCAAATATTAAATTATTACAATAACTTTTAATATCCTGATAGTATTACAATTTAAACCAATGTAAATATTTATTTATTCCATTTTTATTGCTCAGTGTCGTCCCCAATCTTTTTAAAATTACTCTTTTTAATTGGTAAGAATTTATGCATCTGTAAGAAACAAATAGCAAATTATTCGTTTTTTCATTGAAAATATAAATATGATAATCTTATTTACCTTCATGGCAATAAATTTATGTTCTGGTAATTTTGATTTTTGCAAAGAATTAGGTTTTTCTTGCGGTGTAATGAAAATTGATTGTTTTATGGTAAATGGTATTTTGTCATTTTTGTAAAATGAATTTTCATCTTTGGCATTTAATAATCTATAATTTCTATCGATTAAATCCTTACTTGAATGTCTATATGGAAGATCATTTAATGCAGTATCTTGAATCCTCTTTAAAATATTATATTAAAATATTATATTAAAATATATATTTTACTAAATTATATCATTAAATTTATTGTGTAAATAAATTTATCACACTTGTCTTAATATATATTTTTGTTATTATCCGATTATAAAAATTCACTAAATATGAATATTAAAATTTAGTAATTCAAAATATATGGTTTAAGTTAAAAATCAGTCTTCCTAAGTACATTTAAATTATGTAAAAAGATTGAATTATTACTGAATTTAATTTATTATTACTGAAAAATAAAAATGAAAGTCAATACATATTTAATTGCTAACTAATCGTTATCTTGCATGATTATTCTCCATGTAGAAATTATTAACTTAAATCAAATTAATTGTACTAGGTATTTAAAAAAATTTTATTTTATAATAAAATAGTATCTTCTAAAAAATCATTAGAGAAATAAAAACGAAATCTAATATTAAGCATGTATTTTAGAGATAAACGTAAAATATTAACTAATTATAATTTTTATAAAATTTGAATTCTTTAATTTTTTTTGCATGATTGAATACTAGAAGTTAAATAATGTACATTAATTTACATGTAAAAATTAGATTTTTATACGTATTTTACAATTTTCTAAATCAAATATATTTCTTATAAAATAAAACATTTAACTACTGTATTAATATTTTTAGGCAATTGATCAAAAATAGTAATAAAATTATTTTTCTTTTTATACAATATTTAGTTATCTTAAAAATGAATTTACATTAGAAATGCCTGTTGATTCATGGAAAGCTTCAGCTAAATCTGGATTAATTTCCTCTAAAGGCTGGTCACCATATCTAATGTACACGGGTATATAATCAGGAATGTCTGGTAAGTATTGCAAAGGTAGAGCATCTAAAAATAAAACAAAAATTTTATAGTAATTAATCAATATTCTCTTTAATTGTCTTAATGAAAAAATTCTATATTATAGTTAAATACTTGTAATGTTCCGCTATAAAGTGAAATATTGCGTATGAAATTTTAAAATTTATCACTATCTTCTTTCATTTACCTCTTTATTACGTATATTTTTTATATCTTTCTACCTATTGTAATTTTTAAAGTAATTAATTACTTATCTTCTCATTAACTTGAAAAAATTGTGTTTATTATTTTGTTACTACTGATATATTATTATTAATTACTTTTTAAAATTTTTAATTATGCAAACAATAATATATATAATCACTAAGGATATCAGGGTTGCATTAATAATAAAAGTTGTATTTATTAATAATTGTAATAAATTAGGTCAAGAATAATTTTTAATAATAAAATAATATATATGTTTAAATGAAATTTTACTAATGCATATATATACGCGAAATTCTACAAAAAGAGATGTATGTATACATCACACACTAAATTATTTTATTTACAAAAATTTTTAATAATAACAATATGAAACTAATAGACTTAACTTTATAATATATTCATCCTACGATTAATCATTGAATTTTATTTTATTTTGCTACTTGAAAATAATTAAAACAATAATTTTGGATTCTTATCATTTATAAGTATATAATTAAATAAGATGAAGACTAAGAGTAAAGTAGTTGAATCTTAGTGCAAACATTTTCAAAATAATTAATTTTATAAAATCATATTAAACAAGGTATATTTTTTACGAAAACCTTGTAGTTGTTCAGTAATAAAATTAGATTATATAAAAAAATTTTTTTAATTTATTGAAGAGTGTAAGCAAAAATTTAAAGAAAATAAATCTATATCTATTAGTTAAATCTGTTACTGCATATTCAAAATTATCAATAATTAAAATATTTGTTTTTAAATTTTAATACAATTAATTAAATTAAATTTGTTATAATATTAATTGTTACCACTCATTTATACAGTTACGTTTATATTATTGTTTGTTTTAATTTTTTAATTGTTTTCAATTCACAACACAGATACTATTTCGGTATTTTTATATTTTATACAAAATATAAGAAAGTCATAATTCATTTAAGTATTAACGTCAAATGGACTTTATTTGACAATTTATCAAAAAATAATAATCTTATAAAAAAACTTTGCACTTGATCACTAAGGAAGGAAAATGAATTCTTAATATAAAGATTTTTCAGCATTTTTTAATAGCGAACTGAGTAACGACAAAAACGTATCCGTGCAATTGCAGATTGAAAGTGACTGTACAGTACCCATCCTGAACCATCACGCACGCACACACGCGCGCTTCGCGGTCATCTTAATTAATATCATTCTAGGAGTCGTGTATCAATTGGCGCGTGCGGCTCAACTCACTGACACGGGCCACGAGGAAGAGAGCGAAAACTGGCGCAATCACGATGGCAAAAGTACTCCTCTTTCGCAGCATCCCTCCGGCTCGCATTCGTACTGGATCCCGGGACTAGCGCAACCGCAGCTTTATACTATTTCTTCATTCCCCTCTCTTTCTCTCTCTGTCTCTCATCCTTTTCGTTGTGTTTTCTTGTTCACGCGGCAACAGACCCAACGACTAGTGCCGCTCACAAGGTGCACGCGACGGCTCCTAGGATGCAGTTCTAATTTCTAGTCGTATGAATACATTTTAAAATATCCAATTTTAATGAAAATAAACGAAAGCTCAGCTTGAAGCATTAAGATTTATGTCCTTGTTTGATGTCGATGGATTTTTACAAAGATTACTCTTCAAGAGAATTGTGTTGTTGTTTTTATTTCCAAAAATATTATTTAACCTTATATAAAGATACAAGAAATAAGAAATCCCTTATATACTCAAGCGCAAAGTTTTAAGATACATTCAACTTAAATTTTACATTACTTTAGGATCTTATATTCTTAAATCTATAGAGCTTAGAGCACTAAATTAATGATAAAATTACAATCTCGCAAATTTTCTATATATTTATTTGTAGTTCTATATAGTTTATGTGTTTTTTTATATAGCACTGTTATAATAGAAACTAATTCAACCTAAATGGTTATAAACATTGAGCATAATAAAAAAATCGTTATCATCGATTACCTTTTAAAACGAGCTTAAAAATTCATAATGTTACAACGTTAAATTCTTCAGTACACTGAAAAGTGTTCAAGTATCTATTACACTTGGCAAATGCCGTAATCTCATTAGAACTGGATTAAACTGAAACGAACTTGATATAAGTGTACCCTAAACATGAATTACATGAAAAAGTTAGAAAACTTGATGGCTGTTTTTTAGCTACACTTTTTAGTTATAAATATATTAACGGTAAAAAAGTTATATGCATTAAACTTTAGACTTTTTTGTAGAAATTACATAATTCTTTACTTCATTTGAAAAATAATTAAAATCTGTATTTTTATATTATTTCATAGAAGTAAAAAAGTAATGCTGCTTTTTTTACTAAAACTAATAAATTTTAACAAGTTAAGAATAAAAGATGTAGCTGTGATATATCGATAAAAATGAACTTATGAATTATATTTAATATTAATGTAACAGCAGCAAGCATAATGAGTAGAATGCACTTCAAAAAGGCAATGAAAGTATATATTTTAGCTGATGTTCCGCACGAGAATCTGTTTTTTCTTAATATATGGGTCACATAATATCTTATACATTTATGTATGTAAAATTATGTAAATTTAGAAGTAAATTGCAAATAGTACGTTTATATAAGATTAACATATTACAAAAGCGAAAGATGGAATCATTTCCTGATTAATCCGTTAAAATGAGACATTTCATTTGTATGCATTTTATTTCATTTCTCTTAAAATTATTACTCAAGTCATATTAACAATTAACTTACATAAATTCTGAACTTGTAATTCTTCCATTTTTAGTTAAAAGGCTTCTTGAGCATTTAATTTTAATTGTTCATAACATGATTACAGGTTCTTATACAAATACTGCTTAAAGAATTATGACTTAAAGAATATAATATAATTTTTTTAATAAAATTAAGATAATTTTTTGTAAATTCACTTAAAGCGAAATTTTTACCACCATAAATTAAAAACATTAAATTTATTTATAGCTTTAAATATTGCAAGAGTATTAGATAATTAAACAATTATATTCTAAATAAACTGTACTGGAAAATAAACGGTCCAAATTCGTCTACCTTTTAGAGTTTTCTAGCAGAGAATTTAAAAATAATTAAAAATAAAATGTCACAAAATGTTATAAGTCATCAATTAACTTTGAATAATAGTATTTTTGTATTTATATTACTTTAAAAATTTTAATTAAGTAATTAAGATTTCAAATTATTAAAATATTAATAAAATGTAATAAAGTTTATAAAATTTTACATCATTTATGAATTATTTAGAAACAACTGTATTTTCTAAATTAAAGTTAAGTGCAACCTTCCAGAAATTAAATTTTCAATATTTTAATTTGTATTTCAAAAAAATACTTTTATAAAATTAAGTTTAAATTTCGGTAAATATAGAATGTTTTTCATGAAAAGCTCAAAATGTACCAATAAATTTTGTATTTTATTTATAAATTTATTTTGATTATTCACTGCTTACCAAGATCAATCAAAACGTATCTGACAGTCAGTAAAAAAAAAGAAACAAATTTACAAAGAACTTTGATAAAAAGCAACGATGTTCACTTCTCTAATGACACATAAAGAAGTGAGAATAAGCAAAGAATAAAGATAAATGGAGCAGAGCACAAACTGATAAGAAGTTCGTAATGCGAAATTGCTGAGCGAACTTCTTGGATTCATTTATAACAAAAGAATCGATTGCACATTAAGCCAATCGCGTAACGCATCTTCGAGGTGCAAAATAACAGCCGCGAACCTCGTGCCGCAGGTATTAAAGCGGCGCAGATTTATGAGTACACGAGCTCGGAGCTTGTAAGCGGTGAGCTCCTCGCTTTCGAGTCCGCAAATCGACGATATACCATAATAGAATCGTCGGACTAGATGCCGAGCTGCAATATACGAGCGCTATAAAGAAAAAAAGACGCGCGGAAAAAAGAGGAACGATAGCCCGGGAGCTAAAGACAAAAGGTCTAACGGTAGCACTCTCTCGCTCTGCAAAGAGAGAGATAGAGAGAGAGAGAGAGAGAGAGAGAGAGAGAGAGAGAGTATAGAAAGGCACTTAGATACAAATTCAAAGGGAAGAATCATGACTGCCGTAACCTTGCCGGGAAGATTAAGGATGCTCTCTTCTCGAGTGCAGAGCACCGACCTTCGGAATTGACGGCCAGTTGCGATTCCACTATTTCTCTTTGGGGCTTTTATGCCCTCTGCTCGACGAGCGGCTACTTAGCGAAAGTCATTGGTCCCTCGAATCCCCTTGACAATCCAATGACTTGGCTTCTTCAGATCCTAGCCATTGCCTCGAAACTCGGTCTTGCGTTATTAACATTTCTTTTATAAGAAAACATTACTTAACAAAACAATTCAACGATTGCAAATCTTATTATCAAGCGGTTAAATTCTGCTGTTTATATCTTTAAACTACTTTTTATGATTTTCGAAGGAACAAGTAGTAAGAGCAACACTTGATATTGAACTTCGCCAACTTAATCTTCGTTTAAAGTTATTACGAGTTATTATGGCATAGTAAATACGCAAAATATGATTATATATGAAGAGGTAAACAAGATAGATTAGTTCAAGGTGATAAAAGATGGAATCAAAAAGGTTAAGTTTTATTGAGTAAGAATTGAACAAAACATCAAAATCCTAGATGTCCCCATTAGCTTGTACTAGATGTAATATTTTTATTGGAATAAAACTATATTGTTTTATAAAATTCATTGAATAACGACTTTCAACACAATAAAAATAGTTGAATCTAAGAAATTATTTTAAAATTATTTTTTAAATTTACTTTTAATTTATTTTATATATTTTTTTGCAAATTGATCCTCGAGTGATGTTAGTACGTTCATTTATTTCAATTATTAACTTTAATATATACTGCAAACGCGGTATCAAACTATTTCCAAAGACTAGATATACATTATTTTTATTGAGAAATGTATTAATAATATGTCGATAAGATACTTACGCAAAATGCACCAAAAGAAACTCTACATATTCTAATTAATTTTAAATTCTAAATTGAAATCCTAAACGGTAGATTAGACGAGGGTCAGCTTCAAATACCAGTTTATTTTATGACTTGTCTGCCACTTGTCTAGCATAAAATAGATTCTCATCAGGGAAAGTAAAATTACTTTTCAAACTAAAGACGTAGATGAGTTAAAACCACAGCATAAAAAATCACTTTAGCTCACTAACAATTTCAAAATTATAGATCTAGACATAAATTACTGCTAATGAAGTATACTACGATGTGAAATAGAGTTGGGTTTTTGAAATCGTACGTTACCATAATTTAAAAGTGTCGATAAATGCCAAAAGCAGATTTTAACTTGTAATAAACGCAAGCCAAACCTCAAATTACTTTACCATAGGTGCGTGTATATTAAGATTTTATGGGTAAACTATGACATTTAATACATTTACGCTGCGAGAGTATTTAATTATAACATTATTTATTATTTTTTCGAACCGAAATTATTATAATATCTATAACTTTATTGATTCATTTGACAATCATTTTATTCTGTTATATTTAAAAAATTAAATAATAAACTAACTCCCTTCTGCGAACATTATGTTTTACTCTAAATCGAGCCTATAATACGATGCAATAATGTTGCGTTGAGTTTATTGAGTTAACTAAATAAATTTATATTTGCCACGTGTATGTCACGTTAAGAAACTTATTATTATTATCAATATTACCATTTTATATTAATAAATAAATTTGCCTTATTTATATAATTAAAAATATCTGCAATTTAAAAATTACGAACAACCACACAAGAAATTCGAGGAAACAAAAAATTGCAAGTCTATTTATTTATTAAACAAGGTAATTTATATGGAACAGTAAAAGGATCTTTCTATTTAAAAAATTAATTATTTAAATAGAAATTAAGGTTAACGAATTGTAAATTATAAAACATGTGTTTTTAAGTTTTAAATTATTTACAAATACGTCCAATTTCTTTGTTTTATTTTTAAAAAAATTATAACTATTCGATCTCCATAATTTCTTACATGTGTGTAAATAAACGTACTTAAAGTTGTATAAAATTTGATATTAAGAAGTTTTGTTTTAATTCCACGAAGACATTTTTATTCACAAAAATTTTTCGCGTCGTATTTTAAGATAATTGTTCATTCTTTCAAAATTACAATTATTTTTATAAAAAAGTCTATAATGTTTTATAAAAAAAATTAAAGATACTATAAATTCTTATAGTAAAAACAACTTTAAAAATAAAATTTGATAATTCCATTAAAGAATTCCTACTAAATAAAAAATATAACTCATTGCTTATTTTATTTACACGTTATATCTAGTATTCAATAAGTTAATAATTTAATTTCTAAGAAATGGATTGTAAAAATACCCCAAGAAACACTACCTTTCTTTATAAAATATTAATGCAGCAAGATTGAAAAGAATATCGTTGTCTTGATGCTCTTTATTCATTCCAATAGCCCGAAAATATACGTTGCTCCATTACGTGTCCCAACGTGACTTAATATAAAAGTAGAAGCACCCAAGTACCAAATACAATCTGCGAACAACTCAATTTTTCCCAGTTTGTTTTTTAAGAACATTAAAATTTGCAGCCACTAATTCGAAATCTTCCAAATCAAGCTTTAACTAATTGCCTTCCCAGCGGATCTTCGCAGATCTCCACCAAACTGCCAACACACGTGCACTTTGCTTTTTTCACCCGTAAAAGCCACTGGCGGTCCTTAAAAATGAACTGCACAGTTCACTGAGTACTTTTCGAAATGAGGAATCCAATTTTTTTGGCAGGATCGGCAGATCATTGCGAAACCGGTTCTCGCCTCCCGGTCCAAATCCAATTGCCACTAGCCTTCGTTTCATTTGAGAGCTACCAATTTCAGAGCCGACGAGTGAAAGACAGAGAGAGAGAGAGAGAGAGAGAGAGACAATAAAGAAACGTCATTTGCATTTTTCATTGTCGATCAATCGCGAGCCTAATCAAAGATTGATTAGACGATCTTCATCGATCAACCTTTTTCCTCCTATTATTATAATTACGGTTTGTACCTGCCGAGAAATTTATTATGTCGCTAAAGCACTACATTATTCAGAGGACATCCATTTTTACCCTCACATCGGAGTCTTCGGCAATTTTTCTTTGTCCGAGTTTGAGCATTCGACAGAAGAAACTACCCATTGGAAACCTCCGTGACGAGGGATTACAGTTAGATTCATTCCTTATTGAATGGAACGTTACACAGAATGCAGGGACGTCGTACGCGAGCCATTAATATTACTATTTGTGCATCAATCGAGTACACGTGCAGAATTTTTCGTCCCAAAATTTCTATATATCGAGAAGTGTTATGACATTATTCATTCGCTTACGAATGAGTTAATATCTCGTTGTTACCTATTTAAAAATATGCCGAGGATAAAAAATCAAAAAATGTTCGTTCTAAGCATATTGTTTGTTAATCAAACTATATTACATCAAAACTAATTTCAAATTCAGTTAAAATATCTGTGACGATTTGTATTTTTATCATATTATACAATTTCTGCGATTTTAAGCTTACATTAACAATTATAAGCATAAAAATCAAATCAAATTAATTAAATAACGACATATATGATATTAGTTGCAATTAAAAAAAAAAAATTAATCAATATTCAGATAATGAAGTTATAAATTTTTACGGGCATACATCAACCGCAACTAGTAAATTATCCTTAGACGCTAAAAATTTATCACATAAAATCATTAGATAAGAAAATCTAAGGACAGTGATCTATCAAAATGACGATTTGTAGTCACAAGCTTCCGGGTTTAATTAAAACTGCAATTTTCAAAGTTCATTTAAAACCGAATCACCTCGATTCGCCAAGTTAATACTAAATGCCAATAACCATTTGCACCAAAACCTTATTCCCATATCAACTTCTCGACATCCGTCCAGAAATTCTATTTATCTGTGCTCGACTATTAGATATATATGTACACTTATTTGCGAAAAAATTGAACGACCTAAAAACCTAGATTGCACATCTTGACCGAGACCTACACTCGGTACTGCTGGGACTTGATTGTAACTGGTATGACTTATCGAACACTCGCGTGCTTGACGCGTCGTTAATAGACGGGTTTTAGATCCTTTCACTGACTTTTTCTAGATAACAACCATCGAATAAAAGTATTAAAAAAGTATTAATAAGAAATATAAATTATTTATTCAAATGATATATCAGGTTGCTATATTAGAAAATCTTGTTAGCCCGAAAATCATAAAATGATAAAACGAAAAGCATTAGTTGTTTATTTTAATTCAGGCTATAAAGATTAAGTTTTTTAAGAATTTATTTATATCGTACTGTGAATTCATTATTGCATATATACAGACAAATACGCACAACGTTGCACAATTGTAGAATATCAATCTTTTAAAGTTTTATAAAATTGATAAAAATTTTATTAAAAAATACTGTTGATAAAAGAAGTCTATTATTTTATAATCACGGTGGACTGAAAGTGATTTACTACCTAATATTTTACGGTAAATTTAACTAGAACTATAAAATTCATTTATAATATGTTATTGTAAACTACATGATATATATAAACTACATATGATACATATGATAAATATATAGTAAATATAGTCCATATTTACAAATAAATTCTAAAAAGTACTAAACAAAAGCATTAATGTCTTTAATTTTCAAAAAAGTAAGCTTTCAGTACTAATCTTTAATAATAAAATTTCACAAATGAAATATGTTAAATAAAAATTCAAAATCATCCATAAAAGTTAGAATACGATAGTCGCATTATATTTTAGATTTAAATTATCGTGAGATTTAATTAAATTTAAATTTATCACAAGTTTTGATATATTTACATATAAAAAAATATTTAAAATAAAAGCATTTTCAAAATGTCTAGCTAGTATTAAAAGTATTGCACTTTTATTGGTAATATAAAATTTGTATTCAATAGGCATGTATTCAATAATTATTTCTTGAAATATTGGAATTTGAAACCAAAGATAAAAATTCAAAATATAAACGATCATTGAAAATCACCGTTTTTAAAATACTTTCACTGAAAATATTTTGTTAATAGTGTATATTTATCGAAATATTTGTCTATAATATTTATTATCTTATTCAAATTTACATTTGAGTATTTTGAAACTTAACCGAGCTTTATCTTGATTGTATATAAACATATTACATAGCAGATAAAAATAGCCTGATTTTTTAAACATTGTATTTTAAAAAATTTTTAATTTAACTGTAGTAAAAACACTTTTGAAAGTTATTCTAGTTAAGTCAATAGAAAAAATTCATATTAATAATTTAATTTTAAGCACATTTTTCGCTTAGCATATTATTTATGTGTAAGTTAATAGAAGATTAAAAAAAGTGCTTTGATTTATGAAAAGGTAAGATCTATTAAATCATTAAATTCTAATGCTTAGAGTCTTTTTATATCTTAAACATTTAAATGATCGCTTAGACTTTGTATTTCTCGAATATATTTTCTTTATTCCATATCATGTCAAGAATCATTAAAATTTTTTAATTAACATTAATATTATTTCTACGTAGTGATTATTTTAGTTATAAAATTGTTAATTACTTCTTAAGCTTCTTTGTTATTAAAAGTAATAGTACTAATGCAAAATCATATTTTTCTACAGGTACCTTAACAGTACCGATTTCCTTCTATCTTAATTTAATATAGTATTCATTTCTTCGAATGTTTGTTAATGTTAGTATTTATTATTAAATTTATATTTTTGTCTTGTATTAAATTTAACTGCGATTAGAAATCTTCGTCATTATGCTCATGTCTATAAATACTTCTTGATTATTATTCTTTTAATTTCTATTTTGATCGTCAAATTCTTTATTTTTTCTTATTTTTTAAAACTCGCTTGCTGTCAATTTTAATTTCACGATATTTTTCTAAAATTATTTATTTCTAACATTAAGCTGACCTTAATTTTAGAAATTTTTTCATTTCTGTACAAAAGTTCTTATCAATTACTAGTTTATTTTCTTTCATTATTGATAATCAACTTTTAATTATGCAGTCTTCGTTATTATTGTTTTAATACTAATTCATTTTTTTTATTATTTTCGGTTGCTGTTTCTATTATCTTGTACAGCATGTGATTCTGTAAGCCTAGTCAATTTTTTAACTTATTACTCATTTTTCTGCATTTATTTTTAAATGTATATCATAAACAGATTTATTTAGCTAACTATTAACAATTGGCTTTTAATCGATTTACTTTTTGGAACTCATAAGAATTTAACTTTATACCTCTAAAAATGTGAATATCCACAATATTTGCATGCCTGTATTGGTTGAATTAAAAATCATCTATATAATTACGCGCATAATTGAAACACAAAATGCAATTTATTATTCAGGCAATTATGGTTCGGCGATTACATTATTGTATTAAAATTATGTCTATCTCAGCAATAATGTTTAAAAACAGATTACATTCATTTTCCACGATCATTATGATATTTTTTTATTTATTTATTGCATTCTTAGATGTAATCCCTTCTCAAAAATTAAAACGAGAGTCTATTTAAACCTCAAACTCATAGTCGATTTATGCAAAATTGCTTGTGTGAATTTAATGTAATACCATATTACTTCAAAATAATCAGAACGTAGGTGTCGATAACCAATATCTTTCTACAAGATTGGAGTCATGCTATCGCAAATATCTTTCCTCGAATAATTGAAAATTAAAACGAAAGAAAAAACGAATAAACAGAATAGATGTCGTTACCGTTATGTACCTTCACAGCGAAATAGCTCAGCAATTACCGACATATTACAGCAGCGGCAACGGCTACAGTAGTTGTTACAACCTTTAGAGCCGAACGCGCTAAACCACAGAAAACTTGGTTTTGAATTTCTCGCAAGTTGATGAAACTCTAGATGAATGAAGCTTGGCGATTGCGGTATTTCCGTGAATAAATTAGCACTACTGGGGAGCTAAAGGGCGTGCGACGAGTTTAAAAAGGATCGAGCAAACTTAGCGCACCTTGTAAATGTGTAAAATAACAGTATAGAAAAACCAATGACCTGTAGTCGATTGTGCATTCATACTCCGATAAAGTTTATAATTATTGTAATTAAACTAGATTTAAGATGTTATCATTTTCATAATTGTTTTCTTTTTGCTCTCGAGATGTAAGATCCAAGAAAGTACAATGTACTATTATTTTTAACATGTATTCTAAATGAAAAGGAAAAATTTCTTTTGTGACTTTACAATCTGCATACTTTCACGATCTTTTCTAATTTCATCACTTTTATCAATTACTAATTATCATTTTACATACAAATAAAACAGTATTTCAATGTATAAAAGATCTTTTCTTAGATAGCTATTTAAAAGATAATATCTTATAAAATGAGTGTACCAGAATACCCATTTTTGTATATAGTCAATTTTTAATCATTCTTCATCGTCAGTACATATTCAAATGCTTAAAAAATTTATCCTTAAAAATAACTGAAAATTTTCACTTTATACATCTTTAATTTATAACAATCTCACAATCTTTTGTACGCATTCAAAAATATTTTTTATAAAATATATAACAATGTATAAAATTCAGTAGAAATTCTGAATTTAATATCCTCCGTAACTTGAAGCAGAAGCTTGGGCAGATGCACTTGCATATGCATTAGCACTACCGCCACTGTTACCGTATCCACCACCACCGCCACCACCGCTAAAAAACATAAAATTTATTTAAAAAATTTTTTTTAAATTATTAAAATTAATATCAAATTATTCTTCATACAAATAATATATTCTCGTGCATTTTAATCGCATTTTTTCATCGCTTACAGAGAATTTAAAACGTTAATTAATATTACCTTTATTAACTATTCTAATTCATAAGAAAATTTATAAAAACATTTAGTTATCATATGAAAATCGATTGTGTAATTTTTTCAAAATACATTAAAGAAGATGTTATCGAGCTTAAAAAAGAAAATTCAGTAAAATTATTTTCAACTCACTTATTTCCACATGTGGTGCATGGTTGAGGATAATACTGAGGATATACTGGTTGAGGTCGTGGGTAAACTGGTTGAGGTTGAGGGTACGGCTCTAAAAATGTAAAAAATGTTTTTTATTATCTTTCATTATCTTCATAAATAAATCGTATTTTTTAAGAAACCACTTTATAATACTATTACTATATCTTGAAATAAATTGATTTAAAGTAATTATAAATTTTAGCAATATCGAAATCTTTTACATGAAATAATTTTTTTTTAATCTAAAAAGTCTACAAGGAAAGCTAAGTTTTAGTAAATCATGCAATTATTATCGCAACAAAATATTTCACAAAATATCTGATAAATTTTAAGCATCCGATCACTTATTAGCTCTGTAAATAAATTGAGAATTAACGCCCTTACGATATCCTCCACCGATGCCGCCGCCACATCCTCCTGAGCAACCGCCACCACCATGCCCGTGTCTATGTAAGTGCCTTTTCGACCTCAAAAATTCCTCATGACAATTCAGGCAAGTCGATCTTCTCCTGCGAAGTTTCATGAGACGATTAGAGTCGTCTACCTCACTCAGGACACCATCGTCTTTGTTGTCTTCGATAGAATTACTAACAACGGAATTGAGGTCGACTTTAAGGACGTGGGTCTCGCCATCCTTCTTGACCTTCTCGATGGTGAAGCCCTCCTCCACCAGATCCTTGGCAACCTCATCCAAGCTCACTACTTTAGACTCGTCGTCGCTTTCGACGACCAGGAGGAACATGGCCAGGGGCTCTGAGAAAAATGGAAAGTCAGTCTTGCTGTTGTAGACTTCTTGGTTTTGAGTTTTAATTAAATACATTATAGCTGCTGGTGCCCGAGTTCTAAATATTTGCACAAGAACCAAAAAACTACTGTGAGGGATAAATAGTAGAAATGCTCTTGATATATTTATACTATGATAAATAAAAGATTGAGGAGCAAAAAGTTTTTCATACAGCTTCATCTTAAGCAATTAAAAGTTTTCAGTGAAACATTTAATGCATAAAAAAATTTTATATTTTTTGTGTTTCTTTTTAAAATAAAAATTATTTGAATATACTTATATACGTAGTTTTATCTGCTTACATCAATCCATTGACTTTTAAATAGTTTAAATAATTTTGAAAAAGGTGATGACTAATTACTAAGTAACTAATTTTCTATTATTGTACATGAATGTTACCAAGAATTTTAATTGGTTAAAGTATCTCATCTATGGTCTTACGTGTAACTAATTATTGCTCAATTAATAAACTAGATAGAATCACATTTTTTTCTTTCACACATTTGAAAAGTTTCTCGAATAGCTTAAAACATCGCGTACTGAATATTTCCAAAATAATGTTAAACCTATGATTACACGCATTCTATTTCCATGAATATAACGTTATAAGATAATGTAATTGTAAGCAATACCTGCGATGTCGTCGGGTACTTCCTTAATAACGTCATCATGCAATACATCATTGGAATCCTCAGCCGTGAAGTTCTTAATTGCAAACACGTTGATTAAAAATAAATGATAGCTCTTTGGTTCATCCGATATCGGATTTGTGGTTTTGGTCGCCAACTCAGTCTCACCTTCGACCTTAGGCGGCTGCAATTCTGTAGACGAGCAAAGAATGTCAACCGAATCGCTAAGGAAGTTGAAACGTAAATCGCTCGCAAATCACTTTCCATTAATTCTCGTTATTCGGCTGTGTTTTTTTGTTTTTTATTGAATTTTGCTGCTTCTTTATTCGACTCACACGTCGCTTACTAACACAACATCTTAATGACATACGTATTTCCGTAAAAAGACTCTTCCGGCAACAATCTCATTAAGTTCATTTCACCGTTTTTCACTTAATAGTTGCTTTATAGGAAAGAATCACAGGTTCGTGCAATAAAACAAGTGGTTTTTAAAATCTCGGAAAAACGTAATTAAACACTGTTGAATAAAGACTTAAGTTTCCTTTACCGCAAACTTTTAACGCTCAAAAAAAAAACCCGTTGAAAGCAATTTGTCTTCTCTTCCACCTTAAAATGATGGATCGATCAATGATACGAGTTCGAACTTAAATTACCATCCTCGTAATTTATAAACGCAACTGAGATTACAGTTAATTAAACTTAAGGCCGCTGCAAGATTGGGTACACAAAATATCGCGCAACGTCTTGCAACAGTAGCTAATAGTTTAAGCGCGGAAGTGGATTGAAAAAACAGTTCGTTAAAGCATTAAAGTGCACAACTAATCCGGAGACTACTTTCATCGGAAATTCAACGACCGAAAAACGTCGTCGCAACAAAAGCCGTGAACCGCGAACATCGACGAGCACAATTGCATTGCGCGGTGCATAAAAACTTGAAATCGACGCACTCCGAGAAGCGAAAGAGGACGAAACGGATTAGACACTCTAATGAGCAACGGAAACACAAAGTCTGTATGTGGCTCACCTGTGGACGGGATTGGCACGAATGCAGGTGAAGAGGCGACGCCCACGACAAGGAGCATCGCCGCCATCGCGACTCCGGACCACGCCATTATGCTCGATTTGTTTCGTGCTTTAACTCGTGCGGGTGAAAAGATCTATCCTGGTATCCGGTGCAAAACAAACTGCGGTCTCGGCTGTTTGAAGTTACCGCTTTTATAGCGCTCGATCTCCGCATCGCGCATTGCGTAATAGCCGCGATCGACGCCTGCGCGCATTAGATCGTTGGGGCTCGATCGACTCCCGCACGTTTACACACGCCGTCGAATGGTCCGGCCTTTTTCGGGACTTTCCCGAACCCGCACACGTGATATTTACGCGTCAGCAAGTCCACGCGCCACAGAAAACAGCGCTTACTCGAAAACTGTACCACGCGAATCTTGTTAACCTACCGGGCAGGAATGTCTGAAGGAGATTACCCGGAAAAGCGAGGATTTTCTTTTAATGCCAGATGCCCATGATGTAAATAATAGCTTTGCAGTATTGAGAAAGATGGTTATTACAATAAGTTATATGATGAGCCTGCACTTAATGGCATTTCTGTGGCTTTCCAAGCTTTATTCTCGGGTTACATTAATGTCATGTGCGGAGATGCTGATAAATTGTGCAAATACTTTTATATCGATAATTATCGTTAAACTATTACGATAATTATAAAAACTTTCGGTTCTAATTTTAAGTAACTCGAGCATTTTTAGCTTCGATATTCCTTCAGTCGAATAAGCTTTTGGATGTATTGCGCTTTATTTTCGTTGTCTGGAATATTTTATTTTCAAAAAGACGCCAGAAGTTACGATTCCTTTGCGAATGGGCGCATTTTAAATTTGTCTCGTTTATTTTAATCCGCTTCTTCAAGAGTTTGTTAAAAGTTCAGCACAGCCTTGATTATAATTAATAGTTTATGTATTATTGTTGATTCGGAAATTCTATTGCCGTAATTTAGACAATACGAAGATAAAATTGTGTATAATCCATGACTACGAACGTTAATAAGATAAAGTAATATTATTTATTCTGAGTCATCGATCAATTAGACGCTTTATAAATCCTAACAATTTTCAAAAATAAAAACTTCGATAGAATAATATAAACAATAATAGTGGAAAAATTACGCTCAAATGCGTATCGATCGAATTTTGCTCCGAGAATTAAACATTAAACGATATTTCGTTAGGATAAAAATATTTTATGTTATAATCTAATTTACATATAATTAGATAAATAAATTTTAACTGATATCTGTAAATATTATATAATACTTACTCACTACTTAAAAACATAATATTGATTTATAAATATATACAGAACACTTCTCGTGAAATACTTTTTAATTTTAATTTAAACTACGATCATAGTATTACGGAGATGATAAAGATTTTTTATCACCGAGATTTCATTTCATTTTTGATGTATTGACGTGTAATAAAAGTTTCGGAACGTATCCGATCAAAGGCGTAAATAACAAATTTGGTAGTCGACTAGCAAAAACCACGTATCAATCATTAATATCCGTAATCCAGAGGAACCTGTCCTTGTCCATAAACAAAGACATCGTAATTATGCTATACTCGTATCATAAACACATACTAAGTTTTTTTCAATCATATTTTACGAATTCTCTTTTAATTTCACGTATTTTTATAATCTCATCAGTAATTACATACATTTATTATTAATGTTTGAAGCTGAAATAATTATTTTAGGATTAAATTTATTTACAAGTATAATAATTGTATAAGACCAAAGACATTGAATAATAATGCTATTGACGAGAGAAAATATACTTGGCTTTATCACAGAGGAAACTTTTTGAATATAGAAAAATGTTTCTAGATAACATTGTAAAAAAATGTTGCTAGACTTCACAAATGAAAATATGAACTTAAAAAAATTTCCTTCCGTATATGCATTAAAGTATGTCCATAAATGCTTGCATGCGTGCGTATATATATATAAAGTATGAGTGTAGATTAACAAACTCATTTTCGTAACATTTTGATTTGAAATTTCTCAATTTAACGATTATTTAAGTTTTATAATGGATCTTTATTTTTACGAAGTAGTTTCTTTAAATTGTTTATGCCTTAAAAGTCATTTTCTTAGTTATCAGAAAATTCAAACACAATCGAAATCATTAGAAGACTTTTTATTTGTAGATCTTCTACTACATTTTTTGAGACGTAAACAAAGATATAAATGCTGTGCGTATTCATAAATTTAATATCAATGAGTGTATCATCATACAAAAAAAATTAAATAAAGGCTCGAATGTTTCGCAATAAAAATAACAAAATCTTTGCAGTACGTATAAAACTTTTAAAATAGAAAATACTATTGTACCTATTTATATATTTATCTAGTTGAAAGTAATTAAAGAGATAAGTTTTAAAGTCAATTAGCATAATTGAGGAATTTTTTTTGTATTGCACACACTTATTCGATTGAAACGCATTAAAAATATTTAGGGATACCGTTTCAACTATATGTAAATATATTATTGCAATCAGGAATTTAATCACATTAAAAAAATTAAAGTTAGATTTCATTTTTTCTCCATATTTCATAATTTTGCACAACCTGTTAATTAATTTTGTAGATGAATTAGATCGATCATCAAGATTATTCTGCTCGTTATTCCTCTAATAGCAAGTTTTCCACGCATAAGATATCTGCGTAGTCTTAATCTAGATTCAAGAAAATTCGAAATTCTTGAAGGGACAGGAGTTGCATTGGTTCCGGTCAAAGGGTCAGCCGGTTCGGGTGCATCTCTATTCTGGTAATAAAGGTCTCCTCGCGGGCGACGCCGGCTTTCTACGTGTACCCTTTTATAATGTCGGGGCGGGGACGATAATAATAACGGGCGCGATGAAAAAGCCGCCCAATAAAATTTAACGGGCGCGCGCTCCCGGTAATTGCGCATCACTGAACGGGAGGACAGACTCTCTCTCTCTCTCTCTCTCTTCCTTAGGGCCAGATGCGACGTCGTGTAATTTGACCGGCACTCTGCTTTCGTATACACGCATATAAAAGTTTATTGTTATTGCCGGTTATAATTGATAATGGAATTTTAATTACACCCGCAATGGATTTTCCGATCTAATATTATTGTTTTTGAAAGTGTGGATATAAATTTTTTCGTCTTTTTATTCCCGGTCGTTAATTAAGAGAATGTATACGCCGAGGGCGTTCATTCTTTTTCCTCAACCTTGCCATTTTTTTCCACTTGTTTAAACTCTCCCACTATACGCACATAAAAACCACCACATTAACGAGGGATGTATTCACGGAAAGAGAATTATGTTAAGAAAATCCATTATCCTATTACGTTTGAACGTAAGCCTACATTCAAACAAAGGTATAATTTAAATACTTGTATTATACTTGAATTATACACAATCACCGTGTTGTTTTGTGTTGTATCATTTTAATTATGAATGAAACATGAAGCGATCGTCGATACATTCTTTCGTCCACTTTGCAATTAAGCAGGAATCCTCCAAAAACCGCGACTCTCGTATGTTTGGAAGCACGCAAGAGCGAGAATAAAAATCATTGTTTTGATATAATTGAAATCTAAATGTTGTATCTCGCGCGCTTTGTATTATTCGTTCACTCATCTCTCGCTCTCTCACGCTGACGCATACTCTCCTTCACTAGCCACTCTCTCTCTCTCTCTCTTTTTCTTTAGCAGTCTTCCTGTTGACGCTCAAGGAATGTTAATCCGGCGTAGCCTTGGTCGATCGCATCGGAGGATCCGCTTGTTTTGTACGTGATCGCAGAAAGGAGGCACGAGTGCCTGAAACTCTCGCCGCTACTAATTTAAAGTAAATGCATTGCTGGTTTTTTTGGCCTGATACAAGGAGATTTTATGATAAATGAATTTCCGCGTTTTTCCCGCGCGCATGTATCTGTTTCCACAATTCCTGATTCTCCCTTGATGCATTTTCCTCGCGCAGCTCGTTTCTGTCGGTATTGCGTGAAAGCTCGATCGCACATTATAGAAGTTAAAGATTTTGCTTGCAGTTTATTGACTCGTCAATTTTTACTCTTTAAAAGCAGATCTTCGCGCGATCAGCAATACCTTTAAGGTCTAGATTTCGAGAATAAACGAAAAATCGTCACTGGTATCGTTCGCTCAGAAAATTTTCAAAAGACGTTGTTCGTTTTACACAAGTAGACGCAGATTAAGAATAACAAAAAAATCAAACATTTAAAAAAAAAATAATTCATCCGGCCGGAGTTCAATCGTATAGCTAATTACATTTTAAATTATAGGTTCTCACATCTATCTCATTCGTCAGCACGAGGACCGTAATAAATCTTAATGTACTTTATTCAATTTCTATTTATTGCGTAAACACTTTTTCATCTTAATTTATTAATTTTTAATAGACTATGAGGCGGAAAACGAGGGACCAAAATTTAAAACAAAAAAAAAATTAAAACGCTACGTGAAAACGTATATTTCTTAGAGTAATGTGTAAATTTAAAGATGAACAGTGATATATAAGGCTTTTTTTGTTTTCTGAAAGAGGATGGTGCGAAGGACAACGAACAGATCATGAAAATGTAAAAGATATTATGAAGTGGTTTAACAATCTCGCTCAATCAAGGCTAATCAAATTATTATTAATTGGAAAATAAGATTAATTAGCATAAAAAAGTCATGCTCTTTGTGAAATTAATTTAAATAATGGTACAAATTCTATTTTACTATAAATCTGTGCCGTAAACATGAACGGTTCGTTTGATTCAGAACAAAGAAATGCTAATATCAAAGTTTTTATAGAAAATAAATATTTTCGCTGCTTTTTTAGCTGGTGTTTTGTTTAGCATTTATTATTAATTATAATTATGATTTTCTGCAATTTTTGTTATGTAAGTCACAATATTGAATAATTTATTATAGAACAATTTTCTGTCTTTTGATTTTTTTTAACTTGAAGCATTACATAAATAATAATCTTTCTATGATGTATTCTTCAACTTTAATAACGTACCTGATGACTGATACAAAAAGTTCCGTCACTATATCTGAATCATGCTTTTAATAATTACAAAACTTCGTATAAATTAAACATTTTCATAAGAAAAAAATTCTTCCTTAATTTATTGACACATTCGATAAATGTAGTGCCTTGCGTCCGATGCGCTTGGCATGTATAATACGAAAATCATTGAATTCGCGCGCGAATTCTATTCTTCTACAATTGCAAATTTAATTCGTATCGATATTTTTTATATTTTTTTATAATACAAGTACATGTTAACACAAAAATTCATAGCTCATCTTTATCAATGATACTTGTATCGAGGTGTACGTTTATCATTACTATATTCTCAGCGCGTTAAGCAAAGGCGGAGATTCCCAAAGTCATAAACCGGGCTAATCACTTCGCTCCTAGGCGTACTAAACAATGTTATATGATTATTATCAATAAAATATTCATTCGAGTTTGACCTTTAAGCCGAGACTTTGAATTTATTCTGTTAGTGTAAAATGAAGATCGTTTCTTTATATAGAAACGAATCATATGTTCTTTTCTAAAAACACGTACATCAATCATTTTATGTAAGATACAAGAGCGTATCTTACAGATAAAATTTTCTTTTATGCGTGTTCCAATATTATCATTTCAATATTCTCAAATTCCTAGCTTATCTAAAGTATAAAATTTCTTTATAAATTTATGAAAGTTTGTGAAAGATCCACGAGCTTTTATATTGTCTTACTATTTAGTAAATAGTACACTGTGACTCTTGACCCAATTTTATTATTTATTTTATTGCTTCTTCTATGAATTTACAAAAAATGCATGAACTATGGTACGAAGTTATAAATTATACATAAAAATGAATAATGCCCTGTAATTTTTGGTATTAATGCATGCAAATCTACGAAGAATTTATATTTCTAGGAAAATAATACAATACTAAATTTTTTCATTTATCATTTATTACTTTTACTGTAGTTCCCACCAGCTCTTTTCTTAAATAAATCTAAGTGTACTGGAAAAACTATGTGAAAATCACGATTAATTTTGATAATCCAATGTCAATTAAAAGTTAGTTATGACTTACTGCACATTGCGACTGCATTTCCGTCATTTTTTATTCTAATAAAAATATAAATTTGTATTGATACTTCGCAAAATAAATAAAAAATAGACTGTTTCTCGATAAGATTTTAACAAGCAAATAAATATAGTAATATGAATTGATTAGGCAAAAAATTCTTGGACATAAGTTATTCTCTGAACTTTATCAGACCTAAGCGCATTTTCTCGGCTCTTTTCCCAAAGATTTTTTTTATCTCTTTGCTTCTAAATCACGAAAACCACGATTCAACCGTTTTTTCCGACACGATAGCTCCATGAATAATCTAATCAATGTTTCTTCTGCAGGCTCTTGCTATGAAATCAAAATGCAAATGTATTGCACACTTACGATGATTCGTAATGATTAAAAACAAGTTGCACGAGGAGATGAGCATTCAAGTCTATCACGTGCTTAAACAATAGTAAAATAAAAAATGCAATTAAAACATAGCGCGCTAACGAGTTTGAGTTTATCACCAGTTGGTAAAAAGTGCGAGTATTCGATTGCTAATAACGACGATGTCTACGCATGTTTGCCCCAGGTGTTTCTACCTTATACAAAATATCGCTAGATGTCGCTTCGAGGTCGAGATTCCAAGGTCGATACTAGGTTCTTTATTTTTAACCTTCGTTTAAAACAGTTTCTTAACCATCGTTAATACCTGTTGTGTACACAAGATTTCAACTACTTTGTATCCACTAAGTATATGAAAATTGTAACTCGTCTAAGCTTCTTTGCGACGATGACAAGACATTTTTTAAAATATTTTTTACTCTGTTATTGTTATAATTATTGAAGATGAATACGATCAATGCTAATAAGCTATTCTTAAGTATAAGATGAAAAAGTAACGTGCTTTATGTCTTATTTTTGATCAAATCTGTAAATCAGAATTAGTTTAAAATTATTTCACAAAATAAATCAGTGATAAAAGTCATGGCAATTTATATATTTTTACATTTTTATTATAATGTTTATAAAATTATCAAAAAACTTCGATTCTTTAATTAAACGTGTAAAAATATAACAAAAAATAAATTAATTATCTGATGGAAAAATAAGCATTTACATTTAAAATATACTTGTACAAATATTATCTTATATCAGTAAATTACAATCATTGCGATAATGAGAATAAGATTTTCCAAATATATAATTATGTATTTTAAAAGATATTTGTTTTTCTCGGATAAATGATTCGTAATCATTATGTTAGAGCATCAGTACGATATATCTTACGAAATTTTATTAAGTTTCATAAGACATACGGAAGCATACAACAAAAATTTCAAAGTTTAACGAACCCTGAAACTGAACGTGACCTCCTAGCGTAATTACATTCAACTACGTACTTTATCTGATTTCATCTAAATGAAATTGACACTAAGAGTGAGACATCACATCTGAGTTTTCTAATAGAAAAGCTGCATTTTTAAAAGTAATTTTTTAAATATGTAAGTGCACAATGAAATTCTCAATTATTAATTAATTATTCAATCTAGTATTTGATAATTTACCATCAACCAACAGCCATTGTTCAAATCTAACGTATTATTAATGTTAATTGTGGATGAATCTTAACAAAAACAATTTGCATCGCAAAATAGTTTATACGAAGTGAATAATTCTCAGTTATACTAATGCATGATCTCAATGATATGCAACAATAACCATGGGATTAATCTCAAAATCTGATAACGATGAAAATAATAATTTATGTTGTTGTTGAAAACTTTTATTAATTCAAATTTGATAGTGTGTAGTTTAGTGATTGTAATAGAGACTTTAAGTAAGCAGAGCTCGCGATTTAAAAGTTAACTTCCAGGAATGTAGAAATGCTTGTTGTCGGATGGAATCGTAGATTCCGCGTATAATTAAAAATTTATTTACGTCATGGAGCGATTATCATCGCAATACAAGTGATAATATACATATGTTTTCTAGTGCTTTTACCTTGTCGAATACAGCGTTGTGTGTTCGTACTTTTTATAAACGCAAATTACTGCTCTTGTGCTACAAGAACTACACGACTGAGAAAAAATAGTTTTTCGTATTCTAACTTAAAAACACTGTCATCGTGAAAACGAAGAAATTGTTTATTGAATATAAATTTATTCGTGCTCAACCATCACAACGTTATCTTAAAAATTAAAAAATATTTAACTTTTGTATTTAGTATTTTATTAAATTCAAGTGTTTTTACGTAATTCTTTTTTTAAAATTTTTATAATGAAGCCAATGGTATTGTAATAAATGCTCACCAAATCTTCTTCTGTAAAATGTCTTAAAATTAATTACTATTTTATCGAAAATCAAAATCATAACCATCTTTAAATATTAAACTGTTAAACAATAATAATTAATTATCTTAATCTATTACTCTTAGTTAAGTAACTAATTTTACTGGATATTAGCAAAGTAACAGCAATGTTACCTTATTTCAAATGCTAATAACTGCTTTATTTAATCTTGTTTAAATATTGTCACGTAAGATGTAATTCATTTCAATGCGTTACACATTCGTGTCTCACGTATGGATTAACATTATTTTCAGAAAAAATACGCGATACTAATAATCTCAGTACTTTAGCATATACTCCTAAAATTTATCTGCTTCATGGACATCAATAGGAGTTTATAAATCTTATTTTATAATAAATTTCTTTTTATTTATTGCGTCTCAGTTGGATATTAATTTATGGCTAATTTTGCATCTCGTATATTCAACACAAAAAGAAGTCAATCATTTTCTCAAGTGAACACTAAGTTCTTGCATTAAATGAAGAAGGTTACGTTAAGCTTTCAAAAGAGTCTACATTCTTTGAGAACTCGATATTCAAGATGGTAAATATAAATTGAAATTATAAGCATATTGACTGATTTTTGTTTAACGGTAAGCCTGTGTATTTTAAAAATTCAAGTCACAAACTATTATTCTTTCAACGAAATTCACGATCGCACTGAACAAAATTTCAATACCTTTATTCAAGCTGGTTAAAGATATGTAAGTATTGACATAAATCTGCTAACATTACCTTGGCTGTTAGGCTCTGATCGAGTCTGGTAAGATGGTTAATATCCCATTACCTGCTCGATCACTTAAAAATGTGAGACTGGAAGCTGTTCGAAATATTATCGAAAAATTAAGTGCTGTATTAATGTTTGTATTGTACAAATGAAAAGTCAAGATACACCTTATGGTGTATGCTATGACCACTTGAACTAGAATCGATTATTTTTATGTTTTATGTATTTCATAAAATAATCAAAGAAATTAGTTAATTATTACTTTTATTCCATGTTCTTTTATAAAGTAATTAAAGCATAATTCGTGTTGAATTCTTATTTTCTCATTTTTCTCGATATTAAGTTAAACTTGTACTGTGTATATAAGTTCTAAGGTTTTATAGACAAGTATGCAACGTATTCTACATTTATTATGCGAGTTCTAATAAATGATGATGACTACTATTAGTAGGGCAGTTCACGTTTTCAAGAAAAATAAAACTATGAATTTCTTATCATCATTAAAAAATTGACTATTTGAAATAGATATATATATATATATATATACATATTAAGTCGTTGCAATTTTTTAAAAAAAGATATGTAAAATGTATCCAATGTTTATTTTAATTTAATTTCTAACAATTTTTTCTAAATTTTCATTCTTTGTTCACAAATCATTATTGTTCCAAGGAAATTTTTTATTTTATTATTTATAAAATATAATTAGATTTTTATAAAAATTTTCTGAAACTTAAATATATTCAATAGTAAGAAACCGCTATTATATTAACCAAAGTATAGAAATGTCATCGATCAATGTAATGAGATAATAAAACGTTTTTGTACAGATAATTTTAGATTTTACATAACAATTGATGTTATTATACATGAAATTTTCAAATAAAATACTTTTTAATTTATTTACGCTTTAAACGTAAAAGTTAATTATGTATTATTTATGGATACTAGGTCGAAAAAATATCTTATAATAATTAAATTTATTATAAAATTATTTATTTATTTTTAGCATACTTTAAGCATAAATCATACAGTAAGTATTACATTTACATAATCTCGAAATAATGATTTTAAAAATATAATTTATAGAGATAAACTCCGTAAATTAAAATATACTCTTCTAAATTAACATATTTGATTAATAAATTTTTTTTATTTTAGAGTTTACCTCAGGTTCTTTTATTGTAAATTATTATGAATGTTATTAATTCTGCCAATTTAATAATTAGGCGTATACAGTTTTTATTCAATATGAACTCCAATAAATGATCGTTATTAAATAATTACTACAAACTGTTTTTCCCATGCCTTCTGATTCTGCGAAAGGATTTATTTAAGATTCTTCGGATTTTTCAGGACCTATATTTTCTTAAAAATTGTACATTTGAAAGAATGTTTACTTATATGTAATATTGTGCATACCAAACTACAATTGAAAGAGGCCAAGACGTTCGATCTTATATTTACAGCAAAACATAGTTTAAACAAGGCTCGTCGCGATTCGTAGATACGTAGATTCGTATTATATTAAAGTTACTGTAGAATACCTTACCTACGTCACACCTTAGCTTAGAACTTAGGTCGATACGCTAAGAAGATCTCTGTAAAGTTTATCAATTAGTTTCCATTCAAAGAAAACAATCAAGCAACTTGTAGAACGATATGAAAGAAAAGCCTCGCTCACTTGCACTCGGCGCTCGCTTAAGCTACTCGGATCGAACAAATGCTTGTTGGAGCCTCAAAACAGTATTTAGTACACAATCTCTAGACACCCAGTCTCACGCTTATCACTCGTCCAAAACTTCATAAACAGCATCTGTTATTTCGTCGACGATGTCATCGATGGGATTATCCTTGGTCCTAGATTTGCTACTCCGCACAAACTCTCGAGGGATGATCTGGTGATGACTGCTCGGGCCCGGGAAGGTGACGACGCTGCCGGAACTTGCAGCTCCGTTCACCGATCCACCGTTCACGGTCGATCCAATGACGCGGCTTCCGGAGTCTCCGGCGGTCGCGGAGCCGAAACTCGAACCACCCGGACGCGAGCTCGCGGAGATGGTTGCTGAGTTTATACTGGCCTCGAGGCCACCCGGACCTTGATGCACGGAACTTCCAGCGCCCTGAGCGTGGGCTTGAGCGTCACCCGACGACTCCACGTGGTTCGACGTCGAAGTAAAGGGACCGCCTTGGCTGCGCGACAAAATAATTTTATCTACCAAATGAAGTAATGATGCGATATCGGAATTTCGATGATATCGACTAATCCAACTCATCGATATATTCATATGTATTTTTCTATGTGATTCGGGCTCAATAGTGGCTTACTTTGCTTGATTCAATTTCGGATTATATAATTGTTTATTATTTGCTTAAAAGTATAATTAATAATATTCGAATATGTTTATTATATAAATTTCTCAAATTT
Source organism: Platyscapa corneri (assembly GCA_018907185.1). NCBI lineage: Eukaryota > Metazoa > Arthropoda > Insecta > Hymenoptera > Agaonidae > Platyscapa > Platyscapa corneri. The sequence goes on from JACCHW010000017.1 coordinate 2,778,092, forward strand.
AAAAAAATTTCAAGAATGATTAAAATTTCTGCAATGCTCTTTTTGTGTGAATTAATAAAACAAAGAATAGGATAGTAATTTATCATTTATTAAAAAACAGCAGCAAACGTTTAACACAAAAGATACATTTTTCGTATTTATAAATATTTAGAGTGGAACAAGTTCTTTTAGCTAAATCAAAATTAATGAAGAATAAAAAATAACTTTAAAGTAAACATTATTTTGAAAATCTAAGCAACTTCAACTCTAATAGTAATAAAACAAATTTTACCGTAAAAATTCTGCGGTCAAATATAACTTTGTTTTATTGATAAATCAATTTAATTTAAATATAAACATACTACTTTTTCCCATTATATGTTTACAATGATTTATAAAATTGTTTAAAATATTTCAACAATATGTTCATAAAACGTAAACGATGTGTTTATTGAATTTTAAACATGCACAGTATAATTATTTTAATGCATGAAATTTCATTCTATTTGAATTGTTAAATTTTTCAATACCTCTTCGTTCCCTTTAATGGTAGTTTAGAGACTGTTTAATAATAAATTCAGTTCCTACAACTTATCTAACGGAGTGGAATTTCAATATAATCATACTTTAGAAAAATACGTGGTTATTGTTGATATAAAAAAATATGAATATGTTTGATTAGAATCATGAAATATAATTAATTGTTAATCAGCTTTTAGATGGAAATTATTTTTTAATTATATTTTTATTTAAAAAATCGAAGAAGAGAAATCCAAGTTTCGATAGCACGAAAAAAATTGATAAGAAGAAAAATATCATTGGGTTAAATAATATTGTCATATTATTCGCACAATTATAAATATTTGTTTATCAATTATTTATCAGTATTTAATTTATTTTCTAATTATTAAATATTTTTTATTACGTTTATTCGAAAATTTTTTATATCTTATAAATTCCATAAAATTCAAAAGTAGAATAAGAACAGTAATATTTAAATGATAAAAGTTTTTCGGTTTTAAAAATTGTTTTTAAAATTTTCTTTTGTGAATCTATTGTCCCATCATAGTTTTCTTATTATTCATAATATTAATTAGTAAAAATCATAGGAGAAATTGTTAATTACACTTTTATTTTGATTATTGGTTACAATTATTAAATATTAAACTTGAAAAATTATAATTTTCAATTACAAGTTTTTGCTTGTGTGAAATATGTCGATGGCAGGATAGAGATTTAAATTTATTTTAGATTGAAAGCATTTGACATCAATGTGGTTCAAAAACACACTGAAATCTCAAAAATGAAAACAGACACTGTGAAATACTTTATACGGAAAAAAATCGTAATTCGTAAATTTAATTGTAATTATAAAAATTTAAATGAACACGGTTGAATTAATTTTTCTACTAAATTTTATGAATTCAAATATTAATATCTCTTTTAAACAGAATTTAATTTAAATATATACTATGTATAAGTATGGCTAAAATGATCATATTTGTGTAATATTTTTAAGAAAATTAATATCAAGTTTTTAGTTACTCGTGAACATTGTAAGCAAGAAAACTCTATTAATTAAAGATAAAGAATAATAAGATAAGAATAAACAAAATTTCTGCTTTATTTTTCAAATTAGTATCATAAATATATTGTTCGATTAAAATTAAGACGAAGCTTAGCCTCGAACTGTAGAATTACTGTCACACGAATAACATGCTTTGCTTTATGACGTTAAGTACTTACCATTCGACAAATTTTAGTATCGTAATAATATATTCATTATTACATATGATAAAGTAAATTTACCGACTTGTGCTTAATTGAAAAAAGGCTAGGTTTTGTTTAAAATCGTACACATTATTTGCTTAGCGAGGAAACTCGCATTAATTCAGTAATGTGAAGGATATATAATTCGTTAGCTTAAGCTGAATTTGCTGTTCTCTATTAACAGCGCAATATTATGATAATATGACAAGGTTAAAAAAAATAAAATTAATTTACTTATTGAGAAATAACACTAAACTACGAATAATACGATAATACAATATCATGTACCCAACTAATGTTCTTTTATACTATATCAGCAATAAATTGTCACCGTAGCTTAATGCAACGAACTGCTATCAAGTGTTAACCGTGAATTTCCCAACGTACGAAATTAAGAAAAAAGATCGTCGTACGATTCGTAATAAGACGGAAAATACAATTTACGAATGTCGTACCCAAGATCAGACTGCGAAGACGATTGCCCAACGGCGAAACCACCCGGACCAGACTGTGCCGAAGATGCCGCGGACGCCGTCGCGTAGTGAACGTTAGAGGCATCCTGGCGTGGATCTCTCAATTTTTCGTAGTAGGGCCCAAAACCACCGCCTGGCCGGTATCCGGGCCTACCAATCGTCACCCGCGGATTACGGCAGCGGGAGTCCCTATACCAGCCTCCGTTGTAGTTGCAATAGTCCGGTTGTCTCCAGGAGTCGTAGGAGTAATCAGGCGTGTTGTACCATCCGTTATTGGGACGGTCGTTGACACTGACCGTGAGCGTCGGCATGCGCCGTCCATTGTAATAATAGTAGTCGTCTGTTGGATTTAATCAGATATCCAATTTAGTCGAGGTAAATTCTTATTTCTTAAAATGTTGAGATCAGAGACAAGATTATCTGAATATAATCGAAATATGATGTCTTGAGAAGTTATAAGTTATAAATGATTTCGAGGAGATTTGATCGCAAATGTATTTAAGGATATTTAAAATTCAAGCTAGAAGAAATAATAAATTAAAACTTATCGAAGAAAAATATTGAAAAGTCTCGCTTAGATAAAACAATAAAAATGAAGTGTCTTTTTATTCTCCTAAAATTTTCGTCTGTTACAACAGATTTAATAAACTTTTTCAAAATGTTATGTTACTTCAAATACCAATGTATATAATATTCGTTTTAGTTATTTGTTAATATTTAAAAGTTTCTAAACTATCAAAAAATATTAATTTTCAAAGTATAAATGTGAGTTTCAATAAAAAAATCAAAAGAACAAGATAATAATATAGATTGTCACTTCGTAAAGATAATGAAATTATTTATTTTATTTATGTATTTATACAGTAAAATTAATATAAAAAATTAAACACTGCATATTTTTTTTTGATAAATATTAAAATAATTTAATTTTAATAAAGTTACTAGTGACTTACAGTAAAATTCTGATGTTAAAAAAGATTTATTATATTTTACTAGATTTTTTAATATAAAAAATTCAAAACTCGATGCATTTATTTTAAATCTTAAATGAAATATTAAAAAAAACTGTTTATAATATAATATAAATATTAAATATGTTTTTCATATGTTAATATGCAAATCGTGAGTAAAAGTTACTTTTCACAAATATCATATTTACAAGAACCTGCAATAAAATACACATTCACAATTTATATTATCGATTTCAACAATTTTAATAAAAATTTTATTTTAGTAATTACACGATTAAAATACGACATATTTGTAGTAATTCGTAATCTGCGTTCACGTTACTGCCTAAAAATATAACTTTTCATTATTCAATCATAATATTAATTACCTTTCTTTCAGATAAATTAAATTTCATTTACACTGCTAACAAGATAGTTTTTTTCATGAAAAACAAAATTTTAGTAAAAAACTTCCTACTCAATTTTTAAAATAACTAATCGCTTTTGAAAACCAAAGAATTTTCGTATGCAAATAAAGCAGTTAACGAAAGGAACGTATAATTAGGAATAGATTATTTTTCAAATCATGTATGATAATAACTTGATATCTTACATAAGCGTTTGCAGAAACCTATTAATTTTAAACGATTTAATTTAGCGCGATTGTAGTTGCTCGGAAAATAACCACTGACCTTTGGTCATCTTATTAAAACTTTTCTATTAATTTTTATCATTGGAGGAATTAATTTAATCAAAACATTAAAAAAAAATATTGACAATACTGAGTAACCATGATTCCATAACGAATGCAAAATCATTTCCTATTAATCTTACAAGATATAAATAATTTTCGAAAATTCAAATCTAATCCACTCGTAACGTGAAAAACCCTAAATTCATATTCCACGTGACACAACTAATTATTAATTATCGGCATTCAAAAACCTGCAACGATCTAAAAATGCAAAGGGAAATCACCATTATATCCACTGGCGTAGCTCGGATTACCATATCCACCGTCGTTATTTTGATTTCCATATCCCCATCCAGGTCTCGAGGATCCCAAGTAAATAAGGTTCTGAGATCCGGAAGAAGCCTGACTCTGTAGTCCTCCAACGGCAGACTGAGCACCAGATGACGCAATTCCATTACCAGCTTGGCTCTGCGCTGATGCCGAAGCCTCGCCCAGACTGAAAGAGTTTCCATGGGCTTGGGATTGCGGCCCGTGGAATGGACTGTTGGAGGCAAACGAGCTGGAGTCCGAAGCCGAGAGGCCGTTGAGTCCGGCTGCTAGTGATGAGGACTGACTCGCTGAGAACGAGCTGCAAAATACCCGTTCCCTCATTTTACAGTGTACGAACTACCCAACCAAAGTGGGATGAACTAGGACTTTTTTTGTGCGGTCGAACGGACTCTTTATAAGTCGATATGAACGCTCCCAACATTCTGGATGAGCATGATTGATCGTGTGTTTCGCATTTCATAAGTGCGGTCTTAGCGCTTGCGAAACTGCGGTTCTTCAGTTTATTATGTGCCACCTTAAAAGATGCTCTTATGCATTTACTTATGTATGTCTATAATCATTAGGCCGTTTCTCTTTTAGGCTTGAATTACTTTAGACATACATAGGGTACGGAAATCCCGATTGCAAAAAAGGTTTTCGTTCCTTTCGTCACTAAACAGCTTCGACATTTTTATCTTCTGATTCATTCTTAGGAGATTAAATTTTTCCAAGAAGAATTAGATCTTATGTATTACGCAATTTCTAAAAGAAGACGTAATCGTTTATAGAGTTTCCTATTAGAAGTTATCAAGTGAAAAAGTAAATAAAGCACAGCAAAATTAGAATCTGCACAATAATGTTAACTAATTAATAAAAAAGCAATATTACTTAACTGATAATTCGTTGATATTTATGTAAATATTTTGAAGGAAATCATATCTTTTATTGCAACTTTTTTAAACTATATTTTTACAATAAAATTACGATCATGAATAAAAATAAAAGATAATTTCGGAAGTAAGTTATTAGTTTTTAAAAATGACTAAATCTTAAACGCTTTGGTCGTAAATATAATTTACAAGATTATCAAGTGACTGGAAAATAATACGCGTCTTTTTCTAATTCTTCGCGTTACTAAATAAAAAATACTATAAATATTTACGCACTATAACAAAAAATATTAAGACAAATATTTATAAATAATTTGAAAAATTATTTTATAGATGTAAAGTTTTTTATGCACCTTCTGCTCATAAATTAACAATTTGTTTAAACGCCTAATTATATTAACGAATACTTAATTAAAAACTTTTAAAGTAATTATTGTTAATTTTTTTTTAATTATGTAACCAATAATATTTATATACATAAAATAATTTAAAATATACTTCATACATTTTAATAGAAATTTAATTAATTTAAAATTTGCGTATGATGAAAGTATGAAATAAAAATTAAAATAAACTTTAAAATAAATATTTAAAGATTCATAATATTATTTTTATAAAATGTCAAATTAGTTTCACACGAAATATTTTTTTAAAATAAAAATACTATTTACTATAAATGAAGAAATGCATACGATTAATTTTTCTTGCCGCATATAACGAAATTTTTTCAGCAAATTATTTTTCCAAACTGCTGGCTACATATTTCTGATGCTTTTATTTCAGTGTTGACATAAAAATTTTTACGCATACATAATTTTAAAAAGTGAACATAAAATTTTATTAATAATAATCACGTTAATTTCAATGAAATATGAGTAGAATATTATAAGTAAAACATGTGTTGAAATTTGTACAATACTTACTACATATTAAATTATATTCATTAATCTAAACAATAAAAATATCAATATGTAAAGCTGTTATTGTACGCGTACATGGAAAAAGAATCATCAAGATTCAATGTATGAGGATAAATTTTAACTCTTTCAATAATATTTTTATAAATAATGTATAAAACATTGGTAATGTAATTATTGCCTTTAGTATATCTGTTAAAAGAAAATACTATCGATCATAAGTATTTCTGAAAAAAATTATTAAAGCAACAGTGTGAACTTCACAAATAAATATATAAAACGTTGGAATTGAAACGAAGTTACACGTCATTCTATTAATACGTACGCGGTTCAATGTGCATGTCGATGAAAAAAAGCAAGTACCATAATAATTTATTCAAAAATGAGTCATCGGTATTGTTAAGCTTTTGAGCCATCGTCGAATTTCCGCGTCAAGCCGCAACGACACATCCTTCCAAACCTGCCTACGAAAATAGTGCTCTCGCTAATAAATAACAAGCTGCTTATATGGCGCCAGAATGCGTATGCACGCCTACGCCCAAGACGCCATTCAAAATCAACAAACACACGGCCGGTAAGGTTAAATCCTAACGCATGAAAGCGTCCTCGAGTCGCTCCGGAGCTCGAAGCCGAATCTTGATTGTAGAGAAGCGCGAGAAAACAAACTGAACTCACCCGGGAATCCCATTGGATCCGTGACTGACACTTTGGGACAGGCCAACGCCGTCCGGACTGCCGGCGACGCTGAACGACTGGGCGTTGTTACCGCCAGCACTGAGGGAGAAACTCGCGGAGAAGGGCAGGAAACGCGCCTGGGCCTTACCCCCATGGATCGGCAATGATCTACCGGCGGCGCTCAGCTCCGGCGGGATGTTTCGTAGCCGCTCAGCTTCTGCGAAACGGTCCTCTGCAAGAAAGAAAGAACATTTCTGTTACTCGCTCTTGAATATTTTACACGATAATTTCGTGGATTTTAATTTTGCAACTCATTGGACCTCTAAGGATTATTTTTATTCAATACTTGATTCAAATGAGCTTTGAGTTGAATGTATTAAAAGTGGATAAAATTATTTCGGGGGAGAAATGAAATATTATTTTTTTAACGAAGTTATAAGATGTTTCGGGCAACACCCACTGGATTTACTGTATTAAGATGATGCGAAAACTTTTTTTGCGACTAATAATTTATATTCCTTTATAAAATTATGATCTGAATTTATTAAAACATATTTTATAAGATGCTATTTAATAGCTTTTGAACATTATTAACTGTCTGATCTTTGCTATAAATTTTGACAATTAAATACATTAAAATAATAAGTATTTATTTGTTTAATTTGTTGCTACAATTTTCCGACAGTATAATAATATAATATATCTAACTATGTAATTGTTACAAAAAATGAAATTTACATGGATAACGATATATTCGCGATAATTATAAAACTTTAATATTAACTAAAATGTTATAAAAAAATAAAAATTGAAAAAATATGACCTTAGACCGATAAAGTCCAAATCAGGTTTTGGATCCGAAAGACAAATATCATCAAATCTTTTCCGGACTGCTTGTTGTAGATATTACTTATACGTATATGTAGATATACTTTTTGAAAATCTTGTATGTACATATATGACAGATTCATTGAGATTATTTAATAGTAGATCCGTGTATAGATATTCAAATGTCTCGATATTTAAGAAAATCGTTTATTTCCTTATTTAGTAATTTAGAAAACATAGACATTTATCCAAATGTATGGCCCTAAATTTGTCATTGTTCTTCAAAGCTAAAGATTGTGTTCAGAAATATAAAAATTTATTTTCTTTTTTTTTAACTTTAAGCCAATATTGAGCATGTAATGTATATATATTTAATAATTCAAATTCTACTAATTAAGAGCGATAACCAAAATCAATAAATTTATCACTAAATTGTAATGTATACAAGTTAAATGAGATTATTTTTATTGCACTTATATAACAAATGCTTAGTTTTCTTTTAATTTCCTTTTCTTTAAATTTATTGTGTAAGATCTATGAGAAATTCATGACAATTGAAGGAGATTAACTCAAACGTTGTCACCCTTTACCTTACGCAGATTTTAATTTATTTAAAATAGATTCTAATATCTTTCTTGGCATATTAAAATTCATAAAACATGAAGTAACACACGATAAATTGTATTATACGCGTATTATTAATTATTATTAATTAATAATACGCGTAATAATATTATTATTATTAATATATTAAAAGTGTAGATAAAATGTTTCACTTGGTCTTTCAAATTCCTTCTTAATATAATAAATGTTGATCCGCAGATCTTTGAATACTCGAATACCCAAATACTCTAACACGTATTTGAGTCTCTAATGTATTTTCAATGTTCTCGCGTTTGACTTTGCGTCACGAGTCGTTAAAAAAATGCTCGGCTGATATTTCATGGCGATACATAAACTTTCGAGTCTGCAACCCGTAATTTCGCAAAACCCGGTGAACGTGCGCATAAAAAAGCAAGAAAAAAGAAAAGGCGTTCGAGCTCGTGAAATATCTTCGGTACAGCGAAGAAACGCGGGTCAGGGGCCCTATCGAAGGCATCAACGAACCTGCCGCGCGAATTTGGTCGCAGCGCAACGAACAAAAGACGTTCGCGTGCATTGTCGCGACGGAACAAGGGCACTGGATCCGCGGGCCTCGTGTCAGTCCCGAGCGCGAACCGGTTTCCCCCGGGGGCTCCGAAAAACCTTTCGGCGCGACTCCCGACACCTCGTTCTTCGCGCTCTTGTTTGCGCGCGCATAAATTGCCAAGAGCAGCCCCGAATTCTTTACGTCCCTGGCCTCCCCCTCCCTAACGATGTGTTTCTCCCAACGTATTTACATAACGTCTGTAATATGGTTTATACGTGTAATGCGAATTCGCGTACGTTCTACCGAGGCTTAATAATAACCTTCGCCGGTCATATTTTTCTAACGCCGAGGTTGGTAGTATGTGAGACGACGCTTGAGCAAAATGTCTTTTTTTTTCGTTTTTGCGAATCCGGGCTTCTGACACCGACTGCTGTCGGTAAAAAACACGAAATTCTTATTGGTCTTCGCTCATAAATACTACGGTTTTATTTGGGATTTAATATATAAATATCTGAATCCGATATGATACGCATTATCGCTCGGCTTATGCGGTTTTGCATTTACTTTTACTAACTTTCGTTTTCTATTTAATATTTTAGGTGCGCTGTTTAATAATTTTAAAAATCTGTTGCCCCGGCTACGCCCGATCAAGAACGTTGAAACCACAATTTTTATTCTGAATATTTGAAAACCAATTACACAACATGTGCTGATTCCTACAGCAAATACAGCAAGTATGTTCAGCTTGTTAAACTTTGAAAATCGGATTGTTCAAACCCGTCGTACATGTGCGCTAGTAAAAATTCACTCGATGTGTTAAAGCGTGCAGCTTTTTCTTTTTCCTTTTTATGAATTATAAAGCAGTGTTGCAAATAGGTATATTCGCACAATCGCGTTTAAAGTCGATTTGGCTCGTGTATAAATGTATATTATGTTATTTAAAAACTATGGAGATTTATAAAATTATGAAGCATTTTAGATGGCGATGAATGCTTATGATATTTATAAGTGTTATTCATAATCGTAATAATTAGTAAGAATTAATGAAATTATGCAAAATTTGTAGAACTTGATCAAAAAAAGATTTGGAAACAAGGATTTGTAAAAAAAGTTTGTTAAAAAGTTATAATAAACCATTGCTATAAGCTAATTTATATTTAAACAATGTATACGAGTTCCTATTAATAGAAATTATTATCTTGTTTTAAAATATTCTCAACGATCGATTTATAATATAATCCCTCATCTTGGATTCAATTTATTTTTTATATCTGAATAGCCATTATTAATTAAAATAATATGAGTTACTAATGCAAAATACGCAGGAAAAAATCAAATTATTCGTATCCTAATTCTCCTGATAAAACTAAAATGATAATAGAAACATTGTTTAAATGTTAAATATTTATATTGTGAACGTTAATAAAGTTTAAGTTTAGTTCGGACGAATCGCGTTTATATTAAACAAAAAAGCGGTAAAAGCGTGTAATATAGTTTATAAATAAAAATAATTGGTTTTTTGACTTTCTATTTATCCGAAACAAAAGGCAAGTGGCATTACACATAGGAAATGATTCCCGTAAAAATTCCCGCTTTTTCCATTGTATTTAAGATCACGTCTGCCGAGAGAAAAGAACTACTCTGAGTGGACCGTCAGAAAGCGTAAAATGTGAACCTTCAGCGCGCGATCTGTCGTACCGATCGTACATCAGCAAGAGGCTGTAATTTAAAAAAGTCTTAGATTTATGAGTAACTCAAATATCACTAGCCTCTTGCACGCCAAGTTCAACGAAGACGCTTTGACGAGTAAAGGAGTAACACTAAAATAACGGCTTTCGAAGAAGACGCTCGTGCAATCTTAGTTAACATAGCCCCTCTCTTAACGAACGACAAATCTACGTTCGATAAATCTGCGCGCGGTAGTACGTCGCTATAAATAATTCTTAGGGTAACGGCAGTGGGCCCTAAATCAAAATTCACCTTACCCCACTCGCAGCCTATCGAAATTCACCAGCACTCGCACAAAACACGCATCGCACGTCCAGCTGAGCCAGGACGCGCGCCGAGAGACCCTACAAGTTCACACTCACCGGTTCGCACGACCTGCGCGAGGCAGAGAGCAAGAAGGAGGCAGCACTCGAGGCGCACCATGACTGGATTCGCTCTGACGGCCTGGGACCGATGCTCGCCCCTTTTTTAAAGAGTACGATTGACCTTAGATCTGCGATTGTCATGCGCGAGACGTCCTACTTCGTGACAGCTCGCGTGTCGTCCCCGCGTTGCTTTTGTCCCGCTTGCCCGACGCCTTTCGCTCTTCACCCGCGCCAACGCCCTTCGATCTCTGGGAAAAGCATACCGAGTGGAAATTACGCTGCCGGCGGTGACGATCGCGGCCTTGAGAAATCCCCAAGTGCCTCGGCCTGAGACTGGGCTAAGGCTATCTGCTTGAGTAACGATTATTCGGAACTCGACTGTAACTTGGAGCCCGCGAAAATTTCAGCTCCGGCATTTTTATTTTATGCTCTTTTTTCTCTTTATTTCTCGATGGCTCGAGGATGATCGGCTGCTGCTTCGGTTTCCGCGACTGTCATTGGCTCAGGCGCTAAAGAATTCTCGTCGTGCGCACGTACATAAGTTAAGTTGCCGACTTTATGTGTACAATAATTAGTGACTCGCTCGGCCCAACTAATCGCTTCTTGTAAAAATTTCTGTTGAAACGAAACTATTCGTACGCTCGGTTTTTTATAATTTTGTGGTAAAAATTTATTTCGTACGAAGTTGTTAAACTGACCTTACGGTTGACGTTATTAAGAAATATTACTACGTTAAGCAAAATCTTAAATTTTCATTCAATTTAAAATGCTTGAAATTGGATTAATTTACACGATTCAATACAATTATTTATCCTGTTACTAATTGTAAATATATATATATATATACATATTAAAATAAATTTTATGTTTTATGTTGTAACGCATATAAGTCATTTTTCATTATCTCAGTAAAATTCGTTAAGAAAATTAAAAAAATTTTTATTAATTTAGTAGACACGTCATTTTATAATTTATGTAGATTAAAAAAATTGGATTTTCTTTAAACGACATTTTTAGATATTTTTTATTTTATAAAGTATTTACATAAATGAAATAAAAAATAAAAATTATCTTCACTTAAACCTTCAAATTGACTATATAATAAATTTAATAAAGTATCTTAATTTAAGAAATATTTTCATTTATGCAAAATTAAACACGTTAGAAGTTGTATGATATACAGATGATCACGATTGTATAAATGAAGGGTAAGGATTACCTATAAATTGAATTTTTACGTTCGCATAGGTAGACACATTTATTCACAAATGATGTAATATATTATTTGATCCGAATTCTTAAAAGAATGTTAAATTTTTTATTTCCTACATATAGCGTCATTTATATACGCGCTTCACAATTGTACTAAAATTGAAATATTATATGTGCGTTCATGTGTGTGTTTGTATTTGTCCATAATAATATGATATATATATTTATATCATATAAAACATTATAAAACTTAAACTATAAAGAAGCAGCTAATTTGATATTTGCTTTAAAATATTACACGATCTTATAAAATAGAATTTTATGTAATACCTAAATGTGGGGATAGAGTTCAAATATATTCAAATTCTAAAATCTCCACAAATCAAAATAGCTTAGAAGCAGGATTTCACTTCAAGAGAAAGCTAAAACACATTTGAATATTACTAAAGACGATAAGATTTGATGAACTGATAATATCTGCATATTGTAATATTTGATTATTAGATTACTACTGAGAATTAGTTTTGAACAGTAACTGTAAAAGTGGTACAAATTATAAAAGTAATTGACTAAAATATCAAGCACAAGAACCTAATTCAATCATTGATTATGTATAACTTAATATTATAACGAAATTATTGAAAAATTCACTTATTAATTTCTAATGATTTGTATACAGAAATGTTTGTTAATTTTTTAAAAAATTTATTTTTTGGATAAATTTTGTTTAAAAATGTAGCTTCTTAGTTTAAGAAATGTCATAATTTTGTAAAAATAAGCAATAATAATTATTGATACTGATTCACAATTTTTTTAGAAAATTAACATTTAAATTTATTTTCCATATAACAGATCTATTTACTTTAATGGAAATGGAATAATGTCAAAGTACTTAATTATTATATTGAATGTTTCAAAAAAAGTATTGAAAAATGCTTTAAAAAACTTTTTAAATGAATTTTTTGTTCGTAATACTTTTTTTTAGAAATTTATCCAGTTCTAGTAGTTATAATTTTACGTACTTTTACGTACTTTGAGCTAATTATTTCCTATTATATGAAAAGTTACCCGTTTGGAAATACTTTGCTAAAACGTATAATTAATTATATTTACTTTATTATACAGTCAGAGCAAGTAAAATCATAAATATATATTGCATAAATTGTAGGAAAATCCTTGGTTTTTTTATTTCAAATGAATCCATCTTGAATTTTTATTTTTATTGTGTAGTTTTTTGTATCTATAATTATCCGAGTCATCGCAATTTATTGAAGGTTACATTAAAAATAAATATAAAGAGTTTATTTTATTATTTTATAATACGTAATTAAAATATTCAAAACAAATATATTAAAATTTTAATTTAAATTGTAAGATTTTTATTTCAATAGTTTAGAAAAAATATTTACTGAGCAATAATTTATGGAAGATATATTTTTCTGCGCGTCTAAAGAGGATTGAAAAATGAGAATAATAAAATAAATCTATATAACTCAATAATGGTAAACAACTAAAATATGTCCAGGTTGTAATAAATAAATCAACAGTTTTGTTATTTGATTACACGGCAATTTATTAATGATACTTATTATACTCAGTCAATTGTATATAGAAGTTTGAATCTCCCTATTTATAAAAGTCATATTTTTTATTCCATTTGAACTAATGTTCATAATATCTTATGAAACGTGCAAAAACTTATTTTAATATATATTTTTCTTTAATTAATATTTGCAACGATTCAATTAAAGACATAAAATAAAATTTCTAAAGTAAAGTTATTTATTTTTGGTCAATTACACTTGTAATTTTTTAATTTTGTCTTTAAAACATTAAGCGAAATGTCATATATTTTATACTTAAATTCCTATTTATCATAGTCGAAAATTACTTTTAAGGGATTATAAATGTAGTTGCCTCTATTTACTAAATACTTAATGCCTAATACTAAAATACAAATCGTTTGAAAAGAAATACATTACTAAACTAATAGAAGTTAAAAAATCAAAAAGGCAAATCTAATATTTTAATATAAGACGTGATCAAAATATGAGTCGTCGTGAATAATTAATTTCTAATAATAAGAGTTATCATAATTACTATCGAATACATCATTTGCAGCAATTCTACAATAAATGAAGACGAGAATCTATGGATTCTTACAAATATGATATTGTTCGAATGGATCGTCAAAATAATAGTAGTCGTTCACTTACAGAGTCCAAGTGACAAGCCTCCAGGAAAACAAGTTCCCGCTTTTTTTCTAATTTAGGATTTTACTCTATAGATTCTTTCTCAGCCTTACAATTTGCGCCCTTACAACCCATCAGAATAACACCTTAACGTCTCCCTCGACCTGTCAAGCAAGAAAGACGAAAGGTACGAGGGATAGGCGGAAGGAGGAGTATAAACCCCGAATTAAAAGACGTCGTTCTTCTCGGTAAAATCGACGGCTTCCACGTGGACGATCCCCTCGCGTTGAGCGGCTCGTGCAGCAATAGTCGTCGCAAGCTCCGGTTCAAGGCTCACGTCGCTTTCCTCGCTGGACGATAACTCGGCACTTGTGTCCAGCTTGATCTCCGGCATCAGCGTCGTCTCATACTCGATCGAGAGTTCCGTGACAGGCTCTTCGCTACTGACGCCAAAGCTGGGACTGGCGGTGCTAATGCTGGGGCTGGTGGCTAGCGGCTCCCGGTACACGATGCCAGACTCGACGGGGAACTGCGGTTCGCTGCTCAGCGACGGGCTCACGACATCTGTCCGCCTCACCTCGCATGGATTTGCATTCTTATCGTCTGCTCGGACAAATTACACGGGGCTTTTACACGAATGCTCATGTTGTGATATGCCTACGCTGAGGTTAACGTGCGCGCGCCCATCTGAATGAGAATAGGCAAGAGAAGCGGGTTTCTCTCTTCTCGAAATTGACGATACTGTTACGTATTCACGGAGATGTGAAAGCCTGAATGCTAATTCGTCAATTATGCGAATACGTATGATATGCTTTTTGAAGGTACGGATGAACGGCAAATTGGCTAATGTTGACCCACGGGTGCGTTGGACTCTAGCGTACAGTTCAGACGTGCCGGGAGATTATTTTTTTGTCCGTGAACTCCGGTCGCACGAAGTTATGTCTTAATTAAGTCGCATTGTTAGCGTAGTGAAAAGGTGTCGATAAAAAGGTAACTTTTGACGCGTGACTCGACTTAAGAAATTGTTGTTTCTTAATTTTACTTCCTTTTTCAAATACTAATTTAGTTTAATTTGCAAATTAATAATTGTGGATTAAAATTTATGACTATGTAATGGCTAAAAGCATTGACCGGCCGCGAACAATAGCATTTATTGTAATTTAATATCTTTGAATGAAGCCGAATAACTCGTGCACGCTCAAGATGGTTGGTAAATGTTTCAATGCTACAGGTCTACATTTAGTTTTTACCGTGTAATTTCTGAAGATAATTAATAATACGCTTTTGGTTGTTCTCCAAGACCGAAATTTTTTTTAGAACATTGCTGAACATATCCTCCTCATCGAGTACGTCTATGTAACCAGGCATTGTTGAAAAAGTCGGTACTCTCCAAGTTTGATAAAAGGGCGACCAGTCTCGTGACCCAAGAAATCCAAAACCAAAGGTTCTCTTCTGTCTATTTAAATGCGTGGATCTATTTCTCCCATTTTTGTTTGTTGGATGACCTGTAGCTTAGAATTTGTGTTATGAAGATTCGATAAAAACTACGTATAACGATTACATTTGAGTGTTTATATTCTAAAATTATATACTATTTTTAATGCTATTAATAACTTAAAATATTATATCATATATTATATTTCTAAATGCTATTTAAATTTTAGTACAATATTACAAAATTTTATTTTAAGACGTTTATAAGAAAAAAATCTTTGTCAGTTATTTAAAGACATCGTTATGTCTATTTAAAAAATTTAAAATATTTTAATATTAACTTCGTTTTAACTATAGCATCTAAACTTAATTATAAATTATTTAGAAAAATTTTTATAATTATCTAAATAATTTTGGTAGTACGTACGTATACCTATTATCGTAGAGATAAATATTTTATCATTTAAATACCTTTTAATATTTAAATATAAATTTTTTAAAGTAAAGTAACAATAAAAAGAATCTGAAAGTTTTTATAAATTTTAAAGTATCAACTTTGCTAAAATATCTATTATAATAAAAAATTGTAAATTCATATCTAAAAAATAGATTATGATTTCTGTATTCTTAATTTTTGGTATAAAATTACTTTTAATTTATTTTACTCATAATATAAGACTAAACATTTTTTTAACTTCATTTAAAATAAAATCCAACTAAATAAACTTTCCAAGTGGAATAAAAGCTGGTTTAAAATCTTAACCTTGTATTGAAGCATGAAATAACTCCAAAATATACTTACTGTGCGTTGGTATAAACAGAAGACACAATAATAACATAGAAATCACAGCAATTGTACTTCTAAACATTTTTTTTTGCACTTGACTCTCTAGAAGCTTCAAACACGAGAACGAAATACTGACTGACAATATTTTCCAAACACAGTCGTTTATATATCCCTAAGAATCTTTCCACCTTCCGAAATTCTTATACGTCTCTTTCTTGGCTCATCCTATCCTACGCTTAATCTTACTGTCCAGTTCACTTAAACAGTAGAAGTTTTGTTCCTTTAAAAACCTTCTCGAACCTTCTTAATAACGTAAAGTGCACCAGAGTCGAGAAAATACTTCTAAGAACGTTTTCACCTAATACATCATGGGAATATATAACTTTATACCTGTGTGAATGTAATATTAGATGCACGTATTTCAAGGGTTCTTTAAGATCTTAACTGTCGGTTTAAGCATACTAATGACTGATAGTGCCGTTGTAAACTTTTTTCCAAAAAAACAGAATCCAATTCAGAAACTAATATTCTTGCTAATAATATATTATTTTATAACTTTTTTCGAAAAATTACATTCAAATAATTAATAAAATTAAATTTTAAATAATTAATGTTTGCATTCGAAATTGATTTTATAAAAAAATATTAACTAATCAACAAAGAACAGCGTTTGTAATGTAGAGTAACTTGTTTAAATAAGACATATCATGCATAACTAGTATCTATTTTATTAATATAATGCAACTTTTATACAATTCCTTACATAATTAATTAGTTATTTTAAATAAACCTTTATTCTGCCATATTGGGAGTGGAATACAAAAACACGAGAGTAAAGTTCATAATATTTCATTTGATAAATTCTAATTTCATAAATGAACATATTGCATTCATTAAAACATCGAAATTAAATTATTAATAAATTATGAATTCGAGAAAAATCAAAACAAAATTTTTGTGTATGAATTGTGGATATATTTCCTGTCAGAGAAAATCTTATCAAGTTAATAAAATTAAACTTCAGTTTTATTCAAGATGATATATCATTCGAGGTACTAGCAATGAACAATTATTAAGTATTATAAAATAAAACAATGGATTTATTACAATTTGAATGTTTTGTATTTATTTCAAAAAATAAAAGAAGAAAAACGCTCAGATGTTTCCATAAAATCATACATATTTAATAAGTAATTCATAAAGTACTTTGAACCTGCTATGTTTATTTTACGCGATTTCTAATTCACAGCTTCATAGGTATTCAAAATAAATACATCGCAGTCTTGTCATTGATATTCTATACTAATGAAAATAGTACCTTATTTTATGTTCTCCGTAAAATAAAAGAATTGCATGGCTTTATCAGATGGACATTTTAAAATATTTTCAAAGCCCAAAACTAAAGGATTCACAATATTAAGTTTCTATCTTAACTCTACAGATTGATTCATCTACGTCTTAGAGTATCACTGCATAATCATGTACTTCGATTTGTTTTCTCTCCGACCAGGATCAATGAACCTTTGAATCGATCAGTCGAGCTCGAGGATCCCTCGTGTATTGTACACACAATTATATGCGCATTGACTGTCGCTCGAGCTGAGCCTTTTTCTCCTCAATGCGCGCAGGACGGATAATCTTTGGCTGGAGGCCTCGCGATTTCTCGCACTTGATAATGCGAAATATCACTCGTCCTCCTGACACAATAGACAAAAAACAGATGGAAGAATTGGCGAAAGAAGAGAGGGGAGAGAACAAGAGAAAGAGTAAAAAATGATTGAGAGCTCAATGTCAGGGTCAGAGCGATTGTTAAGCGATAAGTGATGCAAAAAGATGGAATTCCCTGTGTTGAAGAGCAAGATGTTGTTGATGCAAATAGCGAAAAATACATTCGATCTAAAAATTAAAAGTTATCAATAGCACATTTGCATGCGTATTTAATCTCATTGATATCAATGCGTCATCTATTGTGTAGGATGGATATATCAATTTTAATCAATTCATTACAGTAATTATAAATCGAATGCCTAATGACGAAAATATTGATTTGAATCAAGATTTTCAGGGAGTTTATTCGTTTAAATTTACTTTTTTTTTATTCGTATAATTCTTTGCGATACGTTCACTATTATATTATACAAAAAAAACATCAGTCCTTTTTATAATTAATAAAAAAACTTACTCTTTATCTTCTTATATCATAATTTTATTATTAAATAAATGTATAATAATTCTGATTTCCTTAAATATCCCTTAAATTATAACAATTTTTTTATATTATTAAACACGTTATTTTTCATTTTACTACATATGCAAATGATACTAATTCTGTATAAATTGCGACTACTATACGCAAGATTGCAAAAAATACCACAAATACTTAATTTTATGAAATCACGTGACTTACTATTTTCTATTTGACTGTATTTTTATTATTCTTTTTTACGTATAATACCTGCCTTGTACTGGTTTACTAGACCAAAATATTGAGTGGAAAAGAAACTAAAACATCGTTTCTTTGTCAAGATCTCATAATCCCCAGAGTCAAATCTAAGCGTATTTTCGAAATTTCCACGAATCGTCGTTTATCAGGTTGGTATCAGTTTTTAAGCCGCTAGACTCTGAAACACAATGCGACGGTCATACGTACGGAAATAAAAAATGTATAATAAAATCAGGATTTAGATTTTGCACCTATGTATATAAAAATTAATGTGAATGTTTAATGTTAATGTTTTGATTTCATACTGATGCGGTAATATAAACGCAAATAAGTTCTTGCAGTGAATTAGGTATGATATAACACGAATTAATCAAAGTAGGTAATAAAATGTCGTTTATAACCTGAAACTCACAGAGAGTATCGCATCGAATTACGTTAAATATGTGATATTTCATATCAATATGTGTAAGCAGTTTAGACTAGATGAAAAGTAAATTTCCTTACACATAATGCCGTAATGCGTACATGTAAATTAGTAGTATTAGAAACGTAACATTTAAGCTTGTCATCGTCGTTGTCCAGCGTCGCGTTTCAAACAGTTAGATCATTTACTGGATATCTGACAATTCAAAAGCTCGACAGTTGTACTCGTCTCTTTAATCTGTTCGAACGATAGCTATCGACTACATTGCTATGCACCGATGTACCATGTTATTATTGATGTTGGGTACCATGTTAATCACGGAATAGCATTGTTCGTAGAAATTACTTACGTAGT
This sequence comes from Platyscapa corneri, assembly GCA_018907185.1. NCBI lineage: Eukaryota > Metazoa > Arthropoda > Insecta > Hymenoptera > Agaonidae > Platyscapa > Platyscapa corneri. The sequence continues at coordinate 2,797,645 of JACCHW010000017.1, forward strand.
CGGAAAAAACGTGTCCGATTTAATTGAAACTCCATCACTCTGATCTTTGTCAAATCTGCATATTGATTTTAAATTGCAGGATTTCTTTACATTACATTCGTAAAATTTTCACACTTTCTGAAACTTTCAGTCTTCTGGTGTAATTCTCGTTCTTTATGAAAAGATTTTATTCCATTCAGTAAATAAAAGAAAATAAAAGAAAATATGATTTACTTACCAAAATATTTTCAAAACCATTTTACCAGTTCTATAATTAAATGACAAATCAAATAAAAAATTTTTTGAATTGTACTTAATAAAATCTATAGTATTGAATAATATCATTGTAATAAATAACAATTATATTAAACAAAATCATTCAATCTCTATAAAAATAAAGCTATTCTAATTTTTTTTAAATATTACTTTACTGAATAATAAACATTTTTTTATTATAAACAAATTGTTTATTTTATCTTAAAACATTCCAATAAATTTTTTCTATTAATAATTAATTTTCTATTAAATAATATAAAATATTTTTTAAATTAACAATAATAAAATTAAATAATTAAGAAATAAAAAAGGATATAAAAAAACATTTACTCTGTTTTTTCTCCTACCCATTCAAAATTCATGAACTTATTATATTATAAACAATGTTGAATATTTTTTAATAAGCTTCAGATCCGTGTATTTTAATTGAGAAAAAAATTTGTTACTTATAATTCAAGGAGAAATATATTTGGATAATAACAAGAAAATAAAGAAAATATAAAAAATATCAATTTATTCTAATTCTAATTATTGATACCATATGGGCTCAATTTTTCATATTATCACTTCGACGTGTATTAAAAATGAAATAAACAAACCAAAAATTATAACATGTGTCTGGTTTACAAATAACACTGAATCCAATAATTAGATATACAAAAATTTGTATTGCTTAGAAGTTCTTTATACTTTATTTCTGTGTGCACTATTAGTTAAATACTTTTCTCCTTAAAATTTTAAGTAAAAATATTCATTAAATAAAATTAAATAAAATTCATTAAATAAAATTTCATTTTTAGTCATTGATTCCATATTAGATACTACCTTTTATTTCACAAAACCAATTATAATTTCTAAGTTAGAAAATTTAATAAATCTGCGAAAAATTTTATATAAATAAAAAAGAAATTTACGAATTAAAAATGAATTTCATCTATTTTAGTTAAATTTTTGCTATAAAACTTTGATATAAGGATAATATAATAAATGGCCTCAAGTTTAATTTTAATTTGCTAAAAATTATTAAAAACTGTAAGTAATAGAAATAATTTATAAATTAGTTGAATAAAATAAGAAAGTTAATTATATATAAGAACTTAATTAATTCAAAATTTTTGTTTATTGAAACTCAATTATTCGAATTAGCAATAATAAAATATAATTAAAATGGATCATTAATGAATAATGTTATAAGTTAAAATATTTAATACGACACAAATTCTCATAGAGTTAATTATTATAATTTATTTTTAATAATTAAAAAATTAGTGAAGATTTAGAAAAATTGATAATTATAAATATATATATATATATTTTTTTTGCTGAAAACTTTTTTATTAATAATAATGACTTCTGATTTATAGTTATAAAACATACAGATTCTAAATTAGAAATAATAAACTTCTTAATAAAACCAACATCTACAGATAAATGATAGTTTCGTTACATTCTAATAACCAAACTTTTGAAATTATATTTTATATATTGATGTAATCCCACGTTTTTCAAAACACCTATATCATTCGTTAATATTACTATTCTTTAATTATTAAGAGTAGTAACTTAATTTTATTTAGATATTCATATAATATTATTTCGTTCTATTTTTTAAACATTTTAAAAGGACTCTATTAATATTTTTTAAAATAATATATTGAAAAAATACATAAAATATTTAAACATTATGACTTTCGTAAATGGAATAAAAAAAAATTATACATAATGCCAAATTTTGCAAAAATAAAACTATCGATGATAATATTTTTATTTTAAAATTGACAATGTACAACATGTGTATATCCCCTTAATTGATATTTAAACTTTATCTTATTTAAATGTTTAAATTTATTTTAACTGACGAAGAAAATAAAATCATATTTCATGTTAAAACTAATATATATTCGTTGTATAATATCTAAATAAATAATCAAGTCAATGAAAGCAAAAGATTTAAAATATTTTATGGAGACTTGATTTTAAAATATAATATATAGATGAATAAAATATCTTTTTTAAAACTAGTGATTCATATTATGTCCACGGTAGTCTAATAACAGCTTGTTCTAAATTATCGATTACATTAAAATCATGTGGCTGAAAGAGGAATTAAATTTAATACATTAATAATTAGGCTTGAAACAGCTGTGACGTCAGTTGTTACGTTTCCTTGAATAAAATAATTTTCATTACCTCCCTTTTTTCAATTTCAAATTATTATTCTTAACTTTTTTAAATCACAGCTAAAATCTCACCGCGTATTTACAAAAGTGAAAAGAACCATTGATTATCGTTGATCAATCATGCGAATACTGATAAAAGTTTAGTAAAGCACAAGAAGAAGTAATATTTATTGCCTTGGCCTTGGCAATGATTTTGTGATTATGATCGTTGCGCATCTGCAGTCTCCAAGATTTATTTTTTTTTATTAAGGGAATTGCATTTCTAACTTTTTAAGACATGTTCTATAAAATAACGTAATAGTTGGCTAATTCGATTATTAATTAAATTATTTAAAGTATTGCAAATTATTTGAAAAATCTATTATCTAATAAGATTGATTTGTCAATTCAAATATTTATATCGACTCATAGCTAATATAAAATGTAATAACTTAATTTCGTATACACGAATTGTAATCAGATTTAAGATGCAACTGTACTCAAAACATAGGCAGTAATAGTAATTTTTTTGTCTTTCTATAATCAACTATGATTAATGATCAATAACTCTCATTCTTAGTTGCATATCATAAATTATAAAATAGTTATAGTGATTTGAACTTAATATGCTATAAATAAAAGTGAAGTATATTTAAACAAGGAGAGCATTAGTGTATTATTTTTCTAACTGAAGAAAAAATAAAAATTTTAAGCAAGTCAAAAAAAGGTAGTTATTGTGTCTTCTATTGTTAAAGGAATAAATTGATATTTAAAAAAATGTTAAACTATTGGTGAAAAATATAGATAATTTCATCGTTTGATTAATCAATGATCTACATAAAAATTAATTTTTCTTAAAATAATAAATCCTAAAATTATTATATAAATATATAAATTTTTATTTGAGCTTTCGTGCATATACAAATTAATAATAGGAATGATTCAAATACATACTTATTTATAAAATGAAGATTTTCTATGGTCGAATAATAATTTTTTATCTATTCATCTTATTACAGAATATTTTTATTAATTTAAAATTTTTTTAAATATAAATAAAAATACGTTGTTATTTCCTAAGTAAGAGATATTTATAGCGTTAAAAAATATTTTTTTATGATATAATTTATTATTCAATTCTATCATAGATTGATATACATAAAGAGAAATATTTAATTAATTCTTTGGAATTTACACCGTAATATGATCATTGATAAATTATAGAAAGAATATTTGAATTCATTCCGTCTAACTTTTTAAATTTATTTTTAACATTTTATATTTTAAAAATATTTCACTTAAACGTAGGGCTTAATTTAATCTGAATTCAAGATTTATTCTATATCGATGTCTTATAATATAAAATGTCCTATGATCCTTTATAAGCAGAAGTAATAATAATAAAAAAAATTATATTCGACAACAGACATGTTAGACAAGTATGTATTTAAATAATTGTAATTTTCCTTTTGAACTAAAACATACCTGCTTTTCATTTTTAAATGTCATTTCATAAAACTCTTATTTTATAAAATTTATGTTTTTGATACTATAAAGCATTATACGACCGAGTAGTAAAATCATGTATTATGAATAATTTAAAAATAACCCATATTTTAACTACTTCAGCTATACCACTTTACGATTTTTTATCTTATGTTTTTTTCAAAAACCTTGATATTACAATCACAATTATCTAAAGCTCAATGAAAATTAAAACGTAAGAATGTATGAGATTATTTAAATTTGGAAAAAATTATTATAAATCTTAATTAACACTTGGAAAAAAACAAAGGGCATGGAAAATTTCGGACGGCTTGAATTTTTAAATTTATAATTAATAAGAAAATAAAACCTAAATGTTTACTTTCAAAATGATGTTTGTACGAAATGTGTTAGTTGCAATTATCAAATAATAATTTCCAAAAATTGAAAGCTCAGTAACTTCAATGTATTTTATATAAAAAAAAAAACTATAAATTCAGAGGAAAAATGTAATATTCAAGTTGTACACAATGAGATCCTAATTAATTTTTTTGTGTGTGTATAAGATTCAATAATTCTAAAGACCGAAATTTAAAAAATGAGCAATATATAAAAAATAATCATCGCTCGATTTTCTACAGCCAAATGTTGTCAACTCGACTTTTCTTTTCGTCCACGCAGATATTCGTAATCGCTGGCCCTGTTATGCGAGAATATCGGTGCAAATTATCACTGCTGCCGATTGAGAACTCCGAAGGCGGCTGGTCTCGACGCCCAAAGTTCGAACGCAAGAATGCCATTGTTTGTAATTGAAATCGCTCGCCGATAGGCACGTGGGACACAGGCTTCGGCTTTTTTGCGTCTCCACTGACCGACGCCTCGCGACGCTCGTACTCAACTCATGAAGAGGAAGAGCGCGAAGCCCCCGTACAGCGAGCGACTCGAATGCGCCTGAATGCTATATAAGATCAAGCGAGTCGTGCCAACTTAGTCATTCCGTTGTGAACCGGCGCGTCGACAACGGTTAACAACATACCTTGTAGGATTTCGTTCAAAAACCGAGTGCGTGTAAGGTTTCCTTTTTGTTTTTGACGGCGAAGCGGCTAATGAAACATGGCTACCAAGGCTTATTACGTTTGCCTCGCGCTACTTTTAGTCGTTGGGATTCAATTGAATACATGTGAATGTGAGTTGAAAGTCTTGATTCGTTGATTTTATCATTAATTTTTGTTTATTTTTTGTTTTTTATATTCATTAATCAATAAGATTTATTCGCGTCACTTTTATCCTCGATGAGTACTGCTGCAGTAGATCGGCGAACGTTTCGCTTGGTTGGTGCACGTGATAGTTGTAATGTACGAAAATACAAGCACAGAAGCTGATCAATTGGCTACCTTGCGATAAAAGATAATAAGTTTTTTTAGCATTCACGTGCAGAGTTGGGTACCAGGTTCGGAATATTTTCCATGCGCATACGTAACAATGACTTGGGGCCAATTTTCCTTGAAGTTACTACGAGTATCCTTCGTTATTCTCGATTTATTACATCTATTTCTCTAATAATCACTATTCGTTTTCTTATAATTTTGGTTCGATTGAAATGCATTTGATGATTGTATCGTTGTTTCAGTATTTTTAAAATAAATTTGAAAACAGTTTATATGTCAGAACTGATATTGAATAATTCCAACGTATTAAGATCGATCAAAATGTAAAATTTTAACAAAAAACTTGATAAAACATGACAATTTAGAAAAAATTTGTAAAATGCTACTATAAGCTGTGATTATATTCCTTTTTTCAGTTTTTTATAGTCATAAGATAAAGTAAAGATTTTGCTATTCAATAATTTCAAAATCTATTATTATTGTCAATGATAAGTTGCTAATTAGATTTTATAACTTATAAAACTGTAATTATATGAACTTATTTTACATGAATATACATTTTTACACATGCATACAAATATTTGTTTAAAAAAATGGTAAATTTGCAGTTGGAACTCACTAAAGTGTAATGTATTTTACTGTTATAAATTGTTTACGTAAATATAATAAATACATCAAACGATAATAGATAAAATCATTCTAATTATAGTGATTCACTAATTATTGCGATTCGAACCTTCAAGATCAGCGCACGTCCGTTCACAGTAAAAAGATCCTTTATCTAGATTGCATGGAAATAATAAATTTTCATTTTCTTGTCTTCATTTGTAAGAGTACAATGTGTTGTACCGAGTGATGATGTGTAAAAATTATCTCTTCCGCCAACGTCCGGCCCCAGTAGTCGCGTTGCCCGCCCAGTACGATCTCTTCAAACGCTCACCTTGACACTTGGAGGTCCTTCTCTTTCTGTATTATACACAAGCTCGACTCTCTTCTCTATCTTTGTCTTAAAGTACCTGCGATGTATACTTAAAATCAAATAAGAAGCGACTAGCAACAATAAAAACTCTTTCGTTTACATCTTTCTTTTTCTTTTTGTAATCCACCTTATGTTGTCTCTTTAAATGTATTTATATTCAAGTAACCAGTATTTATTTTAACATATTCAGGTTACAATTTTAAGAGGATAAAATAAGCCAATGAAAAGACGCTAGCCAAATATACACGTGATAGATATATTTATAATTATATATGATCAATTTTTAATGGTTATACACGCTCATTTACATCCAATTTTTTCTTTAAAAGATGCAAACTATTTTTTATTAAAATAAAAGTTTGTAGAAATCCAAACAAAATTCCTACTCTTTTATCATACTTTAATATTAATGTGTGAAGAATGATTAAAAAGTAATAATTTTATCTAATTAATTCATGAAAAATAGTTACAATATTTGCCGAAAAATGAACATTTTTATTATTTCGCCTGAGTTATAAGTTTAAAAATATCAAATGACTAATTCAATTCACAAATATTACAGCAATACATATTATTATGAAGTAATGAACGATTTAAAAAATTTTCAAATATATGATATTTTTATTTATTTAAAAGTCATTAAAAACAATATTTGTTATTATTAAAAAAAATTTCATGATAAAAACGAAAACTGTAGAATTTATCAAAAATCATCTCTGACTATTAAGGTATATGCAAATATTAACAACATTAGCAAAACAACATAAAATAAGAGCAATTTAATAAAAAAAATTAATTGGTATTTATTCCAAGTTGCACACTTAGTTTTGCTTTTTTAAGTTCACCATTAGCAATCTTGTCTGTGTAATAAAAAAAATTACTAAAATAGATTTCATGAATATTTCACATTAGTTTCAACAAAGCACACAATGGCCAATATAATGTTGAAATTTTTGCGCTAATGCACTTCCCTCATTGAAGAAAAACAAAATATACTAACTGCGGTAGTCATAAAACGTTCATTACACAGATAATCATATACGCGGTACTAAGCAAATACTTCGATTTTCTTAATCAGAACTAGTAAAATTTAGTGAAAGATATACCTCTATGTTGTATTATATCACGAATTATTTATAATTACAAGAGTTTTACTAATTCAGATAATAAGAAAACATATAACTCATTTTTCATATAAATCATTGGAAAACGCATTTTTCTATTTTATACTTGCAAAGGCAAATCGGTGGGTGATAAGTTCAAGGATGACCATTACAAAACAAGAGAACAAAGTTTAAGTAAGGCAAATATTAATGAGCAGAACAATGAGGAAGAAGCAACGACTTTACCTTCTGATGAAAACCCAGAGATCGATAATGACGAAGAAACTACGCCAGTCATGGTGATAACTACTCCAAAGCCTTTGAAAAGGAGGATACCATCAAGGAAACGGACGACTACAACGACGACTACAACTACGACTACTGAATCGAACGATGACGAATCAGTAACTGCTTCTCCAGAAGAGAGTGAAGAAGTAAAAGAAGACGAAAAGGAAGAAGAACCAGAAGAAGAACAGGAAGAACTAGAAAAAGAACAAGAAGAGCAAGAAGCTCCAACAGTAAAACCAATAATGCCTCTTAGATCAAAGCCAAAGAATCAAAAAAAAGTTAAACCAGCCACTGCGGCACCTTCCATATCAGATAGAATAAATGCAGAAGAAGAAGAAACACCATCTACTAGTGAACCATATTTTCCCAAACAGCCAGCCACGAATCTTCTTCCGCCGTTGCCTGATAGTTACTTTCCACAAAATTTTGTCGACTTCATGATCCCAACACAATCTATCGCACCCTGGGGCTTCAATCCTATGTATGCATCTTTTCCTACAGCCTACGATTATCCCCGTCCTAGCGGTCCAGCTTTCAGTGATTCCAAAGTTGGTAAAGGAAGTGGTAACGTAGCAGTTGGCAATGGCTTTGCCAGTGCTAGCGCTAGCGCTAGCGCTAGTGGAAGCGGATCAGGTGGTACGGTTTCCACTTCAACTTCTCCTGGTAATGGATATGCACCAAATTCATTCAGTATGCATAGAGGTTCAATCCCAACTGGTGGAAATCATCCAAATTCAGGCTCATTTGTTAGCATTCGCGGTTCCTTCCCATCTTCCGATGAAGACTCCGTGGCAATAGAAGTAAATGGTCCTGTATCAACAGGTAGGGGGATAAATGACGTGAGAAGATGAGAAAATTTTAGAAGAATATTGCAGCTTATGTATTTTCTGCTGGAGCAAGAGGAAAAAATTTATGGGATTCTAGTGTAAACGACGCTTAATTCTAATTTTTATTCATATTCTTTTAATTTTCATGTTTATACTTTTGAGTGGTTTTGCATCCTTAAGCCACTATAATTATAATACACGGATAAAAAGAAATCTTTTTTATGTTCGCTTACAAGGACTATAATTAGTCTATTATTATTCCAGAATATTCTAATCTAACAATAAACAAGTGACGCTTAAATCATTATATATATTAATATATAATGTCACCAGCTGTAATATAATGCTATCAATGTACTAAAACTAAGTCATGAGTGAATTAAAAAAAAATTTGTTGAAGTTACCTGAAATTCAGATACAACAACCCGTCTTAAATTAAACTGAATAATTAAACTGATTCTGAATTTAAATACATGAGTTTGCTCATGATTTTAAGTTTTATCTTGCAAATTATGTAAATGTATAACTTGCTCTGTAACTAATATTTAAAAAGAACAAATCTAACATTCGACTCGAACAAAAAATCTTTACATTATTTTGTTTATAATGTTAAAATCACTTTGCTATCATTACTTAATTGTGATTAATCTATATAAAGATTAAAAAAATTGTAAATAATTTGTCTTATCCAGCAAAAACTTTGTGTACATAATGAAAAGTATCGCAATTCATACTCGAGCGTATTTAAAACATATTTGTTTATTCCCTAGGTGATTCATCTTATGAACCGACTTATGATGGTAGTGGACCCAACTATGCAGCAACTGGTTCATATGCACCTAATTCGTATTCAAACAATGCTCCGAATTATGGAAACTACGCAAATCCTGGAGATTTACAGTCATTCTTCCAACAGTATTTCGCAGCCCTTCAGGCCCAACAACAGGCATTCCAGCAACAATTGCAAGCTCAAATAGATGCCCAAAGACAAGCGTGAGTGACGCATTTTCCATTGAAAGAAATAATAAACATATATAACGATAAAAATAATATAAAACGATAAGTTTTCAAAACTTTTTTCTAACTAGAAATAACGTTTTTTGTAATATATGTTTTTGACATTAGATTTTATTTTTTTTTTTAATCGTTTTTCTAAGAGTTTATAATAGCCTATTCTTTAACATACAAATAGGTGTTATAATGCAAGAAAAAAGAATTGCAATACGTTACTATTAAAATTAAAATATATTTAAAACAAATTATAAATTTAAAGTTTTATAATTTAAATATAATATCGATGTGTTTTATTATTAATTTTTGATAGTAATCTTTCCTGTCTAAGTATTATAATTTCACATTATTTTACATAGAAGTGAACGCTAATATTTTTTCCTTTTCAAAGTAATGGCGCTTTTGCTTCGTCCAGTGCCTTTATCACGAACGATCAAGGAATGGTTGATCCTAAATCTCGAGTTTATGCGAACACTAATACCTCGCCGAATTACGTATCTTCCTCTAGTTCTATCAACTCTCACTCTGGTTTCCAAAATTCTAGAAATTCTGATTCTGTTTTTTCTTCCACAAACAATAAGAATTTCAATAGGTGATGGATATATTTCAAATCTTTAAAATCCATACCATCTATTCCATTGAATAACAAGTCACGATAAACCGAAAATCATAACCCATGCTAATTGTACAAAATATAATTTGTGTTCTTTTAAATATCATTTTCAACTGCAATGATGTTTAATATTCGAAATAGAATCAATTTCTTTATTTTTATATATTATGAGAAATTTTGATAGACTCGGAAAATAAAATCACGTTTATTTATTCAATGTTAAAAGATTGCACACGTAAAACTGTATGTAATACTGTCCTAACAAACATGATATACACGTCAAGTTAACATAAAATCACTGATAAATCATTACTTGCGATATTTAAAAAATACAATTTACTCGTATTTATCATTTTGGCTTAGAGAAAAAAATTTTAATTTTTACTTTAACAGAATGTGGGAGCAGAGTAATCAGGTGGACAGTAATTTTGGTGCTTACGGCAGTCCTCATTCTACCGGACCCCAAAGTGCATACGCAGGTGCAAGTCTCGGACCTAATGGTGGTTTCCAAGCAGCTCACATAAGCCCGGTAATATATATTTTCATCAAAACATTTAAAATTATTCTTCTAACGTTCGTAACAGTTTTCTTTTTTACGATGTACAACGTAATCAGTGTTTATTTATTTTGTGTCGTTCATTTTATATTTATCACTAAAAATAATATTTAAAGCCTTTGGAAAAATATTGAACAATATAAAAAAACTAAAGACAAAGCTTAAAATTGGTTATGAATAAACCAGTATGATACCACTTACAACAAAATAGTTATGTACAGCGTGAGAAAGTTTAAAGTCGTGCCTGAACATATTTTTTACAAAAATCTAATTAAATAACATCTTTCTTGATAAGAGATAAAAGATGACATACTTACAGAAGTCAAATTTAAAAGAAAAATCTTGATATAATTAACTTTCGTATTTTTATAAGCCACACCTTATGCGAAAACTAAGAAATATATCTTACGGAATACATAAAAAAAGAAGTGTCGAAACTTGGCACGTGTACATCAAGAGCGAAAGTCACAAATTACAGATTATTTTTATTAAGCTGAAACTTTTGTTCCTCAGGCTGCACCTGGAATTTTCTCGCGTTTCGCAGAGGACGTCCCGGCCCCATCGGGCGGCCATGTCGGCATCTTCACCAGCTCGAGCTCCAGTTCGTCTACTGGTCCCGATGGCAAGCCGATCTCTCACAAGTCAGCGACCATTGGAATTAACGACAATGGCAAAGTTTCCTACAAGACCGTCCACGACCCCTAAACGAGGGCATAAACTACTACATTTAAGTTCTAACTTATATAGAGTAGGTGTGGATGAGTTGCTCTCGCACGCCGAGAGTGGTTATATACGCTTATAATTATTGAATAAAAAAAATACCTTTCTTTTATGTATAAAATGTAATTTTCAATGTTTATTTCACCTCCTGGATGGAAATTTTTTTGCGCAATTTGTCATTTTCTTCGATCATGCGCTGTAACATTTGTAACTTAGATGAAACTTTTGTTGAGAAGTTTTCCGATGTGAACTTTATCGCCGCTATCTGTTGGAATGAATAAAATTATTAAATTTTATTTTATTTTTAATTCTAAAAATTTTTATACTTTTTCAGTACATTGTATGTAATATACATATGAGCGATTAGCTTTAATAATGATATCATTGGACACAATCGAAAAGTTTTTCTGTAAATTATGATTACCTTCGAAGTAATAAACCTTTTTAAGTAAAATGTTTCTGTTATAAATACGCTTTAAAAGGGTTAATTTATATCGAACAACTAACCCTTATTGCAACGTTAATTGAAATGTATCATAGAGTTATTTGTTACGAATGGAAAGAAATCTATATAAGATTATTGAAATAAATTAGAATTCTTAAAACGCGTGTATTTGAAATATAAGACAAATTGAACAGTATTTTCATTCCATAATATATTCATATATAATAAATTAAATATTTCACGATAAAATATTAAAATTTTACGAAGCTAAGACGTACATGGAAAATATTTCTTGAAAAAATCTAAACAAAAACAAAAACAATGGAAATATAAATTGCAAATTATGACATTACTAACAATATTTCATACGAGATTAAATCGTGTATGCCCGAACGTTATGCATACAAAATTCATAATTGATAAGGAAAAAATGAAAAGATAAGAGTTTGACGTACTCGCAGCGGATTGTCGGTGAAGTGCATCAGTGGAGACATTCGCCAACTGAGGAGATGCTGCAACAAGCTGCGTTCTTCGTGATTATCAACCCGATCAGTCGCTTCGTCATCAAATTGAAGTTCACTTTCACTCCTTGAAGAAAATGGGTCCGGGTTCTCGATGATTGTCCTAGTCGTCATCGTCGTCGTCGTCGTCGTCGTTGTCGTCGCTGGTGGCAAAGTGAATTCATCGTCCTCATTCTGAACAAGGAAAGCAATTACTCTAAACCTTGTCAGCGATTTTATGACAGAAGTTTTATTGATAAAACCCTGATGTCTCAAAATGTTTAATACTTAAATATTGTTAAATTTTCTTTATTTGTAATATGTTAAAAAGTAATACTTTTATTGCTTCTAAAGAAATTTTAAATGATATTATCAATTTGTCTACTTATACAGAGAAATATTAATATATATATATTTAAATATTTATACGAGAAAAAAATCTTTTGTGAATAAAAAGCAATTATGTTAGAGTAAAATTTTCGTTAGATTGATAAATTAAATGCCTTGTGTTTTCTTACTTTATTCGTTGTTTTTTTTTCAATTTTAAATAAACTCGAAAAGCAAATAATAATCACGAGATTATAACATCAAGTCAAGGCAAATATTTGAATGATTATATATCACTTATCCTTCTTTGATTTCAATTTTTAAAACCATATTTTTAATATTATATTAAATATTCGTTCTTATCTATAGTATTGTCAATACCGCATGGTATTAGATTATCTTTCTCTACGTATGAAAAAATTATAATCCTTGTCATTTCAAGTGCAATATTTCAGTATTAATACATAGTTTTTTTCTTTAAAAATAATGTTTTTAATATTTAAAACATATATTATGAAATAAAATTTTTAATTAAAACGTTGTTTAAGTGTCCTAAATTTTCATATACAAATTTATACTTTTTAATTGCAAAGGTAAAAATTGTATTAATTTTCTTCATAACATACTAAAAATTGAAAAAATTAAAAAACTATTATTATTCTTCAAAACAAATTATTATTATTGGAATGAAGATTTTAATTCATTTAGTATAAATCGTTATTAAACTTTATAAATTATTAAAAATATTGGTCAGTGAATTAATAAGTTAAATAGATACCATTCTTTTAATAAATTTGTAAATGAAACTGTAACATTAAAGTACTATTATTTTACTATTTCTAATATTAATATACCATAAAAAAGATGTTTTTAACTATTTTAAATTAATTTTTTAACTTGATAAATTACATTTAAGTTTTTCTTATTATTTACTTTATAATTTAAGCTTTAATTTTTATTAAACTTACAGTTGAAAATGGTTCTAAATCCATTAATTTGTTTGAGCTTGAATAAGTACTTGAGTCAGTAATTATATCCAAATCATCCTCTTCGACAGTTGACATTATTTCGACACTTAAAGCGAAATTAAATTTTGCAAAAAAAACAAAAATCAAAATAAGTATTAAATACATTATTGGCAACTATAAGCTATATTTTCTAAATACAAAATCAATTTGGATCTGATTCGGAGGCAAAACAAAACTGAAGTTGATTTTGAAGATGATTGAAGTTTTATATGAACACGATTTGAAATGAAATATTCATGACAAAATGTTTCGCGTCTTACATGCAATTCAAATTAATGTTCTATCGTGATGGTAACGATGGTCATGATATTTTAGTAATTTAAATTTCATGTTCGATAAAATTGCAATACAGCCTTCAAGGCGAATGAAAAAATTATGCAACCGTCCTTAATCAAATTGTACAATTGGTAAACACAACTTATCTTTATTAAAACTTATGAGTCATAATAATGTCATAATTATTGTTCTCATAAATGTATCTATCAATTTTATTAGATTACTGCCCTAGAACTATTAACCCACAAATCTTTCCAAGTCAAAACATCATTAATTTGAACTAAATTATTAAATTAATGAAAAAATGTATGTTTATGTTTTTAAATCTAATATTATATTTATTTTTATTTAAGACGTAAAAATGAAGAAATATATTTTATGATATATATATATATATATGATTTATAAGATGATAATGCTAAAAAAAATAATTGATAAAGTCTTAATTCGTATAATCAAATATTTAAATTGAATATATTTTACGTATAAAATAACGACGACGTTATAATATTCTTATTCTATTTCATAATTTTCTTTTACATGATATGGGATAAAACTCTATCTATTAATAGTTAAATAATTCGTAATAAATCAAAAATTAAAGAATTAGAATTAAAATGTTTCCTTCATCTATAAAAAAGTACTCTACTATTTATTGATCGAAAAAAATGGAAATTGAAATAAATGAAATAATTTACTCAACCGCTTAATTGTAATCGATAATTATTAATCTATTTTATTATAAATTGTGCAGAAAACTAAACGAAAAATAATTATATAACATTATAAAAAAACTTAATTTCTTGGGTAAAAAAGAATTTTATAACATTACAAGAATTCTGCTGCGTTAATTTTACGAGTGTGCAAAAAAAAATGAAAAAAAAAACTTCTAGATATTTCATTAATCGAACTGTATTAAAAATATTTAAAATTTTGAATAACCAAGAATAACTTCTTGTATAGTCACTCAAACCTCCAATCAAGTCTTAATATAATAATTCATTTAAGTGTCGAAAATGAAATGTTGATCAATTTGAAATTCATCAAGCAATAGACTACCTAATGACGGGCTGCGAAACACTTAATCTCTTTAATACCCCTCGTGAGCTACACTACCATCCCCGATTCAAAGCCAACGCGCATCTGCGGCAGACCAAATTTCATACCTCCTGCTGTGTGCCGCGAAGCTCGTAAATTCATAATACACATGCCTGAAATAATAGAAAGAGCGAGCAAGTACTACTCGTCCAAAGAAGCGAGACTGGGGCAAATGGAAAAGTGCATCAAATCGTCTTGTCGATCGAAGCGGCTCAAACGTAAAACAGTAAACACGCGAATGACTTGCCCTCGTCTAACACCGAATTCCCAGCGCCTGGGCCTTTATACGAGGTGAGACTATGCGAGTCGGAACGCACGAGGGCGTCGTTACGTGCCCTAAAGTGGACGATGAATAACTTCCCGACGCAAGGGGTCAAGCATTTAGGGGATACAGTGCCTCGCTCTAGCTTACTTTTACTAAGCCCCTTATTGCTCATTCAATAAGGTCTTCGTTGATCCCATGCTGTGCGTTTTTCTATTTCATCGCGATTGAGCCTGTTGTACCTACTGTACTAAAAGCTTACCGTAAATACGGTTTATGTAGGTACTGTAACATCATTTACAAAATTCATCTGTAGCCGAAATTTCCGCAGATACGTCGAAAGAGAGCTTTTTCACAGGAGGGATAATTACTTAGCATTGTTGAGCCTGATTTAAAAATTGAAAACACACCTGTAAGCGCGTGCTAGCATTATGATGATATAGTAATGTAATTCCAAACTGAAATTTAAACCTAAAATAAACTTGTAGACATCTTTTTCATATCGGTTCCCATGCAGCCAACTCTACGTCGAGGATAGAACAATTGTACTAAGAAAAAGTGTCTGTTACTTTTTAATTTTATCTAAACGTAAAAATGAGAGTAGCACAGTTGAAACATTTCATTAGCAATAGTTCCTTGAGAGATTAATTTTGTACAATTAATGGTGTATGCAAGGAGGAATTAAAAAAAATGCAGAAACTGTAATGGATTTCAATATTATTTTTATTTCAACATTAATGTTAAATTCGAATAGCTTAATATTATAATAAAAAAGAAAAGAGCAGAAATGTATAAATACAGAAAAAATTACATTGGGTTTTTTTTGTTATTACTTTGGTAACCTCTTAAAATTCCATTATAAAAAGATATTTTATTTAAAATAAAGGCTTAAAAAGTATTTAATAGTTTCTGCTTTTTTAAAATACAATATGTGAGTCTTTAAAATAAAAATAGAAAATCAATGCTAAAAATTTCAAAATAGTATTTAAAGAAACATTTAAAACATAACAGAATTATGAAAGCCGCAAAACTCATAATATTACACGTGAATGAATTAAAAAATCATTCATTTGTTTTAATATTATATAGGAAATTCAATTATACGCATAAAGTCGAACCGGATATGTAATTATATTTAACAAATAAAGAATAAGATGTTATTGTAAATACTGAAAAGCAAAATATCTTTAAATAAAGAAAAATATTAATGAAAAAATTGGATTCAATAAATCAATAAGAGCGTTTTTAATTTATTTGTACAACAAATAATAATCTCTAGTATTATTGATACGATAAACTTTCGAGTGTCAATACTTGACAATACATTATCACACAATATAAAACTTGAATATATTTACTGTTTGCTAATATTAAACAAGAAAAGAAGAATAATACTTTTAAGCATATGTTTATTATTTATAAGATTACTTAGTATTTTTAAGAATAATATATAATAATAGATAATGTATTATATATTTTTACTGTATTAATAATAATATAAAAAGATATTATATTTGATTTGTAAAATTATATAAAATTAAGAAAAATAGCTCTGTGTGAATAAAAAGAATTACTTCTTAATGTATCCGAGAATGTAAGAAAAATCAAAATATAAAAAACGTTTCTAATCTATTATAAATCCTGGATTAACCTTTTTTTTAAATATTATAAAATTTTATTAATTGTTCAAATTACTTGATAAATGTGATAGCTTGATACAAATCTTTAAGATATCTGTAAAGTTAAAAAATCTCAAGCAACCTTTTTTTACAACAAGTTAATTTTTTAATTATTAGTTAATATGAAGAGTCACAACGTGTATTCAAAATTACATGTAAAACATAGTTTATACATTGATGTTGTTATTATTATTATTGTTATTATTATTATTACGATAAAAATTATATATTTATTTTATTAAACAAAAAGATGAGCGATAGTTGGAATCTGTTCTAAAATTTATTCAATTCTAATTATAATCTCAATGACGAAAAGGTTTAGAGTTTGTTAAAACATAAATTATCTAGTATTTTGTATTTATTTTATATTTTTATTATTATTACTATTTTAAATATATTTATTCTTTGAATTTTATTTAATTGAATCTAATTGTATTAATTTAAATATAACAATTTAATAACAATTTTATTCTTGAATAATAATATTGTTATTCTTATTTATATTAATAACTAACTAAGCATATTTTTATTTTAATATTCATTGTCTTATTTTTAAAAATATAACATGCATCTTTTATTTTAATTTTTTCTGACTACAATTTACTTTTAAAATAGACTGTACAGAAAATATGTAATTTTAATATAAAAAGACCCCTGCAGTGATAATATTCTTCAGAAAGATTGTAATTCTCATTTTTTCCTTCTATATTTTTTTGATAATATAATGATTTATTACGTAAAGATTTATAATTGAAAATAATATATAATGAAAATAAGAAGCCACTTATTATTATTAGCTTATTAATAATTCTAAAATAATATCATATAGATTTTTAATATAGATTTTATTTGAACAATCAAATGCGATAATTTTCTAAGATCTTTTGTTTAGCAATTTTAATTAAATTTTAAAAATAATTATTTTAGTATCATTGGAAGAATTTCGATTTTTAGGTAACTTTATTATACAATTTAATATTTATGTAAGAAAGTCACAGGTCTTTAGTCTTAAATCATTCAATACAAATGTGAATAAATAATTACTATTTATGATTCCTTGAAGTTTGGCTTAACTGATAACAAGAATGCCATATATTCTAAGAAATTTTAAATATCAAACAAAAAACTATAATTACGAGACATTTTTTACAGAATCATCGTCATTATTATAATGTTATTATTAAGATACTATTATTTTAATCTAAGTATTATCCTCTCACAATTAGTTTAATTTAAAGTATATTTTACTTTTTCATTTAATATTCGATATTTTTTATTCGATATGCATATACTTCTGTTTTACATATTTATAATAATTTATTTATGGACAGCAATATTTTATGAAATATAATTTGTATAAATTTTTTCATTACGTTTTTAACAACTTAATGAATATTTATGTAAGTATTTTTATAAACGAATAAAATTTTTTTTTAGTACTTTGCTTAAATTTATGTTCTCATTTAGTACAAGCGCTCGCTTATTTGCAGATTCTTAGTTTATAAAGCGCAAATTCCTAAAGCATATGACGTTTAGAATTTTATACTGCGATTACTTGGGCGCGAACTTTTAAGTACTTTCTTTTTAATCTTATACGCGTTATTTATAGTGTGTTTTTAAAAGTTGTTTAAAAACTCTTGAAAGCTAGTTTAATATTAGAAAAAGTTAGAAAGTTCACAAGGGAGCCTTGAATCTTTAAAAAAAATTGTTTGCATAATTCAAGTCTTGTTAAAGTTCGATAAATTTGCTGATAATATTATCCAAAAACTAATAATAAATATATTCCAGAATATAATTATATCGGTAAATTATTGAATAACAAGATTGAATAGATAAAGTAGAAAAATTCCTGGGTAAGGATGTGTTGCACAAGACTTTTATGTTTTTTATCTTCATCGATCAATTACTAGACACGTATATTAAACATAAACAAATACCTCGATATTATAAATTAAACTGTCTATATTCTAATGCCGCTGGCTGCACGAGGAATTGCGCAAATGAGTAAATAGAATAATGTCATTCAATAATAATCTCTTTATTATGCCTTATTTATTGAAGAAAAATAATGCTGAGTTCGATTAGTAGACAGAGCGGCATGATTTTCCATATCAGTTTGTGATGTACGAATTACTACTTCTAAGTGCGCGACATGCTCTTAATGCATATCAATGACCTGAAAACAAAAAACTAAGTCGATACCTAAGATGCATCTTGACTGTACATTCTCTGCATTTCTCCTTCTAAATGAAATCAGCCTCCGAAGAAAAAGAACAGCGCCCTTCGAGTATTTGTATCTGAACGCAAATCGCAGCTCAGTTGCCGTGTATTTTCTTCGTAGTCGGAAGTTGACGGCCAAAGCAAACAAATAGGCGGGCAAAGGTAAATGAGAAAAAGGAACCCTAGAGCGTGTGACGAAAGGAAATCGAAACCGGTAGGTTCGACGGGCACCAGAGGGAGTGCAATCTTCTTGAACCGGCGTCAGCAAGGCCTCGGGATGCAAATGAGTCGAGCTGCAGCATCGAGCTGCACTTCTCCGCTTGACACGCACGTTCGGTCGGTAGGACGCGTGGCGAGACCCTTGTATAAGCTTTATTTCCATTTCACACTTGCACGCGAGCGGCCCTGCGAGTCGACTTGTTAATGTGCTAACGGTTTAATTGGATTTTTGCCATTGTGCGCTCTCGGATCGAAGGGATGTAGATGTGAATTTTAATTACACCCGTTTTTGCTCGCTTCGTGGAAAATCCGAGCTTTTTTATGCGAATCGAATCGGGAAAGCAGATGGATGCTTGCACCTATCGAACGCTAAAATTTTACGATTTCTCTATTAAGATGAGTGATGTTATCGCAGTTTTGAAGTATTACGTGGCAACTGAATACGCACTAGAGTGATAAAAAAAATTTTGAAAAATGACAAATTGGAAAAATATTTATCCGATAAAGTTGATTGGTAATGTTTATTCTCTTTTTAAAAAGAAGACAATTGTCACTTGATGTGCTGAGCTAGTTTTGATTAGAGTGTAGTTGTAAATATGTAGCTACTGAAATACTGTAAAACTAGTTATCAAAAATCAAGCTATTATTTTCTTATATTTTTCTACTGATAAATAATTTTTTATGTCAGACGTATAGAAATTAAGATGAATATACAACATTAAATATATATGCATGTGTGTATATTGCAGTATATCATTAGAGACTTGTATATTATGAAGCAAAACTCAAGTATATAGGTATTCACTTCACCAAAGTATTTTATCAACAATTAATGTTGTATAATATGAATGTCATTTTAAATTATTTAACGCTTAAATATGAACAATTATCGAAGTTCAACAATAAATTTTATCTTATTTACTTGAAAATCAACAATATTTCTAATTTTGTTTAATGTTTTAAAACATAGATAAAAAAATTATAAGCTACTACGGATCATTTATAAATAATCAAGTAATCAAACTTAAAAATTATTCACAATGGAAAATAATGGAAGGTAATAATAATTTAGTTACAGATTATTATAATAGCGCCTTTAAAATTCAATGGTTTTTTTCAAATTTCGTTTGTCTTTTCTTTCGTAATACCTTATATTATACGCTATTGGTACTGCATGTAATTTCTTCTGAAGGTAACACTTATAGCATAAGCTATTGTCTGATTTCCAAGGTCAGTGTCAATATAAATATTGTATGCAATTTAAATAAATTCTTTCAATCGCAAAAATAATAAAGCTAATTACATATACAATTATAAAATACTAAAAACAGTAATAAAATCAAAATTTTATTTAACTAATCCAAACCGTTAGAACATTCGTCAAAACTTGAAAAATTTGTAAATTTAGCAAGTGTGAAAGATGTAATAATTTAAATTCAAAAACTGCAAAAAATACAAATATTGAAGGAGCAGGATCCACGGCAATCGATTTAATAGCAATTATGTGCTACTCTGAAAAGGTTCGCGCGAAAAAGTTAGTTTTTCAAGGATTGAAAAACTCCCCCTCGATTGAGCTAACGTTCTGTATCAATCATTTTTAGAAATTAGAAAATAAAAAAAGAAGTTGAATCCCGCCTGAATCTCACGTGCGGTGAAAAGCCACCATTCTTTGTGCCTATTGTAAGAAAAAAGCATGGTTATTGTGCGATGAGGGGAGGGGGTCTCGAACGGGACGAGCTGCACGGGCAAAAAGAGGAAGAGTTCTCCTCGACTAATGATTCGTGACGAACGATATCTTTCCCGTCGCTCGTGTTTCTCTGTCCTTTAT
This sequence comes from Platyscapa corneri, assembly GCA_018907185.1. Classification (NCBI taxonomy): domain Eukaryota; kingdom Metazoa; phylum Arthropoda; class Insecta; order Hymenoptera; family Agaonidae; genus Platyscapa; species Platyscapa corneri. Next base: position 2,818,911 of record JACCHW010000017.1, read on the forward strand.
CACTTCCGAGCAGCCCGTCCTTTATTTTCTGTTTGCCTCACCATTCGATGATCCATCTTCTAATGTATGACTCTTGTCGCTAATATATATTCCGCGCCTCGGGTCCTCGTTCGTGCGTTGGACCGCGCATGACTGAATACCGGCGGTCTTCCTACGGCATTTCAAGAATTCCCCGTGAGCTGCAAGACGTCTCATTCTTGACAATCCAACGCCAACGTAATGTGAAAGTGACGATGATGATAGCAAATGCGTTCCTCGACTATTTATTTGCAGCTTTTTCCATTTATTTGCCGCTGCTACGCCAAACTATGTTAAGCATTTATACTTCTTTGATTGCTCTCGTATTAAAAATTCAAACTAAATTGTTCGACGCCGTTTTTCAACTCAAACTTAATCGCGCAATATAGACTCTTAATCGGACTTTCCATGTAATCTAATAAGCATAATTCGAAACGATTGAATTTCTAAACTTAATTATTTCGATTTAATCACGCTCGCATCCTCGGAATGTGCGCGATTAACAAGCGTGGCAAGTGGATGAAAAACCGCGATTATCAATACAGTGCAGTATGTAAAATAATGTAGAAAATTAAACCAAGAAAATAGCAGATTCAGAAACGTTGAACTACCCGGGCGTCGCAACGGAACGGGTTGGGGCAGCACAATTGTTAATAGCAATCAGCCATTCGGCGGTGGTCGCGGCATACAATAACAAATAGACGTCCGAGTGTGAATTCCCGGGCTGAAAATAGCCGGCGTTTCAAAAATATTGGCTATCTAAACGGTCGCGGTTCTTTATCTTCCTTGCATTCGGTTTGGCTTCACTTTGGCGCGCGCGGCTCGCCCGCGAGATAAAAAAAGGCGAGCAAACAAAACACGGGGAGCACTTCCGCTCATTCGAGTAATGCAGTCTAATTGGATGGCGCTCGTCGCGCTCGCGTGCAGCTCAAAGTCACTAAGGCGAGGAGGCGCGGGCGCACGCGTGTCTCCGGCTATCCGATTTCACGTGGGGTGGCTCGTTAGTCATTTCAAACAAGACGTCGTCGCGTTGCCCATTAATTTTGTCAGGCCTCTCGTTTGACAGACGACTTCGGGGAAAGTCGAAACATGCCTCTGCGCACTCCTTTCCCCGTTTCGCCAGCGTCACGTGTGTGCGCGAGAACGCTTTTGGAACGCGGAGGAAGTGAGATTTGTCGAAAAGGGCGCGCTGGGAGTGGGAGGGTAGGGTTTCAAGGTAATTACGGGGTTCGCAAGCATAACTCCAGCAGATTATTCGCTCAATATATTTTATTCATCTATGTACAGGCGTTTATTATTAGACACTAGCTCCTGGCTATTTACATGTAATCGGATGTACAGGGCGAAAGATGTGGCTCAGGTAATCTCCATGTCGAAGACGCGATCGCAACGCCGAGACTGAAATATAAGCGCTTCGTGACATGCGATTCGTACGACTTCTTGCTTCAAACTAGACTGATTATTTTGCTTTCGAGATTAATGCTTTTTACTTCAGGTGTTTAGTTTAAAATAGTGAAGAGTCCTCGCATACATTTAAGAACGAAATTCGAATAATTAAGTAAATGACTATTATACGCATCATTTCCTTTCTGCCTAAATCGAATGGAGATCGTGATTGCTTTCGCTGCTCGATGTGCAGCAAGACTGCGGCGATTACTCCTTATCTACGTATATACAAAAATACAAAAGAAAGTGTTTGCACATACAAGTCAAAAAAACATGTATGGGTGTAAATAGTATTTAACAAAATGAATGTTGTTCGTTAGATGAGATCAACGCTTTCGGAAAACATTTCGATCGTTTCGCCAATTTCAACAAAATTAAAATATCCAAGTAAAAATAAAGAATCTTAAACGTAAAAAGTTCTTAATCTGGTAAATAAGTCAAAGTACTAATATTTACAAGTTTGAGGTAAATTACACGCGTAGACGTGACGATCTCGTTTGAAAATTCTCAAGAGATAATCGTGCAATCGATTAAAATGAGAAAAATTAAAATCACCGTCGCCTTAATGTTCAATGACTGAAAATTATGCGGATTTTAATTTAATTCTACCAAGTGACGTGAATGGGGTACAATATCTTGAATCTATTAAGTATTTTTCAATCATTCAGCGAATCTCGATCTACTTTATAACTCTCTTAATATACTCTTCTTTAAGCTCTTCTTTTACTTTTATACTTAAAATTATTCAAGAATGTCAAGATTCTTTTAGCTATCGGATCACTCATTGTTAAAAGGGCACAAGACTTATTTATAAATTATCAACATACTATATAACATCTTTTACTAAGTAGATTACTTTGATTTTAAAGATTATTAGAGCAAAGAACATACGCCGTTCTGTCTAAACTATTATTCAACAACAATATCAATACAACTAGATTCAGTGTGCCAATAAGTATTCGCGTTTCATACATATTTCATAAATCGATACAGAGTAAAGACATTAAAAACCTTTAAATTAAAAAGCAGCTTAAATTACGTACAAAACCAAAATCGATAAATTGTAAATTCAATTTAAATAATCGCTCCCTACGCATAATATAAGCATACAGTCGTCAAGTGACATTGTAGCTACAATCAAAATGCGACAGGCACCACGTCGTGTAAAAATAAAGATACCCAATTGGGCGTCGAATAATCCAAAATGCTGCTCCAAAAAAACGAGCATTTACAAGTAAGTGTTAGAATCAATTTTCACCGATGAAACATTTAAAAAACACCTCGACGAATCGTTGAAACGCGATACCGTAACAGGAGGCTCTCACTCGATATTCCTTCCCTGTTCGCAGCTGAGCACTGAATCCGTCGAACGCGGCCCAATCAACAAAAAGCAACCCTACGACTACCGCTACATCTGAAAAGCGCCTCTCTAAACGTATTTGGTGAGCTGGGTGTGAAACTCCTGCAGGCAGACGATGAGCTGGCTGAAGGTCGGCCGCTCGTCGGGAGACATGGCCCAGCAGTAAGCCATCACCGCGAATAGCTCGTCCGGACAGTTGACCGGCTGGGCCAGCCTGTAGCCGTCCCGCAGGTAGGACGCCATCTCGAAGGGGTCGACCTCTACGTAAGGCTGCTGCGCGAGCGTCGTCAGCTCCCACAGGAGTACGCCAAACGCCCACTGAAAAAGGATTACAAACTTTCATGTACTGTGCGCGCGCGACGAATCGATAGATTTTTATTTGCTTATTCGATGATTCTTGAATGCGTTCACTATTTCATGATACATTCCCGCATTAAAACTAGTAGCTGTATTTTTGTAAGAGAGAAACTATTTTTTACACAAATCCGACAGTTTTTAAATAATTAAATTCATACATTACTTAAATATTTTTAAAGAAATTTAATTTTACCATTTGCCCAATTTTCCCGTCGATGAATATTTTTATTTGTACTTTATAAAGTTACTTATAAATTAGAAATCGAATTTTTAACAAAATATGAAAAACATAATTTTGTTCAATTTCTTTAATGTACTTAACATTAATTAAAGTTCTTTCGTGGATTTTCAATGTTTTTCATCTTTTTAAAGTATAACCACTTTTTTTGCTTTCGTAATATATAATTCCAAGATTAAAATGTGCATTTGCAAACAGGTGATGTATCATACGTATATATATAGCGCTTTACAAGTGATAAATCTCATTTAAGCAAATTCATTACTCAAGCAAAATGTATAATTAAAATAGGTGATGGTAATACCACATTCGGTAATATTTGGTTGGTAGATAAATGAAAAAAGTTTATAATCGATGTTAATTTTTTTAATCAATCTTATCGTATGAGAAAACTTATCACCAACACGACACAAACAAAAGTTTAATACTCGTTTAAATTTTTCAGAGACAGAGAAGTGCTCGATAATATTCTACTTACCACGTCCGAGGCCGTACTAAATGATTTGCTCAGAAGACTCTCAATCGCCAGCCATTTGATTGGCCGGTTCTCGTTATCGCCCAGACAGTAGTAATCTTGTGGAAAGAGATCGCGCACTAATGCGTTATCGGTGATTTGTACGCGGAGATCATCATCGACTCTGCAATTTCATCGAGAGATAAAAAATGTACTCAGGTCATATTTAACGGATAAAAATAAAAAATCAAGAATTGACCGTTCCCGATATTTCATGGTTTTCCTTCGCAATCTTATTATATTGTCCTAATAGTTTTATTGACAATTATGTAAATCGTTCAATAATATATCTACAAAAAAACTTGATATTTATCTATTTAAATTTAGATTACTCATTAGCCTGTACAAGTATTTTCAGTATGACACATATTGATGTAAAACTGCTACCTTTAAAATTATATACCTGAAATCTAATTTTACTTCTTTAAAAAAAAAATTTTAATAAAACTATTCCAATTAAAGACCTTACATAATCGCTGTGAAATTTTCGCTTAATCGAGCGTACTTAATAAAAAAGAAAATCGTGCAGATCTTTGCAACCTACGGGTCGAAGGTTATTACTCGTAAGAATTTATTGGTGCACCTCTTGAGAAAATGAGTGCTGGCTTTATTACAGTTATTATCAACTCTTAAATGAAATGGAATTTAAATTGCAAGCCCCTAAACGTTATGAAAAAAATTAAACTACCGTTGAAAAAGTTAGAAGATGGTGGAGGACAAATGTAAGCTTAAGCGTACATGTTGCAAGTTTTACGGGAGAGGCTTCATTTACTCGTAAGCGCGAAAAATTAAATGGAAATATTCATTGTATATTAATAAAGCAGTGTGACGGAGTTTAAATTAAATTGGTAAGAAAATTAAAGAGACGCAGTGGAAACGTGAATTAAAATGCTGCGAAAATTAAAAATGTTGCAAGGGATTGCAACGCGAGTTTGTTGTCGAAAGGTCTTGTTTATAAATAGAGAACTTGGGACAAGCCTAATCTTCGATTAGGTTGATTCATGAATCAAATCTATCATTTAATTGGGGGCAGATTACGCTGACCACCGATGAGTATCAGCATAACTTCAACTAAACTTCCAAACAAAGGATAATTTGCATTTTCAAACGAATGAGCCGCGTAGTAAAGAACAGGCAAATACTCACACGCAATTCCTAGCAGCCAAGTCGCGGTGCACGAGTCGCTTGCGGTGGAGGTACTGCACACCCTTGGCAGCCTGCAGGGCCATCTCCACGACCTCCTGGGTGGTGAGCGCTCGCGGTGGGCCCTCACTGCTGAGCTTGCAACGCAGCAGGAACCTCTTCATGTTCCGGTAGCCGGTGTACGGATAAAGAAGGAAGGGTGCGCCGCGGTCCTCGATCGATACGCCAACAACCGGAAGCAGGGCCGGATGGCTGAGCCCGTACAGAGCTAGACCCTCGCGCAACAGCAACGCCATCTGCAATAAATCCAAGTGTCACGATTGTAAGATCGGCGTATTTATTTAGAAAGGCTTAAGCAGGCAGGCAGGCACTCGCGGTTCGCTCAGGCTCTTCCCGCATTTTGATGGAACACGCCCCGAGAGCTTAAGCTTCTGCGCGAAATTACTATGTTGAACGTCGGTAACGAACTCTTGAAATTTCTTGGAGCGAGATCTCAGTTTAACTAAGTAAAAGTAACTAAGTGGACTCGTAGCCCTCGTAATGTGAAGAATATTAGCTCGAGCGTGTCTGCACTTTGCTCTCAACGACTACTCGCTCTTCCTACGTTTCGAAACGCGAGTAAACTCACTCGGAAAAATTTATGGTGAACGTTCTATTAAAATAGCGAACCCGAAGCATAATTTGTATTCTATTTCTGCTTTCGTCATTATTCCGTTGAAATTTCGAAATATTCGTTCCATCGGAAATAGCGCTTTCTCAACTCCTTTTCTCACTTGGCTCGAACGTACATGGGCGGTTAAATGAAAATACGCTTAACAAAATCACGGAGATCCCTCAGGATAAGTTTAAAAAAAAATCTCACGCGCGTATAAATAAAAGGCTTGCGAGGGTTCAACCCGTTTCATTCGCTTCCGACTGCTTCCGAGCCCCTTTCACGCGTCCATCGAAACAAAGCGCTTTCATACATGCGCGCGCGCGCGCGCGTTGAGACCAACCTGGGCTTGACACGCGTGTTCTGCGGCCGTCTTGACAAGGACGTCCCTCGGCGCCGCGACGCCCTCCTCGTGGTAGCTGCCGCGGTAGACGCGGCCGAAAGTCCCCTCCATCTCGACGCTCAGCAAACGCACTCTACATCTGTAAAGTAAAACAAAAGAATGGACGCCGTTAGTCGTTTTTACTTGGTGTCAAGTAGCTTTGTCCTACATTATGTTTGAAATTTAATTATTTTTTAAAAGCAAGCGGAGAATCCGGTGCACTGCGCCGCTCGCAGTCTTAATATTTCAGCGAATATAATATATTTAATTCTAAAATATGATCTACGATTTCGTCACGAATATTGCGTAAACTACACAATATTGAAGCGTACGTCTTATAACGTTTATTACATTCAGATTTTTTCTCGGCGAAATTACGTGTTTTCTCATCTTGTTATAATCTTGGTAATAATGCTGTACTATCAATTCGTTTTTTTTTAATAAAATTCTTCAAGTTGTTCCAGGTGCAGCAAATTAAAATACTGCGCATGGATAATCATATTGAATTTACAAAAATTGAAGCAGTGCAACCGCAACTTTTTATGATAAACATTCTTTCATTTTAATTCTCTCTATGCAATAATCGAATGAATAAAAACATTATTATGAAAAATAACTCGATTATTATATAGGTAATAATTTATATATTTATTCGTGTGCTCGTAAACTATCCTTGAGAGACTCGCTTCAATTTTAAATATTATATTTTTATCGTTTTAAACAATCAAGATTTTATTAAGATCAGTAAGTAAATACATCGTCGTAACTACTAATCTATCCTTTTATTATATTTGTAATAAATCCATTGCGTAAAATTGAAAAAAACATTGTTTTATATAAATTTTATAAAATATTTTTTTATATCTTTTCATAACGTTCAAAAATCTGTGATCACTGAAGATTATCAATTTTGATATCTAATATTATTTTCATTGAAAGTGTATTTTTAAAATATCCGTCGTCTGTAACAAATATAATATTAATATATAAGAATATACCATGTAATTTTATTTTACTCCTTGGGAGAAGTTTCTGAAAACTACTTTAAACCGCAAACGTTGTCTTTTCTTTAATTGACTGAACTACAAAGTAAAAATATAACTAAAATTGACACGAAAAATGTTATTCGAAGTAAAATTTATGGATGCACTTCGCTTTGTAATTAGTTTTGACTTTGATCTTATCCGAGTAAAAAGGCACTTGTTTGCCTAAATAACGAAAATGTTGAAACAACTTTTACATTTAAAAATAAAAAAGTTTTTTCTCTTCCCTTTAGTTTTTTTCATTTACAGATTCTATTTTCTTTTCACTAAAAAGTATTAGCAATGAACTCAAAAGAGAAAGATGAGGTATGAACAAGTTGAAATCCATCATTGTCTTTTGAACTTTACTATCTTAACTTTTGCGTTTGTGAAAAAACAGTTTAAATTTCAATAAATCTAAAGAATTTTTATACGCCAATTGTAAAGGTAGGCAAAACTCGCTTTGTGTAATCGACAGCCCAACAAACGAAACGTCCTCCAAGTAGAATCCGTTACTTTGACCTTTCAATTTGTGTCGAAATTCACAAATATAACTTGCTTCAAAAGTAAAATTGTGTTGGAGTTCTCCGTAACTATGCGTTAACAATGCTACAACTAATATCATTTTCACGTATTTTATCACCACACTCGAGCAACAATTGTGACTATATTTTCTTTTTAAAATACAGGAATTCGCCATTCCATTGAATATCCATCCTTGAATATCGTAAGATAATTTAATTATATATGATAATTTTATTCTTAAATATTTCACTTATAAAAATCAATTTCCACGTAAAAAGAGTTTTAAAGCTAAATTACCGTACATCTTCCACGCACTTTAAATTTAACGTAAAAATTACTTGTTTTAGGAAAAAACTACATTACTTTAAGTGAAATATTTTAAATAGTATGTATTAACTCTTATATAATAATTAATGGAAAAATAAATTTGATGTGCAGTTTACAAGCAACTTTCATTTACTATTAATACAAAGCATTAAGGTTCCAAACTAAACAATCTTTAAACGTATAATAGAAAATATTAAAAGTTTCAATAGACAGCAATACATATTGCATTAATAACAAACGTAATATATCTAAATAAATTACACATCTAAATAAGAGGCCTTTGTACAAATTTTAAATTTTAACAAAATATAAATTTAAATTTTATAATACAACTATTACTTTACACGAACTTCGATATTAATGTTTTAAAACACTTTTGTATTAAAATCAATGAATAATGTAAAATTTGAATTACGTCTAATTGATATAATTGTACCGTTAGAACATTATGTGTTGTATAAACTTTTTTTATCAATAATATAATAGCAATAGTTAATATAAATTTAAACATTTACTTTATAGACATTGTGATCTGTATAACTTAATATTGCCTAAACCGATTGAATAAATCGTGTAATACTTTGTTATACTTCTCATTTTGATACGTTTCGGTAATTTTAAGCCTTAGAAAGTACATCAATGTGTAAATGAGATTAGAAACTGTGTACCTTGTATAATATTCTTTATAAGTATGTAAATAGTATTAACTATTAATTAAATAAATACATTCTAAAAATTTTACTCCATAATAAAGAAACTATGAAATTATGAAGTTTAGTTGAATATTCTATTATAGTTTAAAATAATGTTTCCCATTATATATAACTTTATTACTAAGAATTAATGGGCAATTATAATCTTTACGTACTTTTAATTAAAATAATCTTAATGAATAAAAGCTTTTACTCAATCTTACTTACATAAAATTTTATTGCATGATCCGATCAAAAATTCCGAAATCGTTTCATTCTTCGTTATTTATTCCCGTATTTTAAATTCATAATTTCCAATTCCAAAATTTTACAACATACATTATTCATAACAGCGATCATATCTATAAATATTTTTTGTAAATTTAGTATTGTGGCCATCCTTATAGAAATAAGTGAAGTTTAAAGAATATTCAAATGTTTAAGCTCGTAAAGCTCGAAAGAAAGAGAAAGAGAAGCAGTAAGCAATGGCACTTCAGATTTGAAATTTTAAACACATTTTTACACACTTGTTTCAAACCAAATTTATTCAAGTTTTTTTTCATTTAATCGAAGAGATAATGTAGCGCATTTAATATTTTTTCAAGAGGTCCATTAATGCGGCGAAGCTCTGCAAGAAACCTTTTGAAATTATCAGTAGAAAAGGTTAATTAAGGAAATTTGCGGGTTTGCAAAAAAATATAGTATTGGAAAATACCGAATTTCCTTTATTTACAATAGATTGATTTAGTATTGAAAACTGACTGGAGTCGAACAACTATTTTTTTTGAGATACGATAAAGTATGAACGAAGAATTTTCACGTGGGAGATTTGATTGAAAATCTTTACTTTAACACTAAAATATTTCTATTCACAGTTGTTTATCATTGATACAAATATACAGTTAATTAGTAGAAATATAGAAAAGCATGTACGAAATTATTTAATAAAATACGAAAAATGCCATTATAGTTTTGCAAATTAATACGAAAGAGATAACTTCACAAAATAGCCTTTGTGCCCGGGCTCACGGTGCATTAATAAAATCGATTGTGTTGTGACACAAGCCGCATGGGCGTGCAAATTCAATACTGCAATCGAGATGAAAACCTTTTCATAAATACTGACTTTGTCTCCTCAGCTTTGTCGAACAAGGAAGTCATTATAAAGTTTAATAATTTATAGTTTTCTTGCGGTTAATAATGAGATATCTAATCGAGCGAGTCGATATTTGGAGAGATTTATCGAATGCGGCGCTCGATACGCTCTTGACCAGTATATTTGCGACAAGATGAAGGTAAATTATTATACATTTAATGTAGTCGAATGACCCGTGGCCACTATGCAAGACCTCAAATTCGCATGGAAATAGATTCGACTTTTTTTTACAAAAGTAGAGTCTTGCTAAATACTCGAAAACTTCGTAATAATTCGATATTCTGTCGTTGTTCTATGCAGTTCACAATGCAAACAAGTAGTTCCAGATTACGTTCTTTCAAAAACGCGTATTGCCTGCTGTAAAAAGCTCGTAACGTTATCTCCACTATCACGAAAAGCGTTTCACAATGTCCTGCTCTGAAAAAAATTCCCACGTTCCTTTGCTCTCACCAACATCGGATTCATCCGCTTACGAGGAATCCGCGCGTAAAACAACGGGCAAAAGCAAACAGATAAAAATTGGAGCGCTCGAAATACCTCTGAACGGTGATCTCCTGGATCCTCTCGTAGAGCTCGCGGTTCGATCGATCGTCGAGCCTGCGGTACGTAGAGACGGAAGCAGCCGAGGCCGGAGGTGGCGTTTCCGGCGACAGGAAAGTCTGGGCTGGACCAATGCCGGTACCACGCTCGACGCTACAGGCTGAGCCGAGTCCTCGGGACTCCCTGGAAAAAGCAAACCAGGAATGGTAGATTCACATCCGTTTCTGTAATGGGTTTTTTCGAGCCTAGCGGAAGTAGAGGCAACAAATCGATTGGGTGGGAAAAGGCTTTTCTGGTTGCGGAATCATTTTTACAAAACAAGTTTTTACTATAAGGTACCCGCTTTTGTTGAATGCATCTACTGTAACAATGAATAGACCTTTTTTATTTGTAGTCAATGTATTGAAAAGGAAATACATGTCTGATTTGATTTTATAAATGGTTGCTTCGGTTCGTATTGCATTTATTTCATTTAAGAAGCTATTATTACATCGTATTGGCTACAATATCAATATATATAAATATTTCCAAGAATTTATTTTCTTTTTATAAAAATAGATCATCTTGATTTCACATTATTCATTTTAAAATAGATTGGCAACTATTTATGTGGATGTTAACAAAATCTCAATCCATCTCTTGTCTGTTTCTGTATAAACAGTTTTATTTGTACCTCAAGAATATATGTGCTGGTAACAGACTAATTATAACGATAAAATATGTAATACCTTTTTCCAAGTGTTATGTGATTCTAACGGGACTTCTATTTCAAAAATAGAAGCATCTAAATGCAGTAAATTATGATGATTGTATGTGCAATCAGACTCATTTTTTTAATTATAAAAGCTTTTATCTGCTATGCAAATTTCAAAAAAGGCCATCTCATTAAAAAAGGAATTTTAGTTTTAATAAGCTATATTTAAAACAATTGATATGATAGAAATTAAGTAACAATGATTTGTACAATAAATTACTTTCGGTACTAGTTAAACATCATTAAGTAGGGGAATTCAGTAAACATGTTTGTTTCCAACTTTATACATAAAATATTGCAATTATCAAGAATGCAAACACCTTTATTATCTTGAAATGAGTTTGTTTAAGAAATTAAGCATCTTTTGTGGTAGCAAATAATAACCTACTAGACATAACTTTATAACTCTATTTTTCAACTGTAAATGAAGTTTACCTATTTAATATTTTTCACCTTAAATTCCTGGAAAGGAACTAGTAATTAGTCTCGAGTGTCCACGCGAGCAATGTTTAAACGGTAAAAATAAACAATGCAAGCACTTACTGCAAGGGCTCCCTGTGCCTTCTGGCCTTCTTGTCCCTGACGTAATAGGCGAGCACAAGGACGCATATCGCGGCAATGAAAGCACAGGCGCAGCCAACGGCAGCATAGAAGACCTGACCACCGGAGCTCGCGCCTGACGCGGCGACGGAAACCTCCTCCGGACCCGGGTAATTGCTCTTGTCCTTAAGGCAGATCTTCTTGCGCTTAAATTCGAGGCTGGTGTTATTGCGCCGTGATAAGGAAACGTTGATGCGCAGCGCGAGGTCGACCTCGGCGTCGTAAGGGCCGCAATGGAGCGCGACGGCCCACGTCTGCACGCCACCTACGGGGATGTCACCGGCATCGGAGATGTTGAGCGAACTGGACAGAGCCGAGGGGTTGCTGATGTCCACAGATACCGTGTACGGCAGCTGAAACAACGTGAGAATGTTAGTATATTTTTCATTCGTTTTAAGGTTCGATTCTTAATTTATTTTTTTGGGCCGCCGGTGTTACCTTCGGGTACTCTTATATTCTGCTAATTGATAAATCGGGAGGACCGAAACTGATTTTGCAATCTTATAAACACACTTTGATATCGATCTGCTTTTAAATAATTGGACGGATTTTATGGTAATTGAGTAATCGAAATCCTTTTAGTTTTTTAGTTGTGGCAGTTAAAAAGTCGAATTAATAATTTTAATATTAAACAGAAAATGATTTTTGTAAAATTATTGTTTTATTTATATAATCATTCAAGATCTAAGATATTTAACTCAAAATAATAGTAATTTACTACTAAAAAATATATCACTAAATATTTTTACCAGTCCATATCATAAAAAAATATGAAATAACTTAAATTATGTAGACGTTCGATAATAATTTTAAAATTTTCATTATGTAGAGAAGAAACTTTTTTTAACTTCGTACGTTTTTATGACTTAAAAAACAATATCTTTTACGTATTAATTTTGAAATAAGAAAGAATTGTATGACATTAAAATTCCATATAATTTATATAATGTAAATATATTCATATTTAAAAATCGAATATTTCGCTGCAAATTTGAAAATATATTCGTATTTAAAATGCAATATTTCGTTGCATAAGCCTTTATATTCGGAATAGTATATTAACTTTTCACGAATATATGAAATGCAAGAAACATATAAGTTGTAAATAACAATTGAATTACTACACATAAATTTATTTACGATAGCATCCGAATTTACAAACACCATATTACTAGAAAACTTTTAAAATTATTTCTTATACAATGTATGAAATTTACAACGCTGTACAAAACAACTATAAAAAATATGAAACATTACACGTGGTGATATACCTTAAAGTATAAAAAAACTTTTCTAATATTTTCAGCAAGTATCAAAATTATTAAATGAAAGACCGTATAAATATATTTCTTATACTACATATTATATAATTGTAAATAAACAACATAAAATTTTACGATTGATTCCTAATTATTGATATAAATCTAATTTATTTTTTCCGCTATTACATTAATGTAATTGGTTTTCATAAAGAATATTGATGTTGTAACAAATCTGTAAATTTAGCGTTTAATTACTCTTGTAAATAAATTGAAGATAAATGATAACTGTGCAATCATCGTATACAATAGATTTTCTGCGCGTTAATATTTGGTCGAAATAACTATTTTTTTAAAATCGTGTAAATTTTATATGGAAAGGTTTTCAGAATTCTGAGATCACCCATTACTTCTCCCAAAACAGTATTTGCATAACTATAGTCTACAATTCTTTTTTTCTTCTATTTTAGTACTACATTAGTCATTAATTTATGGTTTTCGTTGGTTCAGCTTATTAAATTGCGACGGTATAAATATAAATTTAAAATCATTGAGCAAACTTAAATTTAAATTAACAATAAATTAAGCTTATAGTTTTACTAATGATTAAGCAGCGATTATTTATTTATTTATTTTTATCGCTTTGGTTTTTAATGGCATGTTAGCTAAATATCTTTTATTGCCGGATTAAAGCGCCAAGAATTATTGTCCGTTTAAAGTACGGTTGAAGACGGTTCAAGAATTCCATGAATTTTTTAATCCAATATAAATACAATATGGCAGAAATCCATGTTTCCAAATAGTTACACAAATTCAATATTCCGTTCGGCTATTTATTTTGTAAAAATGTAACACCGGGCCCTCGATGCCCGCAACGGCTGCAATAAAAACAACGATTTGCATCATCCTCGGTTTTACGGCGCGCATTTTAATAACGTCCGACTCGTCTTTCACAATCGTTGCGCTGAAGTGGTGCGGAAAGCCGCGCCCCCTCCCCGCATCGAGAATAAAGCGAAAAGCCACAGATCAAATAATAGAAATTCAATTCTCCTCGTAGACGTGGCGCGGCTCGCGAACCGACCTGAGGCGATGAGAGACGTCGGGAGCAAAAAGAAGCGGCTTTGGAATAATTTGCCGAGCGGCCGAATCGTAAATCTTCGATCGTTGCAATACGCCCGGCTGGAGTGGCCACGCTTTTCCCGGAAAACGATTTTCACTCCGACCAACGGAGGTACGCGTGCACCAGGGACAGGTGAAAAACTTCGGCGGACGTTGCGTTTGCGCGCACGTGAAGCGGCCACAAAGGTGGTGAAAGCAGCCGGACGAAGGGCGGAGCCGCCGGCGATCGCGAACGACCTGTCGAACGGTTGTTGCGAGTGTACGCTTGTACGGTAGTCCACGTCAGAACTGAGTAACAAAACGACTTTGTGATTTATTCGTTATTTGATTCTGTACGTACGTACGCTTTTATCAGGATGTGAAAACATAACTCATTCTTACCGTGGTCCGAGGCTGAGACGGAATCGATTTTAGAAGCGCAGCTTTTGACGTTTTTGTTTGTCTTCTCATTTGCATAAAAATTAATAATTTTCTACGAGATTCATCGTTCTAAGTTATTCGAATGAACTGCTTTTACAATTACATGTACAATTTTTTTTTAAGTTCGGTGTAAAAGTTTTAGCGATGTATCTAATTTGAACTCGAGGATTTCGTTCTTAATTAGCGTATAGTTTCGATAAGTGAATTTTTAATAATTAGATACCAAATTTAAAAAATCAATACAATAATTTAAGCTAAGTAAACGTAATAAATAAGCCACGTTTGAAATGTAAAGATCACGTTGATTTATATTTCACGTTGAAAAAAATTGCCAATGAAAATTTTTAAATCCATCGTCTCATACTTTATGAATCTCTTATGATGGCACAGTTTTATTATTTATTTATGTGAATATAATTAATTTATAATATAATTATCGAAATTTATAATTATTAAAAGAGGTTTTGAAAAAAGCTAGCCGTTGTATTAACGCTCACGAATTTGAAGGAACTATTGAAAAGCGACGTATTTACTAATTTATTGGTCTTTATATTTTTACGGTTTCTTTTAAGGAGCATTTTGCTCTTAAATTTCAACGGCTGCTTAACGATTGATAAAATAATTCTGAACGGCAATATTTTAGCACATCTTAAAGAGATTGTAGAGCTACGGCAAGCTCGAGCACGACCAGGAGTAATTACAGCCTTAAAATACCTCTTGACACACATATATAATATACGTATATATATATATACATGCTTTTTGACAAATTATTCCCCAGAGTTTTATCGATAACTTATACTTCTCCGTAAAAATTGGCTACGAACCTCTAAGAGTTCTTCTGCGTGCTTAAATAGTTTGCGAAAGACTGATATCTTTGCTAAATACAGGGGTTCTCTGCCGTTTCCAATAGCGAGCTTTTCTCCCGCGAGTACTCGAGCACAAAGTTGTTTCTAATAAGGTCAGGACTACTGATTAGTTGGCAAGGATGGCTCGCTTGGACACTCGACGTTTGATAAGTTTTTCGAGCACTAGGTTACTGCTCTTGTATCGGGCACTCGAAATGGTAGCAGATGCTTGTTAACTCTTTGTAAAACGTAGGAGCAAAGTTTCTCGGTAATTTATGGGAGGTTTTGATTTATCGGTTGGTAAAGCATTTATTGGCTTGTTGAAATACAACAGCTCAAATTTCAATCATACTTCAATGAATTCTAGTAAAATAAAGATTATCATTCGCGGAGCTCGCGTTGCCTTAAATAATCTATAAATTACTTTATTCTACATGCAAATTACATATGCATGTTAGATCCTTCATTACTTTACATCTGAAAGCGCGCATAACAAAGTATGCAGTTGCATAACTAGAAATCGAATGCGAAATTGCATTGCGTCGGTAATACGAAAAGAGCGAAGGAAAAAGGCAATTGAGATACCCGGAATAATGTCTAGAGTCATATCTACAGTCATTCCAAGAACGACTGACTATCAGAACGCTAAACACGCCTACACTTCAAAATTAATTTAATATTTCGGCGTATCGTAAATGCATTATTAGCAAATAAACGTCGCCAATCACGCGAGATGTCGCATGATTTATCAGATAATCAGATTAATAAACGTCAGTCTTCATCATTGACGTCTGCGCGTCGATCCTACGAATTCGACAACTCAATACGTCGGGCAACCGTAATGTGACTGAACAAGAAAAATCGATTCGGTGTAAACACGTTATTTCGACATCGTAATCATCTCATTTTCTTCCTAACGAAAGCCTCGAAAAAGGCGAAGACAAGCCGCGTGAGCAAAGTGACTCCTCCCTACGAAGATAAATCACAGAGGAATCGCAACATAATTTGTCGAGCATTACGCGTCCGAGTTGACTTGATCGACGAATCAGGAAATGTTTCAAGAGGGAGGGGGCAGCGCGCGTTTCCACGTGTGCAGGCACACAAAGAGATCGTGGCTAAGACGCGCGCGCGCGCGCGAGAGAGAGAGAGAGAGAGAGAGAGGCGGCGAGGAGGAGACTTGAGACTCGAGTGACGTACGACGCTCTCGCAGCTCGTTTGACGGACAGGACACTGAAGGACGGCGGTGGCATCAAGACTTTTAAGTCATTCGGGACACTCGCTTTTGTCGCGCCCGAGTGACAGATGCCGGCGACAGCGCGCGTTCCCTCGACTTGACTCCCCCCGCTTTAACTCAGCCTCCTCCTCCGGGATAAGTCGCTTGACCACTTCGGCGCGATTGACTTCTTCCCGCTTCTTGCTGGGGTAGTCCCTCCTTTTTCTCCATCGACGAGTCAATTCCAGACCGCTGTGGAATCTCGCCCTGTACCTTTTTTCCACTCTTTTGTCGAGCATCCGCGCACTGCACCTCCAATTTTTTTCTATGCACGTGCGCAATGACAATTTTATGCCGTCAGGATGCCTAAATTCGGCATTAGCATATTCATGCGCAAGGGACATTAACATGTTGAGTACACCGAGTCGATGAGAATTGCGAGGAGAGTCGAGAATGTGTAATTCACTAGCGCGGCTAGAGACTTTTCCCGTTACTTTGGAACCCGTTGAAAAGCGATATCCTCCCGGCGGATATTCATAACTGCTTAAAGACCATTTTTACTGTATATTGATACAGAAAATTGAATTCGCGTGCAAAAGTTCCTCGCTGTCATCCTTTTTGGTCCGTGAGATAAGTAAAAGAACCCTGGCAGCGGCAGAAGGAATACTTTCGAGATTAAATGAAAAGCTTCTAGTGATATTAACTCCAAACTGTCCATAACTTTGATATCCTTTCTATTTTTATTTCTACACGGTAACGTCATTTTTCTTCACAACTGCTTTAATAGTAATTTAATCCAATCTACTAATAACAAAGCCAATAGTTACCGAGTTACAATTTCTTTCCGAATGCTTTGGCATCATGTGTACACGCGCGCGCACACACGTACGTCTGGATATAATTTTATTCGATCTTGATAATATTTAGACGTTACGTCCTGATCAGAAATAAAAAATCTGCTAGAGAGAACATCGTAAAAATTTGTAGTCACTAATGTCTGATTATTAGTTGCTTCTTGAGGCATTGCTCTTTTAGTCAAACAGTAACCATAAAAATTTATGAGTTCGCATGTTGCAAAGTCAATATAACGTATTGTATATTACTCGCGCAGTATCAACGGAATTTTTAATTTCATATTACTTTCCGGAGTCATATAAAGTCATATAAAATGTGAGAAACACTATAAACTCAAGAATATCAATACTGTGTAAATTTAAGTTTACCGTATCTCTCTGACGCATACACTCATCGCATACATATTTTTTTGTTTAATTTCACTTAAATTCACGTTACTATTTATCATTTTTCTCAAGCGTATTCAAATTTCTGTTTTCGACGGATCTCTTAATCCCATAAAATACATTCGCTTAAACTTTCTTAATCGCTTTTTCCGCATTTTAAATGGTTTCATTATCCTATAATTTATAACGCGCGTATTTTTCACTCCGCGTATATATATAATGATTATCAAGTCAGTTATGCCAAGGACACATGCTAATAAATGCTTTAGTAAAATAGTGGTGCACGCGATTTCCGCGTGAATTGAGAGGATGAAATTATTTCTCTCGTGCTTAGCGCACGAGCGTAGATTCTTACGATATACAAAATAACGAGAAGCTTTATCTCATTAATTACATCCAATTATTCTGCATTCTGTGGGTTAATCAGTGGGCTAATAAGGGAATAGTTTGCGTGGGCTCCCGATCCCATCAGTCACGTGGCCGGGCTCTCGAAAACCCGACATTTTAAGACACTCGATAAAACACTCTCGCTCTCGAGCCGAAACGGCCGCGTCCTCCCATCATTATGCAGGAAAGAAAGTGCGCGGTAGAGAGGTGGGGTCCTTCCTGCCTTGCCCTCCTCTTTCTTGGGCTCGAGGGCTTAGCCGTGCGCTCGCCCACAAAAGACCATCCTCCAGTTTTCCGCGCGATGTAGACACGGGGAATGAGAGGCCGTGAGGAGGCGCAGGGTTGAGAGGAAAAGGAAGGCGGCCAAGTAGGATCTTATGAATAAGACGGGCAAATGGTCTCGCGCATTTACGAGCGTGAAGTCTTCCGAGGAGTGCCCAATTGGAACGTCATTCTGCGCGAGGCGAGAACGAGCGAGAAAAACACTTAAAGCGATCGACGGGCGGCAAGGGGAAGCGGGGGGAATCTGCTACCGCGAGCGGATGCTTACGTGCGCGCGGGGTTTGCTCGAGCGTTTCAAGGATGAAATGTTTAAAGACAGGCGTATCTGACGCTATCGATCCCCGATACTTTTATTTTCGGCGGTGTTGGTACGTTCGTTTTCTTGCGCCGCTTGGAAATTACACGAGAGAGAGAGAGAGAGAGAGAGATTTCGCCGGGGGGATCAGCCCTGGTGTAGGCAAATTACTTTGTCGAAATGGCGTTGCGTATTTGCATTGCTTAACATAACTAACGACTGCTTCTTCGTTACGCCAACATATTCAAATAATCACTTTGTGCTTTTTCTCGTATGCTGTTGTCTTAAGCGCATACGTGGGAACAATGGCTCCTCGAGCCCCGTTTCATAATTAACACGAGCATAAGTTATAATGGCGTAAGATATTCATTATCATTCGTTGTGCGTTTTAACGCCGTTCCTGGATTAGAAAGTTTAATTGTTTCTTTAAGTTGGCTGCCAGCGAATACTTAGTTGAAATGCAGTCGCTAATAAATAAATGGCGAGGCAGTATTTTGATTCCAGGTGACGTGAAAGGGCATCGTAAATACGACGCTTTATCATTAGTTCTATCGGGGCTCACTTTTTCGCGTGCATAAATATGATTTTATCTATAACACGGATTCAAATATTATTTACTCAAGCGTGGCACGCGGGTAATTCATTTACTTATTTTTTTGCCTACGAAACAAATCAACGAGAATTTACGGCACGATCCAACTTCTCGGATTCTGCAAGTTGTATCTCGGAATGAAATCCCTGTCTTATAATTCTTTTAAGGTAAACATGCGTAGTGCTTTAAGCGAATAATATAATGGGGGTCTCGTAAAATTGTTCAAACTTACCGGTCTGCCAGCCAGATTTTCCCACGTGAAGTGTAGCTTGCGTACCTGGGCTGGCACTGGTACTACGAACTTCATCGCATACTCATTAATCACACCTTCTCGCACGTAAAACAGTTCAGCTTGTAGACCTAAAACATCAAAAGTTATTTATCAGTACATTTTATTAATTTAGTCGAATTTTTATAGTGCATTAACGCTTTACAATCTCAAATATTAAACTTCTTACAGAATACATTGAATGGTAATTCCTTTCACTTTGCTTAGTGTTACTTTTATACATTACTATTGTTACAATAATAGACTGATACTGAGTTTTTGTAACACAATCACAATTGAAAAATGCAACGTGCGTAAATGAATTACCATTACTTAATCATAAAGTGTGATTTTACTAAGAATCGTTTATTTATTTCAGAAGACTTTATTTTATACAATAATAACCACTTGCTAAAACTTATTTTTCATTAATTAAAATACCGTACTGAATTGTAAACGAGAATTGTCGACATTACGATACAAACATCTACTGACAAGTATTTAGAAGCATAGTCGTATTACTTTCAAATTCTTATTCAAAAAGTATTTATGTACGAACATTTATTAAGTGTTCACATAAACCAATAAAAAATACTATCAAAAATACATTTAAACGAAACGGCTACAGTGATATTCCATCTCTAAAACCTTTTCTTATAGCATACAAAAATATAAAAAAATGTGTAATCCCTTATCAATATATCCCACATAAAATTTGATTTGCCGATAAATTCAGGGGAAAGGCTTCAAATACCATTTATTCGATTGAAATGATTTTTTTTTAAATGCCTCGCTGACCCAAGCACGGGAATTTAAAAAACCCTTTTTCACGCTATAACTCTATAAGTTGTATTTCGTACCGATAGTAATGGACCATTCTATAACAACGTTATTTAACCATCAATTTCGATTATCAGCTCAGGAAAAAGGTCCACCCTCCCTCCCGACCTCCTTTCCTCATATACGCAGACTCGGAAATCGAATATCGATCGCTAACCTAATTATTAGACGTAGACAAGTAATTCGTTTTGCGCATCATAACGCGATGGACATTTCCATAAAAAGAATTTTTTTCGCGAATAATACGGAAAAGTCTTTGTACATTATTCCCATGATACCTGTATGTCTCTGAAATGTAGTACAAGCTTCATTAACAACGAAAAAAAAACGGACTTTACCTGGACTAGAATTACGTTAAACTCAATTTATAAATGGAATTTTTAAAATAATGAAAAAAAAATGTAATTTCATTAACGTAAAAATCAATAAAAATCATCAAAAAGGCATTTATTATCTTACATCGAATACAACGTTAAATACTAGAAATTTGATAAAATTATTTTATTACTCTATTCTAAGCTATAATTTGTTATTTAGCATTCGCAAATCGTGTAAATATTTTTTGCAGAATCTCAAGATTTTGTAGATCAAATATTAATCAGTTCAAGATGTTCCACTTTTTATTAGCGTTGAAAGCTATTGCCTAGATTAAAAATGCTACTTCTGCATGCTTATCATCATCATCATCATCATTAACATTATTACTATTATTATCATTATTATTATTATTATTATTATTATTATTGTTGTTGTTGTTGTTGTTGTTGTTGTCTCAGTAATTACTAAAAATACATACAAGAATATCGAAAAACGAAAGATTATATAATTAATGCTATTTGTATACCGATTACTTGAAAACATAAAATTTCTTGCACATGCAATTATTGAAATGCATTCATTATCAAACTTTTCTTCACAATAGACTCGTTAAATAATTATTATATCCGCATAAATCTTGAATAATTATTTAATAAAAGCAATATCGTCATGTTTTACAAGGCTTACTGACAAGTACACCTGCGTCTAAAATTTAAAACGATCCTGCATCCAATAACCCACTTGACGACATTGTGCCGTTAGATTAATAGAGTGACAATAATATGTACAATGAAACAGCAATTGAATTTTGCTCGATATTTCAAAGATTAAGGTAGCGACAAAACCAACAGGTATTATAAAAATCAATCGATAAATCGTACGAAAGAGGCTGCTTCATATTTTCATCCGAGCTTTGCTATTGTAATACGATTCGTCGGACTCGGGTCAACATAAGATTCCGAGACGAGATGTTTTGTAGAACCACAACGAACCTTCTGCATCCAAACTCTAAATCGTATTATATGGACGTATGAGGAGAGAAGAAGATCGTTATCGGGTGCTCGTTAATTTGAGTTGCGTTTTATTGAAAGAGGGAGAGAGAGAGAGAGAGAGAGAGAGTCAAGGGCCACGGAGAGAAGAGCTGCGCACAAGACTTTTAATGTGACTGTAAATCTATACCGGTTTCACTGTATGGAGGCTCGATTCGTAAAAAGAACCAGACACGGGTTCTTCTCTTCGCATCTCAGGTGCTTTATGAAGTTTGGTTGCTTGTCGTGGATTGGGGATGTATAGAGTTGACTGCGCGATATTTTATGTACTGGATGCACGACGTAGCTCCGATGGTGTTGCGTATGATTATAAATGAGAAGCTGTATTTTATGTTTTCGTGGAAAGAAAAAATTTGGAGAAGTTTTAAGCACGGAATTTATAGGTCGAATGATGAGTGGCGTTAAATGTGTGATCAGATATTACTCGTTTTGCTTAAAAATATAAGAATTAGTGATTCTGCAGCTAACAGACCTTTCCTTTTCTTTCCTTTCGTAACCGGTTCGCCTAAATAGAATTTGTTTGGCCAAGTAATTAATTTACGAATACGCGTTCAATTTTTTTAACGATCATCAGTCACACATTTTCAATTTTTAATTAAAATAATTATTGCCGTGGAAATTCGATTGACAGCTGATAACACTATCGATTAAACTTATATTTTAAATATTAGCAACTTTACAAATAAATATCTGATGAAAACTTACTTAAAGCTAGAAATAAATCGGTAGATGTCAATAAGAAATATTACATTAATGGTATGAAAATCATTTCATTTAACCTCAAAGTTATTTGTTTCTTATCGATGAACGAACAATCCAATTAAGAAATAATTGTAATTTTTACTTTAACTTAATTGTATGTGAATTATTAATTAATGTATTACTTTTAATGAATATGAGAGAACCAAGTTTATACTTTATGACTGTTATTATCCCAATAACAATCCCCTTATCGATTTGTTG
This sequence comes from Platyscapa corneri, assembly GCA_018907185.1. Lineage (NCBI taxonomy): Eukaryota > Metazoa > Arthropoda > Insecta > Hymenoptera > Agaonidae > Platyscapa > Platyscapa corneri. The sequence goes on from JACCHW010000017.1 coordinate 2,841,731, forward strand.
CTGAACTATAAATATTCATTAGAAGATTAATTTATTTGACGTTTCGTCAAAATAAACAATATCTATGCATAACTCTCTTGTTGATCTTTTCATTCTACACGATAAATTTTAATTAAGTGCAAATGAAAATGACGTATCTATTGAGTAACTTATCGCACCGTCGGTTATTGTTTTGTTTAATAATGTATACAATGCATTGATGAAACAAGCGCATTAATTAATTCCTTTCCAGTACAACTTGCAAATGTAAATTGAAAAATGTCGATACAGTATGTCCTCACTTTTCAATTGTAGTGACCCGCTATTCAATTTATCTTGATATATTAAGAGAACTTAGAAACATTATACATTGATTACGAGTGTGCATTAAAGATTCGCAAAGACAACTGCGACGGACATTTACTTATCTAGAATATAGATTTAGTTGCTGACTATAATTCAGAATCGTTGAACGAAATATACGTTCTATCGCTCGCATGCATGCGTGTTATTTTTTTATACCGCAGGTGAAAAAGTGCATTGGACTAAACATTACTTAGCGTATCCGCAACTAATGAGTCCTGCCGAATTTAGTTACGCTGATAACGCGCCGATCCGTGAAACTTAGAAACTTCATTGCACTACATATTTAACTTTGTCAATTTCGTAATGTAAGCGTACCGATTACATATTTCATAACAATAACATTTAAATATCAAACGGACCGAAAGCTTTGCAGGTCACTTTTTAATCATTAAACTGCTTCTGTATGTGATGAGTCGACGAAGAATCACACTAAGGTACATCAGAGGAAAGGCCGACCGGGATTGCATCCACACCGCGAATATGACCCATTGTCTTTCTGTACAAACAAAAGAAAGTCTCTGCTACTTCTTTGCACTTCTGGATGTATCAAGTATCTATTGAATAGCATCACTGCTCGAATAAATAGAGGTCATCGATCGTGCAATGTTCAACCTAAAACGTGCCTCTAAATTGGCACTTGTAAATCATGACTCATGTGGCTTGTTACTCGTGTGCTTATTTTTAAACTACAACATAGTAAGCTAAAGTTTAATTAATGGCTATGATTCTCAAAGTATTGATTTATTTAGTATTTAGTTATTAATAGGATCGAGATTGCTTTGACATAAGCGAACACTTTTTCTAAATATATATTTTACAAAGTAGGACGCGATAAATTTTTTCCATTTTCTTTTGCTAAAAACATTGCCGGTATCATCTTTTTAGTTACTAGTTGTCGGTGTCTCGTGAATATCAATGATATCTGAACAATCCTAGAATAACCGAGCGTAAAATGTGTAAACTTAATATTCTTCAATCTGTACACCATTCGGCGGAAAAAGCAATGAACGCTCTTGATTGGATAAAAAAAAATATCCGATTGAATTATTACGATTATCTTATAGAGTATTGAATACAGATCGAGTGATGTTTAATTTTAGTTTTTAACAAAAAAAAGAGAAAAAAGTTTTTAAAAAAATTTCGCCAAAGAATTTAGACACAAAAATGTATTTGATAGACAATTTTGAATAATTTTATAAAAAAAAACACACCTCAACTATTTTAAATTATTTAAAAAAATTGAATTATTAATTACCAATAATAAAAATCCCCGAATACATAAAATATATAAGGGAATATGTTATAAGGAATATGTTTGAATATTGGAAATGATAAGAGAGCAAGATTAACGAGGTTGTGAATTTTATAACGTTATGAGAATTAATAAGCTAATAATCTTAGAGCTAAAGGGTAGGAGCTTAAGAAATAAAAATGAAAAACATGATATTTTAAGATCACTGTAGCTCGTAATCTTTGATCTTGCATCGCAAATTAAATATCAAAACTGATGCATCACGAATTTAAAAGCCCACATGTACGATCGGCCCACAACGATAGCCTCAATAAAAAGGCAGAGTACTACCCATATAAGATAGCCGATAAGATATGATGAATTTACCGTGGTGGAAGAACCAAACAAAAACGGATAAAAGGGAAGAAAAAGTGCGAGGAAAGTCCTGAAGTGCACGCGAGCGAATAAACAAATATATAATCGGCCGTATCGTGTGGAGACGATCGTGAATCAACCACGAATTGTATTATTTCTCTCGATTCCAGTGGAAGATCGAAAAAGGGAAGGATAGGCCGAATCTGCGCCTGCGCCGAGCCATCCGAATCGAGTAGTACTCTGCGGTAGGTGGTGCTGTGTTGTGCTCACCACGGCAAAGCTTATGACACGATAGCAAGACACAACGGGAGATTCCCCCTTTTCACCTTTGACTTGATTTGTGTGCCGCGACTATTGCCCGCGTTGCATTCTCGCTCTCTCTTTTTCTCTTTTTTCTCCGCGCCTTGGCTGTCCTGTGATTTCTTATGTAGCTGCTTTCAAGCGGGATGTGCAAAAATCACAGGAGGATAACCAGACAGGAATTTATACCCATGAAACGATTAAATCATCGGATCCTATTGTCATAATTCTTAAATTTTTAGTCAGAAATGCTGTGCAGCCCGTGTTAAATAATTAAAGAGAGGCATTCTTATTTTCGTTTTCAAAATATCTTTTATCGCGAATTCAGAATGACCGCTTGATTTCTCTCCTTGCCCATCTCTTTCTTTCGCTCTCTTTAAACTCAAGTGATAACTCGTGTCGCGCTCAGTAGTCAAAGGCCAGTATAAATCCGGGTACTGTGTGAGTGCGCAAATTCGCACGCACATGAGAGATGCCACGTAAAAAGACTTTCACGTGCAAGTGAACGAACCACCTCTGAGCAAGAGACAGTCAACGAAGATAGAGAAACAACGAGCGAGAAAATCAATAAAAACAAAAAGTAGAGGCAGAGAGAAAATTTCGTGCAGGAAAGAGAATTAAAGAGAAGTAAGGGAGAACAGTTGTGCACGTTCTATTTCTCTCCTTCTCTTCTCTTTATCTTTCTACTATCTTTCTCCAACAGCACTCTCGTGTCCTTCTTCTTATCCTTTTCCTTCTAGCTCTTCTTTTTCTTCTCCACCTCCACATACGAGGGCTACCACACTCTGTTTCCCTTTTAGATCTCCGTTCTCTCTCTTCCTCTTCTTCTCGCGTAGTCCGAAGAATATCTGATAGGACGGTTAACAAGGCACGAGTGAATTTTTAAGTCACTGAAAAACAATGCACAAATCCCTCTCTCTTACTTTCTTCTCTCTCTCTCTCTCACCTCTTTCTACTCTTCTTCGCAGCTTCTTCGTTTCATTCGTTTATGTATTTGCTTTCGAAGCTGGTCTGGTGTGGGTTGCTCACGGAGCGAATCAGTTTATTCTCTTCTTTCTCCGGCGGCCTTTACCGGTTTTCTGCATCAGATATCCCATACCCACGACCCCGGCTATGCACGCTCTGGGCCTCTGGCCCCTTTTGCTTGTTCTCCTCCTTCTTATATATACAGTGCAACCTCGAACACTGATCGGAGTGGGTATCTCGAGACCTTGAACATCGATTTCGACACAATTCTTGTTTCATCCAATCAGGTTCAAGCGCCAGGTGCGCCGATGGCCAGTTGAACGAAACATATCAGTATTTAAAATACAGCTAATTGCAGTGATTCAAATAAATGACTGTTTCAAGTCAAACCACACTGATGCATTTTCTTTTCATCGTTCATCTGCTTTTATTCCTCTTCAATTTTTCTTTCGCCTTTACATTTTGTTAATCTTATGCACGGAGTTTGCACTTCCTTTTCACGTGGTGTTGTTGAAAGGGGCAAATTATGTATTTGTATAGTTTAATTATAATTAGGTCTTCTTTATATTGAACGCATTTTTAAAACTGGTGCTTGTATAAAGTGTATTTATGCTTTTAAAATTGCCATCACTATTTTTCTTCAAATTACAATGAGGCCTTACTTTGCCACTTTTCATGCGTTACATGATATGCTGCTACAATAATCCGTTCGAGTTTTATATTTTCTATATTAATTAAAAATCTTACAAAAATTCTTTGAAAAAACAGATTAAAACGAGATGTCATAATAAAGCTTCAAAATTCGCAAACCTTCAAGAATACTTTACATTCAAAAGAGAAATATTTTACAATAATAAAATTATTTTAAACTTTTTAATATAAATATTAAATAAAAATATATATTTTATTTTTTATTATACGAATAATAATATTAATGTTTAATATTAACTTGAAATTACATTAATATATTATCACGTTTACTATCTGTGCATAAAAGGATTGTATTTTCGTGAATATAAATAGAATTAAATGGGTTGACATCATCAGCCCCTTAGGATTATTCAAATACTTGAAATGATTATAAATTCTACAACACGTGCTGTTTTTTCTGTTACTCTTTCTAATTTTATATTCTTTTTATCATATATTCAATTCGTATATTATAAAATTTGTTAAAAATATTATTGATTTATTATAATAAAAAATGCTTTGCAAATTTTTGTAGATATGATTATGAGTCTTTAAAATTAATTTTTAAGTTTAATTATAATAATTATAATAATAACTAACGTGTTTTGTAAAATGAAATTTATTGCATTACACTGACAGTCAAAATTAGTATATTAGTGTTCAAAATTGAAAAGGATTCTGATTCATAATGTTGAAATCTTTATGAATGAATTGTGATACGCATTTAAAAATTGGATATTTGTAGAATATTTTTTAAACTTATAAAAAGAAAGAAGTTTCTTTGAAAACATTTCAATTATATGGTATTATTTAATACCACAATAGTATCCTTATTTAATAACAGACTAATAATACGTTTAGAAAATATTTTTGAATTGGTTTAGGTTCTTTATTATCTCGCGAATACAAAAAAAAGATAATTTTTATATTCTTCTTTATTTAAAGCCCTCGACAATGTATACTCAAAAGCCATTACTTCGCGTATAATAACATTCCTTGACTGTAGACGTGCCACAAGTAGCTCTACATGTTTTTTCAAAGATCATCTCATTTGAATTCATCTCAAAGGATTAACAACTCATGCAGAAATAAAATAAATACGACCGAAACGACTATCTATTTTCCAGTGTCCGTTACGACTAATCCCCGTTACAGACAAGTGATAAGCGAGGAATTTGTTTTTAAAAATTGCGTATCTTCAAGCGAACAAGCTAGGCAGGTAAGTATTTTGACGACGAAAATATCATCGAGGTCCACTCGCTCACGATCATACACGGAAAAATATATCGCGACCCCGGCTTCTGCTGCCCAAAACCCGTGTAGCCAGGGCAAAGGTACAAGGGAGAGAGGCTTATCCTTCTCTTCCGTTCTCTGACGAGCATTAGCAGAAAGGGTCCTTAGATTCGCGGTGTCGATAAGGCGCAATTAACAGGACCAGCGGCACCCGATGGGTCCCCGATAGCCTCGGCGAAGGGGAGCAAGGAGTTCGTTAGCTAGGCTCGTTGCTCCGAGAGAGAAAACGAGCGTACGTGTATGCTGCTGCACGAGGAGTTCGGGGGTTAAATGTTTGAAATTGATTTTGCGTGCTACCTACATTCAGGACGATTCTCCTTCCTTCTCAGCCCGATGATTTCCATGGGCCGATTGCGTGACGTGGAATAAAACATGAGAAGAGAGAGGAGTGAGATGACTGCGGCTGGTAAACAGCGAGGTGGGGTCCGGACGGGAGCTGAGAATGAGGGAATACGGGTCTCCCTTGGGTAGGCTTCTCGTTAATATAATTAGATGGTATTAACGAGAATTAAAAATGCGATCGAAATTTGCATAGAAGGATACGCAGATGCGGACAACACGCGCAGTCAGGTGTTCACGGGCTATCACCCGAGGATTTTAATAAAGCACGAGCAAAATTCGTTACGTAACAATGCAGAATATCTGCCTTAATTGCGATCTCTTACGATACGTTGATGAATAGTCGATAAGTTTTTGTAAAAGTTTAGAAACGAATTGAGCGTACAATTTAAATTCCACTTTGCAGTATAAAGATAGATGTTTTCCGATTTTATGGCTGCGGATAAATTTCACTCGGATCAAGTTTTAAATTTAAAGAGAAAACGACAAACTTAATATGATCCTGAATCGTGAAACGTAAAAAAGCAGAAACCGGCTATTAAACACGCGGTGTAATGTTACTACACGATTTAAATACTGAACAATATTATGGGTTGGCGATTGCACAATAATTCTTAGTCACATCTTCTTCCATTTTTCGAGAGTTCTCAAGAATGTGTGACAAAATTTGTGTAAAAAAAATATTCTGTTATTTAAAATGACTGCCCGCAACTATGAAAATAAATCCGCAAGTTACATTTTCGTAATTCTGTGTAAACTTTGAAAGACATTCGGCACGTGACTAAGTCATAGTAATTTTTATGCAACATTAAATATCAAATGCCATCAACCCCAGCCTATTAGTATAATCCATTAATCGCCATTATTCTGCACTAGGAGGTATTGTGTGAAATAATTATCGGCTTAGGGACTTGGCGGTTAATAGAATACGCATTCTGAATGCCCGAAGAACAAGGCGCAAGGCTTTAAAAAGCATCCCTTCAAGCCACTTGAGCATCCCCAGAAAGTTTGAGATTAAAAAGTCGGGCAACTGGCAGGTAATAAACGATGCACAAAGAACATAGAAGCTGGACTTCATAAGTAGCACTAGAGTAGATTAGCAAGGTACTACGTGTGTATTCTATGCTTGGCCCGTACCCAGGTAAATTGCCACCCTTAGAACGACAGAGACGCCAGAGCTCAAGGGAGTAGCGGGCGACATGAAAAAAACATGCCTTTAATCAAACCGAAAACAGTACAGGAGGGCATTCTCTCGAGCCTCGTACCTAGAAGCGCACGCGAGTCACACTGCATACCGGGGCACTAAACGCCCACACGGTGAATGCGCGCACGGCGCAGCCTTTGATGTTTTTCAGCGATTCCTCCCCTCGTTGTGTGCCAGTGTCATCGTTGCCTGCGAGCGGCGACAGCCCCCGGGGAGAAAGAAACCGAGTCGAGAGTGTCGCCGAGGAAACACGTGCATCTCGCCAGCGCCTTTCACTTGCGTCAACCCACACCTACACGTAAGCGTCCCCCCCGCACACACGTGCAAACCAAGAGGGAGGAACGGAGAAGAGCACTGCCACCCCGATGGACCTTTGCTCGATCCGACAACTCGAGGCGGTCGTCGACGTCGCCAGTGAACGTTAGAAAGCCTACTTCGAGACATCAAAGTGGGAGCGGCGTCGCCTTCAAAGGGCGCAATGCACGCGTAAAACTCGCGGGACGCGCGTCTCGTTTTCTACTCCGGCTTTCTTTCCATCCAAGGACTTTGAACTCTGCGAGCGAGAGGGCGGCGATACTACCGCCGTTGCTAAGGGGGTTGTGCGATCGAAAGGGAAACTCCGTGCAAGCGCATTTATCCACGTATGTATGTTAGATGCTCGCCCCAAGGGGGTGAGGCTGGGTTGCTTTGAAAGGAGCGCAAACGAGGAATCGCGATGCTTTTCACGGCAGTTAGCGCGTCTGAGCTTTTACTACTTGATGATTGCTTTGGTAACTGCTTTTCAGATTTAGTGCCTTAATTACTTTAAGGTCCTGCACAAGTTCACGGAGAAGGGAGGGGGATTTTCTGCTCAGGAAGTGGTGATAATTATCAAAGGAAATTTCATAAATACATTGATATGGAAATACAAGCCATTCGATAAGCACGGAATGCTTGAAAAATCCAAACGCGATATAAATAGTTAGTGGCATATATTTTTCTATTATTTGTAATTGGCATGTTTCTTCGATTTACCGCTCGCATTAAATACTAGAAATATTTTATTTTATATTATTCACGTGTCACAGAATTATTGAATCAATTTTAGCACCAAGAAATACAAACAGCCATGCGTGTACAAATTTGAATAGGGCAATTTGATATACCATTTCATTCGCATTAAAGTGGAAAACTCCATCGAAATTCAAGTGCTTTTATATACGAATTTACATATTCATTTTAATAAGAAAATAATTAAATCTTTATCTATAACTGAACCATTAGTACGAAATTTGTTATAAGCTTCTTTTGACTTATAATTTAAAGAGAAAATATATAAATCAATTACAAATTTTATAATGAAATACTCGAATAACATACTAAATCAATATATAGACATAAAATCGAATTTGTTACTGAAATTACGATTACAAAACACACAGTGTTCCGTTTTTAAATGAAACTAAAGTATTTTTCTATTTAATATCATATTACATTTTCTATATTCCGCGTTTCTTATCGAATTATTGATTTCTAGCAGAAACCAACATGAATATAATTTCTATATTAACAGCTGTTGATCCGAATATCAAATTATAATTTATTTTTATTCTTATTACAAATATATTATTACAAATTCAGTACTTTAAGAAACAGAAGAACACGATCGTAAACAAAATTCTCACTCATAAATATAAATATTGTGCGCTTTTAAATTAGCGGCTTGATATTGCGTCAATACGAAAGCATTGAATTGTCGTAAAATCAGAAAATACAAGAGCACTCAAAGTCTCGTTAAGGTCTAAATTTAAGTTGTTGCTGTATGACTGGATAGGAGTCGAAAGCCCCGTATCCTCCCCGAAGATTGCAAACTCTGGCAAGCGTACAAAAAGCCAACCCCGTGTGCATTCAGAAGACATCCTCCCACCGAGCATGAGAAGAAAAGAAAAAATACTTGCGGCGAAGAGGATATGGGAGTGAAGGGTAGGGCTAAGAAGGGAGTGGGAGTGGCGGGTGAGACAACGACAACGTGGAACCTCGTTTCGCGTAAAGGCCCGAGGCGTGAAAACAGTCGGCGAAATTTCGCAAGGGCCGGGGCTCGACGTGTTCCCCGCTGTCAAAATAAGCCATTGAGCCGGGCTGACGAGCAATGGGCCCGTGACAAGGAGAAACGCGAGATCCGGGGATACCGGCGGCGGTCGCCTAGAAAAGATGAGGCGGGAAGAAAGGAGAGTGCAAAAGGTCGCCTTGAGAAACGGAGACAGATGCAAATCGCTTGCTTGAAAGGAGATGAATTAACCCGGACAAGGTCCTAAATAGATTTGAACGGGTGACAGAGCGTGAGGGGCGGAGACCTGAATTGGATTACAGTTTTGTTCTCGGATAGCGTATTTCATGGCTGCGAATGTTGTTAGGATTTTTGTTGACAATATTGACTCGGTCAGACCAAACTATACGTGATTCCACAACGGAAATTTAATTTATTCAATGAAACATGCAACACATTCAACAGTAGTAATTCAACTGCTTGTTTGCTCTAATTAATTTATCACGCTGGCTTCAGAATATTAGGGATCCCTTGCACACGTGTGCAAATAATTATCACGAATGAAGAAAATTGTTTAATATTTTAAAGATTAATTAAAAAAAAAACAGTTAAACACTGGATCAAACAAAGCGATGATTTTTACAGAAAAAATGACGCAATTTCGATAAAAAAAAAATGCTTATGAGAACAAAAAGCCCTTGGTAGCTCTATTTTACATCTCAATTGAAACGCATTTAACGCTTATTGCGAGATATAACTTCATGAATAATTCGGAGCTCTTATGATAAAATACTTACTACATGAATTATTATTCTGCGTAAAGCCAAATTTTCTTTTCAAAGACATTAGTTAAAATCCTTTAGAAACTAGTGCTGACAATTTCGTTTTCTACAGCTATTAATATAGCTTAAGCGGATTACTGTTTGATGCTTTTATTAAACACATTTCAAAAGTTATTTTTTCTAATTAAATTAGAAAAATAACAGGATTGCTAATTCGTTGAAAACCGAACATATCCGCCAATGAAATGAATGAATCATTCGTTTTTAAGTAAAAACTTTAAAATTCTCGTTGAACCGGATTAAAATTACTAGATCTCACACCTTGGTAAAGAAGCTTAACAAAAAATATTTTGAATACATAAAAAGAGAGAAAGGGTGTATGTGTGTGAGGTAAATGCCGATTCTAAAAAGAGAGAACAAGAAAATGAAAAATGAAAAGACAAAAATATGAACACGTGAGACGTTTAGAATCCTCGGCACCCTTAACCCTCGGTGTTTGGGACTTTGGGTCAGAAATTCAACACCTCAGCGAGGAACACGAGAGTCTTTAGCATTACGTTTTCTGCTATACATGCGCGTAGGTAGATACGCGTATAACCAAGTAAACCTCCTTTCCGACACAAACGCACCCGTGTGTCCACGCACAGACGCGTACGCGCGCGCGTGCACAACAGCTCTTTTACATCTATAATACGCGAGAACGAATTCAAAAGGCTAGAACGACAACGAATCCTCGTCTGAGCGTCGGAGAGAAAAGAGGAAAAGGAACCTCCAAGCATAATACGTAGGTACGTGTATACGTACACGAGAACTTTATATTGGATTTACACGTACCAACGCCTAGTTACAATGAGGCCACGACGAGGAGCTCGATTTTGTACCAATTCCTTTTCTTTATTTAAGCTTTGAGCTGTGTGCCTTTGGTCTATCAAGAAATTACTAGCGTCAGCAGATGAAAGGATGTGAGCGAGTGCGTGCATTGTGTGCATTGAGCCTATCTCATAATTTTTCACGGCTCGATGCTACGAATGAAATGCTGGAAGCGGATCATATTTTCTTTCGACTCTCCTCCATTCTAGGCGTTTTTCTAAAAAAGTCGTAACGATCCCTTTTTACGCAATATTACCAGCCATAATTTTTTTTATATTATTTTTTTATATAGAAACAAATGTAATATCTGGGAGTTACAAGGGTTTCTTTCCAATGGAAGGATTATTATTATTCTTTCACGATGGGCAGTGATGAACGATAATATTGGAATCAGCGGCTTATTTTGGTCCGCTATATCAAATCTTGTATTAGGCTATTCACTTTATAGAAAGATGATCTCTAACAAATACACCACGTTTGTTGGATGTAATTGTTACCCAACTCTTTTCATTACTGCAAATGCAGAAATAATAAAATGTAACTCTTATCGAAAATATTGCCTAAAGTTCAGTCCGATCTAATTTTAAGCTGCACTTCATCACATTGTATCAGTAATCCCATTAAACCTACTCGCACTGGGAATTGTTCGAATACTCCAGTCAAATAATTGTGATCAATGCGCGTATTATTTGTCGAGTTCAAAAATAAACTATGCATCCTCTCGAATAGCACTACAATGCCATAACGAAAGACAACAAAACTTTGAGAAAGGAAATGAAACTCTTACTTACTCGAAAAAGGAGAATTGAACATGAAATTGCATCGAGGCTCACCGGACCTCGAAATCGCTTCTCCACTCATCTGTGCATTCCGAACAAATTGAACAGCCACAAAAGTAGCAAACGTATTCAGTCATAAAAAAAAACTAAAGCATAGAAAGAGATAGACTTCTTGGATTGAATGGCTAAAGTGATACTGTTTCCAGTTTGCTTTTTTTATGGGACGACATCCTGTTGTTCTACTATAATTTCGGTAATGCAGATGGTGTGTTTAAGTTCATGAAGATATTATGGTATCATTGCTCGACGTCTCTATATTTAACGCACTCTAATCTTGCTTTTTTATCAATAATTCTATATAAACATTACAAATTACATTAATCTCTGTGAAAAATATTCAATTGTTGATTTGAATGAAACACTTGTAACTTTATCTATTATTTTTAAATACTTTGTAAAGTAATTTTTTAAAACAATTATAGTTATAAACACAATAGACATTAGGAAGAATTCTTGCATCGGTGATTGTTGTCGTTATGTGTTCGCATCTGGTGACTACTGATTGGATAAGAACGACGAAACGCTGACACTTCATCTGCCATTTATTTCGTTAAATATGATCCTGTCATTTTTTATCATCTTTCAAATCGCGTCATAAATAACCATAACTAATTCACGCTATCCTGACTATATGCGAACAAAATAATCATTTCCGTACGGATTTGAAGCTTCGTGTAAACCCTAAGTTATTTAGATCCGCACGACCCTTGCGCCAAGCGAGTCAAAAAGTATTCTCGTTAATTATTGAACGATCGTCGCAACGCTTTCTTCAACAATAATAATAGACGGACAGATGGATATATGGACAGAATGCAAGGGCACGTGCGCGTCCTTTCGCCCAAACCAACGTGTACACGCCTCTTGTGAGCGACAGATGCGGCCCTGATTAAGCCGTCGACATGTGGGTTAAATCTATGAGTGTGTAGTGAAAAATGCATCCTGAGTTTCCGTAATAAGGATGGAGTCCAGGAAATCCGAATTCGCGCAGATGAATTTATGCGAGATTTGGCTTGGCGTTCTTTATTGTTGTTCGCTTCTTTGTAACTTTCAGCAAGTCCTTTTTCGTCTCTTAAATGAATGAGCTGCCTGTATATTCTTTTCAAATATCTCACAGTGCATTTAACGTCTTTTGTGTTTGCATTTTGAAATAGATACAGAACTAAAAGCGCATCGAATCTTATTCATCGTCAATTTATAATTATGCACCGAACTTGTGTCAATATTTACAGTTGATAAATTCGTGATATGAATTAATCTATATTTTTAACTGACCAATCGATTACTTTAGGTAATCGTTAATTTCATAAAATGGTACATAGATCGACCTGCTCACCTACCACTTCTTATAAAGTAAACGAATGTGTAATAATAACATTTTTTTTTACTGCGCAGCAACCCTTTACAGTTAATAAGCAAAGCTGATCAAATCATATTAGTGAAGCGTAGGCGGAAAGAATAGGAAAGTAAACGGAATACAAGAAGATTTCCTCGAGAATGACACGAAGCGAGAAAAAGCCTCTGAGGGCCATCGTGAATGCGAGTTGCTTAAACTTCGAATTCATACGAACTACGTACTACACTCGGCTCTTGTCCTTTTTTCTCCACTTTACCAGCAGACAAAGAAAGAGCAGCTAACACTTTTTTTAATATTAGTATTACTGACGAATCCTTTTGTATGGAGGATAGCTCTTTCGAAAGAGTTTACATTTAAAATACCATTCCCGTTGAGTATGTAACAAAACATATCTCTAGGATGCATTTTTATTTATTCTATTATTAGACTCAACGGTACCCACCGTAATGAAATTTCTTTACCAACGACATGTCATTGAAATATATATCATATATCAGATTCAATAAGCTTGTCAACCGGCTTTATATGCATTAACTCGTTTCACATTTATGATAATAGCGTTACCATTTTGTATATTATTATTACATTTTTTAATACAATTTATTTGATTAAGATACGGTTTCTAAAATTTCATTTTATTTTATTTTATCGACGTTCCCGTTAAAACGAAATATAGTCGAAAAGATAAAGTATATTAATATAAATTTTTGCACGTAATAAATTGATAAGACATGTTACAATACGACGAACTGATTCACCCTCAAATAAAATATTCAAGGTAAAATGTATTTTATTTGTAAATTAAAATCAATCGATTTTCTGATTCATCAAAATCAATTTTTAATAATGTTTCTTCGATTACTAAAAATAAAAACATTCGAACGCCAGGTCATCAAAGTATAAATTTTCAAGTTTCCAGTTCGAAAAATACACTAACTGAAGAAAATACAAAATAAAGAAAATTATGAGAAAGCCAATTATCGTAGTTCCATCGCTGTTCTCGGACAAAAGCAAGATTTTACTATTGATACAATACTTAACGCACCAACGGTATTCGACGTTTTGCTCCAACACCCGTTTAAATTTTCACCTTTAAATATACGACCAAAATGTTCGCATCCCAAGGTCAGATTATAGAGGTTTTAAAAGATGTTTCTCACCTTTCTGCGTAAACACTTGGCAAGCAAGTAGGTAAAAAAATCCACTATCTTTACTGCCCCCCCCCCCAAGCGTTGAGCTTTGCAAAGAAAAAGAGGCCCTCCCTCAGAGGACCCACCTTCCCCTAGATTCTGTACTTGGGTTCCGCTCCCGTCATTCGAATGCAAGAAAATATATGCTGACCCATTGTGCCTAACCTTTTTATATTTTCAGGATTCATCTTTACTTTTGTGATGATCTGCAGACTTAGTCAAGGTGTACCCAATTCTGTTTTTACAAAAATTTCAGAAGTTTTCAAGTCATTCTTTTTCTCTTTTCCTGTCTATGCGATTTTCTTTATTTACTTCACAGTTTAATTTTAGAATTTTCCGTTGTTACCACTTAGCTTTATCTCCTCAGTTTTCTTACCCTATTTACAAAAATTATACAATTTTCATTTTCGAACGAAATTATGGAAACAAATTGAAAAAAATTGCAAAATAAATCCCAAATAAAGAGCTATTATTTTTAACATATCGGTATTGAGATCAGCTACAATCTAGCTGCTACGAGTCAGCCTTTGTCAGCTATTTTTCAAGATTTATTATAAATGCGAATTAATTTGCAATGTAAATCAAGCAAGGAACCGCGTTTACTTTTAAAATTGAATCGGCGAAATTAAGATGAATAAATTATTCTATCTGTGTATAAGTATACACAGATAGATAGATAAAAATGAATTGTTTCGTTCAAAAGTGAGCAAAATACATTAATGCGGTAACATTTATTTTTGATGTAGCGAACGAATGCAAATCTATCTCGGAAGTGTAGCGAAAAGATATCCGCAAAACCATCAGACTAAAATATTCATATAACACTCCGCCATAAAACACTATCAACCCGAGCTCGACTGCGCCAATAGTTAGTTACCAATATATACACACACTTCATCTTGTACGTTAACATCTTCTGGTTCTGCCTACGTATGGATAGACTATGTCGCGCAGCCTGGAAGACGAAGCCCCGCCGAGAAAGTCAGAGATGGACCTGGCGATTTAGTAACCGCTAGCCACGTCGAAGCGGGAGAGAGGGAGAGAGAGAGAAATCGACTGGCTCCGGGATAACGCAACAGGAGGTCAGGATGTCGGCTACAAGATCTGCCATCTGCTTCATCTATATTTCTCGCAGCGTGATCGAATTTTAAACAGTTGCGTAGTCTGCTCGACGAGTCCGTGTAGATTTGAGCGGCACAGCGGGGCTTTCGTGTATCACCAAGGTCTTCCTTTTTTTCTCGAGTGGCTCCGTGTGCGCGAGGCCAAGCTTGGATTTTCAGGTACGTGTTATATAGGAAAGGAAAAAAGGTAATGCAGAGCCGATAATCGAGAGAAAGGAGATGTCGAGAATCTTAAGATTTTAAGGTGGAATCTGATGTTGTGTAGATGCTTTGGAAGCTTATGCTAGTACGTCTTATTTTTAAGGTTATAAATTATTGGATTTGCACACTTTATTCAGCAAAATGTTAAACGTATCATCCCTTACATTTATGTATTTTCAACATTATACGGATATATACTAGAATGTAACGGATCTTTTTTAAGTAATGTTTTTAATTAATTAATTCGTTCGTTGTGTGATATAAGCATTATTCGACAACATTTTTTGTAGAGAGCTACGTTTTGATTAAATATTATATTGCTAAGGAAGCGTGTACTCATACAAAAACAGAATGAAATTTTGTTTTTATATGCAACTCATAATCAGATGCTTACCAAAGTATCGTTATAATTTTAAATTTCACGTTTACCCAACTTCCGTATTCTCAAGGCATACAAATTTGTATCTTCTCATGAAAACACATTTCCATTTAATGCACATTCCTCTTCTCCTTCTTCTTCTTGTACGTTTTCATTTAAATATGCACAGAGGAGTTTCACTTCTTTTAGAGATAAGCCGATTGACAAACAGTCACTGTTGGCATCTCTAAATTCAGTGAACGAAAAAAGGCAAAATACATTCTCAACATCGACCCGTATACCGTATGCAATCTCGAAAGCGGTTTTTGTCGTCCTATGTTTTTCACACATCACCGGAATATCTTTATCTCAAAACATGCACGCAGTTCTTGCCTTGTCCCACATATATCTTCCACTTTTAATCGTCCCCTAACCGCCGATCCTTCGATACGCGTTTCTGTTTTTTGTTCGAGGGACACGTAGTTGCACCACTACATCTATATACACTTTTCCCCGCAGAGACTTTAAAGTAGTCGTATATTTCTTGTTATTTGCTACTTCCTTCGGAGGACTATTATATAAGTTACCACAACGGAAAATTGAAAATGCACCGTATGGCTTGTTGTCGTTTTCAAATTTAATTAGGTTGAAAATTGATCGATAACTGCTGCTCTTATATGCATTGAGAATAATGCAAAGAAAATGAGTACAATCTTAAAAATGTGCACTTAAAATCCGGATTTGTTAATCGAATCATCAAATTTACTGTCACTTTTATGTGTGTCTGATCCTAATATGATACAAGTATTATGAATTAAGTAATGGCAATGAAAATCGTAAAACTGACACTTTAAAATACCCTAATAATAAATGTAATAGTTACTCTCATATTGTACACGCAATAAGCTAATAAATCAATAAAACGAATGAATATTAGAAATAAACTTACGTGCCCAAGGAATATTATTACAAAATTACTCCGCTCTACTCACCTAAAACAAAAAAAGCATATATTTAAGTACAATAATTAAATGCTTATTCAAAAAGTAAAGTTTAATAAATGTTCATATTAAAGAAATAAATGAAATAAATTTTTGTAAATATAAAACAAAATTTATAAATCAATTGAATTATTGATAGATCAAGTACATTACTTTTTACGAATCGTTGGTATTATGAGAAACGATAATTAATTAGAAATGTTCATGAAAGTATAAAAACTGGCTGCTGTATTTTTCCATTTTTTGTTTTTTAATGGGTAATAATGTGTTTTTAAGCAGATTATAATGTTTGATGACCGGTGGAAAAATGGTTGTTTCGTGAGAGAATTCTTAATTAGGACTTAGATATAAAGGGAACTTAAGATTTTAATGCTTCACGATCACGTGCTTATGGTTACCGAGATTATCGAATTCTCTTCATTGCTACATTTGTCGTAATGTCTGGTGAATTTTAACTTTTATATATTATAATTCGAAATATTTTTTATAAATGTATTGAATATAATTTGTCGTAAATTTCTAATTCAAGTAAAAAATTTATCATGTTTTCATCGTTTAAACGTGATTGTAAACATGCTTTTAATTTAAATCAACTATCTTTCTTATATCTAAAGATAAAATTCGAAATAAAAATGTACATATATTTAGAATATTGAATATAACGAGTAATTTTAGAGGTATATCATATTATAATGCAATAACTTCAAATTAAAAAAAATTATGAATATTAAAAAACGTTAATATATCGTTTATCATTTAAATTCATTTTATTAACTTATTCAATTTTTTTAAATTAATTTTCATATGTATTCTTCATGTCTAAGCTCATATTCGTTATACACTGATTGAATTTTACGGGATTGTAATTTTAATTTTATCACTCATGTTTTGATTTTATATTTTGAATATTAGAAGTAAATATTTAATGCATACATTAATTTTTTTTTTAAGTATTATGTTACTTTCATGAAATATATTTTTATAAAAAAAATTTATGTTGGATTATTACTGCAAATAAAAATATTGTTGTCTTTATCATTCTAATAATAATAATAATAATAATAATAATAATAATAATAATAATAATAATAATAATAATAATAATAATAATAATAATAATAATAATAATAATAATAATAATATAATAATAATAATAATAATAATAATAATAATAAGGGTGATGATGATATGGAAAAATATCCACGTAATTCGATTTGACAAAAATAACAAATAAAATGTTTAAGGGAACGATTTTTATAAATCATTTTTCTACTGTAAAATTTTTTACGTAGTACTCTATAAAAATTAAAATCGTATTTTTATTTATGATGTTGGATAAAAATTTTGTTATAATAAATTATTTTGACGTGCACATTTCTAAAAAAAATACGACGTCATATTTATATTTATTGGGACAAAAACGATGCTGTAGCAATCTCGAGTAAAAAGCTCATCTGTCACACGACTTCCGTAAACCTCCTATTCCCACACCCACTTTAGCAACAGATATACAACAAAAAAAGTCAGGACAAAAACCTTCCACAGAAGTGCAGTCTGACAAATCGAAAGTGGTGTGACGTCGACCGATTTCCTCGGGCGAACTGCAACAGTAACAACGAGCGCGACTGTAAGAGAAGCTCGTTTATATTGAACCTGCTGCACTAGCAATTCTCGTCGACTCACGCCGTGTAATAGGTTCCGGATACAAGACTTGAGAAGCCATATGCAAACCGTCCTGCCAACGAGAGTTTGTACCCCAGTATTAAAGGGGGAATGAATGTGGCTTGTTTTTCTAAATGGTTGTGTGAGATGAAATTATTGTTTCTTCCTTACCCACATGTCTGATGAGATCTAACTTTGAAACCTGATGATGAAATACATTAACTGAACGAGGCTAAGAGTATTCCCGAGCTAAAAATGGTGTCTTCGATTGAATTACGGCCAAGTTTGATATTAAAAGAAGGATTTTGAAGCGAGATATTATTTGTTGAAAGAAAACGTACTTGCATTTTTAATTAAATGTTGTTTTAGGCTGTAACTTTTTTTGTTCAGTACACGTTAAATTATAGAATATTAAAAGAAATTTTAATTAACTCACACAACTGTTCACATAAAGTAGCAGATAATTGGTAAGACCAGAATATCGAAAAATACACGTAAATTCCTCTCTGTGTTGAAATAATAAGAAAAAACTACTTGGCCGTAACACGCTGATCAATCCTATAAATTTGATAAGCTTGTCAAAATTGTTTGCGCAAACTTTTACACCCTTTTAATAATATGAAGTAAACAATTTCAATGTCTAATTAACGTCAATATTTCTATAATCGTAACTCGGACCACCATAAATGAACGAAAGAAAAAAATGCGATTGGTGAGCGACTTAATTTTAACAAAAATAATTAATATCCATAAAACATCAAGTATGACGGATCAGGTTGCGATTTTTTGTCCTCCGTGCTTTTATCTCGTATACAATAAATTAAAAAATAAAACACGCATTATTCAAATAATTAAAAAGTGAAAATTTTCCCATCAGCCGAATTCGCAACACGTCCTTTATAAAATAATTTCTTCTCGCGACGCGTGAGATAAATCCGGTGACCAGCCACACAACTAAGCGACTCGTAAAAAAGGAGCACCATGATCGAAAACATGTACACGTCTAATTAAAACGGAAAGAAACACTCAGCCACCGATGTAAGAAAAAACCATTAATCAAATTCAACGAGAGAAAGCGAACGCCTAGTCTCTACGATAATTTATGAAACGCGCTGGGCATAAAAAAAGGACGAGAAGCGAACGGAAAACAATCATCATGGGTGCCCGCGCGTGTATCGCCTTCAGCTGCTTTTATTTCACCCCCGCTCGCGGACAACAACGAGACGGACACTTGTCCAGCAGCGCGCGCGCATTTATCCATTAGCCGACGGGCACAACAGTCAGAGGGTGTGTGTAAGCACCCCGGAGGAGCATCGCGGAACCCGCGACGCAACCAAGAGTTTTTACGAACCGATATACGATGTGTGGTGGTGACCTTGATGAACCAAAACGAGGGACTCGTCTGTGTTGCTCTCGTCTGGTAGCACATCCTGGCAACCGATATCTGGGCTCTCCTTCGTTTTTCCAAGCACCGTCGTCTTACCTCACACATATTACTTCTGAATGCTATTGCGAGAATTCGAGACGCCGGAACTTTTCGATTGCTTATTTTCAAATAACAATTGCACGACGATGTAGGACACCAAAGATGAAATCGGTCGATTACCGTTGGTGTATGTTATTGGTACGATTGAAATATTTCTTCTTGGTTGCTGTCGTAGATTGACAAATACGACTCTTAGAAATTGAATTTTCCAATATGCACGAATTTACAGCATAAAATCGAATATCATTTAAGGGTAAATAGAAAATCGCGGTTGTAAAATTTTTTAAAAATCTTTTCTTTATCTGTAAATTACTAATTTATAAATTACAACTATTTTCGATTACTGACTTGAAAGGCCGCAATAATCTCAGATAATAAATTTAAAAACACGTGCTAATTATTCAATTCAACAAAAGTAAAATAACATTTTCTGTTTTTTCAATCATAAATCAAATTAAATAAGAGACCTTCTATGTACCAATCTCTTCAAATCATTTCGCTGTCATAAACTTTAAAACGTGCCATCTATATTTTTATCGGTTTTCTTCAAATAATCGCTGCAGTAAAATAAACTATATAAAAAATATTAGTATTCATTTTTTATTTTACATTTACACATTTTAAAAATAATATAATATAAAAGTCATAGCTACCATGAATTTATAAAAATCTTGACATAAATATGATATATAAAAAATTATCAAAATAGAAATAGTAGTAGTTGTGTAGTAGCCCTTTTTATAAAAAATGGGACGACTGTCAGCATAGATCAAAAAAAGCTCAGTCGTTCCATTATAGTATATGAAAAACTTGTCCACGATTTTCTCGGTTGCAAATAGATACGCGAAGCAGTCATAGAACATGAGAAGAGAAAGAGAGACAGAGCCGGAAGAAGAAAAATCGTAAAAACAATCGGAATTCTCAAGTGCTTTGGGGATGCAGGGATGAATTCCAGATAACTACAGGGATGTGCACGACATACAGTCTATCCGGCGACTGACGGGCAAGAGAAAACACTGTGCTGTCCTTTTCGTCGTAATGGTCTCTTGACAAAAAAAAACTGAAGCTTGTGTGCGTTTGAGCGTGCGTGTGCGCCTGCATTCGTGTGACAACGCCAATTTCATTATGCGAAAACCAATTTGATTATTGCCGATCTAATTCACGAGCCATCACTGCGCGGATGCAAAAAGTAATGACAAGTCGAATGAGATGGAATCTGATGGGACCGAACCCGTTGGGATCCCAGCTCCTAATGCTCAGTAAAAATTATTTACTGTTAAAAATACCGTTCTTTGCATGCAGATAGCCAGAGAATTATGTCATTATACGTCTTTACTTCTTTAAGTTTTATAGATTCTCGTGAACTGCATAATGCAAAAATAGCGCTCTTACTTTTATTATCGTTTTCGTTTTAGTTTTCTTATGAAAACTTTTTTATCTGCACAATGAATACTAGATTGATACCCATTATCATACATTTATATTGGTCCGTGGAATAGTTGACAAACGGTTGGTCGACAGCCCAAGTACTTTGAGATTGCAGATTTTATTTTCTAGCTCCAGTATTTTTACAATTGTTAAAACGTTATAATTTGTCGCGTTATCTAAACAAGCTTATCTTATAAGCTTTTTTTAACAGCCAGAGATCGGCAGCTATGGCAGAAATTTTTAAGCGATGCATTCAATGCTCGCGTCGGATTCTTCTTAAAAAGACCGGGGGAAGGGGTTTAGCTTATGCAAACTTTGGCGCGCGATGCAAATTTATTATAATTTCTAGTGCGCTGTAAACGCGCGATAAAATTCAGATACATCCACAAAGTTCGAGGCGACCCCAATTTTTCGTACCAATTAGTAAATATATGAGAAAATCGCTCGGCTAAGCTCACCAACCCATTTACAAGAAATTCCAGGAAGTGCAGGCGTTAGCGATAAAAGAAGTGGGGAGCCGCGCTCTACGCAAACAACGAGTTCGCGAATGCTCGCTATATCAACAAACACAACCCGAGAAAAAGGAAGGAGCTGACGTAAACGAGCGCACGAGCGCACGAACGCAGCAACCCGTTAAAAAGATTCTCATATAAAATGACACAAAACACGTGCGCATAAATTAAAGTAAAAAAGGCCCATTTCCATCGGGCCAGGCTCCATCAGTCCCTTTTTTCTTTTTTCTCGACACCCAGAGCGGCCGGAAAACATGATCGAGATCTCTTGCTGGGTTATTTTTTTGCGCCGATCTCTCGCGTACACGTGCACGCACGCGCACGCGCACTCGCCAAAGAGGCGAGAAAAAGTCGCTCTAACATGGAAATCGACGGGGGTCCCCGAGACGCAACTTCATTTAAATGTCACACTCACATGCGAATCCATTTTTTCCACTCCGGGACTCCCCCCCCCCCGACCCGGGCGTTGTCTCCGCATGCTTATTTTTTTAACGAGGAGAGCGCGCGAGATTGATGGACCTGGAGGCTGGCCCGAGAGTCGTTTCGCCGTGGAACTTATGCCTTCTCTCGCGTAATCGTTTTCTCTCCATCATTAACTCGTTCCTTTTTTCTCCGGCGTGTCCGTCATCTTCTTATTTCTCCGGAGCTTTATTAATACGCTTCTCGCGATAAAAACGTCCTCCCGCTTCTGCCAGGCTGGTTTACGCATGTCCATGGGAGGCTTGATTTATTACTGTTTTATTGAGAGGAAATTATGTTGTTAAGAAAAAATTCAGGCGTCGGTGATGCGTCTGTAACGAGTGTGTGCATTTCTCTAAATCGTAATACGAGCATTAAGAATGTTCCGGATTGCTCGAGCGTTGATTTAGCGATACTCGCTCAGGTTAAATTTGTCGGGCCTTCTGAGAAAATACGTTTAATGCGCTTGAATTGTATTTAACATTATTAAAATTGAATTTCGAAATTCAAATTCGCAGTCTCATTGAAATCGAGCTACAAGGTTAGGACGTCAAAACATATTTCAGGATTAGTCTGCAGTTTGACGTGAAATCGCCCCGAAGGCGTATTCGCGGTCCTTGATGTTTCAAGACTAGATGCGATGTCCTTAGTGAAACTCGGATTTAATATAAATAAAATATTACGAGGTACATTACACACCGTATTCAAATTATGATACAATCAGAACCTGAATTTAATTTTAAACGATACATTTATTTCGTTTATTTTGTTTCGCAAGGAATATCATTGATATTAAAGGAGGGAGCGTTTGTTTTAATATTTTCGTATCTGAACGCATACGGTATTTTATAAATATATTTTGTATTGTAAATAAATGAGAACGTAACGTAAGGCTCATTAGCAGAACAACATTGCTTATCCTTCGGATAAACAATTCTTCTTCTGCCAATGCAAGTCAAAGTCCAGTAATATTAAAGAAAATCCATCACCGCCAGAAAACTTTCATGACTTTTATAAAAGGCTCCCTTTCATAATTCCTTGTAACAAGAATCTTTTTCGTGCTACGTATTTGTTATCTTCGTACAAGTGACATTCCAAATCATTTGGCGATAATGCAAACGCAAGTCGAATATAATTGATGGCGAGATTGAACCTGACACGCTGGTGATCGTCTCAAAGACACTCGTGATCGATTGTTCCTTTTCATCGGACTTGCTGATTTGCTTCCGAGGATGGTGTCCGAGATCGATCTATCATTTCCATTATATCGTTTGAAATTTTATCCGCACTCTGCTTGTATTTTTCGATATTTTTTAATTTTATGTTTCCTTCGCCCGTTGGTTCACATGTCACTTCAGTGTGCGGGAACAACCTCCCAATTGAAATTTGCTTATTCTATATCTAACTGTCCTTGGAATCTGAGAGAAAATAAATCTCTAATTTGGAAAATATTTGTTCTTTTACGTTTCCGATATTAAAAGGATGTTGGAACAATTTTGAAGGAAGATAAATGAAGGCACAGCTCGTGGATTTACAATTCCCCTGATTCATTTCGAGATCCCAATACGTTGCGTCTCAGAAATATTTTCTAATAGCTATTCGGTTTGTGCTTATTACCTCCCGCTAATTAAACTTAATAGACGACACAGTTTCAAAAATTTTGAATACACAATAATTTCAATTATAGGTATGCTGAGCCATCGAGCTAATAAAAAAACCACATAATTTCTTTGAGCGCGTAATAACGATTTCGTGTTATACGTCAATATTTACTTTACTAACCAAACACGCATTTGTACCTTCTGCTCTCAACCCGTGCATTACGAAAGAAAAGATCCTCGTTTTCGTATTTACTGCTCAGACATTAGGTATGATAACTTCCGCTGGCCCGCGTAATTTACCGGGCCCTAAGGGAAATAATAATGAAAAAAATGAAAAATGGGGAAAAAACAAACGAATTTTTAAAGGAAATAAAAAAGAAAGGCGAAGCAACTTAAAGAAATTCAAATAAAAATTAAATATTCAATTTCCATCGTTTGCTCTATACGCTCTCCGAATGTCGAGTGGCAACGTGTGCCCACATTGTGCCATACACTTTCTTTCAACTCCGGACTCCACCTGCGTGTGCGTCTTGGCGGGCTCTCGAGTATCGAAGGAAAAAAAGCCAACGAGGGCCTGACGGTGCAAAAGTACGGGCCGAGTTGTTGGGACTGTGTGTTGTGCAGACAGAAGGTGTGGAACTAAGGGAACGGGGTGCGAGGAGGGGGTCGCTCGGAAGTAAGAAGACTTAAGGGATCGAGTAAAATGAGCACGACCAAATTTTATAAATAAAATGTACAGATGGTTATATTTGGAATAAATCGGCTCCTGGTGGGTGAGAATTTTGAAAATCCATCAAGTTAAAATTTTTAAAAATTAATAAGGACGAGTGTTCCATTACGTTTTTGACCTACTTACGTAAGTTAAATACAATACAATTAATTCATTGTTAAATTCTGCTATATTTTCTTTGTGATTTGTTTTCGGGATATTTATTTTCATTTAAATCAATTATAATAGTAATTCAAAAAAAAAAAAAAAAAATGCGATGCTCTTAGATGTAAATAGTTCAAGTTCAGGCTTAAGCGTAACCTTCTGTCAAAAGTCTACCTTACACCTGAACTGCATGAGAAATCTGAACCCAGAAACTCAAAAGAAAAAAACAGTTAGAACACTACCGAATGCTAGACCTAAAAATCGAAGGTCCTAACCCGATTTATGCTCATGGGGAATCTTAGTCAGAAAATTGGTATTGTAATGTTTTGACATGGGCAACCGACACTGCAAGAACTAAGAAGACGAAAGAAAGCAACGACTTGACAAGGCCTCTAAAATTGAAGATGAGAAAGAGAGAAAGAAAAAGGAGAGGAACAGAAACAGAGAAATTTAATCTTGGCTGTCTGCTCGAAGGAAAGCAGAGAACCTTATACCTGGTCTTTTTTTCGAAAGTCTCTCCTGTTCTCCATGATAACTGGTTTCCTCGTTGAAGAGGAGCCCTTTTGACGTTCTTACTTTGAAACTGTACGGAGGCTTTTTACCCGATAAATGGATAAGAACAGTTACATATATAAATTTTTCTCACAGAGAAATGAAAAAGATCCCATTTAGATATCTTTATGAATTTCAACTCAAATTTCAAAATTCAATAATTTAAGAAGTTACTTTTATACCCCTTGAAAGGTAATAATGTAACAAATCAAGTTTTTAAAAATCTATTTAATAATTATTCAAATTGTACCAATCTTTACATATTTAAATATTTATATTTCATATTTACAATATATATATATATATAAATTAGATATTTATAATCTTAAGACTCTCAATTTTCTAAAATACACATTGGAAAGTAAATTTCATTTAGTATTAAAGTTTGTTTACAATTTTATTTAGAAAAATTTATCTTTTCTTAAATATAATCTCATCTAAGCACTGGATTTGTCTTAAAGTGAAACTTTTAAAAATAAAGTATTGGAATAAAGATTAACATTTATAAACAATTTTTAACGTAATAGCGCCCGTAACGAGGAATTAAATACTTAATTTGAAAAGATTTTCAAGATTCCACATTTGGTAATCGACGTTCTATGTTTTTAAGGCACCTCAGATGTTTCAAAATCTCTACCTAATCTTAGAAGTCAAAATCACGATTGTAAAATTTAAATATGTTTTTCCCTGGTACCCGAAAAAACACAATTTTTACTTTAAAAAATGTACACATATAAAACTGTTTTGGTTTAACTCGCCGTTCCTAGAAATGACTTACTAAAACTGTAGTTTTTCAAGTTCTTAAAGTGTTCTTTTTAAAATAATAAAATTGACAGCGTTCAGAGAAAAAATTTGACCACTTGCTTTTAAAATAATCTATCTAGAAATCATTGCGGGAATGCGTAAATACTTCCCGACAGTAAAATCTAAGCTCATAGTTGGAAACAGATTTTTTGAAAATTCGAGTAGTTACAGGTTTTTTGGGCAGCCGCAGCCAAAATTAACATCAGTCTTTATGCATCAAATGAGCTTTTAACGAGTTTACGTGACAATAAACGCTTTCGACGCGAACTATTTCGATTAAAATTTTGATCCAAGGACCACCAAAGAAGCCCAAGTTCTCGGTTTACTACACCAAAGTGCCTCTAAACGGTCTGCCTATCTTTTCTCTAGTTGCGTCATTCGCGACTAGACACAACCTACGTACACATATATCCAATGGAAATGGCGCGAAGAATTTTTTGCACTCTGAAACACACCGCCAAGTGCGAGGAATCTTATTTTCCTGGTTTTTACACAGAGAAAGAGAGAGAGAGAAAGAGAGAAAGGACGAGAGGCGCGAGAAAAGGAGAAAGGAGAGAAGGAAGATTTGCAGAGACCTGTTGTAAGAAAAGCGCTCGAGTTACATTCTCTGAAGTGGTAAAATGGCTTTAACGCTCTTTTGTGGATTCGTACTTGACGATCCGCTACTCCACGCGCGCGCGGCTCTCGTGCAAGTGTCGGGTTTTATTCGAATTCTACTTGTGCGTACGCGCATTTCCGCGTATGTATGTATCTTAGGGAACGAGCCGTGGAAAGAGGGGGAAGTTAATACGGGTTTTTTATACGGCTGCGCAAGCAGCTTTTTGCGATAACCGCGAAGGAAGAAAACGGGGTGAATGTGATTATTTTGCGCTGTTCGTACATTGTAAACGGCCTTTTTTCGTCCACACCTCGCTATGCTCGCTGCATCAAAATTACTCCGAGAGAAAGACGTTTTCTTTGGAGGAGCCGGAGCACCTTCAGCTGTTTTGAGTACCCGTTTTTCTCCTTGTAGCATTTGTCCCGAAGGCTCTTTCCTAATTGTTCTTATTACGAATCAAGAGTACTTGATTTGAAAAAGTGCAGCTCTTCGAACATCCATTGGGATGATGTACAAGGAATTTATAAATAAACTATCCTCGAACATTAAGAAGATGCAGCTTGAAAATGACGTTTCAAACATATAGTTGTTTCAATTTAATAAACTTGTTTGATACTAGGATTTTTATAGCGTTTGATTTGTGTTTTCATGCTAACGATGTTTGTATGGCTGAGCACATCAACTTTAACGTATCGATAATAATTAAAAGTCACTCATTAAACGTGGCATTCTAGAATGCGAACGGAAAACGCTGGACAATGGGCTTGATTCGAACGCTCAACAATGATGTAATTTGTAACTGTAAATGATAAAGAAACTATAATTGATTTTATTCAGTTTAGGCGAATGAATTAGCAGTTTGATCAAAGTTGTTTGTCTGTGCAAGAAGTATTCCACTTGCGCAATATATATTACCAAGTGATTTTGATGTAACGTTTTAACACAGATCCTCGTGATCGTATTCTCTAATCGACCCAAACGTGCATACATTAATTTCCAGGCGATAAAAATAATAAATTGAATGCACGTCCGGGTAATTCATAAAAAGTTACAAGTTTCAATTTTAATTTTTCATGGTTCGCAGGTCAAATGAGAATGATACGTGTCATAACTCAGTAATATCGAGAAGGGATTTATGGACGCTGAATCGTGTCGCATACTTTACGATGTGATATATGAATTTCCAGTGATAAAAGAAAATTTAATGTAAGATTGTGTAAACAAAAAGGTAACTGGCAATTTTGGAGAATCGAGAAATCGATCTCTCGTCCCCGGCACCCCTCGCACTTATCTGACCTCTCTTCTACACCTAAATGCGGTTAGTTCTCTCTCGCTCTCTCTTTTTATGAACCGCACATTGCACCGTGAGGAAGAAAAAAGGCCATCCGTACGCGAGAGACTCGTTCTTTCTTTCTCTGCGCTCGGAAAGTATCGACTTCCAGGAAGAAAAGAGAGGTTCCTTCTTACTACGGTCCTTCGCTGCCTCGCTCCGTAACCTAAGCCCCATATACTCTTCCCTCCCCCACCCGTTCCTCTTCACGTTTCTTTTTTTTATACTCAGGGCCGCTTACCTCGCGGCTTAGGTCGTACCTCGTGCGCGACGACGGAGAACCACGACGTGTATCTAGAAAAACAAGCGAGAAGTGAAGGAGAGAGAGAGAGACAGGGCGTGAGGGAATATCGGAGTATCGCCTGGACCGATCTCGGATTCTATCTCTTTTTCCCCTCCTCGTCCCTCTCTAACACTGTCTCTCTCTCTCTCTCTCTCTCTCTCTCTCTCTCTCTATCTGCGATTCAAAGGGGAAAGCGATGGAGAGGGGAATGATGGGGAGGACGGAGGGAAGGGAAGGAACTGTCGATTATTCGGTGTCTAAACAAACTAGAAGGAAGAGGAAGGCGAGAGGGGAAGAGAGAAAGATGGAGGCAAGGAGGAGAGCCGGTCCAGCAACCGGGCGAGGCGAGTCTTCGTCTGCACGCCTCCTTCGTTTAACAAGGACCTCGTTATGGTGTGTTATAGTGTGCGAGCGTGTGTGGGTAAGCGGACCTTGCTAAGGACGTATAATGAGGCGCGGAGGAAAGAGGTAACGCGAGAGCGAGAGGGGCTGAGCAGGAGCGATTTCGAGAAATTCATTTGGGTAATTCTTTGAGTAATCGCCCTTGACTTCTTTACGTCCACCACTCGCGCGCGTTTATCTTTTTTCACGCAGCTCCTTGTGTTTCTTGCCGCATTACTCGGATGTTTGACTTCCTCGTTAATTGATCATATTCTTTGTCCCGCGCCTGTCAGCTCAGCTCGATTGTCGTTCTAACGCTGTTTTAGGCGAAGGCTTTTCCATTACGCCGTATTCCAGAACCGCATTCAATAAGACTAGAAAGGGCACCCACCTCAATTCCCTCCCTCTGCTCTATGCACCTTTGACAATATTACCGCGGTTTAGACTTATGTAACTTCAGATGGATGCAATATGCACTTTCACGTCAACCAACGTTCATTTATTCTAGACAAAAGCCTCCAAAGTATTTATGGTACTGGTACTATCTATTCACACCATAGTTAATCAATTAATTTTCAATTTAGAAACAATATTGCGAAAATGTAATTTATAGACTAAAAGATATCTATAATTAACATTCGAAAATATACCAAAGAGCTGAACTGTAAATCAGTGTCGAATAGTTTTCCCTTGTTATTAGTTGTCTCTAAATGATATCACTCTATAAGCTGATGTTGATGTTAGGTAACATTTAGTCGATGGAAGGAAAGTACAAAGGTTGTGCACCGGTAATATAGCACAGCTGGCAGTTACCTTCGCTTAAACGAGTAATTAACGATTCCGGTCGGAGTCCGAATAACAAGGACCCAGGGGTGGGGTCAGTCGGTCGGTCGGTCGGTCGGACATACTCAGCCACGTTTTCAAAATATTAATTAATGTAACGGTAACACACGCACCAGGGTAAGGTGAGAAAACGAAAAACCGCATCCATCACCTCCCCCCTCATTCCTTGTGCAAATTTTGGTGTAATACATGCGCAGGGACGCAGAGACGAAATTATCGACATGCGTATACATATTGAAATTCACCAGGCGTAAAGTAACGCGTGCGCAAATAAACAAGACGGACTTCATCCCTCATTTCCCTTCCACGTACTCATCCACATGCAAATCGACGGCCTCGGCGAGCATGAAACGTAAACAGAGCGGGGGGAGGGAAGGGCTAGTGGGAATGGCAGAATCGTCCTTTTTGCGCGTGCGATTCGCAACGGCAATTGTTAAGTGCTGCGACGACGCATAACAAAATGGGAGGGGAAAAAGTCTAGACCGCGAGGGCAAGTGCACGCGGACGACTCTCTTTCCGTCATCTCAACTTTCTTTTTTAATACTCTGACGCACGTACCTGTACGTACGTGCGTACGTGAACAAGTGTACACGTATGCACGCGGCCGCGTGCAACTTCAGCACAGAATATAATAGATCGTAAATTCTTTTTTTCTCGTAACTTTCTCTCTCGCTCTCTCTCTCTTTCTCTCATTTTCTTTACGCATACTCGGGACTTATTTATTTATTTATTTTTATTCTTTACTTCACTATCTTCACCTTTCTCTCTCTCTCTCTCTCTCACTCTCTGCCCATCTCCTTTTCTGATTTATCATTATCAGTTCTTTGTATAGAAACAAACTATAAATAAGACTCAATTTTTATTTAATTTGAACAGTTCTCATAAGTGGCGAATGCTTTATTGGTTTAGATGGTGGTGATCCCTCACTAAAATTAATCAGTCTATTTTTGTCAATTACTCCTATACTTTTACAAGGAATTATGTTATCCTTCTAATTTCTTGTAACGACCAGACTCGTCGTGTACAATTTGAATAAAGCACTGCAAATTTATGTTGCTGAGACGAGACTATTTGCTTAGAGAATTAGACCGAATTTATTTTGCATATGTCTTAAATATTGTCTTCCTCGCACTTAAAATCTTTGAATATTTGTAAATTTAGTATATCCATGAGACATTCAGTTGTTTAACTGCGAGTTAAAATTATCACCGCCCAGTTCGTTTAGTTTATCCTCTATCGGGTTCAGACTAAAAATAAATAAAAACGAACTATTTCTTTAATCAAACTGAACCTGATAAGCTTAAAATAATTCCGAATAAAATAATTATTTTGATTTGCGATAACGTATAAAACGTTATATAAAATGGTTTCTGCATTGGAATCATTAAATCTAAAATGAACCTAAACTAAGCCCCACCACTGAAAATTTCCCGCGCATTTTTATATTCAGTAAAATCATCGGTTTTCAAACGCTGTGGCATTTTCTATTTACTTCTGTGTGCGGATGAGAGCACGACGTCAATATTACGTTGTCGATGCTTGAAGAAAACGCGACACGATACCATATCTGGGAGATCGAAAAGCGATCGACATCCTCACCCGCTACGTCGGAAGTATTTCCTCCCGCTTTTTGCGGGGACGGGGAAATCAAACAACACGTTACAATAAAGGTGGATTTGCACGATCTACTTCAAGGCGAACGCGCGACTCGTCTTTTAATCCGCTTACCGAGTGGCGGCTGCAGTGGCGGCGGTTTCGTTCCTTGTTTTGCTCGGCGCCGACGAGCGTAAACAACTTCGTCATGCGGAATTGTAATTAATCGAGTTAAGGGCCAACTGCTCCCGAAATACAACCAGGAGGTCAGCTTTTACATTTGACGTTTTTTTATGTATCCTGATACACGTCTGGGAAAATAAACGTGTGCATTCGAGTTAACGCTTTCTATGATTGAGTTATTTATTTCACAGTTTTAAATTTCTCGGCAATCTCTCTTGAATTTTATTTTTATTCTTCTAATTCGATCGAGAAACGAGCTATCGGAAATGATATTTTGCATGATATCGACGTAACAAATATTGGCTACGTGGGCATAAAATTTTAAAATCAATAATTTATTTGATAAAAATTAATGTCAACGTGGTGATAATTTATATTGAATTCAAAATAGCTTTATCCATTCGATAAAATACTTATTCCTTGTTACTCATGGTTTTTAAAAAATTCAACAATAACTATTAACAAGCATTGTGACAATGACCTACTAAAGTTTTATTGTACTATAGATTACAAAATTTCAATATGATAAATAAAATGATTTACATACTTTGTAATCTTAATTTATAAATATAAAAATATACAATAGAGTATTGCGACAAACACTTAAAAGTTTATTCACTCATGCATAAGGTCATAGCTACTAAGTTTTTATGTTTCCTCTGCCTGTACGCAGTACACGAATTTTCCAGATGTTTGGAGTATATCTTCCCTTCTCATTAACATGTGCGCGCTGCTATTTTCTTGGAAGACTAAAAAATCTACGCAAAGTTTGTGAGAACAGCGTAATGCATCTGCGTGCAACAGTAACAATCTAAAATTACGAGATTTTGTTTAAAGATATTAAAATGGCTGAATGAAATTATAATGAAACGAGAATCTGAAATTGGAAGATATCGTTACTCTTGCGGATTTAATTTCTAATATTTTATTGCTGCTGGAAGACGATAAAGCAAGCCATAAATTTTAACTGAAATTCCAATTAAAATGAGATCATTCATCAGAGACTAACTACAAACAGCCGATCGTCCCAAGAGCTGACTTACTTGAAGATAATAGCGACCTGTAAAAATTAGAAGCCCTCGACGAGAAATCGCAATAAAATTAATCAATGAAAAAGGGACCGGACGACTGGAATCCTCTATAGCAGGCAATGGCTCATAATTTAACTGAATTACTTCTGCGCCAAAAAAGCAAGGAAGAGTTTAAAATAGCACTATTGAAAGCGCATTCGTACCTCGGGAGCGTTCACCAGTATGTCGCTAACGATGAAGAGTCCAACAAAGTAATCTCTTTAATCTGAGTTAAATCATTTGCACAGCTTTTAAATAATTCCGCGCGCCCTCGTTATTATCATCGCGCGATCTCTTTCGCACAACAATTGCCCCTATAACCACAATTCTCCGAGGCTCGCGCATAATCCCGGGGAGAAAATCCTCGTGGCCTTCAAGAGCGTCAATGTGAAGGTGCGTTTAAGGCAAAAACAGCAGGAGAAGGCTTGGAAATTTTTCCGCGGCGGCGGTTTTCGTTTTTCACTTCTGCGGCACGTATTCCTCCCTCGATTGTAAAGTTCTTTAATCCTCGCACCCGCGTTCATTGTCCAGGAGCCGAGGGACACGGCTGCGGACAAAACCGACCGCCGGGAAATACGCGTCCCCTCGCTTCTACCGTAATAACTCGCCTCTCGCGCCACTTTATTTATTAGATCCATGTTGCTGGATTGGCCCAAGCAAGAAAAAAGTAAACGCGATGCCGGGCATCCGTGCGTAATATACGCGCCACGGGAGTAGCGCCGCTGGCGTCGTAAATTACATTTGCGAGAATAGCGTCCGTGTCTTTTGGATGTTTGCACGGGACCATCGCGAAGTGTGCTTTTCATTTTAGTACCCCGCGAAAAATACTAATTGATTGCTCAGTTGGTAATATCACAATAGTCCAACAGTGCCATGTGTATTATATAACGTTAAGGGACCGAGTAAACGATAAATAACCACGGCGCTTAAACTATAAATTTAAAGATAACTAAAGTTTGCCGATGATTCACCGATAATGATTCGTCTGCTTAAAATTTAATTTATATTTTTATTTCGCGCAATTAACGATCGTAAGCAGGAATATTTTTTTCCACAATTTTTTTCCAGCACCACATTTCTCGAGAGAGTATCAGCACGAAGCGCGATACAAATTATCATATATAATTACGATCTTTTATCGAGAAGTATGTTAAATTAATACATAGTGTTGCTGCAAATACCCTTCGACACAAAATTCAAGGAATTCCAAACATAATCAACGATACACAGAATTTTACGCGATTAATTTGTTACATTTATGTGTTTATGTACGCTTTTTTATTCTTTAGTGCAGCTGCTGCATCTGCTGTAAGAAATATTAATTTAATGCTACGAATACACATTCGCGGCTGGAATATAGGAAAAACATAATACTTGGTATTCACGGAGGAAAGGTATTCATCTTTCTGAGAAAATGATTATGCAGACCACACATAAGTGCAATCTTTACTTTGTACGTGGATATTTTTTGAAAAGATAGAATAGTTTTTAGTGATTTACGATCTATCATTTTTATAAGATATTTCTGTAAATGTATTAATAAATTTTATCTCTTGGTATGGGCGTACAGCTTTATTTACGCCGATTGGGGAACGCTTTTTTTGCAACCGGTGCACTTTGCAATATAAATTGCCGCAAATTTATAAAACAACGTGCTATCGACGATTATTAAGTTTAAATTAGTACGATTCAGCTGTTTTTTGACGAAACTTTGGACCCGCGTTATTGAAAATGTTGCGAGCAATGGGCCAGAATAAATCTTGAACAAAATAATCGGAAAATCCTGTAGCAAGGAATCAACGCCAGATATTAGAGAAGCTCTTTTAAAGTTCTATTTACAATGCACAGCTACGCAAAGGTAAGAGGGCGAAAAATGTTGCCATCCAAGCGTGTGCTCGCGTTCGCGTCTTTAATTACGTCCGCCGAATTTAAAATTTCTTTTATTTTACGACGAAAGAAGGGGATGAGATAGAAGCCCCGGTATATAGACGTCTTTAAGCAATTACAGCTGAGCTCCTCTCCTCTCTCTCCTTCTCACGGATAAAGAAGTGCGCTCGTTGTAATTACTAGATAAACACAAGCCGGCCATTCGGATCGATTCGGCATTGGCATTTATCCCGGGCGACCGCGCGCCAGATAAGGGAGCCAGTGAAAGAGCGGGACAAGGAAAGCGAAAGACGGCGCTCACGGCCGTTAATTTGAATTCTTCGGCTCGTTTTCGCGCGCGCCGAGTCCTTTCTTTTTATTTCTGCCCTCACCACCCTACGTTTCGCAGCTTTGGCCAATCGCGCGCACTCCCCAAATTATGATGCTGATCTCGCTCTTTATCGCTAAAAATAATAATAACCACCCGCGAGTACACGCGCCGATCGACGACGGTATGCTTAGCCTCCAACGCTTATTTTTGACCTTTTTTGTTCTTGCTTCTTCTTCTTCGAGCGCATACGCAGTGCACTGCCAGGTCCATCTATGGCTTTCCGTCGAGTTTTTCGACGCTTATCTGCAGCTTTCCTAGCGCTCGACCTACTAATTGTGCGAATCAACGAGAAAAATCGTACTTACACCGATAACTTACAACTTACTTTGCGAGTGCGTGCGTAGCGGCTGTCGGTGCATTTAAGCTTTACGGATTGATCCGCCAGCACGACTCGTTCCTACTCAAATTACCTTACTTCAAATCCGCGACACAATAAGTGTTACCCGCAGTATTATATCGCTTCCTGGAGTAAATGTAGGATTGGATTTATTTTAGAGTCGCTATAGCGGGAACGACTGCAAAACCGCGACTCAACTTGTGAATTTCACGCAAACTGTTTGCAAATTATTTGGATAATCAACAGTGCCATTGTTATTTTTTATTTATCAACTTCCATTTGAGAAATATTGGTAAACTGTTGAATGCACAGAAGCACAATTCCAATACAAAGCGAAATTGATCGAGGTAACAACTCTTAACTTATTGCGGTGAATAAAAGTAAAATGCAATTCACGTGTTTTGGTGCAGGTACTATGCAGTACTCGAGGTTTCGCTTGGGTCTAGTAATGAACGTAAAACGGGGTCAAACAGAAACGCGTGCACATATTTTTGTTAGATTTTTAGTAATAATATAGATTGTTAATTGCACGAATTAAAAAGCATATGCACATGG
Source organism: Platyscapa corneri (assembly GCA_018907185.1). Lineage (NCBI taxonomy): Eukaryota > Metazoa > Arthropoda > Insecta > Hymenoptera > Agaonidae > Platyscapa > Platyscapa corneri. The sequence continues at coordinate 2,877,024 of JACCHW010000017.1, forward strand.
GGAATTAAACCGAATTAAAGCAATGCTCGGGATGTGCACTGATTCATTTAAGGTTGCAAAAAGAATAATTAAGATGAAAGAGCTCGTTATCTTTATGTTTCGTTTTTGCTACTGCACTCCTCCTCGACTACTTTGAACAGCGTCAAGTTTACGCTGCAAACTGGACAAGGAACATTGTAATTTCCAAGGATCCCTGTTATAGCGCATCAACTATAAAACCTTGTAATAAGAATACATACACCTAATAATAAGTACAGAGAGAAAACATCGGCGGCATAAACTGAGTGTCAGTGTCAGCTTTGAGCATCGAAGCAACGGCGGTTAAAACGAGCTAAAATCCCGTTGCCGAAAAAAAACGTAAACAAGTCGGTAAACACGCGACGATGCGAGCACACGGGATCTTTGCACTGACAATCGAGTTCGCGGCTTGCCTAAGTATATAAAGAAGAAACCACAGCCGTCGAGCCCCACGAACGAGTGTTCATTCTTCGTGCGCTCCTTACCTAAGAGTTTGCGAACCTCCGTCTGGCTCAAGAAGAGATTGAAGAAGCAGGCGGACGGTGCGACGAGGCACGCGATCAGCGCGGCCGTCGTCCATACAGCGAGGCTCAGCATCGCGGGCGCGGCCAAGGTCAGCGACGTCAACGAGGCGATCCACCGGGCATCTTGGCTCCTTGCATCCTGCGTCTGACGGGGCTAACGGTCGGCTGCTGTTGATACTATTGTTTGCTTTCTCTCTTTGTGTCTTTCCTTCGCGTGGGTGTTGTTCACGGTCGTAGAGGTTAGGTGAGCATCGGAGGTAAGGTTATCGGAGGTGGACCGGTGTGAGCACGAGGTGAGGACGCACGAGGAGTTCACTCGCGAAAACCCCAAACAGTTGTGCCGCGGCCGCCATCGGCGGACTAGTCGCTAGACACTGAAGCGCCGAGAAGAGGCCGCAGCGCCGCGTGCTCGCACTGTAGTGCGCATGCGCCGCAGCCACGCTGCCAACGGAAACAGCCGAAGACGTCCGAACGAGAGCAGCGGGAGGCGTGCTTTTTTTGCGCGCGACGACCTTCTCTCTCTCTCGCGCTCGACCGGAGCGACACAGGAGCAAAAGAGAACGAACAGAAAAAGAACGAGAGAGAGCGAGAGAGAGAGAAGGAAAGAGTGAGCGAACAAGGGAGACGGAGATTCGAGGCTCGTTTTCTCGTCTCACGCGCGACTATCTACCTTATACACCACTGTCTCTGCCTATAGCACTTTGGAGTTTGGATACTCCTTGCCCCGCTACAGTTAAAGCCGATGAGAGAGAGAACATCTTGCGCTACGCCGTGTGTTATGCTTCCTCGGCATCGCCGCCGACGCCGCACCGTAGCTACGGGAGACTTTTTTTGGTTAACTGCTGGTTAGTCACGTACCCTGATTTTAACAGTTAGCCTTTTTCAAACGAGATGTACGAAATTTTTCTTTTCTTCGCTACTAATGCGTTTCAATGCGTATTTTCACAACAACAAAAGTTACGAATAATATATCGTGCGTCCTACCTACGCTACAATACCAACTCCGAAATGTAGAGCAATGGAGGGAGAGGTACAGATGCATTTTTACTCGCAACTTGGCGACAAACTTTGTGAAAAGCCTCAAAGTCATCACGCTTAGAAAAACCTTGATATTGCAATATCGATAAAAACAGACCGTAAGCCGAATGATTAATTAAGCGCTCGGATCGACTGTGGCTCACTGAATAGTTACAGCTTATTGTTCCGATTGAACATTATTCTGAAACTTTTAATGAGTAGGGTTTTTATTAAATCCAATCTACGATAACAGAAATAATACCAGTTTCAAAAGTAATTTAATTAGTCGTAAAAAAACGAAAAAAGCTTTTTATCCAAGCGAATGTCCTTTGAAATTTTTCAATAAAAAGATTCTTGTTTCCAAATACTAAGGAAAGGAGTTCGATGCTTTCTCCCCTAATAACTGAATGTGCGTAATTTATATATAAGACGGGAATGTCTCAAATTTACGAGGCTCTCTAGTATCAATAACATTTCTAAATTACTTGTTTGTGTACCCAAAGCGATTCCCACGTTATTTCCCACTTTGTAAAATAGAAAAACACAGTGAAAAAGATTTCCTTTCCTCTCCCACCAATACACCCTTGGCGTAAGAAACAGAAAATGAGGCGCGTGCGTTACGCATACAATTCTTAAGCATTACTAGCCATTATACGTACATGTAGAAGGGCGTTATTAACGATACAAAAGCGGGTGATTTAGTACTTCTTGTCCGTCTTGCTCTAGGCTCTTTCTCCGTTTCGCCGTCCCCTACTCGTTCTCTTTATTTCGCGCAGTTTCTCGCTGTTCCTTTCAGTCCCCAGAGTCGGACTCGCGCGCATTCGAAAAACGTATTGGCAACGAGATGCGCGCGAGATTACGAAGACGAGAAGAAGGACGCAAATATCAATACGGACGCCCCTTAAGAAATTTCTATTCGCTCGTCGTTCTTCCAGGTGATTAGATTTCGAATAATGAATATCGCTCTCGGCGCCATCCGCTCCGCCCCTGTAGTAGTACCAATTTTTCGTTACGAGCTTATTAACGGAGTAACAAGATTCCTACTGAACTCGGTCGTTTTCACCGGACCTGGTCCGAGTTCTGCGGCTCAGATTTTAGTTGCGCTTTAAAACACTTGCTGTGGTTTTAATGAAACTTTTGCGCGCTTCGGAACTGTCAGTCTTTAGAGCCATTCACCTGGTCGATCGTATTGTTCGCAGCACACATTTAAATACTCGAGCATTGAACAATTATGCAATAGCTTTCGAAAGCTAAATCAATAGTAATGTAAAAAACGATCGAGTATTCGAACACACTCAACCTAATTTTTAGTCGAGTCTTATTTAACGCTCCTTCACTCGCACACAGACATCAGGTTCCTTTAAAATTCAAGTGGACCGAGCTCCGGATTAATCTAAAGTGTGTTCGGTACGATGATTACTCGCATCGATCCAACTATTATTTATAGAGTAGATGTGCAGAGGGTAGCATTAGCCCACAAGCGCTCGAAATTACGGCCGCCGAATAATTAAATATGTTTACTCGCGCGTCGTTGACATTTATCTTTTTCGGTTATTATTTGAACACTGTCCTCGTTAAAAGTCGAGGGAACTCGCTCGGCAACATTGTAACATTCAATGAACCGACGCCCAGCCATTTCGAGATGAGAACCAAGAGAATGGCAAATAACACAATCCGCGTTAATAGAACGCACTTGAATAGTCGCACGCGAGCGCCTGATTTCGCGAGCGCGCACCACGTCTCCGCTTAATTGAGTTCTACGGACGTGTGCGACAAAATAAAAGCAATCGATATCCGGTTAAACTACCGAATCATAAACCACGCACTGTAATCAAAAAGAGCGCGCGTGGCCAGTCACGCAATAAAAAACGCGCTAATTAGGCGAACGAAATATCGCGCTGAACTCCCACGTCGAGCATTTCCCGTTTCTCCTCCTCCCTCTTTGGCTCAATATTCCTCGGAGCCATATCTCTCCCAAGTGGGATGACGCACTCGATTACCGAGGCCAGTTATTAACCCTTCAACGAGGAATGGAAGGAGGAGCGAGGAAGCCCGTAACACGGTGCGTTCCTGAGCACTTCTAGTTTCTAATAATTTTCATTTTGCGCTCGCGCCCCGATCAATTCGCCTCGCATGAACGTCGACGTAATTAAATTCCTCGGAAGGACCACGCGACGCTGCACTTCCTGTTTCCCGGCGCTCGAGCGATCCTGCAATCGTTTATTTTCTTACGCGCGCCCCATCCATTGAAACGCGAACCCATAAATAATTTCGATAATCCCTCGCTTTATGGAGGCGTTATTTTGTTTTACGTTATAATGTGACCCTGCGTTATCTGTGTCATTGTTCCTTGCGCGGTGGTAGGTAAGTTTCTTTGTTCGCGGACTTATCTTCTCAGCAGATAAGGCACTACGTTGTTTCTGACTCTGTCTTTATCTCTGGTTTTTTGTCATCCTATGCGAAAAAGTGCACGAGGAAAAAGCGAGCTGAGAGAGAGAGAGAGAGAGAGAGAGAGAGAGAGAGAGAGAAAAGGAACGACGAACGACTCGTCTCGCGAGAATTACTAACGATATTCTGAGTGAAGCACAGAAGTAATACTCGAGTGACTTTCGTTTGTGATTTGAATGTAGACAGTTTCTTGGTATTCATTTTATTCTACTGTTATACTGACTTAGTTTGGAATAAATGTTTCTAACTTACGGTCAGGGCCATTTCGACGATGCGACTGCTTTGAATACAGATTCGAAGTAATTAATCTTCCTGAAGAGATTGTCGAATATAAGAACTGCTCCAAAAAAATTAACAAATGCCCCGAGCGAACAATTTGCCGCAAATGTAAATCACCGCCTTCTTACCGCACAGAACGAATTCAGGTTTTTAATTTAAAAACTCGCATATTATAAGTAATAAGATGTACAATATAGGATCACTTTTTGTTAAAACTAGGAAATATTAACTGCAAGAATGCTGGTACAAAATAGAAAATGCAAAGCTTTCGGATGTTCTGGAAAACGAGCACAGATTTAAATCGCGAGAATGACAAGAATTACAATGCTCGAATAAAAAAAGGAATGAAATTTGAAAGGTGTTGCTAATACGGTAGCTACTCATTAGACAATATATTCGGAGAATTTTTCTCTGAATTACACATGATACAGTAACTAGTTGAAGTGGATGTAATTAATTATGTTTTTCTCTTTCTTCGCTCAATAATACGTGTGGAAGACTGAAAAAATTTATGGTTCGCGATATTTTAAACTGTGCACTTAATAAATGACATAAAAATTTGTTATACCAGCTTAGACATTGTAGATATTGATTTTAAAACATGCTAAACTGATTCTAAAAGTTATTTTCAAAATTTTATAAATAAGTAGATTTCTACTCTATATGCTTTTTATGTACAAGTGGCTATTATACTCAAATATAATATAATAGCTATTGTAAAGTATACTAAAAACACTATAAAATATAAAATCTACTTTTAAGTATAGGATTTAACAAAAATAGGATATTTTTTAAAAAATAATGCTTGTAGAAAAAAATTTAACCACATAATAATAATAATAATTGTGCAATTCATAAATTACTTTAATTAATGTTTAATTATGAATGTGTTTATCATGTTAATTAATGTAATACTATGCCTGTGCTAGTTCCTTCATATTATATATGTACATACGATTAAAAATCCTGTTTTCATCTAAAAAATAATTTTTATTTACATTGAAATAGAATAAAATTATCATCTGCTATTAATTATTTAATTTATAAATAAAGACAAACTGTCTTAGAAAAATAAAAAAGGTAAAATTAAAGAAAAATAATTATTTTTTAAATGTACACCTGCTTATAAATATATTATTACTCATATTATATATAATATGAACATTCGTTTATAATAACGATATTTTTATGGAAATTTTAAGGTTTAGTTTTATTTTATTCATTTGAACCTACATGAATAGTACAAAAATAGTGTACATAGGTATGTACTATATCATCTATTTTAATTCATTTATTATACACATAGAGGAAAATTAACTTTAAAAATATTTCACAAATAATATTATTGTTACAAAATTTTGAATTACATTTGAAGTTGGAACACAACCAAATTCACGAGAGATTTTCGAAAAGAATTATGCGAAGCGTACAATAAACTGTTTGGACATTTTTTGGCTTCTGCCTTTTGTACAGCACTTTGATAAAACTTTAGAGAATTCTATGAAGAAATTTGAGTAAAAAAAGTGAGCCAGAAAGAGATAGTTCAACAATAAATATTGAAAAATCAAATAATTGAGACAGAATTTTAAGTAAAATATTTGGTATAATTTATTAATACGCTTATTTTTATAAAACATTTAATTTGTAAGTCACATATGTATTTATAATGATACTCAAATAAATAACAATCTTTTTATAAAAAGAAAATGCCCACAATAAGAAAATTAAATAAGTATAAATATAATAATTCATGATTATCTAAATTATTAACATTTTTTACGAATTGTGAATTATTCAACTACACAAAAAAACTATCTTTTAATCGATAGAAAGCAATGTAATTCACTAGATATGAAAGTTAAAAAATGTTGTATACAAAAGCATGTTTCAACAATTAATAAAACTAATAAAAGATAAAATACGTGAGGTTTATTGAATCAGGAGTTTATAAATAATGTGTGACTTGCGAAGCTGTTAATGGAATCTTAATTTACCAAAAGATTAAAATTTAAAAACTTGACTCAAAATCTGATTATTCAACAAGATAAGTAAAGTTTTGACATTTTATGGATTTAAAAAATTATGTTGTGAATGGAATATGCAAACTTATTTGCACAAATTTCATTCAATGTGTGAAACTTAACTCCTGCATTATTCTTTATGATACCAAAAAATAAAGAGGTAAATGAATTTACATATCTTCCTTAATTGTATATGACATTATAAAATGTCTGCAACGTAGTTTACGGAGAATCAGACTTACTTACCGGTAGGACGCATTTTTTACTACAACACCATTCAAAACCGCTTTTGAATTAAGTAATTTTCCGAGTACAAAGGAGGATATTTCTTTTTTAACAGAAACAATGATTACGCTCACCAAGCAATTAAAAATTTCGCGCTTACTTTTTATGTTCTTTCCCCTGAAATAAGAGCCTTGAAACATCGATAGCTGCTCGAACTCGATACGTACAATCTTTTCAACGCGTTCGAGGGTTACCTGCATCGTTTCGGGAAGCAGCACAATCGAATATTTACCGAGTAAACAAACTCGCTGATCTCGTATTACGCGAACTCGGCGCGTTTTCGAACACCTCACACCTCGGTGACGTTGAAAAAAGTTATCACCACGAGCAACTCGTGCCATCTTAGGAGTTCCTTTCGTGCCCGAAGTCCGGCCACGGGCAAGCCCTTTGTCGGCTTTGATCCTGGCTATTCGCAAGGATCCCTACACGCGACTTTCGTCTCGCCGACTTGGCAGCGACTCGACTCGCGCACGTGCGTAAATGCGCTACGTGTGCAGTCTTGGAACCGACCACCACCTCGTCTCTTTAGAGAGCATACTCGTGGAGGTGCGGGCAGGCCTTCCCAAAAGCAGATAATGTGCTAAGCGAGCCTTTTTAAAAGGATCCTTCCTTTCGAGGTTACGACTCGCGCGCGATGACTTTTGGGATAAAAGTCGGAAGCTTTCTGATGTTCTTTTCGAATGATTATGCACAAACAAGGTTTTGGACGCACTTGAAGAGGGATCGCATTGAAGATTTCTTAGTAATTAGCTTTTTTAAATTTACTCCAGTCTTTTGTGCGCGTAGCTTGTGAAAATATTTTCAGATGATGACATCAAAAAAACAAATTGGAGTGGAGGAATTTTATAATTGATTTCCGTACAATTTACAATACGTTTACCCCTTGTTAGCAAAACATCTTGTTTTCTGACGCTGTTATTATTGAACGCGATGTGGAAACATAACCGTATACTTTTTAAGGGCTTCAAGCTGCAATGCACTATGAATATCAAAAAGCTTATGTATAATATAGCAATGATATTTGCCAATTTTGTAAGACTGCGTCAACAACACCTTTGAGTTAGAGTTTTGTTGCGTGCTTACGAGCCACCAGAGAAAAACAAGTTTACAGAAATCATTTCTTCTGTCCTCCTGTTAATAGGGAACAAGAACTATCGACATGTTACACGTTCTACTCTATCAACTTCATAAACCCAAATATAAACTTTAATTCTTTATATAAATGGGAAACCGTTTTTTAACGACAGTGCAGAAAAATGTCCATTATTATCAAAATTGAGTTAAGTTGATTTGTTAAGTTATGAATATTTCACGTTATAACAATAGTTATTAACAAGTATATCGTGTAAAGACTGTTTTCTCCTTCTGTCGGAATTATAAAATTTTATACGAAATCTTTCCAACAAGTATGTGCTATAACTATACATCTGAATAAATGAACCAGTTGACCAGAATCTTTTAAAAGCCTAAAAGATATATTGAACAAGATTAAGTATCGGCGCGAGAACGCAATTGGCTTACAGAGTTTCAAAATTCCTTCGCTACAAATGCTGAATCAGAAACTGATTTGCAATAACGCGTTAGATTTATTTGCTCCGTAACTCCGATTCCGCGAAACATGAAAACGATTGTACAGTTTCGATTCAGCATTGTTTCCTAGCTCCACTACACGAGCATTCTGTTTCACCTAGTGTACACGTTGAAGATAGCGTCAGCGTACAAAGGGGAGACAGTGTTGGGGCAACGCGCGCGACTCCGTTGAACAACAATCTTTGTCGGTACAGGGCTTCCCCCCTTAATCCGTCCGATAAAGACCTACATTTCGAGGCAGAAGGGAAAAAATACAGCCGCCAAGAATAAACACTACAAATAACGCTCGCGATCCTATCCAAAGAGCGCATAAAATGTGCGATAAAGAAGTGGCGCGCGCGCACCCACGCGCTCACCTCTGCTCGGCTCGCAAACGGAGCTTGCGCTCGGTACATAACGTAACCCGACCCCGGCCTAAGCTCTGTGCTCGAATGAGAAGGAAAAGGCCAGGCCTATCGTTTGCTCTTTCGCTTGGTGCATTCGCGTAAACCCCGTCCCTCCACCGATCGCTCCTTTTCTTTCTTGCCCTTCTTTTCGTGGCCGATATCACGAGGCCTGCAATTAACGCCGCCGCCTTTTTAAAAAGGCAGCGACATCAAAGGTTCCGCTTGCTCGTTCTCTGAGCGGATTATAACATCGAGAACGACGAAGGAGCCAAAGCGCCGCTACCGCCTTTACGCGTGTTTTTCCCGATGAGCACCGGATTCTTTTGCGGCTTTGCGCGACTCCTTCTCCAATCTTTTTCCTCGCCTTAGTCTTCGTTTTCTCGGCAGAGGGAATGGAACGAGGTCGCGCCTTATCCCCAATGGAGATGTCACCTTGTGCCGCTGGAAGTGAAAGCTCGGGAGCTTTAATCTCCGCATGGCTTTACAGCTCTCGGCTCACGCCCTAGACTTTATAGACCGTGATCTGCATAAGTTTGACTTACATTCTTCTTTATATTCTTTATTATCGCAGTACGTGCCTTTTTGACTGCGCTTTGCAACAAAGACGCGTGACTTTACTACACGCAATGCACCAGAATAGAAGAGCAATTTTCTTTCCCTTTTCCGACGATTTCCATTTCTTTGGAACTCTTCGATTGATACTGATACGTGGCGTTTTTATATCCCTGCGTTAAGTTGAAGTGTGCTTCGAATGGAAAATTCCCGATTGAATTAAGGAAATATGAAAAGGACTGTGATTACACTTTTTCATAAATTCGTTTTGAAAGAGAAGCCTTCCCTTTGAATACTGATTTTAATACTGTGATATAAAAGTTTAAAGGGAAAAGATTCATTTTACTTTTCATTTTATTTAACCAAGTAACGTATTAGTTACTGCTATTATTAGCGGTTTTTATTTATGCTCTGCTCTGTTTAGCGTAGTGGGAAGGATTAGTTTCAAATTAGTTTACGCACATTATGTATCCGATAAAAATTAGCTCTTAAAAAATATTTTGTACTCGAAGCTTTGCAAAATTATCCATTACTATCGTGCAAGTAATTTGTTAATTTTATTCGATATCTACTTATTGGCAGCTTATTTAGCGAGCATTGAATTTTATGGTTATTAACAATTTCTTTATAACCACAGAAAGTCATGCAAATAAATTATAAAAAAGAAAACTTGAAGCACTAAAGTTCATTATGGTTGCAATTCCACAAAGAAAACCAATTAGTGCATTTAAAAAACAAATTGAAAATTACAATCCGTCCAAGATGTTCCAGGGCCTAATAAAATCTCATTACTCTCGAACGCAGCATAAGCATAATTTAGCCGAAGCTTGTTGCTCCACTTACATATAACGTTCCCGAGGATTATAACTCGATAAACACCGACTCAGAAGAGAAAGAAGTGCATAAAAACGCATAATGGCTTGCGGTGCCTCGGTCATTGTTTACATTACGCAAGTTCGGACCCGTCTTCTCTCGCTCGCACACAACCCTTATCAATTTGAAACGCTCTGCCTCTTTCCAACACACGTGAGAATTATGCATATAGTATTCGCTCCCATAAAGCATGCGCCCATAAGGGAAACGAAAAGTAAAAAATACACAACGGGAGAGAGAGAAAGAGGGGGGGGGAGAGAGAGAGAGTGGTGTTCGAGTGGCTACGATGACAAAGCGTAAGAAGGATTCAGCAGAGTCGAAGGAAGAAGGAAGGAAGAAACAGAGAAGAAAAGCTATTCGTGCAACAGTACAAGGGGAGAGGGGATCGAAAAAAAGGAAAAGAGAGATAGATAAAAGAGCTGACTTCGCGTTAGCCTAACGAGACTTGAAACTCGTCGGGGGGCTATTATCATAATTGTGGGCTGCAGGCAACGGTTGTGCCCACAAACCAGAATCCTCTCTTTCTCATCTCATCATCTACCTATAACCACTACACTCTCCCCCCTTGTTCTTTCATCTCTTTTCTCCTGCTTTGCCTTCCGTGTCCATGCACCACTTTATTTCTTTCTCTGTCTTTCTCCCTTTCTCTTTCTCTGGATCTTGGGATGAAGTTTCGTGCATCCTAACAGTCAAAGGATGAACAGTCTTGTACATATACTCATTTTCAACTTTTATTTCACTGGTATGTTTAAGCTTACGCTGGACTTGGCAAAGAAACTAGTGTACGTAAAAGTTAAAATTACGCTGCGATTCCTTTTTTTTTACATCTTAATGCATTTCAAGGCCATGTTGATTTGTATTACGAACTTATAAGACGCTGTTTTAGAGCGATAATTTTTCCTAATAACACTCGCAACCGTGTATTCAATAAGAGAATTTATTAGATTGAATTCTTCAAATATTTTAGAATATTTTAATCAAGGCAACTCGACGTACGTATATTTGAAATGAGAACGAACTATTTCTTCCGCAATTTCTCAGAGCTTTGGAATATAAATTGAGAAAATCTATCTCCAAAATAAATGTGATTCTAACTTTTTTAACAGTCTTTCAGGATTCATAAATTTCATTTTCATAATTTATTTTAGTTATATATCTTGACGTTATTTTTAACGATTTTCAAAACATGAATTAAAAAGTTCGTTACCTTCGTACATGTAACCTTAAACTAGTTACTCGAATATTTATTTTCGATCGGTTTTATTTAATCAAACTTTAAATCAACGTATTCTGCACTCATATATTTTATATTTATTAAACGTATATTCGTAAAGGAATAAAAATGATAAATATGAAAATGTAGCTATAAGTTATAATTACATTATATCTTTAGAAATCGAATGCAATCTTAGTGTTTATATAATATAACTTTTACAAAATAGAATAAGTAGTTGACTGGAAATTAATTACACATCAACATCTTATCGTGATGATATATAATTGACATTCTTTATCAAGTCAATAATCATATTCGACGGGAAATTGATTTGAAATTCAATTTTTTCACAAATTTCCATCGCGCAAGCGATAGAAAGCTTATAAAAATATTATAGGCAATATAGAATCTAATATGGCTTTATGGTTATCTATGTATTGAGAAGTTCTTACGCTCTTGTAGTTGCTCCCAATTAGCCTCATTCGTCGTAAACGTACGTCGATGTAGAACAGTTCTGTGATAAATACAGTTATAGAAATGCAAACCCTTTTGCCCTATGTATGCCGGTTTTATATTGCCGGAAATGAATATCTAGCCGATTGTGCTGCTCAAGGAATTCCTACCAAAATAATGACCAATTTCTGAATAGTTATCTTTCCTTTACTCTTTGGAATCAGCCATTCGAATGCTTCGATTATCAATTCTTGGCAAACTTACTCGAGAATCGTAGAACATTTCCTTCTATTACATATGTTAAACTATTCAAACTACTGCTTATTCTCTAACAGCCATCAGTTCAAAGTACATTTTCACATAAGCCTTTCCGAAGCTAAAAATCTCGAAACCTAATTATACATCACCGATGAGAAAATAGAGTGATGATTTTTTTGCTTTGTTTATAAATTACTAAAAGCGCATATGACTTCGATTTGAATTACGCTTGTTTCAAGCAATTTTAGTATGTGCATCTGCATTAAAGTTAATCCATCTGCCAAGTCATTATCATTCGAATCAATTTAATATTTACAATTTACCGATGCCAAGAAAAGCTTTAATAATCTCTTGTTTTTTCACCATCAGATTGTTTTCTATTTGTCTCATCGTGGGAAGTTTAAAATGTACGTAAGCGTAATAAAACTACGAACTGTTTTTAATGGTTTCATTAAAATACTTAAATATATTTAAACCTTTAACATTATTTTGATTCGCTCAAAAACTATTCAGTTATATTTTTATTCATCTTTTTATTCGTGGTACTATAAATATTAAATTATTTGAGATAAAATATATTAATGCTTAGTTGTAGCCGTAACAGTCCCTGATGGTATAACAAATACCCTCTTTCTAATGATTCTCTTTTCCTTACGATTATCCATTTCAGACATACGTAAAATCGAGAAAATTGTCGTTAAACTATTATCGAGTTGGATAAGCGTTAATCAAGCGCTTAAAAATTATGCCAACACTCGTCAACACCGCTGAATTACGATAATGATTACTCGAAAATGCTCGCAAGAGATTAGCGAACACGCGTGTCAAACATTTTTACAGATTCTCCGATGGGAGTCTCTGAATAAATGTTCTCGGGTTCGAATCTATAAATTAATAAATATGAACTAGTCGATTTGCTGTATCAAGTTTTTCAAGGGTCATCGCCTTCTTTGCCTAACAGCAGTTTCATACAATAACAACTGTGTCATTTATATCGTAGCTAATCATAATACAAATTTCTATCAAAATTTCTGGCAAACTTAATTCGTTAAATTATCTCGAAGCAAAAATTTCAGAGAATTATTGGCGCTTTCAATAAGAAAAATAAATTAAATCATAACTTTCGTTATAACAATGCTTTTTTACTTAAAAGGTCTATTGTGCTCGTGGTGGAAGCTTATTACACTAAATAAGCAGATAGGTACTTGACACTAATTTCTAATACGCACTAATAGCTACATATATTATGTTCAAATTCGATAATCACGATACAAGATAAATACCTGATACTGGCTATAGCTGAATACAATTTTCGTTGATCACATTATACGCGTGAAGCCAAAAGTAGGATCGAATTTCTCGAAATTTAGATACAGATACATTTAGACTGATACTATAATAGTGATAATTCTTTAAGTATAAGTATAAAGTAATCTGGCCATTCGTTACCGTTTTATCAAATAATGAAAAGAGTTAAACAGTTTCTGTTCTATAATCTGTTGACGGGTAAAAGCAGCGCTATAGCAGAAAGATAGTTCGGACAGTGGTTCATTGTACACTTAGTTTTCGATTTTGTGCAGAAGCAGCTGCTTGTCCATTAGTTATCGCGCAGATGTTCTGATTGTACTAGACTAAATGCAACTAGATAAAGTTGAAATCAGGCGCACGTAATATTAAATTTTAATACCAATGATTACGATAGAAGAGCATAATGAGTATTTATTGAAGTGGTAATTTACATTTTCTGTTAAAGATATTCTCAAGGTTTAGAACTACGAATGTCTTGCATTCGTATTTCGCTTTGCTTCTTTGAGCACGATTGAAAATCTTATAAATAAACTAGAAATTATTCAGTATAAATTAAATAATTCAGCTTTCGATAAATCAGTTGAACGTTGGTCGACTTATATTCTAACTTAAATTTTTTTTTATTACTAATCTTCGATTGCAAAATTAAGAAATATCCATTTTTAATTGTTTTTTATTAGGGGATTTAAACTTATTTGTAAACGAGATTCGAATAGTATAAACTATACTGATAAATAAGCATAAATCTGCTAACCATCGCTTTGGGTTATTAGCGCGTTAATTAGGCAAGAACTAAACACGAATTTAGAGAACAACGGATCACTGTGTCACTGTGTATCATAACAATGTTGTTTAAGACCTTGAACGTAAGTTTCACCTTGCAATTAGGGAAACCGGTAATTACAGAGAAAACAGTTACAGACTCAGCTCCATCAACATCCGAGAAGGTAGACTCAGAAATCGTAAAGATATACTCACTTTACACACACGTACATTTCTTACCTTTTATGAATAAGTATGATGCTTATTTTATTTTATTTTGACTTATGATTTCTTCATATACCTAACAACCTCTCGAATGTAAAGTTATTATTTTAAATGAATTTGTATGCAAATATAAGTAAAAATTTTATTAACAGTCAGTTTCATTATTCGAATGTAACCGATAACGAATAAATTATCTTATTTACAGTAATTGGATTCTGTGTTAAATTTCATACTTAATAATATTATATGTTAAACGTTGAATATTGTATTTATGGGATTTTACATATTGTCGACTTGTATTTTATTATATGCGTATTATAAGTTGTATAAATAATTTTGTTATAAGAAGTTTTTAGTAAGAGTCTTTATATTTATCTTTTAAAATGTAGAAATGGATTGCAGTGAAGTATGTTTAAGCGTTGTTCAAGCAAAGAAGTCTATTAATATAATAAAGTGATAACTGCATTACGGAGATAAAGAACCCCATATTTATTCGAAGATAAATTCAAAATAAAGTTAAATATAGATTTTAAAACATATTTGAAGACGTGGAAGATTCAAACAGATGATAATAAAACCATACACTGCATTACAGCAGAGATATTTTCGAAAGGATTATTATTATTATTTTATGTTGAATAGTTATTAAATTCATAAATATTGTTATGAAACAAGATATTTTGACATTTGAGCAGTGCACCGAATGTTATCTGTACGTTAAAATTAATTTTTGTACACCAGTGAACAAAAATTATAATAAGTATATTTGATGCATAAATCAAGAAATTAAATACGAAAAAAAATAACGTAGTAAATGTTTTTACTCCAGGTAAGGTTATCGTGCCATAAGTAAATATTTGTACACTAATAAATTATTGATGAGAGTTTTAGCAAACCTTTTTTTTAATTTAAAATGCCTGTAATTATAGAAAATTATCCAGCAAACTATGAATGAGTATATTAAAAAATGTAGTTAAATAATTAATATAATACGGATACACGTATGGCTTACTACGTTACATTCATTATGCAGTAAAATGATGCATTTTTATCTTAAGATAAGGGTGGCTGATTGAATAAAATACTTAATAAAGAAACTTTAATGAATAAAACTAATAATAAGAACTGTATTACGTATCACCTATTCTGGATTGACTTTAATTTAAAAATGATAAATTTACAAATCACAGTCTATTAATTTTTTAGGGTTTCTTTTTGCGCACAAATATTAATAACAAAAAGTATGTACAACCCCAAAATTTTTGCGAAAATTAAAGGCTACAAAGATTATTAATCACGAGTATCGGCAAGATTTGTTTATTTTTGAAACAACCATAATTTATACCGGCAATCATGAATTTAAAAGTAAAAAGTATTATAATAAATCAAGAAAATACTGCTCATTACAAAATATGAAAAAATGGTATCAGCTTACATATCATTACTCATGAAATATAAAGTGCGCATAATGAAATTCCGCAGATTAAAATTTCGCAGGATTAAATTAAAATGAGCCTTGAAAAAATCTGAATGTGCTACTCATTAAAACCATCTAGTAACTACGAAAACAAAACTGTAAGCATCATTTAATAGTTTAGAAATGTCGGTTAAAGGATTATCGTCCTCGATCTGCATTCACGTTCACGTTTCAATTCGAAATGCCCAATAAATCTGAAATGTTGCGATTTTATATAATAAAATTCCCAACACACTTTTTGCTTAAAAAGAAAAAGCGCTAATCGCCACGAGGCGTAATTATAAATATTAAGTTTCAGCCGTGACTGAATTCGGAGACCGTCCGGATATTATCTAATACGATCAATTTATAAAAATTCCGAAAGACATCCCGAGTCCTTATTCGTCTCGTCAGCGGTTCTTTTTGTGTCTCCGCGCCTCTGCCAAGAGTCTTGATCTGATCCCTCGCTTGTCCGTCTCCTCGTCCTCTCGTTACGACTACTCGCCCACTGGGTAGTCTTTACGAAGGTGTTTCGAATTTGTCTCTCTCGCCATGGCACAGTATTCCAGCCCAGCGAGTCTCGCCTGCAACATCCTTGATAAATCATCCGGATTAGCGGGTGGGCGTGCGATGTATTTCGAACATCGTTGTTTATTTTTCAGCCGAGACTTGATGAGCACGCGAATATTCGTGCGCCACATGAAAAACGAAACTGAGTTAATAAACGCGCGCTATCGTAGTCCTGGAAACGCATTTTTCCTCCGAGATTTCAAGTCTCGCACTCCCTTGGCTCTAAATAATGGGCTGGATCAGTACGTTTTTTAAAAAGAGTTCCTCGGTGCCGCTGCTCGTGGGACGCAAGAATTCCCGATTTTTCGCTTTTGAATTCTTAAAGTATCTGGATAGTACATTTAAATTTACTTTCATTATAGCATAAGTAAGTTGTCGCAACAGAGTTATGCTGTGTAAAAAGCCAGTTATTGAATTTTTCAATGCACACATATACGTATTTCGCGTAATAACGAGGATCGCATTCAAACATTATGAAAGTGTTCGAGATACTTTACATTCAATTTTATTATAATACCGAATGTCATATCAAAAACTTTGTATATCCCTGTTCTTCAAATTTTTATATCATAATTTAATCGAAGTGAAATATATTTTTATAAATTCAATTTGTATTTTTAATTTTTTTTTTTTAAACGAAAAACGTTCTATTGGGTCTTAATTATTTTATTAATTTAAGAAAATGCGGGTTGCAGTTATGCCTTCTTTCACTGTATCTAATAGTTGATGACTTTCAGGCATTATCCAATAAATTAATAATGTATTTGGTATTTGGTATAGGAATAGCTTATAAAATATTAAATTTGGTGGATGAAGTTCAATTAGAAATCAATCAAAAGTATTTTATTAAACTTAAAATTAAATACTATAAAATATGATCTATAAATGTATCAAAAATTTTATTAATACTATATCACAAGGCTTCTCTTTATTTTATTTATAAATAAAATGTTAATATTTCTTTAGTATTGTAGTGAAATACTAAAAACAATATAAATAATATGGTATATTATTTGTATATCACCAATACAAATATAAGAAAAAATTGTTTTTAATTAATTCTTAAAGTTAGATTACTATTACTCTGTCTTATAAACAAAATACAAACATTTATTGTTTAAGAGTTAACGTTCATTTGGATAATGTCAACTAATCAATCACTGCGAAACTGGCCGAGGAAATTTATTTTTTAAATCTTAATGAGTTTGCTGTGACGATACGACAAGACGATAACACACAAGAGTAATTCATTGTGAATATAAAAAAATCTATCATCTCTCAAGCACAAGTCATACATTAAGCGATGATGACATTTTTTATTTTAGACGAGAGTCGCTTAATAAAAAGTAGCTCGAATTCTGGAGATAAGTTTGAGAAAAGTTCACGAGTTTGTTTATTCAGATGAGGTGAAGATCGGCATGGATTTATCTCATTGAATTTTCACAGCACCCTCGTTAAAAACATCGCACTGTTCCTTTTTAATACGTACTTGTTAACAACATTCGCAAAAATTATCTTAAATGATTATTGCTTCTAATTTTGCTAACGGATAATGTCGCGTAAGATAGTGCATTACGTACAGTGTATCGATAACCATTGAAATAGATTATTAATTCAAATGTAATAATCATAAATATCATGGATATATGTTAAACAACCAAAGATATACAAGTAAGGAAGTTATATTGTATAATGACGAGATAAAGAAATTAAAAAAAATCATTGTAAATGTAGTAACTATTTGATTAATGGTAACCAGCGTTAATGTATACACACGGTTTATTTTTTTAGTCACGCATATTCTTGTGTATTTAACAAGATCGTAATTTTAAAAGACTACTGCTGTACGCTTAGATACAGTTGAGCGCCCACAAACGCGCGTGCAGGCTTTTGAAAATACAATATTTATATCAGGAATAAAATTGCTGGTTGCTTGATATTTCAAGATGCTTTGTTTTATTTTCTCTTCCCAAAAACATATTTTCACCTTTTAAAAATAGAAAAATTTATTGCTCTATCTGCACAAGTTTTAAAAGAAAGAAATACATAATAAATTTTGAGTCGAGCTATAATTAATTAAATAAAATTCGAATCAAACGATAAAAGTATAAAAATATATCTAATAATTTAATTAAAAATTTATTCATTTATCGAATTCAGACTATTAATTTTTACAGAATCAATCGATATGTTTATACTATAGTTTTTTGTACGTAAAATGGAGAAGAAAATTCCAATTCAAAACTTTTATAAGAAAAGTTTTATTGATTTCGGAAAAAATTTTAGTAATATGTATTAAATGAATAAAGATCGTTTACTGTAAGTCGCTTGTGCATTTATAAATTTATATGTAATGATAAGTTCTCAGTAAAGCGTACAGTCTATTGATAAATTTGAAAATAGAACATCTCGTGATATTTTCTATCATTTTCGGATTTTCATTACTAAAGATAATAAATAGATTCATTAAAAATTATATTTTTATTGCATACTACTGCATAAATTGAGTAACAAAATTATAAAAAATAAAATGACATCTGATACATCAAAATGGGTAGAGCAATTCCAAAGTTATAGGGGTATAAACGAGCATCACATACTATACATAACGTGCATACCGATGTGGTCGAGTATTTTTATTGTTACTACTTGTGGTCCCAAGATTATCGTAAATTTCACGGCAATTTTCATGCAAACATTTTCTTCGTCTAATTATTAATTAAATAAAAGGGTTAATAAGTTGCGTTTTTATCCTTACAATCGAAATTAACTACAGAGGCGTAAAACACATTTGGTTTGCTGTAAAATTGATGAAATTTGTTTTACCATCTAAAAAAGTAACAAATATTTATATTTCTGTTAGAGCAAATAATAAGAGAGTACAATCAATATTTGTGCAAAAATACTGTTGGTAATAACTCTTAGCCAATATACACCCTCATGTTTTGATTATTATCTACATTACTTCATTTTCTACTGAATTTTCTTGTTAATTAAAAAAGTTGAACCTTTAAAACGAACTGCATTCAAGTTTTAAGTCAAGGTACGCAGTTCGAAAATACTCTACTAAATGTAAAATCATATAAATCATAATGATAATTTTGAAATTATTACACGTAGATCTTTTAGATATATACCTCGTATTACATACCGTATAAGAGGTATAAAAGATGCATAACGGCTATAGTTATACAGTAGATCGGAATATCTATTTCAAATGTGTGAAAGGGTATGAGGAGGGTAAAAAAAGTAGACCAATCCAAACTCCGAAATTCTTACGTGATCGCTTCAGCTCGGAAGATGAAGTTTCTAAATAAACTATTCAATAAGCGACAGCTTAATCGTGATTTCGTCGTTGCATCATAACATAATAACAGTGCACTGAACCAAAGCTATAGATGCCAAACATAAAATTGCTTTTGAAAGCACAAAATTGCGAAAGAAACCGAAGCTTTTGCAGAGGCAGCGAAAGGGAATGTAAAAGAAAAATAACGAGACGAAGACGGAGGAAGCAAAACTCAGAAACGGATAAAGGACCACCCTGACGCACACAGCGAAACGCAATCCTTCCTGAGAAAGCGAAAATGCAGGAATTGAATAAAAAGCGTCGGGCCAATTTTGGCGAGGTCGCGAAACGCGCAGTGTCGTCCGCTTTACCTTACGAGGCGTCGGATTTGCGTGTTTTTTGCGCCGGCCAACACCTGATATCCATCCTAGTCTCCCTTTCCCTCCTCTCCTCTCTCTTCATACATATACATACATATATAAACTCTCGCCTGGTAACAAGAAATGCATACGCTAAGCTCGGAGGAGACATGAGAAATGGACAGGAGGAGAATTTATTTACGAAAGATTCATGGTTCCGCGTAAGCTCATCCATTTAATTGCCGAGCGGCCGTGAATTTTTTACCGCTTTCTTTTATTGCCAAATCGACTAATTCACCTCGAAAGGAGATACACGTGTGCATAGTGCTTTCCCTTCTTACCCCCTCCTGTTCCTCTCTCGTATACGGCCTTATGCGTCGCACGGACTCGTGTCAACAATCGGCCACATAAATTTGCATGTAGTTTTTTCTCAGTTACGCTAATAGCGGGGCTCAATGTACAAGGAAACTACTTTGAAATAGGAAGCGGGGACTGGAAATACATTTTTTGAGGATTTGCTCAATTAGTTTATTTAATTGATTGAGTTATTGTCGCTCATCTTTATATTATCTTGTTTCGATAGAAGCATCGGATCTTAGAAAATTGGGACTGCGCGACAACATGATATTAAGCGCCTCGTGCCAACGCTCCTCTGCTCACTCCTCGTTTAATTAATAATTTTTATGTCAAGAGAAACGAAAGTTCCTACGGCACTATACATTTTGCATTCTTTAGCGAACCCTTCGGACATTAAACTTTTTTAATTTACTTTGCGATATCATCCTATTCAAGTAGTTAAAAAACCTTTTATTGCTATTTTATGTAAATAAATCTCTATAAGCTTTTTCTCGAATAAATATAAACCTGTTTATAAATATTCATTAAATTCGCATAAAAGCAAGCTGTTGGGTCGATTTATCCTATTAATAAAAAATTGACAAATTTAATATAGTTAATTTTTGAAAACAAAAACTTTATCCGATAAATTTTAAAGATTAC
This sequence comes from Platyscapa corneri, assembly GCA_018907185.1. Taxonomy (NCBI): domain Eukaryota; kingdom Metazoa; phylum Arthropoda; class Insecta; order Hymenoptera; family Agaonidae; genus Platyscapa; species Platyscapa corneri. The sequence goes on from JACCHW010000017.1 coordinate 2,897,909, forward strand.
CGACGAAGAATAAATTCGTCGCCAACACATTAATCAATGAGACACTTCGTAAATGTTTAGCGTCTCTAGTGTAAGAAACAGTCTTATTTTCTTCACATCGAATATCATATTTAAGGCAAGAGCAAGATCCATTAGAATTAATAAATTTGATTCGATCTTTAAAATAAAAGAGAGGCGATTTAATTCGAATGTATGCTAAGATAATAATTTGCTGATAGGATTTACGAGGATACGAACATCCTTACCCTCCTACACCTTACGCGAAGAAATAAATTAATTAAGCACTGCACCTGGTAAAGAGAACGTACGATTATTCTTAACCATTTTCTTAATTGCGCAAAATAGTCCTAGGTAATGTCACGTATTAGTACTATTAATAACAGTAAAGATGAAACGACTACGAAAATGGAATCCCGAGAGTCGATTCTTCAGGTGCGAAACTGAAACCGGACACCTGCGCTTACGTCACACGCCTGTCATTGATTTAAAATTTTTACAACGAGCGCGTGCTTAAAAACACGCACTCCACAATAACGTTTATTACGCGCTTTATTACGCATCCAGCTTCCTCGGTTCTCCGCTTACTCGACAACAATCTGAAACAGGAACGCGATCGACGATAAAGAGCATCGGAGTGGGGGCGGTAGCCCCAAGCCCAACGATTGCCGCGAAAAACGCTGAAAAGGAGTCTGAGCCCGAGCTCGAATCTGCGTAATAAAGAAATGCAGCTAATACATCCTCGCTTTCGGGACAGGTAAACCGAAACATTGTGCACTCGGCCGGTCGGGCATTCCAGCCATTATGGGGGCCAGCAGGGCGCGCAAGTCGTTTACGACGAGGTCAATAAAACCCGTTAGTAGAATAAAAGTCACGTATGTTTTGACTGACGCAAAAATCCGTCTCATTCGTTCGGCTTGTTATTGCTTTCGACACGAGCATCGGGCGCTCGCCCCTCCGGCCCACGAGACTTAAAATGGATTTTTATGACGCCGGGTAATTGATTAGCCCGAACAGCCACCTCCTCCAGACACTTCTCTCTCGCTCTCTCTCTCTTTCTCTCTCCGAGCCGCACCGCGCCGTGCAGCGATTTTCCACAGGTCGATCCTGTGACTCATAATGGATTCGCGAGTGACTACTCGAGCCCTTATTCGCTTACCGTAAGCCGACAGGGGATGCGCTTACTCCCACGAAATATAAGAACTCGAGTGAACAGGGTCTTGGGTCTCAGCTTCTGTCTCGGTAAGCTCATGTTTATTGATTGCGATTCGAGGGAGACGTCGGCAAAGCAAACGCTCGCTCTTTGCACTTTCATTTTCATCGGCAAATCTTGGGAAATTGAATCTCAAGATTCCTGTACACCATCGAACGCCTCTACTTTTATTGCAAGTAAATTCTCGAAGAGTCAAATTTACGGTAAATATCCGAGATAAGATTTCTAAGGAGTTATTGACTTTGCTTTAAGCTGCAGATTACTGCCAACGGATTTACAGTTTTGAAAACTGAAAATGTTACTCTTTTTAGCTAAAAAAATATCAACCTTGGCAAAATTCCTCTCGATGTTCGGTAAAAGTTATTGACATCGACTTGTACGTAATTTATAAATTTAAATGATAAAAATTGCAGACTAGCGGTGCAACACTCGAAATTAATTTTGCCGTAACCTCCTGTTGATGCAACGATGATATTAAATGTGCAATGTCTAAATACGCGTATCAAGTTTTCAAAATCTATATATTGTGATCGCTTTACATTATGTGGTATTGGTACTGATGAATTGATCACGAAAAAATATACAAACATTTGTATATTAATAACCTGATCAACACCTGCTTGTGGAAATTGAATTTATCAGCAATATTATCGAGACAAGATACTATAATACGTTTACCATAAAATTGTTGCTGCTTTTCTAAGTTATTTCAGTAATACTGCTGGTAAAAACAATTTTTGTAAAAACCGCAGTATGTAGCGATAACTTTTTTAATCGATGGACAAATAACCGAACCAATTGATTTAATTTATTTAAAACGTTAAACTCTTGAGAAGAATTATGTTTGTCAGGAAACAGGCATCGTTATTTAAAAAACTCTATTGTTAACAACAGGTACAAAGAAGTACCTAAGTGATCGAAGTTTTTTTATTTTAAATTACAAAGGAACAAAATAAAAGCAATAATCCTAATCAAAGAGAAACAAAAGGCAGCTCGAGATAAGTCAAGAAAAGTCACTAACAAGCGCCAAAAAAAACATCGAAACTTATACACTTCGAGGGAACAGAGAAATTCCTTTTCGATTCTATCCTTGTTCGTTCATCTTCTTTTTTTAACTCAGTCAAGAGAAAAAACGAGAGAGAGAGAGACCTGACGAAAGTACAAGCGCGCAAAATCTCTCAAGTCCGCAGAAGTTATTGAACCCTGACAACACTCATTTTCTCTCTCCCCCCTTATTTCTTTCCTCTCGTGAGGCTCTCGCTTCAGTCCCGGCAGACAGCGTCTCAGTTACTCTGTCCCTTCCCCTGCCGCCCTTTTTCGCGTGCGTTAATTTTTGCTACGCGCATTTCCTTCCAGCGAAAAAGAGAGAGAGAGAGAGAGAGAGAGAGGGAGAGAGTGAAACCTGCCATGGGCGTGTATGTTTGTTTAGCCTCGGCCGTGCACCCTGTTATTACAAACGCCGTGACCGGCGTTCTTCCTCCCTCTCCTCCTCCTCCTTTCTATCGCTGACGGAGGCGGTTGAAAAGTACACGTAGCGCGCGCGCGGAGGAGAGACGTCCAGATGCCTCGGTAGCGCCGCTCGGAGTCCGATCTGGCAGCGGCCGTCGACTCGCTTCAATATCGCCAATTTTCTTCTCTGCCGTTCACCCCCTTCCGTCCTACCCCGGCTCGTCGTGCTCTGCCGGGATTTTGCATTATCTCTGATGGGACTTTATGAGAGTAGAGCGCTCGCTCCTTTTCTCAAGTTGCTCGTTTTTTGAATTTTAAGGAGATATTTACACACTGTTGCTGCGCCTCGTGTAAGAGCACTTTTGCCTTTTTTATCTTTCTCAATAGAAATTGCGCGCGCGCGCGAATACTCGTAAATTACATTTTAAATTGAAAATATTGCACTCCTTTTGAGATTTAACCGAGATATTAATATCTCGAAAAGCGTACCTTTATTCTTTCTTAATGCAAGCTGCGCGTGCTTACAGGTTCTCTCCTTTCCATTAAAGGTTCGTTTTGTTTCCCCGATCGAGTGACATTTACGAAACTTATTCTTTGCATAATTTCGAAATTAGCCCGCAGATTCAGCGCTTTAATAATTCCATTAACACATTTGCTCGGAGTTTGCTCATGTGGTTACCTGGACGAGGATAGAATATCCTCGATTTTAATATTTCTTTTTAGTTTGACAAGTGCTTTAGTCATCGCCGTATCACAAGTCTACGATGACTTACGGATTAAACTACCACTTGGTCTCAGCTCTAAACTTACATGCGAAAATTTTTTTTTTTAAATATGACCAACTTTTTTGTGGTGTCCATTGGAACAGTTAAGAAATGTGCAAACTACGAGAAAATAAATTTAAAACTTTCAATTTTAATGGAATGGAAGAATTTAAAATATTTATTCTGTATTTGTTTTTAAATCGACAAAAAACATAAGCAAACTTTTTGTACCGTCTACTATGAGAAATAAAATTATGCTTCCTCGTACTAAACATAAATTTTCTTTAGTTCAATTTACATAATATTTGAGAATTTTTATAATTATCCTCAAACATAGTGAATTATTATTTATTATTAAGCATGATTCTTAACAACAAAATAAAAGTAGAATGCTAATATAATACATAGATAAAAGTGTTTGAAAAGTAAATAACCTTTGTAATGGTAAATAATTACATTTTTTGCAATAATGTCAACAAATATTTATTTTAATGACAGAAATTCTTCGTGAAAGCTCAAGAGCACCAAATTTTGTACTCTACTTAATTAAATAAAAATACTCGATCAAGATTCACGAGGAAAAACGTGGTAATAGTGTATGATTCTAGTATTTGAGAAACACTCAAATGGGTTAAATGGACAACAGAGATAATGTAAAAAGTTAAAAGTTTGTTTAAATATTGTAAATCCATCCGGGTATGTCAATAATTCAATATTCACACATCAAAGCTCCGTAAAATATAATATTATTACGATAAACGTATCAGGCGTACATTGATAAAGGCGATATTATTGTAGGTGTAAATATGTGCTATGGCGTGTGCAGCTCTTTTGCAAGAAAATGCAAACACTCATAAATGGCAATCCGGAAGATACAAAATATTCTTTTTATGAGACATGCGATGGCAGAAAATCGTTGCTGCCTTTCTGCGTTAAAGTACATTTTTACTAGCATGAAATTACCCGTGTCAACTCACCCACGTAATATTATTAATACGCACATAAATTTTCCAGTTTAAATTTCAAATTTTACGGTATTTTTTAGCGTTTTGCTTCATTTCTTCATTTTTAGTTTACCTATGCTGCAGTAATTCTGACTTACTCGTTGACTTTAATTCTTTTAATTCTATTTCTTAAAAATATTGAAGCGCGCATTACAGGACTTTTATATCAATAAATCACTCAACTTTGAATGCACAACTGGTGACCATTGTTCTTTGCTTGCATCATTTGCATTAAAGTTGCAGTTCTTTAACAGAATTTATGGTAAATAATGTTTTGAATATCAAAGCTCATTATATTATATTCAATAACGCATAGATAAAGTTTACTTAAACTTTCTTGAATACGCTATCTAAGAGATTTTTTAATTCAATTATATCTCTTAATATTTCTCGAATAAATTATCATTGTTGCTGTAAACATATTATATATCGAGCATCAACTACATTTTCTCAAGTAAGTAATTGATATTTAATTCTGCTTGATTATTCATGACTCATACCATTTATAATATGAAATGCTACAGTTATAATTGCATCGATTGCTCTTATAATAATAAGCATTATTTTGCAGTTTCAATTAGTTATTAGTCTGACTCGGATTATCGATTGACAAATAGAAATCTGAAGAAAAACGAATGCTTATTTTTTTCTTCACTTAGCGAAAGACACTTATGAGATACTTGCAAATGAGATGTAAATGAATTCAAACACGCTTGCATAACTTTTGTAAAAGACAATTCAAATATTTCTTGGATATAAACTGCATTGATGAAGATTCCTGTTTTTTTTATATTCCTTTTAATATATACATATATTTTTTCTTTTCCAATCATTAGCTTTAGTAATATTTTAAATATTTTTATTCTGTATTTTAAACAGATTTTATTTTTTATGAGTATTTTACAATATAAGAGTTTTCGTATGATATTGAATTCAATAGCAATTATGAAATGGTGATGCAACATTTCTTATGAAGATCGATTGTAAGAAAATCATTCTATTGTATTATATTGTTCAAAATACATTTAACATTGTGTGTCATAATATTGTATCTTTTGATTTTATAGCTGAATTGCCAATTATTGGTATGATTTTGTTTCTATATTTTCATAAATTGCATTTTTATAACATTATAAATTATATTAACGGAATAAATGAAGGAATATCTTGCGATAAAATAAATTATTTTTAACTTATTGACTTGTATATGTAAATGAAACTCTAAATTACTAACTAATTTGTTTATTGTTATTATTCATGCTTCGTAATTGCTTAAAATTTGAATGATCATAACGCATTCAATTCTTTTAATTAAGATTATAATTTATGAAAATAATATTAACGGAATTATGTTGCATTTAAAATAAAAAAATACAAATGATTTTTATAAATGATCTGTATTATTTTCAAAAATAAAGTGAAAAAGTTTACGTAACATGCAATACTCTAAAAGCTTTTTCCAAATAACAACTTTTAGAATCACGGAAATAGTTTTATATTATATTTTTTAAATTACTTTCTTTTACACGTACATTTGGATTTTCTTTTATGTATTTAATCACTTTTAATTATACTTGTAATAGTACTATATATTGGTAAAAAAATTTTTAATTACGATTGTCAAATGCTAATAAATTATAATTTCATTAAGAAAAAGATACAGAAAAATGTTTAACTTAGGTAGTATATAAAACTCATAATATGCATAATTAAATTTATAGTTTATGAATTTATACTGTCATTTTTATAAAAAAAAATTGTAAATTAAAGTTGTTGCCACTGATGCCAAAATGCAACAGAAGCAAAACAGTAGTTTTTGTTCTACTTACTGGAAGGTATTATTTACACTCTCGAATATTTTTTCATCATTTCTTTCTTTTAATATAGTATGAGAGGAGATACGTAAGAAATGGTTTTTCATTTTTCAGAGTTATTTCCATTAAGTTGTATATCACTCTATCAACTTTATATGATCGAAAAAATAATTAAAATTTCTTAAACATTTGAATAATTGATTGTGTAAAAGAAAATTATTTTACTTGCAGATATACACATAAATATCGAAGTGTTTTAGTTGAGTCTGATAGTTTCTGTAATAAAAATATTTGGTTAATCGATTTAGCATGTTAATATTTTTATGAACGAAAATTGAATATTAATTTTTGTAAATCTATGTCTAAGTAGTTTTATTTATATTTTCAGATAAGTAAATGCTGGTCTTAAAAATAATGAGAAGCAGGTTTGCTCGGTAAGCATAATAAAGTTAAGATTTATCTTTCATCAGCAATTGGTTTCACTGGCCAGATAAATTAGCAATTTTTTGTGTAAACACACGTTGCTCTTCAAAATGTAACATTTTATCGTACTGTTATTAAAAACATAATTTTTTATTAGAAAATATTAAATGAATAACTCTTCATCTTCTTTTTCATATACTTAATTTAAAAAAAGAATTTATTTAGTTTTGAAGCATTTTTGAGAATCAATGCGCAATTCTTTTCGGTAACGAATGTTATCAGATCCACCGAAAAAGAAAGAAGATTTATCTTGTTCAAGTAATTTAAAACATTCTATCCATAAATGAAACTTAATTAAACGTAATTAATGCATGTATTAATTCACAAGATTATATTCATTGAAGAAATAATATTTCTTTGCAGAATATTTTAAGAACATAAATTAAACCATTCAAATATAAGTTTTGGGCTATATTATACAATTTGTCATTCCAGCTTAAGATTTTGAATATATTAAAAAAACGATATTTAATCGAAGGAAAGAAAACAAATGATACATTAGTCATGGAAATTATTAAAATAAAAAAATGTAGGAAAGAAACAGGGACAGGAAAAAATTTTTCTCTACACAAGGAAAACTATTCCAATTTACATAAAATCAACTTTAAAAGATAGCTTTTAGTTCCATACTGAAATAACGTAGCATATGAAATGTTTCGTTAATTTTTCATAGTACATTGAAAAATTTGAAAATACCTATGCTTCAAATTGAGTAATCTCTTTAATGTTTTAACTACGTCAATTTCGCCCTTTTCTACGCATCAGAACTACTCATAATAAAGTGAACTATTTTTTAATGCTAAGAAAAATTTCAGTCCTTTAGGAGAGAATGATTATTAGAGTCAAGTGAATCATCATTCAATATTTGTGATTTAAGAATAGCCATTTGTATCGAGTGATAATCCAGTCTAAGATTCTCACCCACCGAAACATAGATCATTTTTCATTCTTTTATATTTAGGCCTCTTGTTATGAATACCGGTATTATTAAGTTTCGTACCTGCATGGTTTATTCTGCTTTCATAAATCAATGCATAGCACTACGATATTTTTCCTGGTACTACTAGTTGTCCTGTGTCTCTTTATTTCTCGAATAGAGGGTTTCCAACTAAGCATATGCTTGCACTACTGCTTGTGGGGTTACGAAAATGTACAATGCAGACATTAAGGGGAAGTGGTGGGGTGTATTCAGGGTATTCAGTGCGGCTTTTCCCATTTCAGCTAAGCCACTGTTATGACTGTTGTAAACAAAGCGAGTGCAGGACAAGTATTTTGATTGAAAAAAATATTTCATCGAGGCTTGCGAATACAACTTTTATTATAAAAAGTTTTACGTATTTTCCTATTTATCTGACAATTAAAATGTCTGCAGCTTCGGATTTTCTTCTTTACTGAAGAAATCGTGTAAGAAACATTAGCAATAAATTATTTTTATTGCATATAGTATTCGCTGTTTTTTCAAATTGTTTTGAAGAAATAATTTCGAAAATATTGTCTATAATGACTTGTGTTGGGATCAAAGATTAAATAATTTTTTTTTTAAATTTACTACTTCTTAACACAATAATAAGTGACAGTGATTATAAATGTTAGCTATAACTAACTCACAGTGGGCTAATTGTGATCCATCCATATGCAGCTTTTATTTTAAAATATTTAAATTTAACGACATTAAATTACTCAACTATAGCGAACCATTATTGAATATAGATACCATTGAAACATTTAGTTGAGATCTTATATAAAAGCACGCCATTGAATTGGAAATGATAAGTAACACAGATTTATGATAAATCCAAATACTTTCTTTAAAATAGAATCGGTTATCAGTGTTGAGTCTTTTCAAAAAATCTCGATGTAAAACTCAACTAAATCACATATCTTTAAATTAAAAGACGATTCCTTTTCCCACGAGTTTTCGATAAACTTTTAATATGCCCCGCGTTTCGGCATGTATATTTATCACAATTTATCAACTGTTAATTCCGTAGAAAAATATGATAAGAAAACATTGTTTCGACTCGCGAGTAACGAGTAAAACATCGTCTTTGGGCGAGGTAAGCGTTTCCTCCATCAAAATCCCCACCCCTGATTCGTAAAATTTTATCCCCGAACGCTTTAGCCGAAAGCACAAAGCTTCTCTCGTAGGCCTCCAATCAACAGAGAAAACAGTCGTTCTCGTATTTGCAAATACGCAATGCAGATTTTCGAATGGCGGGACAACGAACGTGCGGGGGGGGGGGGAGCAAGTAAATCAGCGACCAGATCGCGTTGGAATAACGGAGGCATGGGGTGCACCCGTTGCGCAACCCCTCGTTACCTCGTTGTGTTGGTTTAATTTAGTGGCGCATTGTCGCGCGGCGACATCCGGAGGGGCTGTCGCGTATTCGCCGATGCGTCACCGGGTAATATTCGATTCGCGAGTTTTTGCCGTGGGAAAACCCGGAGATAGGCGAGTCTCGTCTATGTGTGTATGTCTCCGTCCTTCAAGCGCCGTGGTTTTCCTGCTACGAGTTTGTAATAAATAATAAATGCTCCAGGCGAGCGACGGATGAAATGCGAACGACGTTTTGCTTTTTTTATCGCGGGGAACTTGATGGCTTTCATCCAGTTTTTCCTCTGGGCGTTTTTTCGCAGAGAAATGCGATTGGCATCATATTTAATTACTTTGTTAATTAGGTTTCCTATGCAGATGTTTCTGTAATTCTTTACTTTACATTACTTACTTTTAATTTACTTAGTTTATACTTTTAATTAGATTTATCAATGCACTCGACAAATATATGTTCAATTAAATTTAACTTTGATTTAACATATTTATTTAACGAAGTTAGTTTATTGGTAAAATCATATATTAGTTCATCATATTAGTTCAACTATTACCTTATCATAATAAATGATACCACTTTTTATTTGTCACAGAAAATTTATTTAAGATCAAGATTAAAATGTATGCAAAGGAATAGTTTAGATATAAATGCACAATTAAAATTATTGTTTGGCTACAATGATTTGCGAATAATTTTTAATAAGTGATTAGCGTTTTTATGATAAAAAGGTATTTTGCTTTATTATAAATCTTTATAGATCTTTGATAAAATAATAAGGCTTGTTGCGACATCTCACGAGAAAGAGAACAATTAATTACACAATGATTCAATCTTCTATCGTTAGATGTCAGCTAAAGGCTCTTTATATATGCTGATATATTTATCAACAAAATTATTAATAAAAAAAAATAATAATCAATGTACTTATAATATCACATTTTCATATTTATTTGATAAGTAACAATAAATTAATAAAATATATTACAATTTTCTGAAATTATTTGAATAACTAAAAGAACTAAAAACGTATAAGTTATTTAAAGAAATGTGTTTTATAACGGCATATTTTTATAATAACTAAAGCTTAAGTTTGAACTATTGCAAAGTCGAACGACTTCGATAGTAGTTTACCGCCTTTATATAGTAGTTTTCTTCTTTACCATAAATGATAAGCAATCCTTACAATTATCGAAAATAATATTTTCATCTATTTACAAAATGAACGCTCGCATTTTCAATTATATTGTAATTAAATTCAGTTCACAGTTAAGCAATTTGATTAGCTTCTGTACTTTCAGCACAGTTCTTCTGATCTGTTCGTACGAAAAATGCTCTGCTCACTTTGTTCTTGTCTACGGACTGATATGCTTTTTCTAAAACGGAAACCGCTGGGAATCGCTCTCGTGTCAAGATCCATGCATTTCTTGTGCTGAAATTTAAAAATAATGTTTCAAATGATATATAAATGCCATGATTATACATAAATTTAATTTTTTTTTAAATTTTCACAGAGATTTATACGAGTATTTATTGAATTACAATATTTATTAGAAGATACCTTCATAATTGATCTTCTATTCAAACCAAATTTCGAATTATAAAAATTTATACTCAACTTTTTATTTACAAATAAAAATTATAAATATTACATTTTTTAAAATAATAAGACGATTATCGTGGAAGCAAATGAATTTTACAGTCCACTTATTATATAATTATGCAGTGAAAAATAAAACGCGTGTGCATATTTTTTACGCTTGTGCGTATACAAATGCATACATGTCAATAAATAACAGCTTTTTATCTTTGTAAATTTAAATGTTATACATTAGTAATCAATTATACATATATTTTGCATAAAATTTGCATATAATTTATATAAGTATATAATCATTACGATTTCGCTAGAATATATATTTACTTACACGCTTATCTTTTTAATTAAAAACTAATAGTTAAGTTTTCTAATCTAAAAAGATTTTAATAATCTTTAAATGTTAAAATATTAGAATTATAATATATTAAAATTTGGATTATTTGAATATATTAATAGAATATATTAATATTTAAATTATTATTATATATCAATGTAATGACACAATACTTCTTTCAATATTCGTAATCTAGGTAAACCTAACATTTATTTAATTCATTATGTAATTATTGTATTATTCATTGGCTATATTATGCAATATCTTGATTTATTGTTTATATAATTTACCATTAGTTCTACATTATTCGTGTCATTTAATAAATTATTTTATTAGTCTCCAATCGATTTATGTAATAAACTAATCAATTGAAGCATCCGTACATGTCTTAAGAATCTTAAAAAATAATATACTTTTATTTGATTTGTTTATTTCTAATACTGTCACAAAATTTACTTACTTTTTTTCATACTTAGTCTTATACTAAAATTCTACTAAGCCTTGTTTTAACATATTTAAAGAAACTCTTTATGTTAAAATGGAATAAATAATTTAGAAATAAGATTACTTGTAATATTATTGTGAACAATAATAACGTTAATGAAGTCGTTAAAAAATTTATCAAATTATAACACGTGCAATTTGTAATATTTCGAAATTATAGTTTTCAACCATGCATAATAATGTAAAATACATATTTTTTCTTAAATATTTAAATGTAAAATATTTTGTCAATAATAAATCACCTTTGATAATTATTATTTATTTTTAATCAAAACTTATAATTTTGGAGAAGAAGGCCTTAGCAAGAATATACTGTTCAAATATGTGCGTTCGCTACTTATTATACATTATGACCGAAGCTTAAATATTGTTAGAGAAACATTGATGAAAAAAGAGATTAGTGTAACTGTTCAATAAATCAGGATAAATTTAAATACAGAAGTGCGGATTTGAATGAAAAAACGTTTCCAACCAGCATGAATCAGCTCTTGTTGTCTGCTGGAATACCTCACACACGCACTCGCATTTTCCGAGCTCGTGTCATACAACCGATCGAAATTACAAAAATCCTTTACCTGAAAATGCCGAAATCAGAGCAGCTCCAGACAACAGCGTACGAGGTGTAGTCGGTGTCGAGGATCCAGTAGGGAGCGTCGAAGTGTACGGGCATGGAGGGGAAGACGACGGATAACTTGGCTTTGTTGCTGGATTTCTGGGTGGCGTAGCCCTGGATGCTGGAAGCGATGCCGCTCCTTCGAAAACAAGCGACATGTATAATTATTACACGTTTGCTGGCTAATCGGCCAATGAGCTGATGAGCTAATAAGCGAATACTCACAGTGATGAAATTTGTTTGTTGACGACGGTTACGGTTCCGTTATCGTTGCCGGTGTAACTCGCGGTGACGCATTTGCCACCGAACTCGAAGAAAGCGAAGTAACGTTCCGCTTCGTACCACTTTCCGAGGTACTGAAAGTCAAACGTCGAATTTTATTCTTTTCAGCAACTCATCAAGCAATCGCTAATGCTTTGTCGTCCATTGCGGACTGAATGCATAAGCTTGCGATCGAAATAGGTTAATACGAATTCTTGCTAATTTTCCTTCAACCGAATTCTCGAACTTTCTCTGCTAATCTTTCGTTATCGGGGGAGAGGAAAACGATTAAAAAGATAAACGCCGCATCTGGCGTTTCGTTTGCAACTGCTAGACCCCAGAAGTAGTGCTTTGTTTATCAATTATGCGGAAAAGCAAATAAGAATGTGCGATAATTTATCAAAATTGTTATCGCTGTTCTAAGAAGGTCTTTTCGTAAATCAATCCGAACAGCAATAAAATTAGTGGCTAAACTAAAAACATTTGTTACAATTTCTACACAACATTCTTCGGATTTATTGTTATTTCTTTTGGTAACAAAGATAAATATTATCCCGGTATTTCAGAATTTTTTGCAGTGTACCAGATAAATACTTCAATTATATATCTATAACATTTATTATTTGAACTGTACTCATAGTTATAATATTATTACTCTAGCACTATATATATATATATATATACATTCGGCAAAATACAATTTTACTCGCGAATAAATTACGGTAACGATTAAACCCATTGTATATTTTTCAATGTTTTCCTTTTTTTTAAGATATTTATTTTCGTATAGTCGTCGATAGTTTGCCTGATTCTAAAACGCTACTACTGTAACGTGAACTTATTCGCTGCAGAATTCTTAAAAATGACTCGCGTATCGATTTCCTGGCTTCTATTCATTTAAACTAGATAAATAACGGAACTGCCAAACGAGATGCTGCTTAGAATACTTAAAATATGCTTTTAAAATCAGGCTCATAAATTCGAATGCTTGATATCCGATAAAAGTCATCCCACATAAGTGATAGAAGTACGAGTATTTTAATCGTTCAATTTATGAAATGCAAATTGCTCGTTAATAAAATTTGCTATAAATTAAAAAATAGAATTCATTAATCATTAACATTTTTAATTGGCTAATTGTGAAATTTTTTTTATTAATTTGATAGTAATAGCTTTCTTACCTTTAGTGTAATATAGTTCAAAAAAATAAATTAGAAGTTGATATGTTTTATACATTTCATTTAATTCTTGAAACACTTGAATTTGACGAATTCAGCTCGAATCATTAATAATTGAAATTTTAATGCAAAATAGCAGAATTATTCGTTGAAATTAGTCTGTGCACAGTTAATGTATTAATTAAAAAAGACGTGTTTCAATCATTTCAAGATCATCTAACGTGCGCCCTAACGATCAATCTATTTTTTTACTATTACAATCATTATTCAATTTTATTGAATATTAGTTCCTTCAAATGATCAAATGATCTATCTTTCAAACCTTTTACCTCAATAATTCCACATAAAATTTAGTCGAAATAGGATGAGATGATAATCGAGAGCTTGGTAAAGGCTTCAGCAAATCGTAATCGAGATCATTCAATAGCGACGGAAAAATAAAAATGTTAATATCTGATATTCTATATGAAATATCAGATAACTCCAAGTTTAGATCTAAATGAACAATCTCGTTCCTTAGCGGCTATTATTACATATTCATATTGATGCCTTTACCTTTTGAATATCTAAATCTTGAACGGTTTCAACGTTCGGACAGCCGCCTATAAAAGGAATTTGAGCCGCGGCACCTCCGAGCAGGAAAATTCCAAAGTAAAGCCACATCATGTTGACTCGGACGAAAATGCACTTATGATCCTGGAAGATGCAAAGGAAAACAGAATAATGGAGTGCAATCGTTAGATCCAAATCGTTATTGGGTGGGTGAGCTCGAGCCGTTAGACCGAGTGCAACGAGTAAACCTTGCGAGTGTCGCAAAAAAATGATCTACTTGTGCGCAACGCGATTTCTTATCGGGCTGAGTCTACGAACCGCGAGCGCCGTCTGCGTTCCCGTGCCGATGTCAGGTATTTAAGCAGATGTGCTGGAGGCGGCGCCGCGCTTTTAAAAAGGGGGCTATGCGCTGACTTACCGGCTGCAGCGGCGCTATCAATCTCGGGCGCCGCCGATACGCCGCTGCGTAATCGTACGTGGCATCGTAACTCGTGGTAATAATATTTGTTCAGGTGTGAAAAAAGGTAATCCCTGTCAACGAACTCGCGTTTGTTTGCGCAGAATCGCGGAACGCGAGATTCGAGGATTCGCCTTTGCATAAATGATGTTTGTTTCGGCAGTTGTAGACTGCAGGCCAACAAAGATTATAAGTTGGCACGATTTGAGGTCAATGGCAGCTTTGTAAGAAATTCATATGTTCGGGGTAAACATAGTTCTTGCCGTAATTTGTTTATAACTACGACGTACGTGCACAAATTGGTGGGTTACGATTATTTCTTAACACTGCACCAATATATGAAGAATATATGTTTTTATGATTCGTTAAAATTTTACATAATCATATGCGTAATCGAGCAGTTGTGCACAAAACTTTATTCCCGGATTTGTTCTGATTAACTATACATAATTAATGAGTACTTTAATTTAATTACATACGTTTTTCATTATGACTTTGTTGTACGAAGATGTCTCAGACAATGCTAAGCTAGTTGTTATATCAGTTTCATTTTTATTTTTAAAAGTTTTAATTGCAAGTTTATTTCGAGAATGACTTTTCATTCTCGCATCAATATTTATTAAGGATAATAAGTTTCATGTTTTTATTTATTTTTTTTTGTTTAATATTTCATACATAGTTTTCTGTTATTTCCTAATTTTTTAGGAGCCAGAAATTGATATCTAATCTTTTTTTACGTAATCTAGATTTCCAAGAACAATAAAATTTATAACTAAATCTAGTGTAGGTTTTATTTTAATTATTTGGATGATAATAAATGACTAATTACATAAACTGTAAAAACATTCAACTGAGATTGAATTATGTGCTTATAGATAAAGTTTTTATTCAAATTCAACTTTTCTTTTGTAAAAGAAATGAAAAAATTATATTCAGTTAACCAATATTTAATATTTCATATCTTTCTATAGATTTTATTTGATATCCGATGAACATTGAAAATTATTGTAAATATGCAAACACCAACTTGTAAATAATAAGTAAACACTGTTTTTCTAAAGTTGTCAACATTATATATAATATTAATAATTTTCTACCTAAGCTTTTATTATTGCGATAAGTTATTATTAATTAATTATTTGTATTCCCTAGTGGAGTTAAATTTAACGTAGTATTTTTTTATTAAAGGATAGAAAAAAAAATAAAAACTGACATACATACAACAGTAACAAAAATATTTATTTTATTTCATAATAGAAATTAAAAATAATTAAATTTAATCTTACTTTTTTATTAACTAACTTTTAAAAAAATAAAAAATTTATGATTTAAATTAATTGATAAAAAAATTTATGAAAGAAAAATAGTGCAAAAGAATCATAAAATTAGTTTCAATAATTTAAAAAAACAAGCTATGTAAGTATCTTTTTAAATATAAAGTAAATAAAAAATTAAAGAAGCTACGTCATTAATTGAAAAAAATTTTATCATTAATTTAATAACTAAAATATTAATTATTTGACTTATTTCAAAATGAAAATTCAGTAATTTGTATTGAAATATTAAGACATTTATTAGTTAATAATGTGTCAAACGATGTATTTATGATTATAAAATTTTCGAAGTCTAGCAATCTCATTGTGGTGTGCACTTTTTATTTACTCAATAGACTATGTAGTTCGTAAATTACATCTTTTCATTTTACTTTAGTCGTGTAGTAATTTCCATTTAATTTTAACATTGAAATGGCTTGTTAAGAATAACAAATTTTAAAAATGAACTGCAATGTGTTTGTTTATGATTAAAAATATGCGTTTAGCTCATTTAATAATGACAGAAAAACATTAAATTTTAAAACATAGATTATCTATATTTTATTTAAAATATTTTTAGGTCATAGTATACATTATATTTAATGAATATTTATTTTTTCAAATACAAGGTTTAATACTAAATTGTGATATCTTTTATATTAATATTTTTTATTTGACAACTTATGGAATGTTTTATTCTTTAATTCTTTAAAGGATTTTTTATATAAAATATAATTGCTGGAATTAGAATATTTTTTAATGGCAAATATTAAAATTTGCTTTAGGTTTTTCTAAATATAAAAAGATCTGCATTGAATATTAAATTGATACAAGCTTTAATGTACAAATATTTCTAGTTACATAAATTAGCTTATTAATAATGAATATATGATTACATTAGATTACATTAGATGAGTTTCCTTGCACAAAAATAGTAAATTTATTTGAATAATTTCTTCACTATATTTTCCAAAACATTCTAAATAACAAACATGATTAATATTTAACATTAAATAGCTGAGAAGTTACTCTGAAATATTTTTAATTTAAATAAACGATATTATAATAGCAGTATTCAAGTAAAAAAAAATCAATTTTTTCAGAAACTTATATACAAATTTGATAAGTTATATAAATATAACTTATATATTATTAAATAATATTAAGTTTTGGTTTATATCATTATATTTTAAATATAAATTATGAATTGAACATTCCGTTCCATACGCTTTTATTTAATAATTAAATTAAAATTTTTGAATCACTGAAAATAGATATTTTGCGATTAAATTTTTTGACATTTTATTTTTATACTTCAAACTACGGTTATCTATGAAAACTGTTTGAAAAGTACTTCAAATTCGTTATCATTTTATTAGCAAAGAGGAATTTTTTTGGAGAATAATATAATAAAATCAGCTAATCTTGCAACTTCACAATGAAAAAATAAATAAAAATTTCATGTTTATAAAATTTTTAGTACGTAGAAAATGAGTTTATTCCTTGAAAAATATATAAAATAATGTTTGATTTCCAGGTATTATATTATCATATTATATTTATATTATCAACATAATAAAATGGAAGATGTTTTATACTTCAAACAAAAGTAATTTTATCAGCAACTATTTTTCTTATCGATCGAGTATTTTTCTTTTACAATCAACAAATATCAGATAATTTTTATAAAATAGATCTTTTGTTACAGGAATTATTAATAACTGTAATTTTAAATATTACAAAAACGAAACTTGACGAATACTTATTATGCAAACTCCTCAAGTGTCGAAAAAGGCTTTTGAACTGTCATTGGATTTATTTGTTATTCTTTAATTTTGATTTTATCGCTGGGAACCGGTACTCATAATACTTTTAAAAGCTGTCAGGAAACATCTCGAGTGATACATTAGTAGGTCATCAAAATAACATTCGAAGCCAGAAACATCAACTGATATGGAAATTGACGAATGCCTGACACACCGCTTACGGTATTTGAGAAGACGTACAAGCGCCTCTTCAAAAGTCGATTGACTATGGGCAAAATTAACTGTTATTATAATACACGTAATATTTAAACATCAACGCGGAAGCGTAAGATTCATTCATGCTCTCTCTCTCTCTCTCTCTCTCTCTCTCTTTATCTCTATTGATACAGAGGCTGGGAAAACGGACTACGATAGGACGTCACCTGTTGATTTTGAGACTGCAGATCTACGGAACCGATTCGTAGAGATACGTCTCGGCTTTCCAGGATCCACACACACACCTGTCAATAGCACTGCAGTATCGTTTGACCTCTCGGTAGGGCGCTGCTCCTCGCGGTGACTTCGTATGACTGACGAGCGCCGCTGGACGTCTTCGCCGAGGGGCCACGGCCCACAATCTCGTTACTGGGTCAGTAACGGTAACGCGGAAAGAGAGAGAGAGACAAAACTGCGGGAGGTTCAAGAAACTGGCGAGAACTCGAATATTCGCTCGAGGCCAATCGACAATTCCAGCGCTACTGTGCATCGATTGTTTTGTCTCGTCTATCTCATTTTTCTTCTGATGCCTGCGAGGGAAAATCGCGAAATAGTGGTTGTTGGCTTCAACGGCGATTGACGCTTTACCTTTCCATGCTCATGAGGTATTACATCACCTCGACCGGGTGAATGTTCATTCCAGCTCCAGCGATGCCAATGATGCTGTACACTCATTATTATTGCCGGCTTTTTAAAGTTTAGTTTTTGTCCGATAATCGTCTCGGTGGAGCGTCGCTTTATTGTTCTACTCGTGAATGTCGGTCAGCATACGGTAATATTTTTCCTGAGATTTTTCGATTGACTTAGCGAGTCTTGTTTGACAGTTTTTTAAATTTCGTTATAAAAATAAAAATGCGTGGTTACGACTAGTACTAAAAGTAGTAGACTGAATTACGCGTATGAGTTTTTATGCGAAGAGAAGCGTAGGAGGCAAAAAGTTGTCCGCATTTCGGCAGTATTTCAAATTACCAAATTTGATCGATCCAATCGGCGAATTATAAGGATTTGGTTTAAATAAAGACAACAGGCATGATTACTTTTTAAAAAAGGGTTTTTACGTAACAATTTATTTGTATTCTTTTTTTTAGTTTTTCGCATTGGTACACATTTAGCTTTTTATTTTCATTTCGCTTCTTTTTTTGAAATATAAATAAATAAAAATAGAAATAATGAGAGAGTCAGCCCCGAGCGAGACTGGCGGCCGTGTCTGGGATGGATCCGTACGCGCGTTTTACAGTTTTTCATTCCACCCTGTCGGCTACCGCTACGAGCCCAAGGATCCCGAGGAAGGGATTAATGACGGAAAGAGAAGAAAAGAGAAGAATGATCGCGCATTGTATCGCAGCACTCGCATTGAAAGTATAAGGTATCCTCCTCCTCCATGCGTTTAAGCATTAACGATCTCGACCTTATCCTCGACAATCTCCTGCTTCGTTTGGACCGCGGCAGCGTCGTTTTCCGGCTCCGCAAGCACGACTGGCGCGATCTCTTTGGGTACCTCGATCGCCACTGAGGCGGCGGCGATGGCGGCGGCAGCAGCAGCGGGGCAGCAGCGGGGGCAGCAGGGAGGGCATCCGTGGGGGCTACGACGGCTGCGTGCCTCAGGGTTTCAACGATGGGCTGCTCCACCAGTTCGTGAACCGGTTCGATCACCGTCTCCTCGCTTGGTCCGCAATCTTCAGTATCACCTCCGGCACGGACTTTACGGATTCCTCAGCGGCTACTGTAATTCCAGAGTTTTCTGCTTTTACTTTAATTCGCTCGGCATGCGAGGCGATAGGAATGGCTTATTTTGAGTTTTGAAATCATTGCGGTAATTTCTTCGATCGTTATCGCAGCCATTCAAATCGCATTATGGACTGAGAAATATGTACGTTTGTATATTGAAAGATGATCCTCGGTAAGATACTCAATAGAAGTATGATTCCACATACGATATACGAAAAAAATTTTTTTAAACGAATGCTTATCGCTTTTTAATTTAAGAAATTTATCTATAAAAGAAATTTTGTCCATAAAATAGCTATGTTGTTTAAAATATATTAGATTAAAAAACTGTTTTATTCTCAATAGCGCTTTAAAAAGTAATAATTTTCTTTATAGTATCTAACTTTGATGAATGAAATGTACTGTCTGAGCAAAGAGGTTCTTTTTTCTCTCAAAACCTTTTTCTTTTTCTGCAGTCATTATTATAAATACGTTATTACCGTTGTGATCGCAGATTTTATAATTGGTTTTTTTTTTTTATATAAACTCGTAATCCTGTAAATTTCTAAATACTTTATATTCATACAGGCACGCACAGATTTGAAAAAAACGAATTTTTTAAATTCAAAATTATCTAACGTTGAGTCATTCAAGAAAAGCAACCGATAAAGTCAAATCACCTTTTCAAAAAACTATCTCTGCCCTGGAATAGCTAATTTAAATGCAAAAAACTATTTTTTCAAGCTCTAATCTCGTTTACTATGGATACGAAAATTTAAATTAGCATAGTTGATTAAATAAAGGATAGTTTAACTCACCAAGAGGTTGGGCTACTTCAACGATGGGTTCTTGAATGCTCGCTTGTTTCACAGCTGCCGCGGCGATCGCCTCCTTGGCATCAATCTCAGCTCGACGCGTCTTTATTATAGCCTCCGGGGCATCAGGGGTAATGTGAGGCCTGATCTCAGCTGCACTCTTGCTCGCTAGTGCTTGGGACACTTCCTCATCCTCCTCGTTGTCGACGTCGGCAACCTGAGGCTTCCTCCCTGGCTCAGGCTTGATAGCTTGTTCCGCTTGGAGGCTATCGAGGTACGCGCAGTCTTCCTGGTTGGTCTTTACGAAGAACACCTTCGAGATCTTGTACTTGTCGAGAACACCATAGGCCTGTGGATTATCAAATTAAAAGATCTTGTGTTTACTAGGATCTGGATTTAAGGGATGATTCTGAACTTTCAACAAGCAATGCATTTATTATACTCAAAAATTATAATTGCACTTCAAATAGAATTTATCATATAATTCAATGCATTCACGGAAAGTAAGCTCGAGTTCCTTTGTTCTATTCGATATTTACAAATACATAAATAACAATCTCTAAGAAATTGATGATTCAACTGACGGATAAATAGATTTCGATACCGGGGAATAAATTGCAATAGTTTTTAAAATACACCGATATCGAATAATTTCATTAATCTTTATTAATCTTGCAACGAAGAAAATAAATTCATTCACAAATCATTTTTATCAAATTTTTCTTAGATACACTTAAGAATTCCTCCAGCATATCAATTTAGCATATTAAAATAGTAATTTTAGAATGCATTGTATTAGAATTTCTCATTTGAATATGTATTTATGGAGTGATTATTAATATCTGGTACTAAACCTTTGTTTTTGTTATAGACTATAAAGTGTTTCAATTTACTCCTTTTCTCCGTCAAGTAATAAAAATACACGAAATTAGACCAAATTTTTTCAATGCGATATAACGCGAGAGGCAAACGATTTGATATTAATCGTTGTGCGTTGTTTTGATCATTTAACGCTTCAATTTAACATCGTGACATGTGTGAGTAATGAACTATCGTACCTTCTGGAGAATTTCGCCGGGGGCGAGTCGCTGCCTCGTCATAATCCAGGCGTTCTGTGTATGCACTGGGCCAACTCCGGAGCAACTCCACAATACGGCGTAGTTGTCATAATCAGTTTCCAGTACGTTGTACTGAGTCTCAAGAGGAATCAACGGCACCGTTGTGTACTTCACGTGGAGTTTGCCTTCTTCCGCCTTCGAAGGAGCTTTTCTAATTTCACCCTCGAGAACTCGCTTGATGCCGGTGCTGAATAAAGTGGATATTTTTCATTTGACTTTGATCATTCGCTTCTTATAAATATGAAAACTTTACTAAGATTTATGTGTAAAATTGATGCATAAGAAATCTTTGAAAGTATATTTTGTTATAACCATTACTGTATAAATCTTTATGGAATTATGTCTAAAATTTCAATGGCATACGATTGTCAACGGAACCCGTTGTATTACCGAATGTATTATCAATAACGAGTCAAAATAATGCGTGTATCACTTACAACCGACTTGTTACTTCATTGACAACGTGGAATTTGCCATCGGGTCCTTTTGTGTAATTAGACATAACGCAGCGCGAAGCCACTTCGGTCAATTGAAAGTATCGCTCGGCTTCGTACCAAATACCAGCAAACTGGAAATTAAGTTAAACGTTTATTTTAATTAATTGTAATAATTGCTTCTTTTTACATATTTTTTATAAATAGTCACACAAGGGACGTATAAAAAAGCTTAAGGTCTAATAGTTATAAATTTTTGTTTGAGATATTGAAAATATGGTAGCCTTGTAAATCTAGTGTATATTCATGACATTCAATGTCAGATCCACTGCAGTCGGTAGATTAAGTCATAAGTGCTTAATTAAGATAAAAATGAATTCATGGTTAGATAAATCTTTATAGTATCAATCGGCGGTAATAAAGCGATTCTTCATTAAGAAATTAAAAATAAAAGAAAGGCTTGTGAACTTGTTTTTTAAAAAATGTAATTTTTACTTTATTAAAGATTCGATTAATAACGCCTTCTGTGCTTCGCTCTTAAGAAATTGAGAAGAACGAGATGTAAGAGCCCATGCAGAGAGAGATTGATTCAATTTTCCGGTATAAAAGCCGAAAACAGTTTGTTCAAGCTAGTGAAATAATCAGCGTTAGATCAGCTAGGACTATCTTTACTCACCCTGTCCATGTCGAATCCAGTCATTGGCAGATACTCCGGGCAAAAGCCCAGACTAGGTATTTGAGCTCTGGCGGTGAGGGCCAGGCTCGCAATCAGCAGCGTGATGACACTCTTCATCTTCTCTCTTATTATTATTCTCTCTCTCTCTCTCTCTCTCTCTCTCTGGCTCTCTTGGTCTCTCGTTCTCTCGCTCTCTCGCTCTCTTATCTTTCACTTGTCTCGATCGTCGCGGTACGGAAGTTCTGCCGTCCACAACCAAAGTCCACCGAGCTTTATATACATTAAGCGCGGAGGGCAGGTAGGAGCGTTGACCGGACCAGCGTGGAGCGTTACATCCTCCCCACTATTCGGTCCCCTCGCGCGCTCTGCCATGATAACCCCCGTGGGCGTCGTTCTCTCTCTCTCTCTCTCTCTCTCTCTCTCTCTCTCTCTCTCTTGTTCTCGCGCGCATGCGGCTACACGTGTAAGAGTAGATTCGCCAACGGGTTTACGGTACCGCGTTTCTCGTTTCTCTTTCTCTGCCGATGCTTTTTTATTTGCCTCCACACTGCCCGCCGTGCGCGTAAACACGTGATCGCCACATAGTCGTAGATCCGGGGGGGCCTTCTGTTGCAGCGGCGACGTCGCGACGCACGGGAACGCTACATATTTCGGGTAACGGTACATTGACGACGTGGGGCGAGAATGCCCTCGAACGGGGCGAGTCCGGCCAAGTGGGTTTGTTTTGGTTTCATAAGAAGACGAGGGCGAGCGCCGATGGCTGGTCCAACGCTGACCGTGATCGCGAGCACTTAGTGTCTCTTGGGACGGGGGCAATCCTTGCTCTTTAAATTTTTTCTTTTTCCTTTGTTCTTCGGCTGTGCGTAGAAAAGCAAGTTTAAAGGTGCGATGCTCGATGTTACACACCTCCAGTTGTGTTTACGTAAAACTTATAATCCTTTACATAATTTCTGATTTTTGGGTTCAATCCATCGCACATTCTCGCATCGGAATGAAAATATTTTTTGATATTTCAAACCTAGTGGAACGGTCGCATTATGCTTACAATACGAATGGCCTTTCTTTCTAGGATATTAAAACAGGAAAGGCAAGAGAACGAAATTAAAATCTACACCGATTCTGACCGAACCCATCCTATATTGATTTCCAGCATAAAACACAAATTCGGTTATAAAAGCTTATTAAAGGCCCGTAACTGCAAACCTTTAAACGACTGTATAGGCTTTTGATGAACGCCGCCAATAAAGCGGCTTTATTTTTAATTACCGTTACGCAACTTATACAACACATTACTTTTTGTACTTATTGGATGTAAAAGTCTTGTGCGCAATTTTTACCAAAATTACGTACCGAAACAGCTCCTTCTTATCTCAAGAGCGCGCATAAGCTTCCTACAAACACATTTTTTTAAATTGTAAATCAGGATACTAGAGGTGGAGGGCCCGAAGCGAGTCGGCGTTAATTAGCCACCCGACGCATAATTAACGCGGTAATTGTCCGTGAATCCACAAATTCACGGAAATTATTTTGAAAAACGCCAGCGAGGAAATGACAGCGCCTGCGCGTAGCGGGAGTCGTTGGCAGAGTTGCGGAAAACTCTCACGTCTCCCCCCTTAACGGCTGTTGCAAGAGACGCGCTGATGTCTGGCTGCTGATCGACGGCGTTTACTCCCGATGAGTTCAAGTTCACGGGACGCACAAGTGCGCCGCGTCACGCCTTTTTCCGCGCTCATGCGGTTAAGCGTTGGCTGGCTTTGCGACTTTTTTTCTTGGCATCGAAAGTGCATTATCTGGAATTCCGTTCGACACCCTTGTCAGACGGCCTGCCATGCGTTCCCCGTCCGTTTTCTTCTTTCGTTCGTCCGATAGCTCTTAGTTGTGGCAGGACGAGCGTTTAAAGCATTAGACTGAGGTCATTCTCCCGTGCCGTTATAGCATTTACATTTTTCTGTTTTATACGAATGTTTGTCAAAGAGTTGGGTTTCCATTGTTTTATTGAGAAAATATTTTGGTCTGCGTTTCTTCTTAATTGGTATAAGCATTAGATACATCTACGAGTTAAATTGAAAAAGTCATATTTCGGTCTTAGCTATTTTCCACCGATGCAAAAATTAATTGGTACTTTAATTTAACCTACAATTTAATATGTCTATTCATTGATTAAAATCGTGTTACTTATTTCTGCAAAGTTCTTAAAATAAAAATGCAACGTAAAATTTTGAATAGCTCGACTCTTTACATATAAATGAAAAGGACTTTACAAGCAAATATTTTCACTGAGTAAATGAAAATTATTTTTAATTCCAAGTTTTCCTAATAATATATTTATAGTTAAATATATTAAATTGATAGCACTTACAAGTTTTTTACAGTTATAAAAATGATTTGAATTCGTGATATCTTTCTTTCAAATTATAAAAGTAAACTTTTTATGTCCGTCATATGTGTCTAGTAAATTTGATGTATATTGAAAAAATTACGCTTGTTATGTCGCTTGGGTTAACCGCAAGTAATTATCATAACGTATGACGTGTAATGTGCATATACATAAACATCTTAGTTAATACGAATAATATAAATTCGAAAATTAATAATAAAAGATATTATTCTAAAAAGTAGTTCAACAGTAATATTACAATATGAACACTATAAATATTTAAAATATGCAAGATAAAAAAAAATTAATGTTATTGATACTTTACTAATGCTGTGACTTTTATTACCCAGATTTATGTTGGAATATCGGTAGCAAAATATTTTATTTAATTCTTAGATTATATATAATAAATGTTTTTGTTTTATATCTTCATAGTTATCATAAAGGTTTTAATGCTAATCCCAAGATGAAACTATTATTGTCGCGATGAAATGAATATTGATAAGAAACAAAAGTTCTTCAGATTTATGTGTCGATTAAAATTATTTCATATCGTTATTATATAAATGTATATATATTTAAAATAATTAATTTTATAATACGAAATAAAAAAATGTTATAAGTTATTGGACTAATATAACTAAAATAATTACTAACTAATATAGCTTGAAATTAATCGGTCAAAATTTTTGAAAATAATTAATCGTTATCTATTAAAATAAATATTAAAAAACAGTAATTTTATTATATTTATTTTAATGCAGTTATAATTTTTTTGTTAAATACTTATTTTACTACCGTTAAAAAAGTTGGTCAATTACTACAGAAATTAATTTATAATAATTTAATTAACATTTTCTACTGAGTATGTCACATTAATGACGAATAAATCAGAAAATAACTAATCAGATTACGGATTTCCAGCAGTTAACATTTTTATCTCAAAACATATTTCATTCAAGTAATGACATAATTCAAATAAAATCTCATTACATAATTGAAATATTATTATATAATTATATTAAAATGTAATTGCTTCGTAGTTTATGTCCCTCTTCTCTGTGAACATTTTTTAACTAATGAAATACACGTAATTCAATTATTTTAATAATAAAAGTATAAATATAATCGTGTGTATGCAACTGAAATATACGTGTATTTTAATTGAAATTTTTTTTATAATTTTTTAATAGATCTTATAATTATACCTACTATTAGATCGAACCAAAATAATGCAGATACAATTATAAATTAAAATTTTTTACAGTGATGTCAATAATTAGTTAATTTTTTTACATTATTGTCTGCATTGCATTAGCTGCTCTTTAATAAATATTAACTAATTAAATTAGCTAAGAGTAGTTAATTTGTCGATTGAAGATTTGAATCTATTAGTTATAATCTAATGAAACGTACATGAGAAATCACAGAGTTCTCACCTGATAATACAGATAAACATTTTTCAAATTGAATTGTATTAAATATCCTATAAACTACACAAGATTAATTCTCTAACATTACATTTTCAAAACATTGTCGTAGATATACTTATTATCACTGTTTAGATAGTGATACACTCTGTATTAATTACGTTATTTTATGAAAAAAAAAGTTAAAGAGTATTGATAATTCGTAAAAAAGGTGCCATCGATGTAAATTTGGTTTATGCAAAAGTGTCATCAAGCTTGCGCTGTTTGTTAATATTAGTGCAGGTAAAAAAAATTTATCCACGAGAACAATTTGAATTTATCTGTGACAGTCAGTCCTAACATGGCCAAGAATAAAGAGTTCCAAAACAGTCTTGTATTCTGAGAAGTAAGAGAAGAAGCTTTGCATTCGGTTCGACTCGGGCAACTTGGGAACTTGAAGTCGATAAACTATTTTGCAAGTTGGTTGCCAGAAAAGAGCCAAGATAAGAAAAATCGCCGAATCATTAGTTGAATGAAACATCTGGTTGCGGTTCCGAGCATCGAAGACGTCAAAAAGAGTGATGGAGGTGGCTGTAAGAAAACTTAATTAATTTAGTGAAAAATTCATCATGTAAGAATTAGAAAGACACGAGGGCCGGAGCGTACGAGTCTTGATCTACAATATTGATAATACGCATTCATTAGTCGCTCGCGCACGGACGCGAAGAGAGTGACTGATAATCTCCGCAGCGCTGGCGCAACTATGTTTATACCCGGGTTGCGCTACACATACGTACAAATACACCTGCCCGCGAGGCGTACAAGTCTGGTCGATCGGAGTTGGAGCTGAGGCAGCCTGGAACGTAGCCCACCACGGACTAACGGGTCCGCCGACTTTTTGTACAAAAGTAAAACCTGGAACCCGTTAGTCTCTCTTTCACATACTCTGGAAGACGTCGTGACCGTGAGGGAGAGAGAAAGGGCAAATGTATAAAATTGACTCATCCGTCTCCTTTTTCCCTGCCGCTCTGCCCTTCCCGCTCGTTGTTGATTACCTCGTTGTTGATCGAGCTGCAATATTACTCGAGCACGTTGGCCGGACGAGTTAGCGGAGGACGAGATTACCATTATGAAACAAGCGCGATATTCTCGAAGGAAGCGAGTGAGCAGCGTATAGGTGAAAAAGGCGTTCCCTTCTGATAGTCGCATTAGATACTAATTTCAGCACAGCGAGCTTTTACGGTTACGGATTATAAACGGACTGCGGCTGCGCTCTGAAATATGGCTTAGATGCTTCGAGATAGGACCTGCCTCGGTTCATCCTAATTCTAACACCGAGCACTGCCTCTTTAGTCCGTGAGTATGTGTAACGAAGCATCAGTCCAGTGTGTAATTTGAGAGCCGCAAGTGTAGTTTGTTTTATTCAGCCTCGTGCTCTTTTTTATAAACTCTGGAGGATGAAATACATGCGGATGTATGAACATTTTATGTACTTTACAAGCTGTCTGCTGTAAGGCAGGAGTACGGTACAGGTTACAAGCTAAGATTGAAGACTATTCGAAGGAAAATTATTGCGTGACGACTGGAATGAAAACTTAGAATTCGCGGTCACATTTGCTAACGTAATTTTAGCCTTAGAATATCATTAATATCGTTATTCACGCTGATCTAGTACAGTTTCACGCTAAAAATATCGATCGTTTCCTCAGACTCTATTTCGAGAATTATCGGATTCTTATCTTTTTAGATATTTCGCAAAATAAATGCAAGCACTCGATAATATGATGATAGATTACATATACTGCTGGAGAAATTTTCAAATCTAATTCACTCGCGTAATATATGAACTGTTTTATCACACTTTTGAATTTTCTGTTTTCCATACTAGTAACCGTAAATTATCGGTAGCAGCCGATAAGTTTGACAAGTTATTACGTACTAAAACTCAGGTATAATTTATTTTAAAGTCATATTTTATTACTATCCTAGTTTTACTTTTATATCTATAGATATTTTTGAATTGTCTTGATTTTGTTTAAAAACCATTGACATATTTTTTTTAATTTTTACAAAAATAATTTTACGCGTAAGAAAATGAAATGAATGTAATTACAATGATCACTGAGGCTATTTTTAAAGATTTTATCTAATTTTCAAATCATAATTTACCCTTTCAAATACTCTTTTTGAATATTTTTTTTTATAATTTAAAAAATATTTAATAAGTAATTTTTTCTTGATGGTACCATTAAAAACTGGTTATTTTAACATAATTAAAATACAAAAGTTACAGTAAAGTATTTTTATCTAAGTGATGTATCCGAGTGATTGTTTCTTTTTTTCTGGTAAATTTTATTTTAACACTTGTAAATCGTATATTCCGTACGTACAAGTTACAGGTCAATGTTTCAATTAATTACAAAATATACATCATCCGTTTTTTAAATATTGAGTATCAATAACATATTAACGGAATTTTTAATTACGAATTAATTAAATGAAAATCCTAAACTAATTTAATAAGATCAAATTTCGAACGATAATGAACAAATTTAATTGAATTTTTATTTAATTCAGCTTTAACTTTAGTAAAAAAATTTTTATAATAAAGATCTAATTTACCTACTACTTCATTATAAATATCTAACATACTTTTATTATTTATCAATCTACAGTATTTTTAATTTTCTAATCAAATATGAGATATATATGTTTGGTAAATGTAATAGTTTATTAAATATCCATTAATTTGCTGTATTCGACTTTAAATTGTTTTTAAATAATCCGAATTGATTAAAAATTCTAACAGTATTTATGGTATTAAAACAATTTTTAATTAAATCGATAAAAAATCATTATAATATAAATTTTAAACGTTTCAGAAATTATAATTTTTATAAAACAGTCGTATCACTTTCAACAACGTTTTTTAAATAAACACCAAATATAAATAATTGTGTTTATTAATCCTAATATTACTGCATTATTGTAGTGAATATTTTTAAGTAACGACTTTTACATAAAAAATAATTAAATATTAAAATAATTAAAAAAAAAATTTTCTAAATTATAGTAGTCGTTTTTAAAAAATTTTTCAATATGCATTTGAAAAGCGCTGTTTGTGTCTATCTGTTTTCAAACGAGTATGGGTTCGTAGTTCACGATCTCGTTCTTAGAAAGCCCACGATAAAACGCTGCTAAAGTAACAATAGAATGAACTCCGACTGACGTTCCACATTTTATGTATATTCAATTATTCAGTAGTATTTCTAGTGGGTTCTGTGAAGTCTCCCAATGAAAAAACAGTCAAGAATGCACACAGTAAAATATTTAAGAATTATAAGAGATTAGGTTATTATTAATTAATTATATAAGAAATTAATTGTGGATAACTCAACAAGACTTAAGAGGACTCTAGATAAGATTTAGAATCTTTTCATTGTATTAAACTACCAACCCCTTTAACCAAGGTAAATATGAGTCAACTAGTTCAATAAATCAATATTACAATATAACAATTACAAAAATACTTCATATGTATTGTGCAGTAATACTAATAATACAAGAAAGTCATCACTGACCGCCTAAGGCTTAAACGGAACCGATTTCTGTAAATTATAGGTATAGTCGGTAACGTTTATTAACATCTTCCTTCTACCAACAGGAATTAAAAAGTTACCAAAGACAACGATTTTCCCCCTCCCAGTTTCGAAAGACTTGTATAAGATCAACGATTATGTTTTATCACTTCAAAATGTAATTAATTAATTATTTATTCAAAATTTTCTTAATTTTGTAAAAGGATAATTTTTGAAAAGATAATCCCTTTTTTAAGAAGATAATTTTAAGATAATTAATAAGATGCTTTAAAAATCACGTTATTAACGTCAGTTTACTCCAACTCTTATAATACTAATTAAAAGCCAACTTTACTTATTTTTTATCATTTAATGTTATTATTTTGCGATATTCATCATTAAATAATAAAAAAAAATTTAATTTCGATTATGTAATCAATTTTGAATAATTAATGTATAAAAATAGTTATAATTTCTTTCTTTCAGCCTTTTTCAGAATTATTTTATTCTTTATTTTAATTAACCTTAAATCAAACTAATTACACATAAAAAACCATTAGAAGTGCGAATCACATTTAGCTATCAGTACCGTATTCTTTTCTTTCATATTTTTTCGCATCGTTTTTCTCATCCCTGACTTGATTTTCAGGGGTCAATAAACTCGGTCATCAATTATTCACAGGTTATTTTGCATTTTTTCGAATTCAGATTTTATAAAATAAATTCTATTTCTAAAAAAGTATAAAAAATTATATTACAAGTTGATAAATTTTCTTTCGATGGAGAATTATTTTTTCTCTTTAAAGTATAATATGTACAATATATACACATATGCATACACATATATATATTCTCCATTCCAGAAATCATAAAGTAAAACTCAATTTATTTTCAATTATACAAAATATTACACTTAAGAAAACCAATACATTTTAAGTTTTATATTTTAAATTAATTTATTTATAATCAATGTAAATTTTTTTAAAATGTCCAAAATATAGCTATTTTATTTAATTGCTAATTAATTAATACCGAATGTAGTTTTATTTAAAAATTTATCTTATTTATACTATTGAATTTTGAATTTTTTATACATTCACAGTTTTCAAATGTTGTTTATGGATATAATAAACTTTATGGATAAAATAACTTTAAAAGAATATTTGTATGCACTACAAAAATAAAGAAAAATATTCAATTTTCTTTATTACATTTTTAGCTAACCGAAAAAAGTAGTTTTTATTAATACATAGAACTTTAATGTGTAATTCTCAAATTCTATATCCTACAATGTTTTGAAATATTAATCTGATTTAAATATCGCCAATAAATACATCTTAAAATTTAAAAAAAAATTATAAATATTTAATAAAATTTTTATGGAATATTGTTATTTCTTATTTCAAATTTCATTAAGTATCACATTCGGCTTCTAATGTATCTAAAATTAAAGTATTTATAAATAACAATATGAAAATTTCGTAGAAATTCCACATAATTTATTCTTTTAAGTTTTTTTTTCTAGAAATACAAATTTTTTTATCCGTGATAATTAAATTTTTTAATTTATCAATTTTTTCATTTTCAATTTATCACTAAAGTTAATCGATTGAATATATAATAAGTGTTCGTATTTTATATGTATAATTTTATATTGTTTTATTTTTATATTATATTTATATACGATAAAATCGAATAAATGATCGAATGTGAATTCTATAATTACACGTTCAAAAGAATGAGAACATCAGATCAATAATTATTGAATTACAAATTTTCTATAAATTGTTGGACAATGGATATAAGGTGTTATAATGCAATAGAATTGCATATTTGTTTGTTTGTTTTTATTACAACGCATGTCTTTTTGAAATTAAAAATTATTTTGACATCTTATTAAATTTTAAAACTCGAATAAAACATAAATCTTTACGCGCTTAAATAAAACTGTATTTTATCACGTATAAAAAAGAATTTTAAATGCGTTTTATTTGAAAATCCGATTTTGCATTTTCCTTCTATTCAAATAGATTAAGTTTGATTAAGTTAATATTAAGACATTTAAGAGAATACCCAACGATATTGGATATAATAATTATAAATAATAATTGTGACATCTCAAATCTAGAGGATATAGTTAAAAAAATCTTTTTTTTACATTCATGAAATGTATAAACTTACGATATTTAGTTCCAGCGTTGAATAAATATCTAAACAAGGGTGAGTATAGTATTGTATTTCTACTGATTACTAACAGTATAATTGACAATTAATGGTGTTGTTAAACTTGAGATGTGATTAAAGTAGTTTATAGTTATATTTTGGTAAATAAATAAAAACTCTGCGTAAATTTTTTCTCAATTAATGTATTTTATCATCGTAAGTCTATGAACACTAAGAAAGCATTTGGGCGGATACGCGTTCCGCTCTCGGAAGAGATGCTTACGAACTATTGCTCTTTTTGTTGTTGTCATCCAGACTTCCAGAAGGAAAAAAATACGTCGATGAGTGGTGGAAAGCGATAGAATAATAGTTAGGGAAGAAAGTAAACGGCTTTGAAAGGTGAAAAGGAAGGAAGAAGTACATTTTTGTCTTTGTAAAGGAAAGCTGGAAAAAAGAAAGAAAGAGAAATAGAAGACAAGAGTGAATAACAGAGACAGAGAAAAGAGAGAGAGAGAGAGAGAGAGAGAGAAAAGAGAGAAAGAGAGAAACAGTATATATTCGGGTACAACTCGTACATTCGTCGCGAGATCATTGTTTTTCTCATTTATTTATCTTTTCTTATTGAAATCGTTTTAAATCGAACTTTTCATCCTCAATATCATTCTTAACATTCCCCGATTGGAACTGGACGTCGTATAAGGCATATTATAGTTAACAATCTTAGCTTTCGCTTCTTAAAATTTCATAATTTTTATTCATACTTTACAAAAAGAAATCTGAAATATATAATAATACTCGCTGCGCATTTTCGGGACGTAACGCGCAATACTTACTTATTTATTTTAAAAAACTCAATAAAACGACAAATGTCTTCATCTTATGCTCTTTTTCTTTTTTGTACTATTACGACTCGTCCACTAGGGTGGCGACCTACGACGATAAAAATGTTGTCCTCCGCGTTCTCTTCGTTCAACAATTGTGCACATTATCCCTTCTTCTTTTTCGTACTTCATCTTTTTCCTTTATACAACGATAGAATATAATAGTCGCGCTAGCGCACGGAATCGAAAATCGAAAATTTGGGCTTTGCGCGTCCGTTACTCTGTGCGTTTTTATTAACTGTTTTTTATTACAACTAAATTCTTCTTTATTTACAAATATTCAAATTACTTTCTTTTTTTATTTTCTTACATCGCTAGGCTTGTCGTCGCGTCATACAAGGTAATACTTAGATTACGGATATATCTTCTACTTATGTTTAACGCGTATGTATAATAATAAATGTAAAGATGTTGAAATAAGATCTCTTGTGATAAGAAAAAAGGGGCTCAAGGAAAGAGGATAAAGTTTACGATTATGAATTCATTCTATCTTCATCGTCGCTTTTTACGCTATTTTTTAAATTTTTTCTTTTTTACTTGTTGCTTCATTTTTTCTACATAAACCATAATTATACGCTGATGTATACAGACGCGAAGAAACGCCTTGTCACAAGGACGCGCTTCGATGCGCGCTAAACAATAATTAATTTATTTATTATCATTTAGTATCACATTGCGTTCACTGTGTTGTATATTATTGTATATTATTACATGCTGGCCGTTTTCTTTGCCTGGATTTCAAGACTGATTTCACTTGCGCGGTTGTTTGTTTGTTCTTTCGGAAAGTTTTAAGTTTTAGATTGCTTTTTGTTTCTTTTCCCCCTGAAGATGCGCTATGCGGGACAATTGTTAAAGCTCCTTCGTCGAATATACAAAGGCTCCGACTGCTTTTGCTTTTTCACATGCTAATTTCGGCCGGATGGCTAGATATATTTTCTCGGCGGACGCGAATGGGGATTTCGTGAAAAGTTTACATCAAAAATTGGCCGACGTTATTGTGCATCGTTATCGCGGTTAGTTTTGAAACGAATGTTCATGAATTATGATCTCGAATTTGGTATCTCGAAATCAGGCAACGTTACGGGCGATCTCGAAAGTGTACCCTTTTTGTATTTGTTTAAACTTCGACGGATACGGAAATAAGTTTTGAGCGAAACCGAAAGTAAAACATGCAAGTGTTTCCGTATCTCTTGCAAGCGCATTGGCTGCGAATGGTAACGTAAAAGTGTGCGTGGAGAAAGTATGAAAGGAGGGGAAGAATAAAAGAAAAAGCCTACGCTCGATTGGCTCTACGAGCGTATCTTTGGTGTAACTGCTTCGTTAATTAATTATTCATCCTTTAAAAGAAAAAGAAACTTAGCCGTGTGTACACAAGCACTTTTTTGTTATTTACGTTGCGTTTCGTTGGGGTACGTTGCGGCACTGTACGAGTTTTATCATCTCTCGAACATCTATCCTCTGAACTAAAATTTTTCCTTTCCAATTTGTCTCTCTAAAGGAAAACTTTACGGCTTCCGTATGTACATGCTCATTAGGAATGTTTCGTATGTTTTTGTCAACCTCGATAACAGGAGGAACTTTCTCGACAAACAATATCGAAACGGTTTCGGTTATTTAGACGAAAAGAAGAACGACGAGCATGAATTTGTTGTATTTCTACTGTTCGTAGAAGAGCCATATGAGCAAATAATAGTAGAAACAAACGAAAAACGAGGCCAAGTCCTTCAAGGCGCCAAATCGACAGTTTAATAGTGGCTCATTTTATCTCGTTACTTTGTTTGTAATGACGACCCGCGTCAACAATCGAAGAGAGAGATAAAAAACCGAAATATATAAATTCAGTGCGACTACCTACGACTCGCTTCTCCGCTTTTATTATTTTTCCTCGCTAAAGAACGTGTACAATGACAAATACAGATACAAAAAATAGTGCTCAATAGTACTTGTCGTTGCACCTTTATTTTTTTTATAAAGAAAAAGTTGAGTCCATTCATTCTTCCATTACCGCGCACACTCATTATCATTTGCACAACTGATTTACGACGAAAAATCGCAGTTTCCCACAAAAATTTCTCTGCCAATTCGTTTATTATTATTATTATTATTATTTTTTTTCTTTTCCTTGAATAAAAAAAGAACAAAGAAGACAAACTTCAACTTTTACTACGTTTTCTCTCTATCTTCTTCTTAACTCTCATACAATGTTTCATCTAAAAACGCTTAAGCCTATGAACACATGAAATCACTGCCCAATCGACCAATTTGGACCCATTTGACAAGGCACTCGAGTCAAAATGTAGTAATGAAAAGAAATTCGAGAGGAGGGCGAAAGTACAAAGATTTACTAAAAAGTCACCAACTGTACAAAGAACAATGGACGATACACTTAATTTTCCTCAAACTGCCGGTACTTCATTGCTTCTTTCAAAATACATAAAATATCATTTCAGAAAGACACGACAAGTATATAATAAATGTTCTCTCTCTCTCTCTCTCTTTATCAGACACACGCACACACACTCTCTCTCTCTCTCTTTCTCTTTCTCTCTCTCTCTCTCTCTCTCTCTCTCTCTATTTCTCTCACAAATATCGAAACGCATCGTGTGTCGTTACGCATTTCTTTCATATTTTTTACATAAAAAAAATTTTGTTCGAGGCGATTGTAGGCAGGCCGCTAAAAGATCTACTGCTAATAACTGTTATTCGGTGGAAATTCGGTTGGTCCCATTGCAAATGTAAAATAAATAACAACTCATACATTCTCGTATCGTATGTAACACTATGTACACAAAAGACAAAAAAATAAAATGAAATTATCGTTATCGTCTAAGAACAAAAAAGGGTAAAAGGGCATTGGCGAACGTTTGCTTCATTTGCGCGTGAGCGGAACAAAATGAACGGCTGACAAAAAAGTAGTTCTCTATCGTTAAGCGGTTATTGTCCTTGGTTTCGATCGCACAATCGTCTGGATTGTCACTAGGATCTTTTTGCGGACGGTATTTACTAGATATTTTTCTCTTGTTTAGTTACATGATATCAAGGTTTGGTTAAAGCTCTCCTGATGCCATCGAATCCTTCCGACAACGTAGTCACACATTTCTTTAACGAATTGCATTGTCTTTGTAAAGGTCACGTCATTTTACGCCTGCGCGGATTCGACTTTTTCATAGGATCTCGATTGTTATTGTTAAAACTAATTTTCAAGTATACGTAAAAAATAAACTACTTTATATTATTGTTAAATTTTACAAATACACAAGCTTCTTCTAATGACGATGGATTTAAGATTGGCGACATTAAATTTACAGTATGAGCTGATCAATTTATTTCCGATTTCTCACGACTAAAACTTATTAGACATGAGATTAAATTAAAAAACAACAATAGCCTGAACTTGCAAAGAATAATAATTAAAAGATTTTAAGTATAATTTAACCTTTTGCGTATAATAGATTACGTAATTGCAATTGCGTAATCGCAACTAAGAATCAATCTTCTAGCAATTTATGTTGGTGCAAAATTTCCGTATTGTCATCAATTTTAATTTAAGTCTGCACGCTAATCCTGAAATTTTATGCCAATTCATAAATCCTCGTCCGCAAGGATTCACTAGAATAACCGCAGAAGAGAAAAGTAACGAGACGAGGACGTTCGTAAAGCATCGTAGCGCTGAGTCCGGCCTCGTCGAAGCCTCGACCAGGAACGTTTGGTATCTGGGTTCGGCACTCTCATCGCGAAATCGAGATCCTCCTGAGATCGGCGAGCCTTCAACTTATGTGTTAGTCGTGCAGGTTCTTGCTGAGCAGTAAACTATTGTGCGGCCCGGACAGATGCCTGATGAGCTCTGACTGACTATCGAAGCTCAGGGAGCAGAAGCAGCAAGTAAAGGTATTGTCAGGCGCGGCGATTACGCCCCTGTGCACGGAGCACAGGTGTTTCAGGAGGTGGGCCTTCTGCTTGAACATGGCGACGCAGAGCCGACAAGCGAACGGCTTCTCGCCCGTGTGCACGCGCAGGTGCGTCTTTAGGTTCCAGGACATGCCGAATTGCTTGCCGCAGTAGGTGCAACGGTACTCGCGCACTGGCGTCGACTTGGGCGAGTCGTCGGACGAAGGTGCTGCCGGTGCCCGCGAAGGGGGCATTGTCCACGCGCCCCAGGGCGGCTCCAGACCTCCGGCCGTCGTTGGATCCGCCGAGGGAGGCCGATGGATTATTATTGGCGGCGTCATCGATCTGTCCTGCTGCAACAAAGCGTTTTCATAAGACACCGGGATGGTGCATTTCTCGTTGATTTGCATGACTTTACAGGACTTATTCATTTCAAGGCTTTTTTTTTAACGAAAATGTAAATAAAGCTTTTCAAAATAATTAACTTGAATTTTGAGAAAATAAATTTAGGACCTTGTGTCGCAGTTTATTAATGTTAAGTGTTAAATAATCAAAAGGAAACGAATCGTAATTACGTTAAGTGTCGAAGATTATTGAAAACATCTTCCCGTTAAACTGGAAAGCAGTTGCGGTTGCCGTATTTTAGGGGCACAAAAATGATACTCTCTAAAGTCATGATAAAAAATTGAACTCACGTTCGTTATAAACTTTATTCATCCAAATTAATTATTAGAATTTTCTGATGAAATAAAAATAAAAATTCTAGCTTAAAGTAAAATTTATGTATTCAAGCATGCATTTACGTGAAAATAATATCATTTTTTTAGCGTAATTTTATTCCACGGCAAACTGCCTTCCAGCCCCGCACGATTATTTATCTTTTTCCTTAAGCGCAATGGTCAATAAGGGTTTCTCCGATTCTCCAAGGCCTCTAAAGATTCATAGTATGAAAAAAGGAGCGAAAAAAAGGAAGTCTTACAGGATAAGGCGGCGCCGAGACGCTGAGAGCGTGCGGCGCCTGTAACCTCCGCGGCGTTTCGAATCCAGCATTGAAGGGCACGAACGCGGGGTTCTGCGCGGGTGCGTTATGAAAGCCCGGCCTGCGTTTTCTATGAGGCGTCACGACGTACGCCTCTGCAGCCGGTATAGGAAGTTCCTCGGGTTTCCTCTTCGTTGTTTCTAGACCGAGTGCTAGTCTTGCTGCCAACTGCCTCCTTCTCTCGTCTTGTTCCTCCAGTGATTCTCTTCTCTCTAAGGACGTTTTCTCGTGGCGGAAATTTGACCTGTAATTCAGGAGTCGAGTCTTTGAGTCCTTGCAGTAACGTCTCGATATTAATTCAAATTTATTCTAAAGGAATCGGTTTCCCATGCAAATCACCACTATTCTATTCGGTGTAAATTCAAGACTGGCCGATAAAAACGAAATTCAAATTTTGCTCATTCATAGAAAACTGTACGAACCTTGACCTTGCGCGTTTTTGCGAACAACTTTTTCTCCATCTTGGCACGCAGCTTTCTTTTTTATGTTTAACTTTTGTTTTCATTTTAGGATTACGGTAGACTCGAAAATAATTATAAAATTACGGATCATATTTAAAATTTTCAAGCCAGTCATGTTCAAACGCATCTTTTAGACAGGAATACTATAAGCGTAAACACAACATTATAAGAATATAAAAGATATTTAAAGACACGTGAAAAACACTGTTACTTTTAAAATTCCATAAATTATGGAATGTTTTAATAATCAAAGCTCTCTTTCTCTCTCGTTCAATAAATCAAATGCACGAATGCATCTGGTATTTATAAAACCGATACAGACCCGATCCTAGGACAAATGTTTTTCAATGTGCCTGCTCGGTGCTTAATTATTATAAATATATGCGCAACGAGTAAAATGCGCGTATCAAATCTACATTGATTCTGAAACTAGTTTTTATGAATTATTTTAAACGCTCTTAAATACTGCAGAAACTATTTGTACGTGAAATTAAATAGCTTTTCCTTGAAGTCTATATGCAAGCCGTATAACCGAGATCAAACGTAGTCTCCTCCGCATCTAGTTATGTAATATATGCATTTGTCTTTATTTATTCTCCGTGCGAACGGATAGAAACTTTAAATGTTCTCGCCCATTAAGAAAGAAATAGAGGAAAATTACAAGTTGAGTGGTCATTAAAGTACAATCCTAGGAACCTCTCGACGCGGAATAAAGCGCTGATAGTTCTCACGTGCGCTCCTCGTTAAATGATTACGACAATTTGTCCGAGAAAACTTTAAGAAATAAATGAAGCTTACCTCAGCTGTTCGCGCTGCTGCTCGCGCTGCTGTTCGCGCTGCTGCTCGCGCTGTTGCTGAGTCGCGTCGCTATTGTTCTCGCGGTACTTCCCGACGTCTTCGAGGCAGCCACGCAACGAAGACTCGAGCCTGTGCACGATGTCGTGCGAACTTTCGCTGGTGGTTGACGCCCCGGAGTTGAGGCTAAGGTTGACCGGGTCGGAGCTGTCCCTCCGACGGGGAGGCTCGATACTCCCTTCGCGGTTCTCGGAGTGGACGGTCTCGCCTTCGGCGCTCTCGACACCCTCGACATCCAGCTCGGCCTCCGCCTCGTCTTCCCCTTCGCAACCCTCCTCCGTTTTTATCACCACCTTGACACAGTCCGCCGGGTTATTCGTCTGCCTGCAATCACCGGTAGACGCATGGTATTCGTAAGGGTACGGAAGTATGAGCTCGAGCTCGTTTCGAGTACTGCGGATGACGCGTTGATTCTAGGCCTAACGATTATCTTCTTACTCAGGCTTTCTCTTCTTTGAAAGATTTCGGGACGTGTTTGTTATTTTTTCATATTGTCTTACTTCCTCACAGCTCGTCGCAGATGAGGAAGTTTTTGTTCTTATTGAAGACACATATTCTTAAGCGGTACAGCGATGATTTTCACTAGTTACTACATCAAGAACATGTTCGGGAAATTATTTTCGAAAACTGTTCATCATCGTGTATTGTAAACTTTAAATACGTCCACGATTATGTGGATGCTTAGAGAACTATAGTTTCATGGTTTATTTTCATAAACGCTAACAGTACTTATTTTAAAAATATCGTTCTTGATTGTACAAAAGCCATATATCCTTTCATGCTTTTAACATGCTTCGTTTAAAAATAAACTTTTTTTAATTTTTAGCACTATAATATAAGCCTTGTATTGTATAAAATTTTTCATGTAAATAATTGCCAGGAAACGATGCAACTAATTTTTAAGTTATACATATAATGTGGCAGGTGCATAAATAGGACCACGAGCAAAGTCCATATTTTGTAATTATAATTCACAATGTCAATAGAAGCAAGTATTTACTTAAAAACCTTAAATTTTACATATTGTATGCAGCATAAAAACATATTTACACGCACCTGCCGTCATATTGTGACTCATAACTCGAGCTTTCTTGACCTTCTGAGGGTTGTGGGGTGGGTATCCTTTCGGTTTCAGAACCGGTTGAGTCTTGTGACTGGTTCGAATCAAATAGTTTCGATTTTATTTGCAGTAGCTCAAATAGTTCTCTCAATGGCGTGAATTCCGTTGACTAGAATTCACATTAGCAAAAAACATAGTAAATTATTTGAAGAGTTAGCAAAGTATTAATGTGCGATAGGTTGAAAATCTGAATTTAACTTAAATTATGATTATTAGTACTTTGAAAGTGATTTAATTAAATTCCGCGCTAACGTTTGGTTACAAAAGTTAATAAAAGTTTTCCGAATTGGAACGTCATAATTTCATCAAGAGAAATTGCAACTTACGGGTATTAAAGCTTCGCCATTGTAGAGAAACTCCAGCAGGTGGCTAAGTTGCGTCTTGCGCACCCCTGACAGGTGCACTACGTGATCCAGTGCCGGATTCCTGAGGAGACTAGCCAATAAGGGACTAGCTGCTGCCAATACGACACGATGGGCTCGCACCACGGAGCCATCGTCGCAAGCCAGGGTCACATCCACATGGCGATCCCCGGAATACCAGGCCCCGACCTCTGCAGCCAAGGTCGCCGGATGCTTGCTGTAGTGGAGCGTCAGTAGTCCGTCTGGATACATCGTCTGTGGATACACACATGCAGAAGTATGTAGAAACCTGATTTTTTTCTAACTTATTTGCTATTGTTGATATTTATAAAACAAGTGATGCATCACCATAGTGAGAAAAACATGAGTGACATGAAACGACAACTTTTGAATTTTCTAGACAAGTTTCTGAATTATTTGCTACGGCTGTTATGTCATTGAGATTGAAATATGCAAATTTAGAAACATAAAAGAAACAATCATTTAAGCTGTATAATGACACTAGCAGACAAAAGCATTTTGCTGGTTGCAGTTTGATGAGAACTAACAATTGGTTTTCAGTTTCACAATCGTAAAGGATTCGCTGAACGTTGCGATACGCTTATTTAACTTAGAGCCCTGTTTTATTTCTATTACTTATATAAAGTTAATGAGTGATCCTTACATGCCCAATGATGCCATATGACATCATCTTCTTTAATCCTTTTCGTCAAAAAGTATGATCAATTTTGCACCTTCCAATGGCCAATGATATCTATGGCATCATCGCATTCGTCCTTATTCCTAGGAAAGAAATAAAAAAAAAATGTAATATACTTGATTGCGGTTGCAAACGAAATGTTGAATTGCAATTGCATTGACATTAAGGCTTAGACTGCGAGACTTATTTATTGCGAACGTAATAAAGTTATAAATAGGGTTCTCCAAATATTACATCGAAGGAACGAATAATTATAATGTGATTGTTGAAAAGGCGTTAATTATGTAAATAACGCAATTTTTTATGCACATCATAATGTTTCTCGTCTTTTATAATTCATATTTACTGCACAGTTCAAATCAACGTTTCAGAAAAATTTCTCAATGTCTTTTCATAAAAACCAGTGTAAATATATATGATCGAGTTGACTGAACATGAGAATTGTAAATTTCTTAAAATAAATCACGTAAATAAAATAAGAAGTATATGAAATATTGTCCTGCAGACGTCGCATAACTAAAATTAGAAAATAATCAAGAAATAAATGAAGAGCCTAAGAAACATTGTACCGTCCTATACGTTTAAAAATTCGATTATTTTATTGACTAAATTTTTATAAAATCGAAGCAAAATGGAACGCAAAAAGAGATTACTCGAAGCGATTGATATTTTAAGATCAAACTCCTTCAAGAGCAATTAGTAATTATTTTTTTAAATATATGACATTAGTATTACTTAAGCTTTAAATGCTCATACATTAATTATTGCGCCTCTCAATTTCATTTTATTTACTCCTTGCTGCTATGAAATATACGTATGTTAATTTATTTCTTTTACTATCGAAAATTTCGTTCACGTGACTTGTCGCACTTAGTCATGTGTATTTTTTAATTTTGTCACATTAATCATGCTACAGCTTTAGAAAATCGTTAATTTTATTATGTAGCGAACACGCAATTCCTAATAAAATAGAAACTTGTTCAGATACACACAAAGAAATTTTGTAACTGGATGCGATTCAGCGATGCGGAAATAGCATTTCAACTATCATAAATAGAATTCCGACAGTTGTAATTGTTACTTCAATAATATACCGGTGTACTATGACGTGTGGCTGTAGCCGCAAAGTTGGAAAAATTGCAAACGTCGTAATAACAATTTAATAGCCGCGGCAGAATAGTGGAGACATGCGTACTACCTTAGAGAGGTTAGTTAGATAGTTCCGCACGAGCACTAAGGTGGAAATGCAAAAATGAGTACGTGACAATTACACCGATGCGAGGAAAAAAACAAACTAATTTTCATATGAACAGTGAATTTTTTCTAAGGATTTCATAAAGCAATGATAAGCGTATTGGCGAATAATTGTTTTCTTTTTTCATCAACCTGTTTACGCAGTTGAAATTACAAGCGCAGCTAAGAATCGCGTTTTCAATTTTTGCGTAAAAAGTGAGCTCGAGTAGTATAGCGTTTATCGTAGTAAAAAGTCCCACTCGAAGGCCAAAATTCAATTCGTGACGAGCAGTCGACGATTCGGCTTATTAAGTTTATTCGATGTCATTCGAATCTTACGAAGTCCATCCAAACGCAGCGATCAAACAAGTCATATAGACTCGGAAGGTGGTGATATCGGGCCGATCGTTCAGCTGGTATCGATCAATCGATCGCTCGCTTGTCTCCGCACTCCTCTCCTTTCCGCAATAACGATGCGTAGTACTTTCTCGAAAGCGACAGACTCGCACCCGATGTGTCACGTACGCGCACACGGGATAGTGCGACCTTCGCGAAGCGATCGGCGGCGCATAGAGCGGTTGCAATGGGAAAGGCGCGCGAGACCTTGAGTAAGAGTCACACAGCGGGCGCGCTAATGTTCGCTGTCTTTCTCTCTCTCTCTCTCGCTTATTTCCAGAAGAATGAGTCGCGAGCGCATAACTTCCAGCGACGAATACGTAATCCCGTGTTACGCGCGTGTACGTGTGCGCAGGTGTTGCAATCAATTAGAGATGGATCGGAGGAACAAAGAGTCCCGGAGAGTTGCGCATTTCTTTGCGCTCGATCGTTGCGGGAGCGCGAGAGTTCCTTCGAGCGTCTCAATCCGGAGGGCGTCTTTCGCAGCCAGAGACACGTGTCGCTGCTATGGTTAGGCGTTGCCAAACGGGCCCTCGGTCACGGCCGATTGTTTCCCGGGAGGAAAGAGTCGAGTGGGCCATTATGGCTGGCGCAACGGCACAGCCGTGCTTTCCCGCGATTCCGATACGTTGCGTGCGCACGAGCCGCCGATCCGAACGACCGGAACGGCGAAATTGAGAACAGACGCACGGCATTATTGAAATGTTCTCGAGCGGAGATAAATTAGTTTACGATGTGCCGCACGTAACACCGATGAGCTCACGCTTCGCCGAGTTAGAAGGTTGTACATCAATCGGCGCGACGGACACTTTTGACCATTTTGATCGTTGATCGATGAATATTAATTTAGGCGTGTCAAAAATAACGGATGGGACGCGAGTTTTCGTAATCGCTACTTCCTTCGTTATGGCTGCTTCCGATATCGTAATTACAAATGGAACAAAGTAAGTCGCCGATCGACTCTGACGTGGGTGGATCGCTTTAATCGAATAGCGATGCACGCGTGTTTCGCCTATGCCTATTTTCGCTTGGGGACGTTTGGAGGAAAAATGAAGGCGCCGTTAGCGGCTGGAGACGATAGAGATAAAGCAATTGAAGTAACCAGCAAATGCAATCGAGTTCGCAACAGTCTTTTTCT
Organism: Platyscapa corneri; assembly: GCA_018907185.1. Taxonomy (NCBI): domain Eukaryota; kingdom Metazoa; phylum Arthropoda; class Insecta; order Hymenoptera; family Agaonidae; genus Platyscapa; species Platyscapa corneri. The sequence goes on from JACCHW010000017.1 coordinate 2,942,143, forward strand.
TAATTACCATTTATAGTATTATTTGAAATTTTTTCACTATAAATTTTCCAATACACTTCGTTACACGCTCGAGTTGTTTTTATTCCAATGACATAATAAAAGTTGGCGCGGTGGCGGCGACGGCGACGAAATTGCAACGTCGTTTCTAACGAGCCGCCGTAAGCAAAAAATGACAAAGGACGCAAAGATTCGCGAAGCATGAAGAGCAAGTAGAAGTCGAGAAAGACTTGTAAATTAAGACAATCAGAGATATATCTTTGTTTGCGCTACAGTTTTATTCGCGCAGCCCACGCGTGACGAGAGGGAGAGAGAGATTCGAGCATCGGCAGTAAAACTGAAGCAGATCGCGTCCCAAGGCAAACAATTATGGACGCGTGCATCGATGATGCGCGTGAATCGCAGCAAGAATGTTACGGCGCTGAAGAAAGTGCGCCGCGGTTGTGAAAACTAAACTGACGAAATGATTTTAACCACAGGGAGGACGAGTAACGATTCGCAGACTACACGGAGGCACGATTCTGGCCAATCGTAACTACAAGATTTATGACGTGAATTATATCTGCGCATTCAGAGAACATAAAAATGTAATGTATACGAGTGGAAATCCAGTTTTTCCAGTTATACAAGATATTTTCCACGAGATAAAGCAGCGAGAGATTGTTCTGCAAGTGTAAACGAAGAGAGGAGGGGCCACTAGGGGCTCACTCGCGAGTTTCATAATTTCTCTTTGCTTAATAAAACTCATTGCTAATTTTACAAACAAAAAGTAAGTACTTTGCTCTGCAATATGAAGTTTTCACCTTCGAAGCATCAACTCGTTCTTTCTTTTTTCTTTTTTAAGCGCGTGTACACACACTTGCGCCATGGCAAACGCTGCATTTGATTGGCCGGAGTCTCGCCTCTGTTGTCCTCCGCTCAATCTTCGTTATAACTAAAGCGTTTAATATTGACTTGGTCATGCTTCTAGAGTAACGAGATGTTCGTGAGAAGTGTACGAATCCACGACGATACTGTCGTTCGAAAAACTTTTCATGACATACGAAATGATGAGCTGAATTGTCTGCTATTTAATATGACACGGCGGTACTTGTACTCGCTGCCTAGAATCGTAAACAATTACATACAAATGTAACCGCGCGTATAAGATTATTTCAATATTAATAAAACGGATACTCAACGTTTTATGAAATTATTAGATTACCCATATATACCTGCGCACATAAATTAACATTCGAATAGGCGAATTAAATTATTTATAACAATTTTAGTCCGCTCGACGTAATAGTCGAACTGATAAATTATTAATTCACAATATGTTATTCTAATGCCAGTTGCACGTGCTGCTATAAAAATACGCCGCATACTCGGAATAAAAGTATTTGTATTCCTAGTCGAGCCATAATCACTCTTAAGAAAGTCGATGAGCTTCCGTTGGTCTGTTGATACGAGTAAAATCGGAAATTACTAAAGAGAAATTAAACTCCACATTAGTTGACCTTTCAGTTACAAAAATGTTATTCTAAACGCAAGTAAGGCTTGACGCGTTAGAATTCGCATGTTAATCGCAGCATGCGCGAGTCGCAATCACAAGCGAGAAGACGATTTCTTAGAAAATTTGTCTACTATTACGAATTGAAATGGTTTTTTTAATTCAAAGTGCAAGCGCTTGGAAAAATCTTTCAAAATTATTTATCATAAAAAACAGATTCGAATGTAAATACGATCTAGACTAGGATCTATCCTCGATTATAGAATGGAAATGTTTTAGTCGAAGCTTCAGTCGTAGCGAATAGATCTTTAGAAATCAATACGCAAACAAAACAGCCTCGTTAATTAAAAAATCAATCACCACTCCCAGTAGAAGAGAAGCATCGCGATCTTTGTCGCCACGCCTCTATGAAGGGACGGGCGGGGTATCAGCCTCCGTCTTCGGTGCGCCGAGCAATTTTCGCAACGTCTTCGCAAAAATCGCGCAAAAAGGGTCTTGGGATCGTGGACGACGGGGCCCTTGTGACGGTGTCCGGGAGTGCATCCAGGTCGATCGTTACCGCACACTGACTGGATACCAAGTTCAAGGTCATCCGTCCTTGTCGCCGTCACTTACGCCACGGTATTATGCGGTTGCTCTCTCTTCGCGGTCGGCGGCGTGGAGGTCGCGGGGGTAGAAACACTCTCTCGGGGAGGGACTAAGGAGGACTGGGAGGTGCTGCCGCCGTCGATTCTCAAAGGCACTTTAAGCGCTGGTAACTGCCGTACCGACTGGGATAATCGAGAGCCTCATTCGGAGAACTCACTGACATCGGCTTCTGTCTTTATTTTTCGCAGTTCCGGTACATTAAAATACAGTATCAAATGAAAAAGAAGCAAACAAGTGGTGTAACTGGTATTAAATTTGAATTTTATTTGTTGATTTGAGTTTGTGTCACTCAAGTTGGATATTACAACGGCAACTGTTAGATGGTGGAACGAATTAAAATTTGATCTTTTAATTTTCAAATTCTGATTGCGCAAATTAGCTGCCAATACCGAACGAATTACGTTTTCGCGATAAGCTGTTTACTTCCTTAATAAACTATCTTTTTTTGAAACCACGATGCCTTTTCTTCTCCTCGAAGTAAAAAAGTATTATTATTAGATAATGATAAATAAATCGTTAAGAGTGATTAAATCTCCTACCCGGTAAATATCATAATTACTTTAATATCTATATTTAAAATAAAATTTAATTCTCGTACCAGTGTTTTCACTTTCACGCTAAGCAAGAAAATCATCGTGGAATCGACCAGCTAATCGATTGCACAAGCGCACGTAACACAAAGCAAAGTGTCCACGGCAGCAATTGTACCGAAAAAAGGGCAGTTGTCACGGGCCGGACTAGGTGCTAGCGTTTTGTGTCAATCCACTTCCAAATATTACTCAGTCGGCGTTGGAAAAAGTCAGCTTTCGCCGATTTTCAACGTAAAACGAGCGACGTCTAACGCGAGAAAGTGACCGCTCGAGTGAGCGCATGCACGAGCGGCTGAAGCGAATTAGGTAAGCGAACAGCTCGCGGTGAATTGGGCCAGCGGAAACGACGCCTGGGCGAGAGGGGGGCACCATTGCGACAATGAAAAGTCAGCCGCGTGTGCGTACGGCGCACGAGCCTCGCACAAAAAGGCAAGGGGAATTTTTTATTTTTTGTTGTGTCTTTCCGAGGAGAGGCGACGCGAGTATTAGCGGCACTCCCATTTCCCTTTTGCCCTTGGCTCGCGTCTAAACGCGGACTTATATAACCGAGTGCGCGCGCGTGCGCCTTCGATTTGTGGGGCATTTCGGTGTGGAGAAAGATAGAGAAAAAAAAAGAAGAAAATGGCTCGCGGTGATGTCAGCGCGTGGAGCCCGATTGTGAACTCGAGCAGCGTTGAGACCACGGGACCACTGTATTCTCTTTTAATGACCGGAAACTCGCGAGCACGCGCGCACTCGTGTTACGCAAGAGGAAAGTCGGCCGTTTTAGGCGGAAAATGGGAAAACAATTTCACGCGTAATCGCCGCGGTGCGCATGTAACACCGACGTCGGGCCTCCGAACTATTTTCGAACGATTTTCCATTGTGCCCGATTGGCACGGCATTGGGTCTCTCGGCGTTGTCGTTCATTATTTCAGGGAATCCTTACGTAATACCCAAAGCATTACAATTATGTTGTTTATTATTAAATCATAAATCCATATTAATAGGCGGATCAATTGTACTAAAACGGAAAATTATGTTATTTGCGTTGAAAGTCTAAGACTTCGGAGTATTACACAAGAATTTCATTTAAAAATCTGTTATTTTTTTTATGTTTAGTACATCGTAAAAAGGTTCACGATTTCGATGATGTATTCAGTTGGAAAAAACTAACCGTAGCAAATGCCTCGAAATCGCTACCTCGACTGACATGTCCTGAAAAACTAATTATAAAATTGTTAATAAACTGCACTAAATAATTGAAAACGTCGACTAGCAATTAATATTCCACGGCTTCACCTACCGTCACTAATAAAGCCTACAGATAATCTTTAAATAATGATCTAACTAAATTTGTACAATTGAAACAACATGAGAGAGACAAGTCGACGAAAACAATTAATTGCGGAAGGATTGTGCTGCTAAATTCGAATCAGCGACGATGTCAGGGAAAGCGCACCACAAGTAAACGACTCGTCGTTGCGCGACAACAAGTAATACTCGGTGGGGTAATTGCGAACCCCGTTGCCCTCCGCAGGAGTACCAATTATGACGAAGAAATTCGGTTCGCCGAAATCGTAGATGGGCCCGAAAACCGGGAGGAGGGAGGGGCGCGTACAGTCTCTCAGCGGCTGGTCGTTCGACAACGGCAAGATTGCGATAAGAAGAGAAAGCGACGCCGGCGAATTTCGTGAATTCGTACGCGCGAGCGGCGCCCCAAATCTCGGCTCTCGCTCGCTCCTAATCGTTTGGCCTTTTGTCCCGCGCTTTTCGTCGTCCGGCTGTTTTCTCGACGACTCTCTAGCTGAGCACTTTTCCGGGCGAAGAAGCACAAGGAGACCGGCTCAGGCTTGCGCTACAGAATCCACGATCAGCGCCTCCTCCAATCATATTGTTTGCTCTACCGGTGCTGGCCCTATTGGCCTGTCACCTGATTATTTTTAATTAAATTTCTAACGGATCTAAGCCACATGGTGAATTTGAAACGGGTATCGTCACGTGTATCCGTTAGCAGAGAACTACCACCGAAAATCGTCGGAAGATTACACGTAGTGCGACAAGAGTCGTGGCGTCAGTAAGTCAGAAATACCCAATAATAAACAGAGGCACTCGTAAAAAGTACATAACCACTCCGAAATCTCTGGGATCACCAAAAATCCCCGCATTCTTGTCTGCCTCACTCTTCCGCTCTTCTTTCTCCTCTGTTCCGTTTCCACGCAATAATAATCGTCTCCGCCCCTCCTTTGCCCGCCCGCATGACGAACTTCGGTGCCCCCCAACTTTTTCCGAGTTTAAAAACTCGGCTTTCGCTGCGACTCCGCGAGGCGGCGGCGGCGGCGGCGGCGGCGGATGTGCGCCAACACTGAATCTACCATTGAATCGAACAATGGCGAAACTGGGTTACGCAAATGTCGAGGCTGGAAATTAAAATGCGCGCCTCGACGCGTTTGTTCGGCTCGAGCGTAGTTCAGTCAAATTAACGATAAATCAGACGGAAAAGGGCCATTGGTTCGCTGTGATTCCTTCTCCGCCAAATTTCTCGAGCTCGTGTTTTCTCTCCCCGTTCGCGTCGTAAACGGAAAAATGCGTTTCGGATGCTTCGCTAATTATTATCCGCGTTGCGCAATTGCTTTTGGATATTTTTCGATCAAAGAAAGCGCAAACTTCCGAATTTCCTCCGTGACCTCCCTGAAAAGTGTTACGAGTTCCTCCAACGCGATCCTCCCAGACGTAATTTACGTCTTGTAAATTTTTTAAAACGAACAAAATACCTAAACTCGGTTATTGCACATTAAGTGCACAATTCGGAATTTTTAATTTTCAAATCCTTTTGGGTTGTCTCGATTTCGTTAGCTCGATAAAAAGTTATGGTCATTTTTATGGAGCGCGTGTGCGCGCGGTTGCGCCAAATATGGTTCAGTGTAACGCACCGGCGTCGTCGGTTCAATCGTTAATTAAAAAATTATGGCAGATACAATTTTCGTTCCATTGGAAAACATTTTATTGTTTTTAAATCTGGAATTTTCCCTCTTTCGACGGACGCCCACTTTTTGATAATTTCTCAAAATCTGATATTTTTATTCCCCTAAAGGACCGTCGCCCTCTTAAGTCGTGTTTGTGACTAACTTTTCGTCTCTGAGTTTTGGCACTTTTATGCGCATCAATCTAGCATATTATTCAATTAAAAAACATAAATGGAGTATGGTTGTGAATATGGTTGTTGTTAAGTGTAAGCAGAGCTCCCAAGCCCAGAGTAATCAGAAAAAATGTGGTTAGTGATATTGTTGTACCTTTCGATCAATAAATTCTTGCAAATTCGGTTATATATTTTGATTCTATTCAGTTGTTTGTTTCTATTGATCCCCGCATAAGTGTAATTAAATAATTTTTATCGCAGGTGTAAATAATTTTTCAGTAATCTAAATATTGATAGATTCGTTTTTTCATGTTACGATGAGATTAACAGTAAGAAAAGCAATATATTTCTTCGTACTTTTAGAATTTGTTACGTACGTTCGTAAACAAATTCTCAATCCGATTCTGCTTTCTCGTAAGACGTATTTAACACATTGTTTAAGCAAGCATGACAAACTGCCCAATGCACACGTGTCTTTTTGCGACAATAATTGGCGCTCTCGTTGACCTTCCTCGCATTATCTGAACATATGCAAATAGGAATTCGACAGCATTTTTTTAAAAGCACGATTACGTTTGGGCGATGCAAATCTCGAGCCACGCGAACTACGGGAGACACTTTCGCGGGCGTCCCTGAACCTCGGGAGCTTTTGCGCGTTCGTCGTCGCGATTCGTGAGATGGCCACGCTTGAAGAAGAACAGGAAGTGACAGTGACAATTGTATATGCATGTATAGGATAAAAAATATTGTGTTCCGAGGCCTTTTTCTTTCTTTTCGTGTCAAGGCTGTACGGGCTTTGATTTTTACTCCGATTTACTTATTCAGCACCGTCCTTAGTTTGAAATTAGTTTTTATGCACTTTATTCGAGAACTGCTGTTTATTACTTTCATCTACTATGATCGCTTAGTGCGTAATCAATAAGCAAAGTACAAGCAAATGTTGCGATTACTTGCTACGAAATTCTGAATGAGTACATGTAATATCCGTTTCGTGAAATACTGAAATTAAATTACATAAAATTGAAAAACGAGCTTCTTGCACGATGGGTGATTTCGCGGCCTTTTATTATAATTAATCAAGATTTTCGTTCCCGCGAGGAACTCGCAAACAATTTTTAAAATTAATCTTTATTCGATAATTTTGAACTTAATAAAGAATTTACAAATGTTTTTTCGTCATAATTGCGAAACTTGTTGTTTTCAATACATGGAATGCTTTCTTTTTTTCTTTGCGTCCGTGTTTCTTTATACATATTTTGTTTGTGCAATAAATAATTCAATAGTAAATTTAATGCCCAAACCCGCGACGAATCGATTCTTAATTAATTTTTGGTTGAATTGCAGGTCGAAAACATTAGAAAACGCTCGCCAACTGCCAGGCACTGAATTTCGCTGCGATTTGCAGGCCGCAAATAAATCCATAAATCGTTCTCCCTAATAATATCCAGTTCAATACATTCCCACCCTAACGCGGCCGTGTAATCACAGCGGCTCGCGAAATCGAACTCATCTGGAAAACATCTCACGAAACTCCGAAAGTCGGATGCAATCGAAACTACACGTAGAAGCTCGGCAACTGCAATATTTCTCAAGCGCGCAGCCTGTGTAAGTATCGATATAACTTGAGAAATGAAAGAATTTAGCTCTACCTCGAGGGGCCTCGACGGAAAAATTGCCTCGCCGCCACTGACAGACTGCACTTACATGCATACACGGCTGCGCGCGAGTGTATGTCGCCAAGCATTAAAAGGCGAAGCTCATGACTCCGGTATTTTACTGGCTACCTCTCTCTTTCTCTTTCTTTCTCTCTCTTTCTCTCTCTCTCTCCCTCTAGCACCTTTCGCGGGCCGTGATTGTACGTACGAGTGTGCGCTAAACTTATGGCAGCGGGATGACGGCAAAAGCCGACCAGTTCTACACTTCCCCGACCACAAGTACACGAGCAATCGGCTCGCAGACAACACCAACAGCAATACCAGCAGCGGCAGTAGCAGCAACCCTTTCTAGCTTCCCTTTCACTTTCATCTATCGCGCGTTCCCTATATTATTCGCGTGTTGTGCGCCTTTCGCGTCGTACACTCGCTGCTCGGAGAATTGCCAATTGAGAGCGCAGTGCCGCGCAATTCCGAGTGGGAGAGAAAGAGACAGAGGGAGAAAGAGGGCGAGAGAGAGCGAGAGAGAGAGAGAGAGAGAGAGAGGCGAAGAGAAAGGAAGAAAGAAGGATCGTAATTTTATGAAGTTTGTTCGCGTTGCACAGGGAATGGGATTTTTTAGAGGATTTTTGCACCGCTCGTTTTCAACTACACCGTCCAAATAAGTTCCGCAATGCGTTAAACGGCTTAACTTGATAACATATTCTATATGTTAAAGTTTCGTTCTGGTTAATGCTGTTTCCAAGCTGCATTTTAAGCAATACTTTGTAAATTTCAGATTACAGGCGAGTGTGTGAGAGGATAAAGCACAGACGAACGCAGTCAGTGAAAAAGAGACAGAGAAAGAAAGATAGTCAGCTAAGGAGCTTAAGTTTTAGGAGCATTATTATTAGTTATCACTAAAGTCGCCGTTTTAGAAAAAATTTCACTTATATAAGGTTGATTTTCTGTATACACGATGTATCTAAATTAGTATCTGATTAAAACTAGTTGATCCAGTTTCATTATTGTAATGTTGTAAGGACAAAATTTTTCACTTTCACATCTGAATTTCAAGACATACATTTAGTTATTCTCCTTGAAGTTTGCAAAAATAAATTTAACTCTCGTACAGTTGTACAACGGTTAAGTAATACGCTCAAGAAATTCATTCTATTAGGCTATAAATTAAAGTTACATTTTATTTTGTCCTTCGACTAACAATATTTTCCACTAAATTAGAAATTTAAAAGGTATTCTGTTCAACAATCTGATATTGTGTATATCAAATATTTCACAATGAAATCAGTAAAAGAAAGTCTGTAATATATTACATAAGGCATGACGTCACATAATTGATAGAAATTTTCAAATCATTTTTAGAAAATGTCTTGCTCATAAAATAATTACGTAAGTTAAAAAATTTTTTTTTTAAATTTCACTCGAATAATTTAATTCATTGTATTGTGTAAATTTTATAACGGTAACTACGTTACATTTATTTACTTAGGATAACCGTCTCTAAGCATTGCACAATTTTAATCCAGATAGGAGTTTAATTGGAGAGGACCACGTTCTTGTAACGAGCCCTCAGGACGAAGATAACGGCATTTCTACAGATTTTTTTAACGTGGACGAGTGACCCTTATAAACCATAGCTTCGACAACGAATGGCTGAGAACAAAATGAATTATTAGATTGCGGATTATGAGGGCGCTCCAACAATACAGACAGATCGAAGCGAATTCTCCACTGGTCAAGAAAGGATTAATTCTAAACGGAAAAAGTGGGAGGAGTCTAATGTATCACAACACCTTGTAATTTTTCGTAACGGACTCCCTTCAAAGTTGTATGGCTAAAGGTGAATACTTGGAAAGATACAAGCTACACGTGTTCTTTACCCTCGTAGATTCTATATCGACGACAAATGACGAGGGCACCACAAATAATTTTCCACATCACCGATACTGAAATTTCAAGAGAGAACAAACATCGAAACATAACGAAACTCAAAATCCAAGCCAATAATTGAAAATAGGCGACGTGGGTACCAATAAGTCGACGCCAAGCTTGAATTAAAAAATAACCGGCCGATGTAAAAGTAAAAGTATCACCCTCCATGAGCGAAAAACCTATCGAACCATGTGATGATCTCAAAAGTGAAAGCTCAATAAGGTCCTCTTGAAAAACACTAGAAGGAGAAATAAGAGGCCCCTCTAATATCGGACGAGAGGCTCAATTGTACGTAAACCACCAATCGGGGTGACTTGTAGGTAGACTGCGAGGGTCGGAGTGTTAGTAATCGCGCTCATACGCCAGAACGGATATTAAGAGACTCTCGATCCTGCTGCGATCTTATGAATGCAAAGTCCTGCGCAAGAGGATCAACAGACTTCAGAAAATGGAGTCGCTAACACTCAAGATTGCAGAATATATCATAATTTTTATTAATAAAATCCACTTTTGGTGGCTAACGACTTAACGTTTATGATTATGATCAAGACATAATACACTGGATGATTGCAAGATAGATTTATAGATTTACTGGTGCGCTTGTAATTTGTTATGAAATTGAATACATCGTCGAGTTTGTCAAGCGAGCGTCATTTAATAATCTAGCCCGCAAGTTGGTAGAAAATCAAATAAAAGTCGATCCATTGCAAGTATCGAAAAAATATTTGCCATTCAAGCACTTATTCTTTAATTGAACATGTAAAATAACATATATAAATAGCAAGTGTTAGGCAAAGTGAAAGGATAATTCGCGCTGAAAGATATCGAATTTTCTTATTTTACCAAAAAATTGTATCGAATTATTAAAAGCTAATTTAAAATATCGAAATAAAGGTAGTTTAATTACATTTATTTCTAAATTTATTACACAGACGGCAATTTTTAATTAGTCAAAGTAAAATTTTTTGAAATCGGATATCGCGGCACATCAAACTTTAGATTATATGCAATTTAACTACTTACGCGCACTTATCCACGTTTTCGAATAATGTTCTGTAAATATTTCGTTATGCTTTGGTATTACGAGGTGACAACTACCGCCCATGAGGTAAATAAGTAACCAGCAATGCGAATGCGAATACGTAAACAAAATTCAAACTAAGGATGAAAAAGTGCAGAAAAAAATATCTATGAGTTACTGAATAAAAAATGAAAACTAACCTTGCCTTGATGCGAGAGAAGAAAAAGAAAAATTACTTAAAACTGTATATATCTCCAGTCGATATGTATGCAATGTATTTAAATTACGCCACGAATACGCAAAAACTCCCTTTTATAGTCTGACTTATCATTACTCATGGTACAATGTGCTTTAAATTTCAGATTCGATACAAGTTTTAAGAAATCAAAGTTGAGAGAACGATTCGCTTATGAAAATGTAGGCGAATTTGGAAAAGAGTGTTAAAATTACAGCTCAAAGTTAAGAGTTGTATTCCCTTGAACCGAATATATTAATCTTTCAGATTCACGTATTAAATATTAAAATTAGTCCTAAGATAATTATCTGATATGAGGATTGGACAATTCACACATTTTCTAGTAATTCTACAATGCAAATATCAGCGACACGCCACTGCGACAGTAATTACAGAATAACAAAGGATTACGTGTGTTATCCCGCAGATGATCGCATCTACGCAGATGCAACTAATGAAAATGATTATCACGCGTGTCATTTTATTTTTTCAATGCTTCCTGTTAATATTATATCTGCTTTCGCCCACGCGGCTGCCGCAGGTGTAATCTCTGGGAGTAATCTCTTGCAGAAATGGAAAGACTCGTAGATTGGCAATTGGTTTAACAAGAAGAAAATAATAACTTGTTCGCACGATCTTGGTAAACTTATCTTTTTGGGTCAAAACTTGTCTGATACGAGCAAAGAAATGAAATTGCATAGACCCAGACACATATCATACTACCAGTCATTGAGGTTATATTCTAGTGACCAAAATGTTCAAACATTTGTTTTAATAGCCACCAACTATCTTAATAATGTATCGCGTTACCCAACGTAAACGATTCGAAAACAGTACAAAATGATGATCTACAGGCAACAAAACTCATCAAAGTATTAATAAATCGGAAAATTATTTCCATCATACAGGTGTATTGGCCTTCAGATTCAGACTATTTTTGCAAAGACTATTTGCATCTCTTCAAATACCTCACGCATAATTTTAGCAAATCTCCTGCGGTAATTTTAGCAGAATAGATCCTGGCCTCCTGCAGGTTTTTGGAATGAAGCACAGAAAGGAAATTTATTTAAATTAGCGCTTTACAAGAGAAGATCAGTTGGACTATTTTTCAACTCTTTTTAGTTAAAAAATAAAGCCCGTTGTATTCGTTTCGTTGAATCTTATATCGTAGTCGTTAAAAAGTCTTATAGTGATGGAATGTGAAAAATCAAGCTTCGCAAACGTTTCAAAAATAAAATGTAACACCACTGAAAAATAATTAGTATCATACAGACCAGTAGTAAATACCAATTTATTTTCATATTAAATGAGTTTTTGCAACTATGAAATATAAAGAATTTTCGCAAAGTCCAATATTATAGAAACTCACAAAAAATTTTTTTTGTTGCTGGGCATAATATAAAAGTAATAGATCATGCGAGAAAATACTCGATATAAATTGGGAACATTTATAAATAAGTAAAAAGGAAAGGATAAAACGTTAAATCTAAAGGAAAAAATTAAACGTTGAATCGATTTTAACCAAAGAAGATTTACAATCAAATTTCAAAATAAAAAAATGTATAAAGAAATATATAAAGAATACGAGTCCTAATTTATACCAAGATTATTAAAACTTGCAAATGCAAGAATTGCAAGGATATAGAGCAAACTCGATAATCTGAAAAAAAAAATTTGAAAATAATCAAAGATAACATAATTCAAAATAAATAAGATAAATTAATATTACCGAAAATTTGTAATACAAGCATTGAGATTATTAAACAAACAGTTAGTCACAAACACGACTTAAGAGGGCGACGGTCCTTTAGGGGAATAAAAATATCAGATTTTGAGAAATTATCAAAAAGTGGGCGTCCGTCGAAAGAGGGAAAATTCCAGATTTAAAAACAATAAAATGTTTTCCAATGGAACGAAAATTGTATCTGCCATAATTTTTTAATTAACGATTGAACCGACGACGCCGGTGCGTTACACTGAACCATATTTGGCGCAACCGCGCGCACACGCGCTCCATAAAAATGACCATAACTTTTTATCGAGCTAACGAAATCGAGACAACCCAAAAGGATTTGAAAATTAAAAATTCCGAATTGTGCACTTAATGTGCAATAACCGAGTTTAGGTATTTTGTTCGTTTTAAAAAATTTACAAGACGTAAATTACGTCTGGGAGGATCGCGTTGGAGGAACTCGTAACACTTTTCAGGGAGGTCACGGAGGAAATTCGGAAGTTTGCGCTTTCTTTGATCGAAAAATATCCAAAAGCAATTGCGCAACGCGGATAATAATTAGCGAAGCATCCGAAACGCATTTTTCCGTTTACGACGCGAACGGGGAGAGAAAACACGAGCTCGAGAAATTTGGCGGAGAAGGAATCACAGCGAACCAATGGCCCTTTTCCGTCTGATTTATCGTTAATTTGACTGAACTACGCTCGAGCCGAACAAACGCGTCGAGGCGCGCATTTTAATTTCCAGCCTCGACATTTGCGTAACCCAGTTTCGCCATTGTTCGATTCAATGGTAGATTCAGTGTTGGCGCACATCCGCCGCCGCCGCCGCCGCCGCCGCCGCCTCGCGGAGTCGCAGCGAAAGCCGAGTTTTTAAACTCGGAAAAAGTTGGGGGGGCACCGAAGTTCGTCATGCGGGCGGGCAAAGGAGGGGCGGAGACGATTATTATTGCGTGGAAACGGAACAGAGGAGAAAGAAGAGCGGAAGAGTGAGGCAGACAAGAATGCGGGGATTTTTGGTGATCCCAGAGATTTCGGAGTGGTTTATGTACTTTTTACGAGTGCCTCTGTTTATTATTGGGTATTTCTGACTTACTGACGCCACGACTCTTGTCGCACTACGTGTAATCTTCCGACGATTTTCGGTGGTAGTTCTCTGCTAACGGATACACGTGACGATACCCGTTTCAAATTCACCATGTGGCTTAGATCCGTTAGAAATTTAATTAAAAATAATCAGGTGACAGGCCAATAGGGCCAGCACCGGTAGAGCAAACAATATGATTGGAGGAGGCGCTGATCGTGGATTCTGTAGCGCAAGCCTGAGCCGGTCTCCTTGTGCTTCTTCGCCCGGAAAAGTGCTCAGCTAGAGAGTCGTCGAGAAAACAGCCGGACGACGAAAAGCGCGGGACAAAAGGCCAAACGATTAGGAGCGAGCGAGAGCCGAGATTTGGGGCGCCGCTCGCGCGTACGAATTCACGAAATTCGCCGGCGTCGCTTTCTCTTCTTATCGCAATCTTGCCGTTGTCGAACGACCAGCCGCTGAGAGACTGTACGCGCCCCTCCCTCCTCCCGGTTTTCGGGCCCATCTACGAAATCGGTCAATTGAATTTTTGCTTTAGGTTTTATATAACGATTCCCTGAATTAATGAACGACAACGCCGAGAGACCCAATGCCGTGCCAATCGGGCACAATGGAAAATCGTTCGAAAATAGTTCGGAGGCCCGACGTCGGTGTTACATGCGCACCGCGGCGATTACGCGTGAAATTGTTTTCCCATTTTCCGCCTAAAACGGCCGACTTTCCTCTTGCGTAACACGAGTGCGCGCGTGCTCGCGAGTTTCCGGTCATTAAAAGAGAACACAGTGGTCCCGTGGTCTCAGCGCCGCTTGAGATTAGCTGCACGAAAAGATTGGTCGACTTTTATTTTACGATGTACATGCTTTCCACGCAGTCGTTTAAAAGTGGTGGGGTAATTTGGCCGCCCGACCCGCATAAACGTCATCGCTGATGGTGCGAGGTTAGTCGCTCAGCTGTGCGATACTGCCTATAGCGCCTGTGGAGGCGTCTTGTGTTCGTTCGGAAAGAATGAACAATTACGTACTCGGGTTTTTATAGGACAATGAAAGCGATTCATTGAACGTAAATTTATAAAAAGGATTTTATTGTTATTTATCGAATACAAATACGTGTAATATTTTTTCGGTTTTAATGCTAAGACTTTAGCTGGGTGCAATTACTATTTATTAGTTATTTATTAAAGGCTATGCGTGAAACGTTGCAGCTCGATCGGTTGAAATACTTGGCACAAGGAAACTTTGTAGCTCAATAAATAAGTTTCGAGACACGGCTGTTCGAGATTTAATATCCTATGTAAATCATATGGAGCATTGGCTAAAATCGTTATGAAATAGCTTATAACTTGTTTATTTTTTAAATTATGATTTAAAAATTGCTTCGTACGTTCGCGCTAGAGGGTACAAAGAAAAATACCTCGTGGGAGTAATCGAGGCATTTTTTGATTCGGTGTCCTCCGCCGTTTCGATACTAAAAATATTCAAGTTTATTTACATCTTAGTGTTACGTATCAATAACTTTAACTTTCTCATTCTAAATATAGAATAACCGTACGCATAGCCGACGGATCTCAATAAAATAACAATCTAAATTCGCGCTGCGGCCAAGCTGAGCGCGAGAATTTAAATCCCAGCTTAATATTTATTTAATTGTAACTAGGTAGCAACAAAAATTAACTACATTGTCATGAAACAATATATACCTGTACCCGTATAACCCACTCTATAAAATTTTAGCGGCTTACATACATACACGTGCTCACAAACTTTATTATCGATTTCCATTCCGTAATCTCTCGTGTTGGCTGGTAACAACGTAAATTCACTTTCACCAGAATCGTATAGCACCGCATGCACACGCAAGCGTTCAGTGTCGCACGCGCGTTCCCACACAAACATACACAGATGGATAAGAACTCGCCGCATAAACTCGCACAACATGTATATAATAATGCGGGAGACTTCACCGCTTTAAACAATCGACGCGCAATTATCATCGAGTAGCATGCTATACATTTTTCCACACCGGGAAATGAAATGTGACCGGTCACTCTTACTGAAATGATTGACGACGTAAATAATAAACAATTGCGTTGCTTTTTCATAAAATATACAGTAGGCAGACAATCCCTGAAATCTAATTATCTTTGAAAATATCTAGATAGCAAGATCACTGGAACTATAATATCGGAAATAATAAAAATTAAATTTCACCATAATCACGATTGGAAGCAAAATGAAAAATAAATATCAATACAAATGTTTGTTTGTTTTATAAAAAATACCTGTAATATATTTGAATATTGATTAGATATTAATCTTATGCAATCGAAAAGAAAAAAGCGCTTGTAATTGTAGAATTTCATATCTTAGATATTTTTTAAGGTAATCAATTTTCATCGAACTACGTGATTGAAATCACAAATCGTATTAATTAAGATTCGTGACAGTTATATTCACTTTTAAAAGTAAAAGTAATTTCGTTTCATTATCTTTTGTTGTACAGTTTTCTCGATCTCGGAATAATTAAATTACGTATAGCTATAAAATTTTTACAAAAATAAAATAGAATAATTATATTTCTTATAATATGTATTAATATATATATATATAACGAATTCAAATGTACAGAGAAATGTGAACTTCTCAGTCGATACCTTATCGATTCAAATGATTAAACCATGGAAAAGTTGTTTGAAAAAAGATTTGCCGATGGTATCATACCCTCGTAAAGTCGTAGATAACTCAGCGACAACGAGTATTTTTCAAATTTAAAAAATTTAAATTTAAAGCGATTTAAACAGGTAAATAATTTTTTAATTAACAATCCGCGCTTTACGCAAGTTTGTAATAAAATATTTTAACTTTAAATCTTGTGCTTAGAAAAGCTTCTTTTGTTGTTACACAAAAACTAATAAAATAAGACACGGTCATTATTTTTCAATAATCACAGCGTCGGGAAGTTTGCGCTCGAACTTTGAAAATCGTCTTCTGCTGAATTCGCGAAGATGAAAAATTTATCAGTTGCCTTGTGCGATTGCAGATACAATAACACAAGCGATACACATTTTTGCCATATAATAATTTACAAGCCGATAAATAATATTTTATGTTTCAACTTCTGAAATGGACAGAATTTATTTCTATTTCGTTGAGGGCATTAGCGCAACGACTGCACGACATTTCATCGACTGCCCACGCACGCATTGGCACGCGTACGAGACTTTTCTATTTTCTTGGTTACTTCACCGACGTACCTTACAGCGTCCATTTCTCAATCTAAAGGTCGTTGCGGTCCTTGGGAGTACATACTATAGCGCAAACAAAGTGTCTTTCTTTTTATAATGCTCTTGGAAAACAATTTGATAGAAAATTTAATAACCTTGACGAGCGGATGATCGCTTTGATAAGTAGTGCTCGTAACGTAACGACAAATTACGCGATTATTACATGGTCCTACTGAGAATTGATGTGGCGAAGTAATTGCGTGGGTATTGCGAGCGCGCCATCAAGTGAGAAGAGCACCAGCGCTCACTGTGTTTATGTATTCAGCGGGAAATGAAACCTGGAATTTCATTTTCTCTCGAGTGGCCAATTACGTTTTTAAATAATGAATAGATAGTCGTGGCTTTGACAATATTAAGCGTGAATTTTCATTACGTAATTTATAAAACAATGCTACAAACAATGAGCAATAATGTCGGACGGCAGTAGTGCCGAATACGAAAGGATGACGAAAAAAGGTTTTCCTTATTTCCCATGTGAGTTCACTGTTGCGTTTGTACGAGAGTTTGTACTTCCAAACCGAAAGAGTGTGTTGCGTTATTAGCAGATCGAGCAAACGAGAAGAAACCGTTCCAACTTTTCATTGCGGAGAGTGAATTCACGCTTTCGAGCGTTTTCCCGAGAAAATCAGCCAGAAGGAAACCGCGAGCTTCCGGTGTCGCTTTATTAAGATGATTCGGACCCAAAGCCGTTCTCGCGGTCGCGAAAGGTGTTTCGTGTTTCTCTCTCGCTTATTAGTAGCAGCTTTTCATTCGTGTCTTCACTGGCGTCGACGACTGCCTTGTCTGTAAATCAAGCCGCAATTAAAGAGCTAAAAAGCCCGGCTGCTGCTCCTCAAGGCCCACGAGTTCGCCAGAGCGCACTTCCGCTTCTGATTAGCTTCCTCTTTTCCCACATCGTATATTCCTCATACTTGGCCGTTCCCTTCCCTCCGACTCCTTACGCGCGATTATTCTCTCTTTCTTTTTCCCCTCCTCCTCTTTGACTCTTTCGCTCTCACTCTTTCTCTCATTCTATCGGCATTTTCTTGCCAAGGGAGAAGCTCTCGACGCGAATTTTACCGGGAGCCGCCGGAAGGATTCCGTGCGTTTACCCGCAGTGTTGCAAATAGGGGTGCATTCATTATCGCCGAGCTGCGTAAATGAGAGGTGAATTTCAGAAAAATGGATCCGGTGTACGGCGAAGAAAAGGGGACCTTGAAAAGAAGCACTCGTAAGATACGAACGTTAAAACTGAAAGTGATAGCGAGTCTTATACATTGTTAACAATTAGTACAAATGTGCTATATACTGGTTTGGTAGAGTGAGTAATTTTTAAAATATTTCGAATTATCAATGGTGATAAGGCTCTCTTTGATATTCAAGATTTCGTAAAAATTTGGTGTACAATTAAGAACACACATCGTAAAAATGGAATCTGATATTCAGGTAAAATGATTTTGGTAAAAATATACTATGACGTATTGAAATAATATTTAAACTATCTTTGTTCAGAAAGAGGAAACTTTATCAAGGTTAATCTAGTTTTAATTATAGTACAGTCACAGGTTCAAAATTAACGCGCGTGGCGAGCGTTGCGACGCGCGTAGCCAAACGGGGAATGTATACGTTCGAATCTACGCACAATACACGCAGAAAGAGCTTAATGCGATCCGTCGCGCTTGTTTCGAAGCCTGTGAAAATGAAACGCGAGGAAGGAGCGAAGGAGGAACAATGTTAATGGGGCTCGAGGAAGATATCGCCGGCAGAAGACAGTCCGAGCGGTCGGCCGTTTTTATAAACCCCATCCAACGCACCAGGATCATACCCTCGAAATTGGATGTAACCGCGACATGGTCGAATTATTTTCTAGGGTAGCAATGCGAGAGTGGCAACGTCGAACTGTGACTAAACGTCGAGGAATAAACGAACGCTCGTTAAGGGAAGCCCTTCGCAATTTTCGCCTCAATTTTCGTAGAGCGCTCGAGGCCTCGCGTTATTCCAACAAATATTTATTTGAACAAAGCAGCACGAGGAGTGCGAGAGAAATAAGAGAAAATGAAAACATTATAGAAAAAAAAGAAGGAAACGGAACGACGATAAAGAAATGGAACGTAAAAAAGTCATAAAGATAACGAGGAAAGTATGTGAACAGAGTACAAAAGTAAATCGAAAAGTAGATTCAAAAACGTGCAAATACGAGGGAAAAATTATTAAAATTGAGCAATAAATTCAGTTACAAATGAAAAATACACGAGGACAAAATTAATGTAAACAGAATGATAACGGACTTGCGCAACATTCATAGCCGCAATAATAATAATTTAAATTCCCAACACCATGATAATGTGTCCTCTAACTAGTTATTACAATAATTTTATAAAATTAATATTAATGCAAAGGCGCGTTTCTATCTCCTCAAATAATACATAAATTATACAAAAATTTGTTACGCTTTAAATAACTGCGACATGAAAAAGAAAACACTGGAAATGGTTGTTTGAAAGTCGTAGGTGTGGTTTATCTACTTACAGATTGTCTGTTTACACGACTTAAACACACGGTTATAGCGAATGCCGAAAACTTGTTACTTAAACACTCGCAAGTAAATACCTTAACAATATCGTGCGTTTGCGTAGGGGCAAATAGTGCATTGGCAGAAGGATAGAGACGATGCGCATAAGGCAATATTTTGCATCTATGTGAATCCCGTTTAGAATCTAAGAACAAAAATACGGATTTTAAAAACTGATTCATTCCGCTTTCCGTAAGTATCTGTCGTTTTTATTCATTTCGTTTTCTTCTCGATTGTGACATAAAACTGCTATAAGATTGCATTAAAAGACTTATCTCAGTTTAAAAATTACCAAATCATCACGGTATGATGCCACTATAGAGTACCAATACGTAACAATTGCCGAAACTTTTTCCTCTGCGGCACACGTAAAATAAAACGAAGAAAAATACTTTCCATCAAAAGCGAACTCCTACAATCAAAATAAAAAAAAAAAAAAATCGTTCCTACTGACCGCACCGACCCTAGACGAAGCTCAATGAGCGATCATCAACAAAAAGAGAATAAAAACAAAGGTAAAGTATAAGCAGTCGACGAGAGGTGGAAAACAAAGACCATCGCCGGATACAATGCGATGCCCGAGGCGGAAAAATCGCGTTGGAAAAACGAATCGCCGAGGCGGTGCACGCGCGCACAGCGAAGCGAAAGGTCGCGAAAAAGAAAAGCGGCTCGTCGCCGTCCTTGCGCAAGATCGCCCGTGGAACAATAAAAGAGAAGAGGCGCGAGCGCGCAAGCGTATTACGTGACATGCGGACTCGCTTATGCGTACATACATTTGAAGTTTCCTTGCGGCCTGCGGGAGGCAGTGGGGCGCCAAGAAGGGGTCAGGCGCGGAGGGAAGGTAGGGAATCGACTAACACTAGAACAGCAGCTAACCTTGAAAAAATCTTTCCGTCACTGCACAGCGGCTGTGTGCCTCGAAAGTCCCATACGGCGTCACTGCGCACGAGGAGGAGCGTCTCAGTCAAATCGCAAGAGAGAGAGAGGGAGGGAGAGACAGACAGACAGCCAAAGGCAGAGACAGAGAAGGAGAGAGACGAAGGGAGGGAGATTACGACGGCGTATCCTTTTAACAAGAACGATCACTGCCGACTTACGTAAATCGTAAATATACACTTCATGAGTTCTTATGCAAAAGACTCATACTAAGCAATATTAGCGTGTATCGATGTCCGCACACAAAGCAAATAACAATGCAATACCAGATGTAATTGTTTCGGTGAAATGTCTCGTGAAACGCTTTGAATAATCGTAACCCAATTCATCCTCGGCGCTGGCAAACATCTTAAAATTAACTCCTTCGGCGAGTGAGCGATTGACTAAGTGAGACACTCCTCGTGTCCGCGTTAATTTCCCCCTAATGCCCGGCTCCCGCTTTTTTCACACGTTATTAATCGCCCCGGATTATCCCGATTTCGGACTCAAGATACGGCGCGATCGTGCACGCGAAAAGCGAATAAAGCGAATAAAGCGAATAAAGTGGATCTTGGAGGCAGTTTTGAATGGAGAGTAGACGCTCGCTCTTCGCGTTAACGTTGCGCGGAAGCTGCAATTAAGATATTTTACAGCGCAATCGTAAAAAGTGCCTTTATTGATACATTAACGGCGAAATCCTCGACATGCAACCTTCGCGCGGCAAAGGGTCGGGTCAATGAGCTGCGCTCTACCATCAATGGACCGCGAAAAATCGCTCCGTCTGCGTTTCCCGGTAACTCTCCCTCTTTCTATCTCTCTATTCGCGCGCGAACGAGAGCGAGATAAGCCCGCGCGCGCGCGACTTGCCTCTCCTCTCTCGACTCGACTCGAGTACAATAGCTGCTGCGGTCGTTTCGAAGAAAAAAGCTTACATAATTCAATGTTAGTAATGGACTCGAATCAATAATGACGTCGAGTAATCTTCAAAGTACAGGAAATTCACCCCCTTTGTCTATTAATATAGATTCGCCTCTGGCGCGAGACAATGACGAAAAACTCACGCGCAATCTGAAATTGAATTTCAAAAATTCATCGAGTCGAAACCAGTTTCGTCCCCCTATATAAACAGCTGATAATTAGCAAATGATCGTCGGAGAAGAGGCAAAGAAAGTTGGTCCGACGGCCTAATAAAGCCGCGCACGGGTCGGCTCATCCTCTCGGGAAGTACAGAAGTACGGAGGTGTCAGAAAAAATGAGAGAAAGAGACACGTTACAGCCTCGAGCGCCTGAAAAAGAAGACACAAAAAACTCAAAGCTTCCATTGATCGCATAGGGCATCTCAATTTACTGTTTAACACTTTGTTGCAATAAATCTTTTCTAACATTAGTTCATTCTGTTGCTTCTTCAGCAGAATACGACCGCCTATACATTGGATTGTTGTCTTAAGATGGTCCAAAACAAGTGATGCGTTAGCAGGATAACACTAATGAACTTTTTTGCAACAAAAGAAGGTAGTAATAATCCTGTTCGTTACCGCGAAACAATCGATATTTACTCCATTTTGAAATAAAAGTCGGATTTCGATTAACTTTTAAATTGTCATTCCGAGTCGAATCCTTTGAATGGATTATTAAATATAATTCCTTCGAAAGGTTATTGATTCTTTTGCAACATTCAGCTGCAGCTGCTTCGGGATCCACTGATCGATTTTGCAATCCATCTTTTAACGTGACTTTCCGCCGACAGTCGAATTTTTTAAGAACACGTTTAGTTTTCTTTAGATTCCCATCGACTTAATTATTCTTAACATTTTTAACGTCCTTATTCGTAAAACATGCAGAGGTTGTTCTACTCCTTGCTTCTACAAATCTCCGTTTTGTGCGTGCACTTGCACTTCGGGGTCTGTCTGGTGATTCGCACATATTTGGTATTCACTGTTTTCACGCGAATAACTCAAATGACATTGCCATTACTCACACAAGAATCTCCTTCGTGTTAAGTTGTAATATGGTTTTTTGAAATCGACGTCTTTTGGAATGGAGGTGGTTGGTAATAATGTTGTCCTGCCATAGTGAGGGGAATTATATGAAAATGAGTTATTAATATGATAAAATTGGTCTTCTTCATTTATAAAACTAAAAATGCTTCTTGGTATTATTCGTTAGAAAAGACGAAGCACGAATGCGCCTCTGTAGGAAAAAAGACTCAATCTACCATTGCAATTATTATTAAAATAATGATTTAAATACTATTACTTTCAATTCTCTAAAAGTAAAAATTTTTTTTTCTCGGACGAATATAAAATATGTATTGTCGATTTTTGAAGACTTGATAAATTTCAATTGAAAAACAAGTAAAAAATAAAGCCTCTCTCTTTGTATTCGAGTCACTCGTATTTTTGATAGTAGAAAAGACAGAAAGACAGTTGAATAATGAAAGAGTTATGTTGTTATCGCATTTGTAAGAGCACGTGTTCTTATCTTTCGTGCCGTCAATAACATCTGAGTATTTGTACGCCAAGTTTTACGCACGTCTGATCGTACTACCATTGTATGCGTAAGCACACTCACGAATACGGGCTCATGTACACAAATATAATTATTTACTCGCAACTCTAGTTTAATTCAAATACGTGAAAACGTGTCGTAATTTTCAAATATAGACTGTTTTTTAGAACCTCAAGTTCTCTATTACAAAAATAATCGTTCCATAATCTTCAAATTGAAAATTGTCTCACATGTGATGCATCTAGTGAAAATACAATTTTCTAAATATGTTTTTACATATTGCCATTCAAAACATTAGTCATTTCGTTTCGTCATCTTCTTTTTGTATACCGCATAATTCTTTGTTCATTCAGTGCACATAACTTTTGCATAGCATTTGTAATATTTTTAATAAAGGAATTAAAACGAATTAATAGTAATAATTTTTTTAATAATAAAGTTCTGACTACATTTCAAGTCCAGAATGAAAAAAATTTGTAATATGGCGTACATGAATATTCTCTAAAAATCAGATATATTTGCGTGTTTCTCATCGGTTCCTTAATGGTAATACAAGTTTCGTATAAAAGTATATTCTTTGTCGAACTAAGGCACCTTCCTGACAAAACCTATTCTTCTATTGCTCTGATCGCCTTCGCAAGTCAATAGTTACACTTTAATGTGGGAAATAAAAATAACAAAAGTGCTAAGTACAACAAAAAATTGGAAACGTAAAATGTTGAATCGCATCGATCACATTAACTTCAATTTACCTTTTGCGCTGCCGTGATTGCAGCTTCATTAAGTCTTATATAAGTTGCAATTCCCTGTATATGCGCACGCACCTGGGAGTCGAATGAGTCACGAAGAAAAACGTAAAGCGATGGTGCAGAGGAAAAAAAGAGTGCGAGTTCCACGAGACTGAGCGCGATACAAATTTCTCAAGAATTGTCCTTAGACGAATGAAAAAAAGCAGATCACTTTCTCGGGATGGCGGTATTAATGCCAAGGACGCGAGTCGCTAGCGTATCGGTACAAGCCTATGGAAATCGATTAAAATGGAAATTCCGTACGTGCGCGTTTACTTACTTATGGCGTGATCGCTGTGCCCGCGCATTTTCAATGAGGAACGATGCAAAACTCCTCTGTGACTTTTACCAAGCGTTTGTAAAGGCTGTGAGAATAAAGAATAAGGAACAAAAAACAACGTATACGATAGGAAAAAAGTCGGCGGAACGTAGCGCGTTAACAGAAATTGCTTTATATTGTAACGAGCGCGGAGGAAACGCTGGGCAATACAAGCCAGTGGGTTTGCTTGCGCGACCCAGAAGCCGGTACTCTTGTACTTGTCACCGCTCGCGTGACGAGCCCAAGACACGCCAAAGAGCGCGTGCTTGGTGTCACCACCGTATTAAGTGCTCTCGTCCGTGGGACGGATAGTATGTGTTTGTGCATGATCGCGAGATGAAGAGAGGAGACGAATTAGCAGCGAAGTACTTTTAGTCGATGTTGTGCTTCGTCATAGCGTCCTAAGCACGCGTCATCTTATTAAGATCGCGACACTCACTCGTTCGAACTCCGATCGTGGCTGCGTTTACTTATCCATTCGTAGGTGTCATCGTTTTTCAAGTATTGGCAGTAGTAGCGCGTTCTCCAACGGTCAACCGGCACGCAGAACGTATGAATAAAGTTCGAGAAGATTTTATCACCCTCCACGGGTTAAAAATGAGTGGATTGGTTAGTTTTTTGCGTTACAATTAATGGGATGAGTTCGTCCAGCGAAACGATTGCGATATTTTAATATCTTAAATTTATTAAATGATCGTTGTTTCATAAAAATTGAATCTGATAGAGAGCTAAGCGTTTCTGCATTTCACTCTTTGCATAACCCTTACTGGTCGTTTCACACTGCGACTTATCGTTACGAGGATGGATATTCATTGTAAGATGAGTTCGTAAGAGGGTTTAGATTTGCAGGGTATCTTGTATGGGTGGAAGAGATTAGAAGCTAAGATAAATTTTTCGCCTGCAATAAGATAGCGTTTTGCTTTACGTCTCAGTCAAGGTGACCACCACCGCAACCTAAAAATTGCGAGGAGCTTAAAAGGTCTATACAGTGGTTGAGTTGGAGTTGGCAATAACGGCAGTAACGGTGATTCTTCTTTGGGCGCTTTGGCATCCTGGGTGGTAGTATTTCTTGTTGCGTCTTGAATGTGTATTGCTACGAAGGGATTATTGTGCCCTGTTTTATTTCTTTGAGTTAAGCAAGGTCGTGCCATTGTAGGACAATATTCCCATCCTTAGCTCGCTTTCTTCGCGGATTATATCTTTCTTACCTCCTTTTCTCTCTCTCCTCTTTTAAAAATGCCGCGATTGTACGAAAGGTATTCATATTCATACCGATATGGCAGAGGACAAGAAATAGTGCAATGTGCATCGGGCCTTCATTGGACTAGTACATGTCGAACAATCGAATAACAATTTGCGTGGTTACGGTATTCTTAGAAGATGTACAATCATCGCTTTTTCAAAAGAAAAAGAAAAAATAACGATATATTTGCCTACACGCGAGACCATGACTCTACCTTACGTAATAAAGCAATGTAATTTCTTAACGATAAAAAATTAATGAAAAAAAGACTTTCGTGAATAAAGTTGGAAATTTTGTTTACTATTTCATACAAATCGTACAATAATCAACTGCTTTTTCGTCTCTTGGATATTTTTCCGGACGAAGTCAAGAAAACCTGTATAAGTTTGAGCGAATAACCAAAGAGAAAACGTCCCTGAACGGGGCATTCGAGGGCAAAAGGAGTCAGACGAGGCAAGCGAAAGAGTGGCGTATAGAAAATAAAGAGCGGGAGAGAATCGCGTCGGGAAAAAGCGAGGAAAAAGAGGAACTGCGATTCTCGCTCTTTCTCCTTCCCCTCGCGCAGAAGCCATCGTGCGAATCGCACGCGTGGATTCCCACAAGCCACAAGCACAAGCTGAAAGAAAGATAAACCGTCGAGATATACATGTATAGAGAGAAAAGAAAAGGGCCGATGGGAGAGAGGAGTGACAGAGTAGCGTGTGTGACGGGTGGGAAAAGAGCCCTGGGTGGATAAGGTGGGAGAGAAAGATAGACGGAGTGATAGAAAAAGAGGAAGTGAGAGGAAGAGAAAGAGGTAAAGGGGAGGAGCTTACACGCAGACTGCAGAACAAATGAATCGTCTTCTTTTTGGAAAAAACCGTGAATACAACCAAGATACGCGGCATTTTTCGCGACTCTGGCCTTGCACTTGAAAAATTATTACTGAATGATTGTAGAGAGTGTATATATTAAAAGATGAATCGCTGAGCTATTATCGTGTTCATCGCAGCAGTGCGCGTAAAATGTTTTTATTTGTAACTGTATCTAACATTGATCGAGAACCACCGCCTCGTGTACATTGGATCATCGTTATCGAGAGCCGATATCGGCTACGCAAGTCCGCTCGCGCGTTAAGCGAGAAATTGATTTACGCTTTTCGAGAAAATAGCCTTTGTATAAGAAAAAAGTAGTTCTTCGAATAATACTTGCATTACCTTAAAATGAACGGTTAAGAAATCGACACAAGCGCATCTGAATTATAAACAATATTCTATGTATATGACCACATTTCGATAAGCAGAAGTTTCCTTTCACAAAAATCTTACAAAATTTATATTATGTATATTTTTAAATCTATTTTTTCATTTAAAATCAACATTTCACATTTAAATTTGTTTGGACCTATTAATTGCTTACAGAAATTACGTTCACTGATTAGACAAAGAACTAACACGTTAAAAAGCGACTGCCAAGAAACGACTTCCCACTGATTTTTAAACGGAAACTTGATAAATAAGTTACACTACTAGTTATTAAAAGTAATAGTATTTAAATCATTATTTTAATAATAATTGCAATGGTAGATTGAGTCTTTTTTCCCACAGAGGCGCATTCGTGCTTCGTCTTTTCTAACGAATAATACCAAGAAGCATTTTTAGTTTTATAAATGAAGAAGACCAATTTTATCATATTAATAACTCATTTTCATATAATTCCCCTCACTATGGCAGGACAACATTATTACCAACCACCTCCATTCCAAAAGACGTCGATTTCAAAAAACCATATTACAACTTAACACGAAGGAGATTCTTGTGTGAGTAATGGCAATGTCATTTGAGTTATTCGCGTGAAAACAGTGAATACCAAATATGTGCGAATCACCAGACAGACCCCGAAGTGCAAGTGCACGCACAAAACGGAGATTTGTAGAAGCAAGGAGTAGAACAACCTCTGCATGTTTTACGAATAAGGACGTTAAAAATGTTAAGAATAATTAAGTCGATGGGAATCTAAAGAAAACTAAACGTGTTCTTAAAAAATTCGACTGTCGGCGGAAAGTCACGTTAAAAGATGGATTGCAAAATCGATCAGTGGATCCCGAAGCAGCTGCAGCTGAATGTTGCAAAAGAATCAATAACCTTTCGAAGGAATTATATTTAATAATCCATTCAAAGGATTCGACTCGGAATGACAATTTAAAAGTTAATCGAAATCCGACTTTTATTTCAAAATGGAGTAAAATCGATTGTTTCGCGGTATCGAAAAAGATTGTACCTTCGTTTGTTGCAATCAAATGTCAACGTAAAAATAACTAATGATCTAATTTCTACAAAGAAGTCATTAATCCATTTTTATCATTCATTAGAAATAGCGTAATACATTAAGAAGAAGTAGTGTCTTACTAACTTATCACGTGTTTTCGAAAATCGTTAACTACAATCAAACAAATGGGATTGTGAACCAGAGGTGGTCTTATTTTGCTGAAGAAGCACTAGAACAAACTTGTTGATTAAACACGCAGAAAGAATTAGGTCCTTGTGTCAATTGTAATAACTCGGGAGAGCTTCGATCACGTGATGCTGTAGATCGGTGCCAATTTCTTCATTATCAAAAGCTTTTGAAATTTCAATTTGTACAAGATAAAGCTTGCGTACAACAAAGCCGCGAGGAAATTTTGCATTTGCGAAAACACGCGCATGCAGATACGTCGTGGCCTCACGCCTAATGCGGCGAAGCATACCATCCGCGTCTCTGTCTCTCTTTCGCGAGCGCGCGTGCTCACGCACACACATGTGCATTGGCGTTCAAGGTCACGAGTAAAAAGGCCTTTTCGAGAGTGCCGGGGCTCGTAGGTGATAGGCGAGGCTCGAGGCGCGCGTAGGCGAGAGCGGCAGCGGAGCCTCGTTACATGATCCGCTCATTATATAAGAAACAATCGCTCCTCTAATGGGCGAGTTCTAGTCTGCTGCTGTGCTGCGCTTTTGGTTTACGACGGGGAAGAGAGACTGCGAGAGGGGAGAGGGAGAGGATGTCCTCCGTGACCAACAAGAGCCTTGAGTTTTTTGTGTCTTCTTTTTCAGGCGCTCGAGGCTGTAACGTGTCTCTTTCTCTCATTTTTTCTGACACCTCCGTACTTCTGTACTTCCCGAGAGGATGAGCCGACCCGTGCGCGGCTTTATTAGGCCGTCGGACCAACTTTCTTTGCCTCTTCTCCGACGATCATTTGCTAATTATCAAGCTGTTTATATCGGGGGACGAAACTGGTTTCGACTCGATGAATTTTTGAAATTCAATTTCAGATTGCGCGTGCGTTTTCGTCATTGTCTCGCGCCAGAGGCGAATCTATATTAATAGACAAAGGGGGTGAATTTCCTGTACTTTGAAGATTACTCGACGTCATTATTGATTCGAGTCCATTACTAACATTGAATTATGTAAGCTTTTTTCTTCGAAACGACCGCAGCAGCTATTGTACTCGAGTCGAGTCGAGAGAGGAGAGGCAAGTCGCGCGCGCGCGGGCTTATCTCGCTCTCGTTCGCGCGCGAATAGAGAGATAGAAAGAGGGAGAGTTACCGGGAAACGCAGACGGAGCGATTTTTCGCGGTCCATTGATGGTAGAGCGCAGCTCATTGACCCGACCCTTTGCCGCGCGAAGGTTGCATGTCGAGGATTTCGCCGTTAATGTATCAATAAAGGCACTTTTTACGATTGCGCTGTAAAATATCTTAATTGCAGCTTCCGCGCAACGTTAACGCGAAGAGCGAGCGTCTACTCTCCATTCAAAACTGCCTCCAAGATCCACTTTATTCGCTTTATTCGCTTTATTCGCTTTTCGCGTGCACGATCGCGCCGTATCTTGAGTCCGAAATCGGGATAATCCGGGGCGATTAATAACGTGTGAAAAAAGCGGGAGCCGGGCATTAGGGGGAAATTAACGCGGACACGAGGAGTGTCTCACTTAGTCAATCGCTCACTCGCCGAAGGAGTTAATTTTAAGATGTTTGCCAGCGCCGAGGATGAATTGGGTTACGATTATTCAAAGCGTTTCACGAGACATTTCACCGAAACAATTACATCTGGTATTGCATTGTTATTTGCTTTATGCGCGGACATGGATATAAAACCAAATACTAACATAAAGAGTATAAATAAAATAAAATTTAGTAAATAATTAAAGTGCTAAACGACTAAAAATAAACTACACTATAGGTAACACTCTATAATTAAGTGGTGCAAATACTCACCGGAGCTAATTTGTTTAAAAAAGAAGCGCAGTAATATTTGATGATGAAATTTATGTATTTATAATGTATAAATGCATAATAATAATTGTTAAAATATTCGAAATTGTAAAATACAAATTTATTATATATGTATATGGAAATCTTCGAATTTTATAATACTATCGAATGTTTTTCAATATTTAAGAAAATACAATTTTTTTATATAAAAAAATGACATATAAATAGAAATTTTGAATCATGCGGAAAATTACTTATAAATGCGAAGGTTGAGAAATATGACGAAATCGTAATGTTAATATAAACAGAGAAATTAAAAATTACTAGAAATCTAGAGAGTAGAGGTATCAAAAATCGAGCGAGTTGTTTTATTAGCGTGAGTACAAAATAGGTAACAAGTGAGTTCGAGAAACACTGGAAAATATATATCTCGAATGTCAAAGAAGTGTATGTAAAAGAGAAATAAACGAATTAGATTATAATCTACCGGTTGCTATCAGGTGCAATAATCAACTTGTAAAGCATAATTGAATAAAGGTTGATTAAACGATTGCATTCATATATACGTATATTGAAGATTGATTAATTCGTGAAGTAGTAACTTTTCCAATAACAGGATGAGAGACATAAATTTCTTTAGTTCAGCTTAGTCGATATATACAAGCATCGATGGAAAGCTCTAGAATTTTCAGTCCAGAAGTCACTTTTAAATAACATAAGACCGGTAATTTTTCATCTGACCTGCACTATTTAGCTGAAACACAGTTCAGCAATGCTCTGAGAGTGAAAGTCGCGATTGGTAATAAAATACAGTTACTTGAGCATGAAGGCTTGGTTTTCTTGGCAATTTTCTATAAAGTTAGAAAGATACCTGATTGTGGTCTTATGCAAAATGAACCATTCATTTAGATTTGATGTCGCTATTACTATCAGCCAGGACAAATTTGTGAAGGAAGTAATCACAAGCTTGAAAAGCGACAGAAAAATTTTAGTTGATTTCTCGTAGCAAACAATTCGACTTGAATGACAAAAAATGTATACCAAGATACACCATTTTTCACAATTCCAGGTGCTGGCTTTAGATGCTGTAAAGCTGGAAAAATAATTTCCCGACGCTAACAAAGTACGATTTCATAACAGTAGCACGTGGTTAGACAATGAGACACAAACAGTTACGTATACAACTTATATGTCTTGTTTCATAGCAAGTGTTGGAACGTCGTTATCGTCCACTAGTCGATGCTGATCGATTGAATTCTGATACGTAATTGTATATACGTCGTCTAATTGCGAACTATAGATTACCGAATATGATTTCTGATGGACAGCAATTGTTGTGGTCAGAAATATTGAAAATTTACTCGATTTCATTTTATTTCAGAAATTAGATTCTCGAAATAATATAGAACTGTTACTTTGAAGCGAAACAATAATAAAAGTGATGTTTCTTGAATTATCTGTGATTTTATCTTGATTTGAAATAGAATAGTCGTTTTTTAAATAGAAGTTCTGGTATTGTAAAATTTGAATAAATAGTGTATGAAAATTAATATTAAAAATAACCTATTCTATTAACCTAATGCAGCAAAATTGTTTTTATTTTTCTAGTGTAGATTGACGCAAAAAGAAAAAATATTCGTTAAAACATAGATGCATTTAAAGAAAATGAGTTTAAATTTATCGTAAATTTATCAATTATTTTATACTTTTAACTTCATTAAGTATAATAGAAAATTTTTTGTTTTTTTAAATTTATCAAAAATATACAGCTAATTAGATGTAAAACAATCCTGAAAAATTTAATAAAAAACTATTAAGGAAAGTAACATTCAACCTATACCTTTAAAATTAGTTATATTAGCAATTCTCTATCGCGCATATGCATGTTGAAATTAAAAAATATTCATTGAAATAAATGTTATCTAACGAAAGGAGTATTGGAATAAAAATATTGGAGAATCATTATACGTATGCTGCTTTTTAGATCTATTGAAAAAGATTTTAATATTGATGTTTCGATTTCTATTCCGGAGAAGAGCATTGAGAACTTTTTTGCAAAAATTAATATGGATATTTAATTTTTCAAATAAAAAAAATTGATTCAATTAAGCGCGTGATTAATTTATAGCATAATAAGAGTTAATGTAAAAAGACCATAAAAAAGTCGTTATTACATCCTACATACATGTGCAAAGATCATGTATTAATTATACCACTCAATTTGTAAATATTTTTATATTAATGTATAATTTTAAATGGAATAAAAAACTTTTATTTTAACACATAAAGTATAGATTTATAATTCGAAAAATTTATATTAATTATTTAATACTAAGAAAGAAATGAGTACTTTTTATTAGTATTTATTAAAATGAGTGAAGTTTTAACGCTGGAGTTCTAAAAAAAAATTACAAATTTATTCAAAATAAAAATTGAATGAATTTTTACATAAAATCAATGATGAAGTGGAATAATCTGATAAGTACCTCCAAATATTTAAAAAAACTACCATTAAACAGACACGAGTATAAAAAATTTTAATTTCAAAGTTTTAAATTTGTCTTAGAACATTTTTTGAAAAATCTGAACCCTTTGTACATACATGTACGTTATGTGATTAATAATTCACAACAACTAGAACTTTGGGGTTCAAAAGTTTTTAAAAATGAAAAGAAACATGCGTACGCAAAAATATGTTAACGTCAATTGTCGTACATGTTAATTGATAATATCAACGCTAAACGTTTTGAGATTGAGCAACTTTTTCTTTAAAATATAGTCGATTATTAGAGAAGAATTTATCGGTATACTCAAAAATTCATATTAAAAAATGCTTGAAATTAGAGTTTTAGAGTTTAAATCATAATGGAAACGTGCACTAATCAACATATGCAGTACATTATGAAATGTAAATAGATGTCACGTGTATCTTTTATTGTTGAAAATCCTAGGACTTCATTTTCCGGTCCAATTTTTATTATATGTTTCTGTGCAATATCGAAGCTTATGTTTGGTCAAATAAATATATTCCGAAGAGAGTAATTGTGCAATTGTAAAACTCTTATTGTCATCAAGTTATTAATAATGTTTGTACGTGATATGTGTATATATACATATAATGTTTGTTTTATTGTTAAAATCCCCTCAACTTGGATTGGATTTCCGGCATCTTTTAAATATATTTTTTTCAAAGAGTTTGTGTTTTATCAATTTCATATGTTACGAATAGTAAAGTTGTACAATTCCAAAAACTTTATTGTTATTGACAATGGATCGTATATTGTACACGCACACATGTATCTTTCAGATACTCAGTAAGTCGTTTTATATTGAAAACGCAATGTTTCAGATGAAATATTGAAACGAATTTTTATTGAATTATTTTATAGTGGATTTACAGTATTAGAAAATTATAAAGTTTAATAAAGTAAGCAAACTTTTAAGTTAAGAATTAAAAAAATTTTCATCACGACTAATTTTTCATTGCTTGTAATAATTATTATGTGTAAATAATTTTCACGAAAAGCTTTTTATTTTTTAAATACAACAATTATAATTTTTGATGCTTCGATAGCATTGCAATCTTCGGATTTATATTTTGATTTGTTGGGAAACTGTTTCAACTAATATATCATAATGAGAAGATATTTGTAAATTAATTTTAATTAAAGGTAAATATGGTTTTTATATCTTAATTATATAGTGATAATAAATTTATACTACTATTATTCGTTAAGGATTAAATAATTTCCATTGTTGGGTGAAGTAGTATTATAAATATGCATGTATAGCAATTGATAACGTACTTTTTATTTGATCTATATTGAGAAAAATCATGCAAAACTTTAACGGGTACAGCCATCACAATGTAATGACAATTTAATAATAATATACATGTGTAAATGAGGAAATGATTGAATTCAATTTCCACACAAAAGAAATGAAAAATAGATTACAGGAACTACAAAACATATAAATATAAACGATGATTCAAACGCAAAAATTAGGCTTCGGCGAGGAAAGTGAAAGAAATAAATTAAAAGTTACCGATGACACCAAATGCAATAAAAATAACTTGGAAAAGTTTATCGGCATAACGAGCCCAACAGCACTCGCACGAATATCAATCGGATCTTTTGATCGCGGGCGTCGCTGTTCCATGCGTTTAACATTGGCGTCGCCGAGTGCGCCGCCATGCGGTCTTGAAGTAGAGCTGCCGAATACAGCGGCTTCTTAGATACAGTAGCAAGAGAGTAATTGCTGATATGGGAGACGGTGTAACCGCACGAGCATTATTATTCGCAAATATAATCTGTCTTGTTGAAATGTTGTTTCGTATTTACGTATTGCTCTAGGTATTTTCAGATCTATTAATGATTTTTGTCATTGATACTAATCATGATTTGTAACTTAAAACAATATCTATATTTATTAGAAAAGCTAATAATAGGTTGCCCTAATTTAGGTTACTTTCAAATTTCGTACAAACTTTTAAAATTAATGCTTTGCGAAGTAAGATTTTAGTAGTTAATTCTATTACGTTAAAAAATCCATTTTATTCGAGGAACTAATTCACAGTCGACTACTTGCAGATTTTCATTATTCGTAGATTCAGGAAGTATTTGCCGTGTGTTGCGAGTTTTAAAACAAGTGTCAGTGATGATGATTCAATTAAGACCTTGTTCGCATGGCGATTCGTTCGAGTGAACCAAATTAAGCGAACCCTTTTTTACTCAAAGTAAGAAGGAGTTGTTTGTATGCGAAATAATAGGTTCTAAAGGTCGGACTTTGCAGAGTGCAAAAAAATTATTTACGATTATACTGCGAGGGTTAACAACTCGATACAGTGTAAAGCGTGTGAACCGGTAATTAAAAAAAGGCTAACTTTAATTTGTTTCTCTAGCAAGGGGAAAGTGATATTTTACGAAAACTGGAGTACACGTATCGAAGAAAGGCGTCAAGAAGAATTAGGCTAAGATGTATTCGTGAAAATCTGAAGAATGTACGTATGGAAGTGGTGAGGAGGGCCAACAAGTGTGGCTTTCCCGCTACCAGTGCAATGGAAAGCGAGGTAGGGTGAAAGGCTACGTACTGGGGTGCTCCGGCAACCGGCCAGGGGTGGGTTTCGCGCGGAGCGCTGAGAAGGAAGTTTGCACCAACCTGTCAGCGTTTATCCGGCCGGGCGTTAGAGCCACGTGCGCGCAGGCGCTCGTCCTCTCTCTCTCTCTCTTTCTTTCTCTTTCAGCTCGGTGTCGCGCCGTCGGCGGCGACAGCTCCGTTGTCGTCGTTGTGTGCGGATTGTCCGGGCGTCGTCTGTCAGTCGTCGGCGGGGCGCTCCCTTGCGCGCATCTCCTCCGGCCGTCCGCTGGCAGGGAACATCGACGGCTGGGGTCCAGCCCCTCGCGGTTTCTTCCTCGCACTGCTGTTGTGCTGTCGGGGCGCGTGACTCCCAGAGTTAGTCGCGCGGCCGCTCTCGCACGGCGGGACACGCGGCGGGTCCGCTCGACGGGCCGGTCATCCCAGGAGTAGGGGTGGATGAATCTTCGTCGAAGAGTCCGTCAGCTGGCCGGCATCGCCGCCACGAGAAGCAAGGGGCGGAGAAGGCCCTCTGTCCAGGGTCAGCCGAGCAGTGCTGCTCGCGCGTGCGCGCGCGAGTCTCCTCTCAAGGACTCGCGCGGTCTTCAGTCGAGTCTTTTCTCTTTATCCTTTCGCCGTACGCTTTCCCGCTCCCCTTTTTCCTTGCCCCTGGTTTTCCTCCCCCTTGCTCCGTCCTCGTGCTTCGGCTCCTTTCTTTGCTTCTCGTCCTTCGACAGCCGCCTCTTCTCTCTCTCTCTTTATCCTCCGCGCCTTTCGCCGCCCATCCGCGGCTCTTTCTTTTTCGCTGCTCCGCTCTCCCGCGGTTCTCCTGTATGAACGTATGTACGTACGCGCCTCTATGTGCGCGCGCCTGTGTTGAGGCTGTCTCGCGCTTGCTCGCGCTCGCCGTTTTGTAATCCGCCTTTTACGAAACGCTGAGAGCCGAGACTCGAGTGGTATGTTCGCCGCGAGTAAGTAAAAGTAGAAAAGTACACGCCGCGAACGTGCATACGTTCGTATACATACACGTCTGTGTTGGTCGCTTATTTCTTTCAACGTGTTTACGTGTATCGATGCATACGCTCGTACGTACGTAGATGCTTTTTTATATCGCTTTATTTCCTTTGCACTGAATATAATAATAATTCACAACAACAGCAAGGCTCTTTCTTTTTATCACTGGCACTTGGTCATCTCGCCTCCTTTCTCTCGTTTCCCTTTTCTCTCCCCTTCTTAAAATTATAAAAAGAACACGCTATTCACTTGTCCCGAGAAAAAGAGAGAGAGAGAGAGAGAAAGAGAGTGAGAGGTAGCTCTCTTACGAAGGGGTTACGCAAGCCTTTCCGCTCCTCTCTCGCGGGATTCTCTTTTAACTCTCCTGCTCTCCCCTCCCGCCTCTTCCTGCACTGCGTCTTCCCAAAGCGCGCGCCTCGGGAGCTTCCCTCGACCCACTGACCCGAATCACTTTCCGTTTCACTACCGTACGAAAAAGCACGCACACCCGTATGTTTACTATACAGCTCGGGGTTCCTCCGCAGCGAACGCGCACGCCGACTCCGAGGTTTCGGCTGTTGACGACTCGGGGCCTCAAGACACACTCGGCCGGCCTCCGCCGAATCGAATTTTAACGCGCGCACCGCCGAACTCGGCGGTTTCAACTTTTACTTTCAAGCTCTTACACAACCCGGGCAGAGCGAGCGACAGAGAGAGAGAGAGAGAGTGAGAGAGCGAAAGAGTCCGTCGCGTGCTCCGATTCTCCGCTCTCGCTTTCTTCGCGCTCGTCAAGGAGCGCGAAACTTTGAATTGTCCGGCGCGCGCGCACCGTGTCTGCGCCAGCCCTGGAGGAGGTCTACGTCGACGGAGGCGAGCCGTTCCCGGTGAAGGTTCTCGTGATCGTAGCTCCGGGCGAGACGACTCACTGCCCGTCCTCGTGCGGCTGTTCGTTCTGTGCTCACTCTTTGTGGCAGTCCCGCGCTCCCGTTATCGGCGTCGATGCATCGTCGTCGTGGGGCGCACACGCACTGTCTGCTCGCCTCTCTCCACGAGGTTCGCCGTGCTCCGCTCCGCTCTTTCGGAGGCTCACCAGAGTGAGTGAGCGAGAGAGAGAGAGAGAGAGAGAGAGAGAGAGAGAGAAAGAGATCTCTTCCGGTCTCCGCGGTCCGTCTCACTGTGTTTCTCCGCTCCGCCGTAACTTTTGCGCAAAGCCACGCACCGGGGAGAGAGAAAGAGAGAGAGAACGAGAGAGATAGCATTCTCTGCCTCTCTCTCTCTCTCTCTCTCTCACTCTCTCTCGCTCTCTTTCCACCACTAGCTCGCGCCAAGTGTCCTAGGTAGGTGAGCGCGAGCGAGCTAAAAGAAAGAGAGAGGGAAAAAGAGAAGGCGCGTGCTGGCTGCTGTTGTTGCTGCTGCTATAGCAAGAGGATAGAATTGAGAGAGAGAGAGAGAGAGAGAGAGAGAGAGAGACAGCGAGTGTGAGCGGGAGGGAGGGAGAGAGTAGAGTGGAGGTGGCGGCCACGATGAAGGTGGTAGTGGCGATGCGGAGGTGGTGGTGGTGGTAAAGTTGAGAACTCGTCGTGTCTTGCTTACTCTCCCACTCTCTGTTTATCTATACATTTTGTTCTCGGTCTCACTCCCTCACTCTCACTCTCCCTCTCTCTCTCTCTCTCTCTTTCTCTCTCACTCTCTCACTTTGGCTCTTTAGTCGTAGTGGCGACCAGGTGCCTCGACGTGTACTACGCTCTAGCTAGTTATAGAAAGAGAGAGTGGGAAAGTGAGTTAGAGAGAGACGGAGGCAGAAAGGTAGGTACTGGCCCGGTGAAAGGGTTGTTCGCCCGAGACCGATGTTGATCTCGGACTATAGGCGTTCGCTGGATTTTGTCGGTTTCGCGTGGCCTGGCGAGCGAACATAGATTTTCGACTGGAAAATCGAGAGCGATTTTCTCGTGAGCTCGCGTGGAGGATTCGGAGAGGGGATGAGGCGGTAATCGGTAAACAAGCATGAGGTAACGGACAGACTACCGATCTTTTTTATCGCTGTACGCTTTTTAATGGGACATAGCCTACTTTTGTTCGCATCTCTTTGAAAGTTCGTTCTGCTCTCGAGTTTCGGTGTAAGAAGCGAAATGGAGATGATGCGATGACGAAGAAAGGGACATCTCGATGATTTCGTAATATCGGCACACGTAATGAAGTGACGTCATAAAAGAACTTTTATACACCTTAACTTTTGAATATCTCGCTTTTTTACTAAATTAAAAAAGAAACCGCTTGTAAATATGATTAGAAGTTTTTCTTTGGGATTATAAAGTAAGTTTCTCTCTATAAGAGCTAATAATTACGTAACTCATTATTAGTTCTGAAGAAAATTAATTTTACATTCACGATTCATCACTTCTTACGTTATATTTAAATTTACACTTTGTTTACTTTCTTAGTGTAAAGATTCTAAAAATTTTTTAAACACCTTTAATATTATAATAGATATAATATTTAATAGACGATAATGAATTAATACTATTTTATCAACAATTTCCTTGATAAACATTTGCTATTTGAAGAATAAACTTCTATATAATATTATAAAAACTATTTGCTTATATTAATTTCTGTTTATACTACTTGCACAGACGATTATTAATTAAAAATTAATTCTTTAAGTGTTATATAAATATTTTCTTATTTAACTTTAAATGAATCTGCCCGAACCTATACTTACTACGCATTGTGAGTTCGTTTACTGCAAATATTTAATTGCAAATGGTTGTAAAATATTTTGTTTTAATACACTTTGTTTTTAATTTACTTCTTTTTTATATTTTTATATATTTTATATACAATGGAAATTGTTTGAAATTTTCTTGCTTATTTTTTGTATGCAATGCAATATTTTTCAATATATAATTTATATTACAGTCAATAAAATATATAACACATGATAATCTTAAAAAATTCATTTAATGATCTAAATGCTCTTTATAGAATTATTCAATAAATTTAGTTAGAAAATCTTGCCGTAAATCTCTAGAAAATCTTTTGCTATAACCACTTTTTAAAAAATATTCGTTCAATGTTTTTACATACCAATAAAAAAATAATTCGAAAATTAGATAAAATTAGTATTAATGGTTTATAAATTTAATATCAGATTATGATGTATTATTATATAATATTTATAATTTATCGTTACAATTTATTTTATTTTTTCAACTCTCCTATTCAAGTTTAGATTTTAATTATTTTGTAAATCGAAGATCTTATACTTGAATGTAATATAAAATTATTATATCATATCTTATTATTGAAACAACTTTTCAATCTTTAAATTATTTGAATCATCAAAATAATTTTTAAATCATTTTTAAAATAATTATTAAACAAATATGCGTTAAAATGTGACATCTTATTTTTTATATATTTGTCATTTATGGCATTTTTTTAAATTTAAGTTATAATTTAAAAGTCATAAATCACGAGCATCAGTTATTTATCAATAAATTTATTATCATAATTATCTTCGTTAAAGTCACCTAAATAGGATTAATAATTTTATTTTAATTATCTCACATAAATTTATTTATACCGTAATTTGCGTCGTGACTCTCATTATATGATTACATTTTTATTTTATTTTCATTAAAAAAAAAAATGGTACTTACGACACTTCTTGGTGAATACGATAGGCAGTACTACAATATTAATAAAGAATTATTAAGATATTAATTTAATAATAATAAGAATATTTAAAAAATAAATACTAACTTGGTGATTTATTAGTGCTCGTTTTATATCCCGTGTTTTCAGGTGTTTTCAACGTTTCTTAACATTGCCAAAAAACATTGATTTTTTGCTTTTCTATTATTCAAAGAAAAAAATTGAAGTAATTTTCAAGGAAGGTAAGGAATTACAAAAAGATGTTTCTACCATTACTTATTTAAAGTAAATATTCTCAAAGAGGTAAAACCAGCATTTTTGAATACTTGGAGTACTGGTTTCTGTTGTTAGATTGACGACATCGTTTTTGAAGCACTGATAAGGAATGTTCTAGTTCGCGTTAGACGTGATCTATTGCTTGATAAAAGTTAACACTTTTCTATTACTTATTGGAATAAATGGACGTATCTTAATTCGATAATAATGCGTTTTTATTATAGGAAAATTAAAAGTGGAATTCAGTAGGATTAAACTATCATTTTTCTCAATTAATCGAATAATTAATTAAAAATTTTTAATTATAAATTAAATGCAAATTATCTGGAGAAAGAAATTTTTTGCTTAACCATTCATGCACATGTTTGGTAATCGAATATAAAACTTCGCCAAATCAATATTTTACCTACTGCATTTTATCTACGATCATTTAATTTGCAATAATATTATAATAATATTTAAGTTATTTAAAACAAACTTTTGATAAGTGTAATACGTTTATTGATTTATTTTCACATAACTGCTTCATCTAAATCATTTTGCGATGCGAATTAGAAGTTCTAATATTTTAAATTAAATATGCAATAAGAAGGAATTTTAGTGTTTTTCATAATTCACAAATATTTCAAATTTCATCAATATTGTTTCTATTTATACTTTTACATATTGAATCGTAATTTCAAGAAATAACTTACATTATAATTTAATATCATAATCAGGAAATTGCGTCAAACTTGTAAAAAATATTCATAAAAAATCCATATAATGCATAGAAAAACACATTATAATGTTAAACTTGAAATGTTTAGGTGCAGTCTTAAAAAAGTTATTCGACAGAATAATATTTCGATAATATTGTACGTTTTGAATGAAAAATAAAATTTAAAGAAGGTTGCCTAAAAGACAGTTAAAAAATTCTGGTTAGTGTTTCTACTTTAAAGCCGATTAAAACATCTACAAGTTTTCATGCAATAGCACTTGAGTCGTCAAGTTCGCTTTGTCGTATATGTACATGGAAATGATTCATGTATTTAATCCTTTGAAATGCTTTATTTTGGTTTCCAGTGTAAAGAAATAAAAATTGGATTTCTTGCAGTGCCTATAAAAAGATGTATGGCAACGTTTCGACCTTTTGTAAAAATAAAAAAGAGAAATAAATAACTCGGGGAAAAGTCTGTCAAGCTAAAAAGCTGTGAAGTAATTTGAAGTGAAATTGAGCAATGCAATAATACAGTATTTACCATATTAATAATATAGTTAACTTTCACTACTTTTAAAATTTTTTCGATAATGGTCATTTCAACAAATTAGGTAATATTGGTTGAAAAAAAGGCAGAAAATCTATTCAATGTTGAATAATTGTGAAGAAAAAATGCCCACTGTTGGAAGATTGAAGACCTATTTTACAAAATTTTGCGTTTTAAGTTTTGACCTTCGTGCGATGCTAGAGATAAAGTAAAAAAATTAACAAACAAGTAATTGTTTTTTGGCCGCTAGTAAACATTTTTCTTTTTCTGAATCGATGTTCTCGCGTAAAAAATAGGTGCTGCATTTTTTGTCAGAGGGATGGATATATTTGAACGTCTTGGATCTTCTCCTATGTAAGGTGATACGCCGAGTTTTAGAATGATGGCTTTTCAAGTCACACGTATACGCTTAAAGTAAATATGCTTAACAGTTTCAGACATGAAATCATTAATATTTAAGTAGGAAGTTTAAAATAAATTGTGTTCAATTTTTTTCAAGTGAATAAC
The DNA here is from genome assembly GCA_018907185.1 of Platyscapa corneri. Classification (NCBI taxonomy): domain Eukaryota; kingdom Metazoa; phylum Arthropoda; class Insecta; order Hymenoptera; family Agaonidae; genus Platyscapa; species Platyscapa corneri. Next base: position 2,983,229 of record JACCHW010000017.1, read on the forward strand.
TTTAAATAGAATAAATTCGATTATATTAGACAAATAGTAACCAGAATGAATTTCGTTGACACTTATTTATTTTAAAAGAATAAATACTTTTCTTTTATCGTTCAACTTGTGTTTGTTAATGTTGATTTGCAGTTAATAATAAACTGATGCGAAAAATATTTGTGAATTGCAAACAAAAATTTATTAACGAAATCATTACGTAATATTTGATGTAAATAATTATTTCGTAAATAAAAATTCATTATTTAATGCGCGTACATACTTATACGTTTATTTATATAAAAATCGTGCGTTATTTCATCAATTTTTCACCGATTTTGTTTCTCGTAAATAACAAAGTCTCGCTATCTGTAATCGAATTCTAGTGCATCTCAGCATAGACTGAAAGAAGATATGCGCGATTACAATTACATTCGTTTATCTATTTTTAAATGACGAGCAATATATTGTTAAATTATTTTTATATTTTTTATTGCAATTATTGTTCGAACAATAGATGAGGCTCTCGAGAAAAAGTATATGCTATAGTATTTTAAAATATTAAGAGTTTCCACCTCCTGTCAGAATGTTAAGGGGAAAATGTAATTTTGTTCAAACAAAATGTAAATGCAAGAAAGAAAACTTGTCAGTTATTTGCACTTGCCGATACTTTATTACCATTTGTATTTCAGAAATATTGGTTCTTTCGCAAAACAAAAGGTCGTTGTACTGCAATCGGAGAGATTTTTATTCTTTTCTTTCAATCCCTCGTATTCCAACAATTTTCCATGTAGTGAGGCTTTAGGCTGTTATTTGAACTGGGTGCAGGGAAAACAAAGAAGGAAATTATTTGTAATATTTTACGGCGCCTCGCGCCTTTTTCAATGACCAGCTATTATTTGCACTATCACAGTTTCGTGATGAAACTCGATGTCGAAGGAAGGGAAAAGCCCTTCTATTACTTTTCGTAAGATTTTATAGCCTTCGGAAAGTGCGCGTTGGCTCATTTCCTTTTCCTTTTGTCAAAGCTTCTCGCAGGCGTCCAGGTAATATCAGGTCAACAAAGGAAGAAAGGTACTCGGACTTTAAATTTTTATTGCTCTTCTTAAAATGCACGTGTTTCACGCCGCCAGAGCGCACAGCTTTTATCCGACTGAATTCTGGGCTCAGATGCTGCTGCTTGCAATTTTAGCAAAATGCAAAACTCGTTCTATTAATATTTAAAAATCAATAACAGTTAGGAGGGACGTTAATTACGCGAATAAATACATTTTGCTTACGAGCTGTGGTCAACTCGATTGTTTGTAAAACGAAAGAGTTACGAGGGGCGATACTACGAGTATTATACGATGAAATGAACGGTGTTTTACGAGTGAGTCGTGACTCCGAATGTCTTTTACCTAATTCTGCTTTTCACAATCTGAACTCAAATTTTTTCATTAGTCAGGAATGTAATTTGCCATGATACGGTGCACGCAATAATTTGCGTGTTCGCACCAGAGAAATTGTTTTTTAAGGTAAACAAGAAAACTAGGGATTGCCTTTTACGAAAGGTAGTAAGAAAGTACGAACGCATTCGAATTTGCATTTAACTTTTTAAAATAAGAATACTTACTTCATTTTATTTCGAGTCGATATTTCTTCGGAACTTTTTCTGCTCGACGGCGCGCGAAATTTTTATTTCATCCTTTTTTTTCTTTTTTTCAAATTTGTTGATATTTGCCAACTTGGGCACGTTTGACACGCGCTTACTTCGAGCCACCTGCAATTATTTTACAAAGCCATTTATAATCATAGAGCTTTAACTTTTGACCTTGTAAAGTAGTAATAATGTAAATTACAGTTTTGTACCCAATCTTGCGTAGAGCAGCGTTACATCGGATTCCAGCCGTAACGAGTAAAAGTTCTAGTTTAATTCTGGTCAAATAAGTTATTTGCGAGTATTAAATGTCAGGCAGACGTTATATAAAACTGTCGGCGGTAAATATCCGAAAATTGTTTATTCTATATTATTTCACATCGTAGGCATTCTTTCGCAGCTGCTCGTTTTATCTCGTGAGTTCGCTGTTTTTCCTACTCGACTAGTGCGTGCGCGCCTGTGTGTGTTTGGCCGCGTGCGAAGTTTTTTCATTTTTCCCCTACGCACGCACATTGTCACAACGTGCGAGTAACTCTCGTTACATCACCCCGAAAATATTTCCCTAAACCGCACGGCTCCGACTAGCGAACGTAAAAAGTTGCCTAGAATGTAGAATACAATAGGACCGAGCGTCGTTTTATGCAGTTATCACGGCTCGGCGATAATCGACGCGAAATAGTCGAGGCTCGGTGATAGTTGCTCCTATCGTTCGCCATACTTTCATCGTAAAAATGTGCATCACGCTCGTTTGTTTGTTGTCGCGTTCGATTCGCATAGAGGTGAGCGCTCGTAAATAAGAAAGCATGATTCTTCGTTTCCGAGCCGCAAGGTGTCTGGCTATTATTCGCGTATGAAAGCTCGTGATGCGCGACGAGACGTCGGTGGACGCGTATCACGCGATTCCTCGCACTCGAGTCTAGTTTACGTCAGCTGCACAAGCTTGGGTCTGTCGGAATCCCCTCTCGTAAGCCAGAACTGGCTGTTCTCGCAAGGGGAAAACGAAGAACAGCTTGACAAGCTCGATGGCGGATGTTATCTCTGGATTGAGCACCTGCACGAGTCACCTGATAAAGAGCCGCGGCATTTCATGAAACCGACGTCCATCCCCGGGCGTTAAAATTCGTGTGCGTCCATGTCGTGCCGAGCAGTCGAGTGCCTACGTGTGTGATCCGCGCGATCATTTTCGCCGCGCATATTTCCAAGATAATGCTAGGTACGGCTCTTATTTCTTTTTTCCTGCTCGCGTCCTTTGACTGTGAACTACATTTCCACATGGTGTATCGGCGGAGCGCCGAGGAGACCTTGTGCTCGTCTCCTCGTGTACGAGAGCGTGCAGCACACACATAGCTGTAGATAAGTATCTCCTTTCTAACGTCGCCTTTTTACTGCGCACGTGGCTTTGTCTATGCGTCCCCACTACGGCGGCTGTGCCTCCGAGCCGCCCCGCCCCGCCCCACCTCCGCTACTATTTAATTCGACGATTGTCTTCCCGTCGTTTTCTCGCTCTCTTACGCCCGTATCTTATCGCAGCAGCTCGGAGCATCCGTAAACACTGTGGGTTAGCCGAGCTCGTAAAAGAGTAAGAGCGACAGATATATTCGAACTCGTTAATTTCGTTTTTGGAGCCAGGACCAAACGGATCTCTGTATGCAAATTTTTCCCTCCCACTAAAGGAAGCGAGATATACAGAAGTAGGTCATGCTTGGCCCCGTTTGGGCCTTTAGAAATTTCGGACAAGCCATTGCCTTTCATTGGCTTCAATCGTCTTAATAATGGAGAGTCACAAGCGCATCTGTACTCTCGCATTTACATGAAATGTATTTGCAAGGAATTAAATGCAAATCGACTGCGAAGGTCTGCTGGAACTTGCAAAAGTAGCCTCAAAATCTGCCTGTCAATTAATTAGGAAGAAACGTTACTGAATTCGTGGGAACTCAAGAAGCAACTTTGTTATCAAGTCCATATTCTACATTCAGTGATAGATAAGACGCCATTTTAGAAATTTTATTTTCTATTTTAAGTAAAATAAGTTCTCTGACGTCGCAGCGTATCGTATCCTGACCTTAAAATTTTATATCTCTTTCTGATACCAGAATTTCTTCGATTTGAAGAATATTTAAAAGCCTCGCAATGAAAGCCACGATCCATTAGAATGAAAAAATGAATTAAGAGCGCGTTCTGCTGTTGTAGGAGGCCGGATTGCGAAACAGAATCACATTTGCTGGGCGTGCGCTCCGACATGGAGACGATCGTACACACGAGACTTCGAATTTCGATTATTATACGTGATTGTAAGAAACAAGTGAGTACACGTGATCTAGATTATTGTCTTTCATCGGCTGTCAGCGACTTCAGAGATAAGGCATTGAGCTAGAGTTGATTTTAAGCTTGCAACTCTTTACTATTTTTCTCGCTTTCTAAAAACGAACTGTAGGAACAAAATTTACGTTTTCGACTGATGAATTTCTTGTGATTACTAACAAGATTAGCTTTTTTCAAATTCTATATTTATCGCAAAAATGTTTCTGTTCAATTTGAAATGCAAATCTAAAGGACTTTCTTTTTGCAATCGTCTATTTCACAAATAAATTATTGTGTAATTCAAATTCCGTTCAAAGTGAATTATTATTCACTGTTTTTCATTATTATAGTTTTTTTGTTTTAATGGGGAATCTGGGCTACGATATATTTAATATCAGTTTATTTTAAAAAGTATACGCGTTGTGGATTTCTACATTAAAATAATGCGCAACGAGTACTAGAAATGTTTAAATTAATATGCAATAGTATAAATTGAAAATCACTTTAGAAGCTAATCGAATCTTTATTAATTACGAACTCTAAATGCATTAGAATGATAGTGGTGGATATATAGATCGATTTGTCACAATAGATATCGCAAAATTGTCTATTTTCGGTTTACTCAACATTTCACAAAAAATGTATTTAATAAAAATCATTATTTCTCACATTATTTAGGATAATAACTTTTTCTTGATACAGATAAAAAGCTTTTTAAAAAGTTTCAATGCACAAAGTTCAAGCTCTAGTAATTCTCTTCTTATGCACCGAGTATGCCAAGTATCAATATTATTTAGATCAACTTGAAAATAATTCGAATCGAGGACCAACATTTAAACCAGGTCGCTCTAATCACCTGTTGCTTCAGTGTAGATGTGAAAAATACAGATGTGCGCCAAAGAGCAAAATGTATTAAACTTGAATGTTCCATTCGGTAAAATCGGTTAACGCTGGCATCATTTTACTTTTCAAACTATTCTCATATGCATATATGCAAATTTTCGTTGGCTTTGAATAATTTTCATACTGTGCATCGGAAATAATTCTTGCATAATTATCTGCATTTGCAGGTTTTTATAATAGTAAATAATGCTATTAGTGTCGTTAAAAATTTTGCTAGAAAATAAGACAAATGTAAAATATAATTTCTAAAATGTGAAGATTAATGAGTATAGATAGAGTATTTATCGTAGTGCAAGTGAACGCTTAAAAAATCCAAAAATTAATGCATAAAAAACTCAACCAGTTAATATTAATTTCAGGCGAGTCGACTCTAATAATTATGCTGTAATAACACCAAAACAAATATAGATACGGCATCGCCTTCGCATGATAGATAAACTGTAAATCTTACGAGGTCGGCATCCGCGCTTATTCTTCAAAAAGAAAGAAAGATCCATGATTGCGCATTATGACTTTTTCAAATCCGTGTGCCTTATCTGTTTCCGTCTTCTTCGCGGTTTTCCTCTGATTCGTTTAAAAATATTTTATGCTCAACATATATAAGTTAGGTACTTTTTTTTAAAGATGACTACTTACTTCATTGCTATTTTAAAGTAACTTTACAATCAGCATTTTAAATCTTTTTTACAGAAAATCCAAGTACAAGAAAATCCTTAACTAATTTGTTTTCCATTAATAAAAACATTGTTTCTTCGGACTTCCTCGTACAAAGGTTACGTGTTCTTTTATGGTTAACAATCTCCTTAATGAATATTTTTAAATAAGCTAACATAATAAATATACTACCTTGCATTTCATAATTAGCGAACATTAATATTTAATTATCTGAAAATTTGATAAGCAATATTTTTCTTTTTTATGTCATTTGTATTTTTTAGAGTACTTTTTCTTATCTATGTATCTGACCAATATTTTTAACAAAATCTAACACATTTTTAAGACTTAAAAATAACTTAGAGTATTAAAAAAAATTAACTTCTTTAAATAAATCTTAGCTATATTAGTATAAATAGTTTCGATACGTGTTAGTATCTTTTTAATGTATTCTAATTAGAAATTCTTGACGTTACCACCACATATTGTAAGTTTTCGTATAGTATATATTATATTTTATTCTTTTATAGTTTTACTATACACCAGATGAGCTGAAAATAAAATTTACTTTTTTATCAGTCTATATGAATCGCGTACGTTCAGTAAAAAATAAAATATTATTTTGTATTGTGCTTAAAAACGTAAAAAAGTAAGAAAATAAATTTTTAAATTTCGACGAAATTATTAATATTTATAGATTTTTCAATAGACTACTTTCATAAAAAAGGTTAATTTATGAATACTCGGAGGCCTGAAATACATATGGCGAAGTAACACCAGCATTACTTGAAAGGCTGCATTTAAAAATATAATTTCCAGTTAGTATGTATATAAAGAATTATAGAAAATTATAACAAGAAGTAAAAATAAAAGGATAAAAAATAAAGGATGGCGAGATAAGAAATGTAAGAGAAATAAGAGAGTAATCTTGATTCAGACAAGTTGGAGAGATTGTAACAATGAAGAATACAAAATAAGATACGTGAGAGATAAAAGAGTAAGACAGCTACTGAAAGGAAAAAAGAAAGGAGATAGAGAAAGAGGTAGAAGAATCGAGAAAAGATAAAACAGAAAAGACCTTCTGGAAATTGATCAACAAAGGAAGAAAAGATAGAAAAGGAATTGACAAAAGTGTAGGTAAAGAAGACTGGATAATATAATAAAAAAAATATATGAAGGGAAGAAAATAGTAAAACGTAGAAAATAATAAAGAAGAGATAGAGATGGACGTTGAAGAAGTTGAGGAGATAAATACAGATGAAATAAAAGATATAATTAATATAATGAAAGACGAGAAAGCTTTGAAAGGAGACTATATAAAAATACAATGTGGTTCTTCAAAGAAAAAATATTATTAAAAAAAGAGAAAAATTTTAAATAAAAGATTGAAAATTAGGAACTATATGAAATTAGAAAAGATATGGAACATTAAAATGTAATGCATACTTTAACGGACTGAAAATTTGGAAACGGTGGAGTTATGATGAAATAGAAAAATAGCAAAGGAAATAAACATTGTGGATAATAGGATTAGACAAAAATACGCTTGAATATATTATTCTTATTATTCTTAGGACCAAAAGTAATAAAATAAAAATAAAAGTAGCAAAAAGAGCAATTAATTTTGAGAACAAAATAAGAAACTGCGTAGACAAGAATTAAAAAAAGCTTAAATATTAGATTAAAAGAAGGAAAACTATAAATGTACAGAAATAAGAAGAAAAATGAAAAAAGCAATTATGAAATAAAAAGATTAAAATTTTGTTAAGACATAAGATCGTTGAATTGATGATGGAGAGACAGAAATACGAAAAAGAACAAAATTTCTAGGAAAAGGTAGAGATAATAAGAAAAATGAACATCAGCAATGAATTGGAAAAATAAGAAAATTAAAATATGTTGTATAGGTAGAAGATGCAGTAATAGAAGGGATACAAGACAGAAAATACATGTATAAAACCAAAAAAGGAGGAAAAAGAAGAAGTGAAATAAAAATATTGGTAAGATTCAGAATAGACAATGAAGCGAGAGTAAATAGATACTAGATCGTAGAAAAAGGAGGGATATGTAGTTTGTGCAATAATTTAAAAAAAAAAAACAATGAAACATATATTAGAAGAATGGAATAAAATAGAAGATATGGCGAGAGGCTAAAAAAGATGGTGAAAGGAAAAAAAGAAAAAACTTATTATATAACGTACATTGGAGTAGAGAGAAAGAGGTAGAGAGAGAGAGAGAGAGAGAGAGAGAACGTAAAGAGGATTGTGTAAAAGAGTAATACTAGGATTAAAGTAGAAAGAAAACTAAGGTATTAATATAAAGAGTAAGAAAAAGAATAAAGCGGATGAAACAAATTTAAATAATTCTGTAAAGTGCATGTACGATATATATATATAACAATGTGCGTATTGTTCACTAATAAATAATAATAATTTATGGACATATGCTGAATAGTTCTTTTTCAGTATGTACATAGTTTTGTATTTAGAAAAGTTTAATTTATGCACAGATTTAAGTGCGGTAAAAAACTAACACTTCGAATATTGTACGATGGACAAGTAATGTTGAAACTTTACAGAAGTCAAACTATAATTACAATGCAAGAATATATTGATATGTTTCTTTTCGAACTATGCGTATAAATTCTACAATGAGCGCTTAATTTTAAATTCTTCTTGTGTCATTCGTCACACTTAATAATAAGATTAATCGATATAGTACTCGGAAGCTTCGCCATTCTCACTCTCCACCGTTCTACTCGAGTAGAAAGATAATTCTTTTTTACGGGGGACTCGCTTACACTTTGACGCGTGAATCCAAGCGATGATAATTCAAAATTCTTCCTTTTACAGCGACGTTTCATTGTAAAAGTTGCGCAGCGGATGTGTGCGTGGCGCAGAGCTATCGAAGTAAGCTGCGAAAGCATATCGATAAACTCGACATCCCGAAAGATAACGCGGTCCACCGAGTCGATCGGCCGATAAGACGACTATCCGCGGTTCTCGTGGCTCCCACAGCACGGGTCGCATAAAAAAACGAAGAAAAGAAATCGGATTAAAAGGCTACTCTCGCGTCCTCGCGCTCGCGCATGAAAATCTCGGCGGCGCATACGAGATCGCACACTCTTACAAATATTTGCGCGATGTGTTCGGGGGCTTTGTGCTCGCGTATTGGCGTCGCATCCAAGGCCTCGACTCGCGTCGAAAGTTATCGAAAGCTCCTCGACTGTTTATTTACTTACGGTCTGATTAAAATTGAGAGATCACAACGCGAGGAAGGCCGATGACGACGACGCCTAATTGCGCAACCGAGAGCTCGCCGTTCCGCTGGCACGAACCTTTCCTCGTTTTCTCGATGATTTTCCAAAAGTCCAGACTGCGTCTCCATTTCCAAGCATTTTTACTACTCGACTTTTCAACTACTCCCTTCGAATTCGCAGTCTGCGTCGACAATCGGATGGACAATTAAGAAAGCGCGCGTTGCAACTTCTTATTTTGGTCCTTGAGCTCGTTTGGTGCATTTTCATAAATATGGTGGAGACTGCGTGGCATTTATCGTGTCCATTCATACGTTAGAAGGTCAAAAACCATCTGTTACGATTACACTGGAGGAGTTTGTGGTGAAATACGACATTATAAACGAAATTATGCCGGCGGAGGAGGAATAAAAGTTCGAGTTTCCAAATCGGATATTAAGTTTCAATATCGTGACAACTCGAGAATTGAGCAACTCTTACTCGAGCGAATCCGCTGGAGTGATAATAGACCAAGTTATAAGTAATTCGCAGCAAATTAGCCGGGCTCGTGTAAATGGGAGCTGTTTAACAGTCCGATGCGATCTTGGTTCCATCGCGTTACATCGAGGGCAAGTGAAAAATATTGCGACTTATCGCAGCGGAAGGGAGGGGAATAAAACACGCATGATTAGCATCTCTCACTGTATCAGAGGCACCCATCGGAAGCCGTTCGGAGTTATGTGGGTATCAAGATCCCGCGCGAGATAATTAGCACCGCCGACAGCGACTCTAGGTACACTTACTCGTAGATAATCCCCCTTACAAAATCATTTTTTATTTTAAAGAAAACAACGAATTTGCTGCTCGAATCGAAATTTCCGAGGAACGAAGCGCGAATCGCTAGGAAAGAAATCAGCGGTCCGCTCCCTTCACCCGCGCACAGCAGCGCTTTATCGCGCGCGCGGCAGCAGACGACTATTATTTATCGGCGCCTTGACTCATTCACGGGCGCACTATAATTAGCGGAACTCCCTCTTGCTCCTCCTCGGTCTTCCTCCTCTCTCGTTCAGCTGATCATCGCGCGGACAGCGACGCGGACGCCGCAGAGATCGAGAGATTGAGAGATCAGGAGACTGGTAAACGGTGATTTTCGGGACGGGAGGCAATAATTCGCGGCGCGCACCTTCGGTTGCGAATTTGCATTTCGCCGGCATCCGCAGATGCGATACCGAGTCACGTCCTAATTTCGAGCTGAGGGAATGTTGTTTTAAGGATGATCTTCTTTTTGCGGCCCCACGTGGATGGAGATTTGCTTCGGCCGATGTAAATTGCAGCCGTTATGATTTAAAATGAACAAGTTGAGCGGTGAATACCACTTGGAATAAGGCACTCGATCGCTGCTGCCCTGATCATCTGGTGCCATTATTTTTTTATTCTGGCTCTTCTAGCGATTCTCGTATTTTCGTTCACCTCTCGTTAGTAAGAATTTTCCACTAACGTACGTCCGCGTTATCCGATAACTTCTCCTCGCTGATAATATCTTTATTATTGCTCGAATAATACGAGTAGTTTTTATTGGGTAGATTTAAAATTTGTTTTGGCTTTCCTTGGCTTCCATACTGTGGTTATATAGATTTGTAATCATTCCGACTATTCTCACCAATACAGGTATTTGAATGGTTGGAAAAATGATAATTGTATTTTGAAATACCAAACAAAAATTTGAAAATCTTAGCAAGTTCGTATGAATTCGTACAAGCTTTCGTAACTTAAAGATATAGAAAATCCTATTATAAACATAACTTAATTTGTACCTTATCATCAAACTTTTATAGCAAACTTTGTTTATGAAGTCAAGTTAAGAAGTTAATGTTCTGGTGAGTACGTGAAATTGTCTTATCTTGTTCGGGAAAACATTACTCGTAATTAAAGTAAAATTTACTAAATTTTAAAGTTGAAAAATATTTTTAAGCATAATTGTTCAAGATTTGTATTTTTTCAATTTCGACATTGATTTATTACTTTGAGAAAGGCACGATACTGTTAATAAAATATTGCACAAGCAAATAAATCTTTGTCGTATGCAGCATAAAAAATATTTTTACCAATATTTTTTAGTTGTAGACGAACGAAAAGAATTCAAATAAATATCTTTAAACTGTGTTTTATTCAAGGACAAAGATTATATCCTACTTCTCTTATCAATTTAAACACAAAACGTCAAATTAATCCTTTAATTGACTCGAGAAAGATAATTTTAATTTTGAATCAATTCTTAGAAAATGTAATAAAGTAAATTACAAAACGAGCATCGAAATCGTAAATAGAATTCTTTCGAACAGCGTATCTTGCAGTTGAAGTTTTTAATCAATTCTTAACACTAATGAATTTCAAAAATCAGCAATTTACGAGAAATTTGTTGTATTATTGCGCGACGCTCTATCACCGCGAGGGTAAAATAATCTCGACTGCGATTCGAAAAACAATTGAGAAAATTACTTTTATAAGGCGATATTCTTCGTTTATCAGGAATACTTAAATCGCGATTGCTGCTACAATACGAAACGTGATTATAATTTGCGCAGACGCAAAGCTCTTACAATTAATTTTCGTTCTAAGTATTGTACAATGTTGCAGTAAAAGTAGGGGCAATTTTGTGCAATTTTATCAGACATATAATGTATATGGTGTTGAAATCTGCTTTTCAGTATCATAAACTTTATGCCTTGCAGCAAGAAATGAAGCATTTCATTCTCTTCAATGAATCATAAAATAAATCCCCACACAAATAATCATAAAACAAACAAAATTACTGTCATTGCTAAAAAGAAGAAAAAACAAAAATGAATTCGAGTCTCAGTAACGATCATTTTCTTTATCTCTCAGAACCATAAATTACGTTCTCTCAATTCTCTCGAATATATACATTGAACATGCACATTACGTGTGGCTTTACTTTAGTTCTCTGTTGCAGGCAACCCTTATATTTCTAAATTTTCCATTCATTTTTATTTCTAAGCTTCGCTGGTATCTTTGTTTTCAAACTCTTGAGACATTCTTACTCCAAACTTAGAAATAAATTCTCAATTTACCGTATCACTTTTTACTCTAATTATTCGTAAACATTATGCACATCACTTGCATAATTAAAAGCAGTTATTAAAGAAGCACAGAGCGAAGGAGAAACATGACCTGTCCATATAGTACCTTACCACTCTCGATTGAAATTGAAACAATAAATTCTGTACCAAATTATTTTATATCAAAATGCGCGTGCACAAGTTCGTCAACGTTCTTTCTACCCAATATGTTATTATGTTTTGCCTTATATCGCAATTTTTCCTAAATAATCATTGATTTATCAAGGTTTTCATAATTTAAAATAGTGCCCTCGTTTCCAAAACCAGAAATATAGCGAAAATAAACACACACTTGCACATAAATATTCAATTCGTAAATGAAATTTTAATAGGTGTCTGTTCTTACGAAAGCGAGTTTAAACTGTTTAAGAGTCCCTTAAATGCAAGCAAAGAAGTATTAGCACAGCATGATGATCGATACGGCGGAAGAAGTTGGTGCATCTTTTGAATGTATCATCAGGGCAAAGCACGAAGCTCGGCTAAGTAAATCCAGCGAAGCGAAGATAGCGAGCGTAAATTTCTTCGGACTCCCGCATAACGGGCGAATTAAAACAAAAGCCAAACTCCCGCACGGAGGGGATTTCGCAAAAATCGCTCTCATTCCTTCCTGCGCTTGTTCCACCCCAGGAGTCCCCGTGCGCCCCCGCTTCCTCTCGCTCTCACCCCCTCTCACTCATCTATTTTTCGCGAGAACACGCGAGCAGCGGCGGCCACTCGTTCCATAGGCCGCGCATAATACAGAATATCGCACTTGCACCTTTCTCACACGCCTCGCCAATGCCACCACATCCCCCTTTCCTTTTCCTCTCCCTTTCACTCGAGCGAATCGGGGAGGGAGAAGAAAGGAAACGGACCGCGGACAAAGAAGGACATACGCAAGCGCGCGCGCACCGAAGCCCTTGCTGGTGCAAGAGAGAGAGAGAGAGAGAGAGAGAGAGAACCGAACATGTACACACAGGCGCGCGGCTTCGCCTCATAGGTGCTAGAGGCGTGTATGTATAATACATATCTCTCTCGGTCGGTTCATTTCGCGAGTGGTGTAGCTGTGGCCGGCTATATATTGCGAATCCGGTTTGCAGTGGCAACGGCAGCGGCTCACCTGAGATCTATACCCATTAAAGAAAGAAAGAAAAAAGGAAAGAGAAAAAACAGTGGCCCCCGGCCGCTCGTTGTAGGAGTCGAGGCAGAAGAAAGAAGAAGGAGGAAGGAAAGCGCAACGGCTGCGGCCACGGGCATCTACTACGTGCTCTGCGTGTGCCTGCGTGCGTGTGTGTGCGAGTCCTCGCCCATCCCCGCGACGGGATATGGGCGAAAAGAAAGGTCGTAAGGAAAGAAGGTGGGAATCCTCCCGATAGACCCTCGCGCATGTATATGTATGTATGTATACCGGTCCGCGTCCTCGGCGATCCTTTCTTTCTTCTTTCTTCTGCGCTCGTTTCCTCTCTTTACGTATACAGCCGTGAGTGGCGAAGGTCAGCGATGCGATTCAGACGAGCCGGATGACTTGTTTTATGGTGCGCGCGCGGTGCACATTTCTTCGACTTTTAATTCACGTCGCATCGGCGTTGCGGCTCGCGATCAATGCCGGTAGCTCCGGCATTTTGCCGATTCGCGCGTATCCGCAATATTCGCCGGCGGTGGTTGGCGCTTTGAGGAAATAACCCGGGCTCGCAAGACTTGCAAAAGAAAGGAATGCGAGGCCTCGGTGTGGCCGCGACTGTCTGTAAAGACCAGCTTTGGTTGATCTATTCGTACGTCGATGCTCACGTGTGTCTCCTTTGCTCCAGGAAACTCGGGTTGAATTAGAAGCGAACCGGTACGTTACTCCGCTTGTTTTTTTAGTGCCCACGACAAGGATGTGAATGCTGATCGAAATAAAGCATCGGCAGTCTCGTGAGTTTTGCGAAAATTTATTCGCTGAAGAAAAATCGATGAAATGGCTATTTTTAATTTTCAATTTTTCAAATGCTTTATAAAATTAACCGAAAAGCATTCTGATGTTGGTTGTTTAAAAGTATTATCAATACTTTTTTTCAATATCTTTTTCCAAAGCCAAGTTATCAACATTCACCTATAATAGTTATTCTTATTTGTAATAACAATAGAATATACTTTTCATTTCAAACTCACATTAAAAAATCAGAAAGAAGTTCCATATACAGTGGATAAAGTTTAATCACACTACTCATAATTTGATAATAAACTTGCGTTTGAAAGACGTTCGATCAATGTAGTGTCGTAGTGTTCATGCGTTGCGGAATCCAGTTAAGGCATTTAAAACTCTATAGATTTATATTTCCAATTTGGTGGGTTATTGGTCTGCAGTTCATCTGAATTTACGTTGAATAAACTTTTATAGAGTATTTTCAAAACGAGGAAAGCGATTAACGACCCTGAAAAGCGACTAGAACTAAGAAGTAAGCTAAAGCTTATTATACTCGTTACATCGAAATTAAAGAACGATATTAAAGATTTATTTATTGGAAATTCTTTGTCAAGTCAATGATGTGAAATTTGTATCGAACAAATGTTATTCAGAATATACAATCGCAGCGCGAACAGGATTCAAGATTTCTTGATTAGCAAAAGAAGTTTCAAGGCAATGAAAACTAAAAAGTAGTCTTCCGTTGGTTTAATCTTTTTTGCAGAAAGTAACAGAACAGCGAAAGACAGATGAAGACCGCCCGAGTTTTCAAAAAGCAAAGAACAATTTTAGCATCTCAACCTGACGACTGATTTCGAGCGCACATTCCAACAGCGTAACTAGCTCCGAGCTATTTCAAGGTGGTGATATCACCATCGCACGGTTTAAAAGAAAAGAAAGTAAAAGAATAGGAAATAAAGAAAATAAAATTACGCAAAAGAAAAGAGAAACATGGAAACATTTCTCTCCGCAGCGTCGAATTTTCAAGTTTTGACGAATTTGCCGGCGATCGTTTCGCACTCTCCTTCTAATATGCACTGCGAACACCCCTTTGCTCATCCCGATCCTCGGGCCGCGGTGTCGTCCGTTCCTCGTTCCTCTTTTCTTCGATCGCCCCCGACGTCCCTTTTCCCATTGGTCTTTATTTCAGGGTCTCCCAACGACGTAAGTTCTGGGAATAGGCGAGTACATTAATTATCGGTTTCGCATGCAGGCTCAAAGCGTCGTTGGCTCTCGATATCACCGGTTAACGAGGGACGCGTTCTCGGCTCTCCGGGACGACAAAAATTATTCTTTCCTTCGGGCGTGTCAGCGATTATTCAGCCCAGCGAGATCCCCGTATCGCACAAAGGGAGAATTATTATGGATTAAGGACATCGGAGTCGCGGGAGCACAAAAAGGGGCATCGTGTGTGACGGCGGTGGCGGCGGCGGCGGCGGCGGCGGCAGCGGGGCGACGGTCACGGGCATCCCATTTCTTTTATGCTCGCCTCCTCCGATCTCCGCTTTTTGTTCTTCGTACCTTCCTGCCACACCACTTTCACTCTCGTCGCGCCATGCCATGGCCTACCTCCAGCTATGTCCTCGCGCTTATACGTGAGCTCTGCTGCTCCTTTTTTCCTTCTCTTTTTTGACAAGCGTCTCTCCTTGTATCCTTTTCTTCTTATACGCCTCAACGAACAGCGATTTCTTTTTTTTAAGGTTATGATTTCTTTCGATTCGATTGTGTAACACGATGAAGTTTGAACGAAGCTTCGTTAATACAATAAGTGTGATTGAAGTATAGAGAGAAGGTTAATTAAAGAATTGCGATGTGGAATGATGCAGCAAAATAGGATTTTTCCCGAGAGGTGAGCGAGGGAGAGCGAATGACCTCTTTACTCGCTCGAAAATTTAAGAGCCATCGAATGATTCTAATTATTCGTAGCGACTCGAGTTAGAATTTTCTTTCAATTTATATCTGCATAATTATGCCATGTAAAACGTACACGGCATTCCTTCGCGCATGGTATTTCAATTGTGATGATCTCACCCTTCGAACTAACCTTTCTTAAAACTTCATGCCTTTTATCACGAATTAAAATTTTTGCTCGTGTTTAAATTTAAAAATTTCACGGCACATTTCTTGCGAAAGCATTTCTTATTACTAACCAGTTTAATCAATTAAAAACTTTGGTGCTTAATTTACTTAAAAATTAGCGATGTTTTTTTCACTACGCTATAGAAAATGCAGCGCATAATAACACGAGCCATGGTTCTTTCCATCTTCCGTGGACTTCCTGCCGCAGCAGTTAGCGTGCGATAATTATAGAACATACAAGGCGATAATAATGATCGCAGCGTTAAAAATATTCGCGCAGGTAAATCGAAGAATTTACTCTTTGCATTACAAGACTTGACGCCAATCCTTCGTGTTCCAAGGTCTTGTCAGAGAAATTTCTCACGCTGACTCTCTCCCTCTCTTTCACCCAGACTTTGCATTTTTCGCTCAGTCTCTTTCTACCTCTGCCTCTCTCTCTCTTTCTTGAAAGCCCTTGACTTTTTCTTTCCCTCTTTTGTCTCATTCTCTTTCTCTGCGCTCCCTTCTTTTCTTCAAACATTAAATATCGCTCTCCCCCCGTGCAGTTTATCGGTGAAAGAGATCAAATTCATTAGTATGGTCTCTTTCTTCGCGCGTTACATTTTTTTCTCACTTCTCGAACCTCGTGAATGCTATATGACTTAACACTTCTCATTAATAAGTCTACTTGAAATGGCCTTTTCACTTTAAATTTGATTTAACACGTTCAATGAAACATGCGTCACCAATGCCTTGTATATTCTTTATGTTTACGGTTTGTAAATATTAAACAACTGTGCAATTCTTTGAAATAAACGATAAACTAATTTTATATTTTCTCTTACGTATGTCGGCTGGCTTAATACGTTTTGTTCGGACTTTTTCCTGTGCTTATTTAATTTCGACATTCCGAGAAAGAAAAATATTCTAACAGTCATCGAGCAACACTCAAATAATTTAAAATGCTTGAGCATTTAAGACAAAGCTTAATTAATTTGTATTTAAAGAAGCTGGATTTACGAGAACAAGAGAAATAAAAAATACCTTCTGTTCCACTTGGATATTAAACGCAAAGTCCACAGCGTGTAATCCAAAAATAGAGGAATTAGAGACAATTAAAAAATTCATAATTATAAATAGATAGCGCGATATGCAAAATTTCGCGTTTAAAGCCATGGAGCTACGAGGAAAATATTTGATTTGAAGAAAGAAAAATATTTTTGTTATTTAATCTGGCTCACGTCATTGTGACATTATTTTACTCGGTGGCACGTGAACTGAAAAGAAACTCGGATAGCACCTAGTCGCGAGGCACAAACCACTTGCTCAAGATTTACATTTGATAGCACAGACATTTTTATAGGAAGTTTTTTTTTAAGATAAACAACGGCAAGGTTGACGGATCAACTCCACAACTATAATCGTTTTATTTAAACATAATTTATTTGCCGGATATTAATAAGCCATGAGCGAATGTAAAAAGAAGGTAAAGAGATATGAGATATAAGCGACTCCATCCTCTCGAAGCGAATTCGAGTGGTGGAAAATACCTGCGCACGCGCGTTGCGCTCGTGCGAAGTCAGTTAACACCGAATACATGCTTAAAGCTGGCTACGCGGTAAGAGTAGCGAGATCCGCGCGACGCAATCGCCCAACTGCGGGCACAAAGCGCTTTTTCTTATACGTATACACGCCCATTGTCTCTGTGGGGCCGCACTCGAGTTTTCAAAAGAGTTCTCGCACTCTTCCCTCGCGCGAAAGTGACGAATGCACGCGCGCACTGCAGATATTCCCTTTCGCTCTCTGTCGACACGTCGCCTCCTCTGCACCGGCGTCGAGTCGCCACCCCTCGCTTTCCTCGACGGCATGCGCGAGTCGCGGCCGCTCGATAGTTTCGGAAAGCACCTAAATTATCGTCGCGCGCCCCCCTTTGCTCGTGGGCCAGCAGCAGCCGTGAAATATTTTCGAAGACAAGTCGGATGCAAATCTGGGCCGCGGTCTCTTGAAATTATAGGGACACTCTGGCAGTCGGGAATTAGTATAAACGCCCAAACAATTTAGCTATTGCTTTTTCAACGATCTACTGTATTGCGTTTCGTCTTTCCAAAGCGCTTGGCCAAATGTACTTACTTTATTATAAAATTCCTTACTCCATCAGGCGAAACTTGTTAATTTTGAAATGCAATTTTTCTTATTTATTGTTCGTGTATTAGTTGCCAGTAATTACATCAGCGCGTATTCATTAGTGTTAGGGTAACCGAAGGATGTAATTATCTTCATATTTATTCTTCCTAATATTAACAAGAGTATTTAATAATATTGTAGCAGCTATTTGTTAATAATTGCCTTTCGACGCTGCCTGCATAGCCGTAATAGCCATAAGCGGGAGAGTGAAAGAGATTTCACATACTTCTGTGCTAATTCATGCTCGTAAAATTCTTTTCGGTACTTTTGGACAACTTGCGAAATCGGCGGCGAGATAATATTTCCCGATACTGGGGTGATTCCACAGCTGGTGTGCTTTGTTTCTCTCTCGCGCACTCGTAAGATTAATGAGTGATATTTCTCAGTGATTGTTTTTTTCGTCTGTATGCGAAGATATTATTAGTTCTTATGTTCTTTAAATATAATGGTTGTGAATAGTACGTCGAGATAAGGCTCGAGTTCGTAGTTCCGGATTCTTGTGCAATCAGAATTTGCGAATTACTGATTAAACTCTATTGATATCGTTCTAATTTCACGGGCTTACTAATTTCTATTTTTTCTTCCTTCTGCCAGATAAGAGCAGCAGATTTAAATTAAATTTCAAAACTTGACTCGATTTTTCTTCTTTGGCTATTGTAGAATATCAATAAGCGCCAAGTGAATAAATTTTGATAAACGGCGCATTTTCTAATGAGAACTACGTTACAGTGATTGCGCAAAAGATGAATAATGTCTTTTCGCGGAAAATGTTACTGCATTTTAGAAAGGTGGTGCTTTCCGAAAAATAGACTCATAGTTCCCGCAAGTGTCATGCCGCAAGCAAGAATATTTCCTTTTCTGTCGCCTCTCTCTTTTGTTCTCCGTCTCGATCTTATTCCACCTGACCACTGCATTCTTTTATTCTTTTTTTTTTTTTTTTATTAATGTAGAAAGTTTCGTTAGAATGCAAATTTTGCAACTTCGATAATTTTGAAGTGCAGCGGAAAACGCGTAGACTACGATGAATCTATAAATAACTGACAATTTTTTTGGTCACACACCATTAATTGATATAATTGTTTTTTATTGCGGAATTCATTCCACGTGCTAAAGTAGCTTAGATTTCATAAATTATGCCTTTATAAATTTTTGTTTCATAGTGCGTGTGTACGGCAAGTGTTGGCCAATACATTCATTATCACGTAATATGTAAATAGATTGCTTGGACGAAATAAAAAAGGCTTTACGCTATATTGTATCTTATTTGCCGCAGCTACGCGCAGCTTCACATTTCATCGTAATTTTTCCTTTTGCCAACGATATTTATTACTCGAATGCACTTGAGAATGTCTAATGCATTAGCACTCTATTATCTAACTTCTATCACAAATTCGCTTGCATCATTGCACGTTGAGCGAAGTTGGTTATTTAACATTTCTTCTTTTTCTTCGGAATAGAGGCTCGGACGAGAGTCGAAATCCTCTTCGACAATTTGCGCGTTCGCCAACTCGTAAACTTGCGTTTAATTCCCTCGAATAATACGTCGAACCTTTCATCTCGCGAGTGTGTTTATCCTGCAATCGTCACTTTACCCGCGGCATTCCCGAGAAAGCCTCGTCGGTGATCAGGCGCATGCACGAATAGTCGATATCCACCAACTCGATTACCTTCTCTTTTTTCGCGTATCCGCTCAAGTGTGGCACGCGCACGCGACCGAGGGACTTGTTCGTGTGCAGCAGTTCGACCGGTGCGTATCGGCACGCAATTAATATCAATCAGCGGAATGAATCGTTCACGCACAGCGCACGTTTTTCTACCACTAGCATGTTCTCGGAAGGTGAGCTCTCGGCCTAAAAATCCACTGGGTTTTCGCTTATTCCCGAGGTGGATTGCGCGGGGAGCCGCGTTTTTGAGACGGAGCGGCATCTCCGAGGTCGACGAGCTGCCTCGTAAGGCTTTCATGGACGAAGTTTCGGGAAACAGAGGCTTCGTCTCTTGACGGAAAGCTGAGCGACGGAGCCTGGAGGGCAGGAGGTAGAAATTTTTATACGCCCGCCTAATTATTAATCGTGAAAAATTCTCCGCTGAATGCCGAGTCGATCAATTTGTTCTTTAGCCACGGCAAAGTTCGATGCGGCGCTTTCCTGCGAATATTTCGATTCGCGCATTTAATACCGCGTTATCTGAATACATAATAAGTAGCGAAGAATAATGAGAGAAGTTTAAAATATAGAAGTGTCTACATTGTTAAATCATCTTACTGACTTTTCTCGGGAGCGTCATAAATCATATAGACTTTAGATCATGTCGTGATAGAATTCACAAGAAGTTCGTAAGTAGGAAACAATGAAGCATGTATTTGTATCTTAAAAAATTTTTTATTTGTAACGTTCACTGTTTACAACCATATTAACATAAGAATTTAGGTATGTTTGTTTAGTTCACGTGAAAAAATCAAATAGCGCTAAATTCTAGAATAATGGGGAAAAGCTTAAATTTAAAAATATATGAAGCTATTTTAAGATTATCTTTGATAAGGCTTTTGAATAATGTATGCTTTCAACTATAATGTTTGTTATTGTATATAATTATTGTATTTTTAAATCGTATCCAATTTATAAAGTGGTTTTACATTAGGCATTCATAAAAGAAATCTTACCAATATAATATCTAAAATTAAATGGAATTATAAGTTTAAATATGTTACTATCAATTTATAGACACATTAATTTCAACTATTTTTAACAATTGGAAAAATGCGTAATATCTGTTTAATATAATAAAAATAATAATTAATAATTTTAATTCCATCAGAATGCAAAAAGTAATAATTTCACTAAGATCTAAAATAATTTGTATTACCAAAAAATAACGTAGAAATATCTAGTGTATCAAAAATAGTGTTTACTTGTATAAACGCTTCACAGAAATTAATCAAATAATTAATTAAATAATTAATGCGAATATAACATAAAGATATTTCGAACAAATATTTTCCTATAATTATAACAATATATGCTAAAAAATAAGTATAATATGAGAAAAATCTAATCAATATAATAATATTTGATGAATGTACAATTTATTTTCTGAAAATAAGAAATTTTTCTAAATTTTATTCTATGTATTAAAATTTGCTTTTACCAATCCACCGCATCAAATTAATACATTACTTATAAATAAATGATATTTATTATACGAACAATAAATTTTGAAGAGAAATCACTTGCTAAAAACACGTTAGAATTTAACCAAGGTATTATCTATTAGTGAATAGAGAAGCTATTTTAATAAGTAATTAATTTTAACGCTGAGTTATAAAATTTACAAATTGAGGAAATATAAAATCAAAGCTGGATTAATAAATATATTTAAAATAGTTTTATATTTAAAAATAGAGAAAAACATAATAAGACTATGAAATAAGAATTATCATATTTAAAAATTTTCGAATTATAAAACTACTTTTAAGTAAGTCATACACGTTCATAAAAATAATGTAAAATATATTTCTTGTCACCGTATTTATATTGATATCCTAATCAGTTAAAAGTTATAATAAACAAATAACTTGACGGTTATAAAGTTTATTAGAGTTTTACCACACATTTCTATGATTAAATAGATTTATTATCTAAATAAAAAATTACGTGAATTTATGTATTAACTACCTACGCCTTTAATGCTCATTATGTCTATCTTCAGCTTTATTAAAAAATATTTTCTTCTGTTTGAAATATATTTTTTTTTGTTTAAACGAACATTAATTTTACTCAAAAATGCTTGAGTATAAATTGAATATATTAAAAATTTATATTATATGATTATGATTAGGGTTATGATATTCTGTTAACCAAAAAAAATAAAAAAAATTATAAAAAATATTAAAAAAGACATTGTACCCGTAATTATTTTAACGTCAGTCTAAATATAACATTAAATATATATTTTGAATAAGAGCAAATAAATAAATAAACGAAAACTGTTATCGTTTCAATGATTCAAATATTCTACGTGCCACGTTCTTTTTTCTATAATTATTCAAATGATTCTTATTCGAAACACAGAAGGTGAGTTCTTATCAAAGCGCTCATTAGATCTCGTTTTAAAGTTCAGATCTAAAATTTTTCCAAAAGTTTATAGAATCAAACCATCGACTTTTATTTCATACTAGTATTTGAGTTAGATTCGAGGTTTTAATTTTTAAAATCGAGAATCGGCACTATCAACGAAAAGATAGCATACAGCTATTTTTTTTAGTGGGAAAGAGTGAAAGAGTAAAAATTATTTTTGTTTGGTAAATCGGAAAAATGGCATAGATAAAAACAAGCGATTCGAGAAGGAAAGAGAGGACTACTGGCGATAGAAGTTGTTCATGTGAAGCGTAATTTGTTTACGCGCACTGTGCGGTAATCTAATGAGAGGCTGTGCGAGGTTGTACAAGTACTGGACTTAAAAAAACTGGCGTTTATTATAACGTTAGTGCATTCTATGCGACGTAGGATTTTTCTTATTTATTTTTCGCGCGAAAGGCCACTGTTGTGGCAAACGATAGTAAAAATGCAAAAAAGGAAGAGATTTACGCGATCTCGTTCGATTTTTGAATTTTTAGTTAAAAATGCTATTGTAATATCATTGAACATGCGCTGGACAAGGAACCTTGGACTATTGTGCGGATAATTATAATTATACGCTGCATACGGTTTATCTCTAAAGAAATTTCTCTCTTTCTTTAACGAGATATCGCTGTTATTGTTGATAATAACATGGCATCAGACGACTTTGATAATTGGAAAATTTTCCTATTATAAAACGACGTTTACGCTTTTATTAAAAAGTAAATGAATCTTCGATTACTTGATACGACGTTTTGTTGTATCATTTATTGTTTGTATACTCGTAGATGCTACGAGACATTTTCAAGGATTTTAATTATTTCAATAAATAGCATATAAATAAGTAAAATATGGGTATAAGAATTATAATTTTAAAAAGTTGAAAAATTTATAAAATTTATTATCCGCTTAATAGAGATTTTCTTAATTATAATAAAAATACTTCAATAGAAATATGATTA
The DNA here is from genome assembly GCA_018907185.1 of Platyscapa corneri. Lineage (NCBI taxonomy): Eukaryota > Metazoa > Arthropoda > Insecta > Hymenoptera > Agaonidae > Platyscapa > Platyscapa corneri. The sequence goes on from JACCHW010000017.1 coordinate 3,006,323, forward strand.
ACGAGCGTCTAATCATGGTTTTTCTCCTTATTGAATAATACTAATGTTTGGTAAAATTGCAAAATTAAATTACAATAAACTAATTTCATTTGCTATTTTCATCAAGTATTACACACTAGTTTTAAAGCTGCATTCGAGGCTCGGATATTTTATTTGACAATAACAGTTTTGTTAAAGTGAAAGTTGATAAATTCAAGAAAACATATCTACAATAAAACGCAATAAATCTGACATTTTTTATCCTTCAAAGCAAGTATCAAGATAAACAAGTATATACAGCTTCTATCTTCATTAAATGAAATGTAAAAAAAATGATGACCGACAATAAATGTTTTCTTTCTAACGATTGAAGTGTTAAAAAATAGCGCGCATTAGCGCGAAGCAGCAAAAATACCATCTTTGAATCGAGTAGAGTAACAGCATTTTCCGCGTTAATAATGAATAGCGTGAAAAGCATTGAATCTCAAGGCAGATTTTTTCTCGAAGCTCGCTCGAGACACCGAAGGCGAGGAATTCCGAGCGGTGCCATCATAAATTAGGCGTAGCAGGCGCGTAAAAAAGAACGCGATTTGCAATTTCCATTGGTCAAAAGCTCGGTGAAGCAGGAGCCTCGATAAAGCTCGAGCACCTCCTCGGCAAGTATCTTTCCGAGCGATCGGATCGGCCGAGGCGGGGAGTCGGGCGCGCCACGTCCATCCGCATCGACTCGAGAAAGAGAGCAGCGGAGCAGAGAGCAGCGGTTCGCGATTAGCTCTCGCCTCATCGCGATTATTACGTAAGGCCATTTTACGTTCTCACTCGCGCTCGCGCTGCAGTCTCAAGGTCTCTCCTCGAGCATTATTGTTTGCACGCCGAGTTAGCGCTGGCTGAGACTGGCAGGGACGTATCTATAAAGGGACTTTCTAACGGGCGTAAACAGCTTTTTTACTGTCCGTGAGCCGTCTGTTACTACTGATTGTCTCCGCGGCACGCCGTCGACCGCGCCGCGAGCAGCCGCGGAGTGGGGGAACTTCAGGGCTGCTTTCGCGCCGGAAAAATAAGAGGCTACTGCTGGAGAAAGGAGCGGAAATGGACCTTTTTAAGGCTTTTTGCCTCCGTGGTGCGAGGTTATCGTGCCTTGGCTGAGGCCAGCACCAGTTTCTTCGTTTCAATTTCATCAGTTTTTCCATTTCAGAATAAAACTCGTGCTTTCGAGAATTGTGACGGCAATATCTGTAGGCGAACTTGCACCCCAGATTTCAAGGATGCGATCAAATTGAAAATCCACTTGCTTCGTTTTATAATAAGAGGGTCACAAGATTCGGAAGGCTGGCATTGGTCTGAAATTACAGGACAATCGTTTATCCCGTATAAATTTTAATTATAAAATCATAACGAAAGTATGATTATTAATTGTAGTAACATTATTTGAAAATACTCATAGCCCTTACGATTGAAAAGAAACGTTTTTTCACATTCGAATTCCCCCTTTTTTCTATTAATTTATAGTTAATTGAGTTTTATTTTTATTAATTTGTCGTAAATTGTGCGCTATTTACGTTCTTTAATTGTACACATATGTATATACTTTTATTTATCTTTCATATACATAGACTTAAATTGAATAAAAACTTATTAATGCAATAATCGGTATGTAAACAAATATTATTTGTGGGATGGCTCCTTTGTAAAATATTACTATGCATCTCTGTGACTGAATCTGAGTTACGCAATTAGAAATGCATTACAAAAAAGTTTATTTTACAGACTAACATTTTAAAAATATACAAGTAATATAAATGTTAAAACATACCTTATCTTTCAATATCATGTATACTTCTATTTGAATTGACATAGTTTTACCTTGTTATTATCTAAAAAAGGAAAAGGTTTTCGATCTTTATCAGTTTTGAAAAGTGCAATTATAATAGAGTAGACTTATCAGCTAATAATGATAACCCAGTTATTGTTTTATGAAATGAAACTAGTATTAAAATTTTGTATTTCTGATTGTTTACATTTCTCAATAAATGTGCGGAAAACGTAAATTTCTTCGATGTTCTTCGAATTCTTTCGGAAAACCTCTTCATTTACAATGTTAAAACAGTTTATTCTAGTAGTTTATTATACCATGCAGCATATTTATTTTAAAAAATACACAAAGTTATTGAGATCAGCAGCGGCTGTCTTGTCAATTCAAGCCACACGTTGGCCTTTAACGCTCGTAATTGAATATTTGAGTAGTTTTAATTTTCGTGACTTAAATGTTTGCGTAACACTTTGATGTAATTTAAGTAATAGAGATAAGAGCTCTTTATGTAATTAAGTGAGTTTCAGTCGTGTTTTCCAGTGTAAAAAACTTTTCTAAATATTATTTGAGAAAAATTGGAAAAAATCCTGCCAATTTAGAATTGAACGTCATTTTTCGACTTAATAAAGTGTGACAAACGTGAGATTTCTCACCTATTGAAATAATAATACTAATACTACTACTGCTGCTACTGCTACTACTACTACTACTACTACTACTACTACTATTACTACTACTACTACTACTACTACTACTACTACTACTACTACTACTACTACTACTAATAATAATAATAATAATAATAATAATAATAATAATAATAATAAAGTCGGCCTTGTCAAGTGCAGATACCAAACGAGCTTGACAGAGGAAACACGTAGAGCCTGGCATGGCATTCAGTTTCTGCCATCTGAGCGCTCGCGTGTCATAGCCGGTCAAATTCTACAGGCTGTCCTCAAAATTTCCAATCTCTAAGCGTGATAATCCACGTACGACACCAGCTGAACATGAGCGGCTATAGTGACGACAAGGACGACGGGGATGTCATCCGGTGTACCGACCTCCGTTAATTTCTCCTTTACTCGAAAACAGGTGATTTCACGAAATGCGAATTTGCGCACGCGATTCTGCGCACACGTATACGGCACGGTGACGCTTGTCTTCCTTGCGCGCGTGCGCAAGCTCGATATTATTTATACACTCAACGCCTGAGCAATGAACTCGATCCACTTAAGTGACGTTGCTAAATTCATCTACCAATAGTCGCAACCCCGAGGAAAGCGCGTCGCACACATGTATACGAGGGAAGCTGATGCCCAAAGGACGATTTATGGGGAAGGGGATAATGACATTTGAACGACTTTGTAGCCGAGACACGGATGTCTCGTCTCGGGATGACGATTTTTGTTTGTCGTCGTGATTATTGTTTTGCTCTCTGTCAAGTTTGAGAAATGGTGGCACGAAGGAATACTTTTTTTGCCGATGTTTTAGTTACTTTACTAAGTGTCGAGTAAATAGATTTATTATTGATAGTGTAGAAGGAAAAATTAATAACGCTCTTGATATGATAAAACTTCCTCGTCATATTTATTTCATTAATGAAAAATTTTATACGAATTCATTGAATAAAATTTTGTATTTAATTTAATTCTTCAAAAAAAAAAATAAAAAAATTCGTGACCTCTTTATAGTTGCTCGCGAAGTCGCGGTAAACATTTCAGATAAATCGTTCGTATAAATTAATTTTATTATTATAAATTTGGTAGTGAATTTCGTAAGAGTAAACAAAATAATACAAATAGAATTCAATTTATGAATCTTCATATTTTAATTTACAATGTGTTGTTATCTGTTCATAATATATATATTAAGTTAGCTGTAAGTTATTAGTTCATTAGTTTATGTTAAAACTTTTTAAAGTCAAATTATTATTTTATTTCCAAAGTATTTGTTCTTTCTTATACACACATTAATGAGTTTATCTATTTTAATTAAATTTTTTTACTTTATCAATATCGTCTTAAATTAATTTTATTAATTAAATTAAAAAATTTTAAATTGTTGTAATTTTAATATTTTAGTCATAAAGTTTTTCAAGTTAAACGAAACATCCATGTATAATGTTTCATTATATAAGTAGCTTTTGTACAAAATTTAAACTGATTTACATAATTGATCTAAATTTTAGTGTGTATTAAGCATTTTGAAATCTTAGAATGCGTTTTTGACGACTAAAAACAACTTTCGCGCACTTTGAGTTATTTCAGGTTACGTATTTTCCAATTTTGTTATATTAAATGTGATAATTTAAGAAAGGTCAAGCTGTTTAGTAGAAATTTATAGAGGCAAATTTAAAATCTGGTCTAAATTCGAATATAGAGAGTGTTTTCGTTTAATTTATTTTTCGATTGCTATAATTTATTTAAACTAGGATTATTTGAAATACTTAATCGAATCATGTTGTAAAGTAATATGTATCACAAGATATGAATAAATTTTATAAATAAACTCTACAGTAAAATATTTATTTTATAACTTAATGACTCGTTTAAACTATTTACTTCTTTAAATAAAGATTCTTCAATAATGAAAATTAAAGAAATAATAAATAATGTTAACTGTAGCGATTAATATATTTTCGTGCGGTTACTGTAGTTTTTAAAACAACAATTGTGGTTCCTTTCGTTCATAAAACAGCTTTGTGCGATGAAGTTTATCATTGAAAACGTAAAAATAATGAAAACTTTTTGATTCGCTGATTGCCAAAAATACGGCATAATAATTTTATTTTCTACATTTTTACATAATACAGCATGCAGTTTAGTTATTTGCGACAGTAGAAAAAGAGTGCCGCAATTCAAATTACAGTGTAATAGAAAGCAGTAAAGGATAGTTTATGGGGCACAATTTATCATTTTCGTCTCGAGCTCAAATGACTCGAGGTGCCGCTTCATTTATCCACTTTCAATGTGTCTCGCATCTATCAAAACGATGCAGCTAAGTAAACGACGACAGCAGCAGAAGCAGCAGCAGCAGGAGCAGTAACAGCATCGTCAAGTGAGAGCGCAATTAACCAAATAACGAGTATGATTACGTCGGTAGCCTGTGTCGGAGAAGGGGCCTAAGTACCAATAAAGCGTCGGCCGCACTTTTTACGTTCCTTAGCCACGTAACGGGCGGCTAGGCCTCGGTCCTTCTTGCGACGGAACTAGAGGGGCCAGGAGGGGTCAGGACGGGCCCAAGACTGGGAAAAAAAGAGAACGGCCCAAAAGCATGGGGTCCGGGCACGTGTCACGGACGGAAATCGTTTTCCCGTAGCGGTGGCGCATCTTCGGGACGTCGATTGAAAAACACTATTCGGCTAGTCGTCCGTCTCTGGTAGGGAGAGCGGCTTGATCGCGTGGGAAGCAGCTCGCCCCTCTCTCTCACTTTCAGTCTCTCTCTCTCTCTCTCCGAGCTGTGGAGCACGCGCATCTACGCGTATGCATGCACCGATAAGGCCTTATCGCGTGAAAGCACAAGCGCGCACTTTGACCTACTTACTCTCGCTCGGTGTGCGTGCGCTCAATACGTCCCGAGAGAGCGCGCGCGCACACACACCGTTGGAGAGACTGCGTTATGTGCAATTGGAGCAGCGGGGAGAATGATGCACGCCACCGCGGGTGGGGGCAACTAGAGGCTGACATATATTTCGCCCGGCGAAGAGACGCAGATAGCGCGTTCAAGGGTTACGCTAATGAAAGGGACGAAGACGGAGAGCCGCGCACGTGTGCGACGTACGGCAAGCGCGACTGTCGCTGTCGTGGCACGGGGCAGACGTTAATTGGGTAAACTGAGAACGCTTTTTTTCGAAAATTCTTGCTCTATCGACTTTGCGTGCGTTCTTCTCGCATTGTCGTCGTTGCGCGAGCTTATGCGCCGCTGCGCGAGACTGCCGTCATCGAGAAATAGAGAAACGTCGTCTTGGTGTCGACATTGTTCGAGCACTCGTTAAAAAAAAAATTTAATAAAAAACGATCGATACGCCTAATGCGTATTAACATTTTCCTTATGGCGATGGATTTTAATTTCCAAGTGCCCTAACGACTCTTCGAAATAATTATGCGTCGGCTGTTGGAGAATTTTTTAATGCGGAATCGAGGAGTTGCGCAATTAGTGCTTTGATCGTAATTAAACGATCGAGAGGAGAAAATAGAATGCCATGCGGAGTGATAAAATTTTGTATAACCCAGATACACATCGTACGTCGATTAGAGCGTTGAAAAATGAATGTTATTAATTCAAGCAGGATACAGAGTCTCATTGTATACTTATTAGATTGTATACCTAAGAAGAAGAGATCGAGAGTGAGCGAGAAGGTGATGAAGGAGAAGGAGGAGGAGGAGGAGGAGGAGGCGGAGGAGGAGAGAGAGAGAAATCATGCGTAGGAATGAGAGGCTTTATCGCGTGAGACACATACTGTGACCCTATTACGTTCGAGATTACAAAGGCCACTACTGCACTTGATTTTCTACAACTGAGATTATAACGTCATATATAATTTCTTTTGCGCGTGAATATGCCGATCACCGTCTACCCCGATGTTTATTACATAATATAAACAAATTGTTTTCTGCATGTATGAATTCAGATTTATTGATGGAAGCTGATACTCGCGCCTAAAATTGTCACATTTTTCCTTTAGAGGTGAAAAGTTTCACGAAGAAAATTAGTGTAATTCGAAGTATGTCTAGTCCGAAAGAAATGTATCCGACTTTTTATAACGCCGTGACTCAAATCTAAAATATACTAATGACCTCGTACGTAATGTATGCATTCGTTCACGATATGAAAGCATAATTATTAATGTATTTCGAAAAATCTAATAAAAATCTCAATCTAGCATTTATTACCATTAGGTTCCATTAGGAATTGACATTCCGCTGTGATAAAATGCAGAATTTTAATGATACTAGCGTAACGTGACCATTTTGGATACGTAGTTGTAAAACACAAGTCCTAGATGATTAATATATTTATCCGAATTCATTTAAATGTGTTTTGTCGTTTTTCCTGCGGAGCTCGTAGCTAATAATTTAACAGAAAGAAAAATAGTCGCTTCGAGGAATAGAAAAATTTAGGTGAGGAAAAAAAGGAAATACAGAATAATGCATAGGTATGCGTTAGCCGGCAATGAGAGACCGAGAATTTGCATTTCTTCTATTTCGTATACTTCATACGTATGGATTTATTCGACGCGTATAAACAAGAAAATTTGTAAAACAAATACATTTTAGTCTCATTAAAAATGAAAATCTAGGCGCGCGATATTGTGGCTCGTTGGGAGGAAAAAATACGACGGGTATTGTTGTTACGTGCGCAGATGTTCGTATATTTGAAATAAGAAGTGCACGAACACGCGCACCGATAATAAATTGTCCTCGAACGGGATTTGATTCGACCATCATCCGGCCATCTAGGAGCCATTGGGTGAAAACATGATTACTCTCTAGGCTTAATCACTTGGTGCGTCTTGAACGAGTGAAAATAGGAACAACACTTCTAAGAATTTGCATTAACCAACGGCTCGAACAAATTTTTATAAGATAATCTCGTTGGTTTGCGGGTATCAAAAATATTTCCCAATGGCGTAACAGCACTTAATATAAAACGTGCTTTAGCGCTGATACAAATACAGATGTCACTTATGTTTAAATCGGCAGTTTTCCTTAATAAAACTAAATAATTTAATCGTTAGTTTCTTAATATTAATTTTTGTAGATGGTTATCTTTTCGCCAACATGTGCAGTTAGAGTTTTATTTTATATTTTATCGCACAATCAACTCGGTAATTTCGTAAAGGCTTCAGTAAAAATAAATAGATTAATAAAGTAGGGAGTACGTTAAATTGAGGCTAATCGCATTTTTGAGTGGTTTTAATCAAAATTTCATAGTCAATTCGGCTTCCCCGTAACTAAAATTTTTAATAAAATTTAAGACGCAGAGCTTATACATCATAGGTAATATCGGGGCCTTATCTATGATACGAATGCCTATATTTCTTAATTTGTATAACGCATTATTTTATTTTTATCGTTAATATGTTATTACTAGAAGAATAAACACTCGGGCTGTTTAATTTATTGATAGTCTCTATCTTTCGTGATCGAGTATCAAGGTAACATTCTCACGGGATCGTAAAATAAAAAAATCATAACTTCAGCTGAAAAAGGACATTTTTTCGTCTGCATAATAGCTTCAGGCGTACATTGAGGCACGAAAAAATCACCTATGCATATGTTTGAGAGCACATGCAGGCGAGAGCCCACGACGATTTTCGAGAGCAGACGTAATACTTGCGCACGTGTGAGTACGTGTCTGCATAAGCGCAAACGCCTGGCTATGTGTTTGTGGGTTATTGCGAAATTGGGTCGTCAGAAATTGAGCGGCAGTCTCTCCACGAATATCAAGAGGTCTATTTCTCTCTTTCTCTCTTTCCCTTTCTCTCTCTCTCTCTCTCTCTCTCTCTCTCTCTCTCTGTATATTTCCCGCAGTTCATCGTTGCTGCTCTTTTCCAGAGTTTCTTTCTAGCTTTTATTACGCGTCATTATCTCTCACATTTTTTCGGTAGCTTTTCCTTCCACGAGCTTCTAGAAAACGTTTCAGTTTCAAAATCAAACGTAATGTTTACTCACATCTTACACGTGTCTTTTATTTGTTGGTTGAAAAAATACGATGTAAAATAATTGAAATGTTAAATTAATCGGAAAATTGGTATAGGAAAGTTTAGGAGGTTATTAGCCCATTAAAAATAAATGGAATATATAAGTGAAATCGCAGATTGAAATAATAGAATCGTAAAATATATCCTCGAGAATGCTACGATATTTTTTGAAAATTTATTATGATCATAATCAAGAAGAAAGCGTTTTTCCGAGCTGCATTATTCGAACAATAATACAGCATTTACAAAAATACTCTGCGTGAATAACGCGCGAGTGTTGGCAGTAATGTCTATTAAAACAATATAGAACGTACATTAATCTTCAATTTTTCAACGTAGAAACAATGTCAATTAAATTATTCAGCGCGTTACGATATAAAATTAAACAAAACATTAAGTAAACGACAGACAAGCTGTCTGTTAGATCTACAACAACGCATGTAGAATTTCAACATACAAATTAACTATACGAAAACAATTTGATGCAAGAGCACAAGAACGTTTACACTGTACGCCGATGCATATCTCGCTCCCCTCTCACTTTTATTATCTTTATCGGGGTTTCGCCGGTGTAGATTCGAAGGCGCCGCGGCGCATTGAGTAACCGCGGAATGGTCGCACGTGCTCGTTCGAACTTTTGTCATCCCGTGGTGTACCCGAGCGACTCAATACTTATCAAAGTCTTTCGATCGCCGATCGACGCTTTCAAAGCACTACGATCTTCTCTACCGATCTGGTTCCCGAGAAAGAAAAAATTAGCCTTAATGATTGCAGGAAGCAATGCCTGTCTTGGGGTTCACGTCTCTCTTCCCTTTTTTCTTGGAGCACGGTTTTTCAATCTCAATGGAAGGCTCAAAGAAAATATTCGACGAGAGTAAATGCTTATTCCGTTTACGAAATATTTTTTCGACAATAGCTGCTTTATATTTATTTCATTACTTAACTAATATAGCGCATAAATTTAAAGAAGAAGAAGAAGAAAAAGAAGAAGAAAGGGAACATATATTTGTTTAATTAATCGATGTTTCGTCGTACTAATGTTTGACACTGTTTTTGGGCGGCTTGCAATGCTCTTGGAGTCCGTCATCGAATTTTTAAATCAGTGATACAAATCAGTAATTCATGACTACAAGATTTTTATCCTTAATATGTGCTCATATTTATTAGGGTAGACTGGTAAAAATCTAGGACATTCGACGAATGCGTTAATAAAATTAAAACAATGTTTTTGTAGAGTGTACATGTAACTGTTGAGTAATAATTAAAACGCAATAATAACTTGTACATTTAGCTAAATTATTTAGTTAAAAATAAAAAGTTATTAATATTATAATATGGTCATGGTTAAATAGCAAAAATCTATGCATTATATACGTAAGGGATAAACGAAAATGTGCTTCGTAAAATAAAATTTTCCCAAGATCAGCCTACTGAAAAAATAAATTCAATAACAATGATTTAGCAGAACATTGGAATCAAGGTGCTATCGACATATATCTTTAAACAAATCCTGTTGAAGCAAAGTTGTTTAGGTATCGTCGTCTTTTGTATGTTTTATTTTTCAATTTTATCTAAACTCCTGCAATAGTGGAAACAAAGTGCCACGTGCAAGTTTTAAATGTGAAACTAAGAAGAACCCGTGTGCATCTTAAACATCCGTAGAATTCCCCGAGTCGTAAGATTAATTCATCGAGAAGAAAATAAGAATTGTCATTCGATTCGAGTTCTCAAAATTGAAGTAGGAAAATGATCGAGTACGCGCGCGCACAAGTCAGAGCGAGTCCGAGGCTTGTACCTGATTAATCGTTGCGAGAATTGGCGTCTGAAGTCGAGTGGTACTTGAATAACACTCGCGCGGCTGGACAATCGCAAAAGAAACGAACGCTATCTTGACGAAGATACTAGAAGTTTATGCAATTATGGAAAAAGTGAAGCCCTGCTACGCTGTCGCACATTCGCGTGTGAAATGCAGCGCGACCTCGATTAAGCGAGCAGCAAGGTGTCGCGAATTAATAAGGTGGACTAAAGCAAGAATTTTCCGAGAGCTCACCGAAAGCACGCACTCCACCAGCCCGATCTATAAATCACGCACAAAAGCAAAGAAATGTCTCTATGAGCACGAGTGCAAGCGTTATCATCGGTCTTGCATAAGCGCTCGTGGTCTGTCGCAGATAGGCGCGCGTGAATGTTGCTCGATAAACCGCAGACGACATTGTTGCTGTGCGCGCACACTTCCCGGGAGGAACGACGGCGCGCGTTGGCCTCAAGCATCTTTCCGCCGCGCTCCCGTGATGCGGGCGCCGGGATCTGCCGATGCAGATGGAGCCGCGTATTTTAATATTCGCGTTTATTGGGAGACTGGCACGTGTGCGTGGGCGAGCGGATTCCCGAAGACACGAGGCGGACGGAGCGGCGCCCTCGGGCCGATTCGAGACCGTTGGTCCGGCTAGAGGTGTTTTCGACAATGATTTGTTTATTTTGCGTCGCGGTCAAGGGTAAAAGGCCGCGGCGCCGCTGTCTCTGGCGCATTAAGCCAGCCTTTATCTTGCAACCATACACCATTGCGTTTATCTTTCAGCGACTGATTGTTTTTCAGTTTAAAACCCATCGCGCATTCTTCAAGGGTGCTTTTGTTATTTGAGAAACTAAGTATTCGTCCACGTTCAAGGCGACGCGCGGCTGCTAACGGATGTTCAACTCGACGAAACTGCACGAAACGGGCAGGAAACAAGTGTAAAATTCGCGTATCAAATATCAAACTCAAATGAAATAGAACTCGTGGATCTTTAAGGTGCGATCACATTAATCATATCAAATCTTGTAATGAAAATTGTTTAATATTAACCTGGGTTGTAGGTCAGTTTTAAGCTAATTCTGATTATTCAATTGAGTTAATTTCATTAGACAACAGGCTTTGCTAGCAAATAAGAATATGGAAACGATAGGGAAAGTAAGTAGACTCATTATGATACTTAGAATAAAATAATCAACTACTTTTTAAATAAATATTAATGAAATTAGAATTATCTATAATTATAATGTATATTCGTATTGAAATAATGGCTTTAGAGATAATCGCATAGTTTTGTAACAATATGATATTTTGAAAATAGGTAGTTGATTTAACAACATACTTTAATTATATACTTTGCTAAATTTTTTCCTGCATATTTGTAATATGCTTGTTGTATTTCTAATACTATTGGTAATTGTATTCTACAATTAATTTAAACGATTTCTTCAATTTTTGCATATTGCCACGCAAAGAAAAGCTTATACTTGTTAAATGGTTTATTTAATGCAAATATTATTGTTAAACCATTTTTATAGAACTCAACTATCGGATCCATGATAGTCGACTAGTTTTGAGAAAGATACAGTCAAGGAATTCAACAGAATGTACATTATTATCAAAATTAAGAAAACGCATTTCCAATTTACCGGAAATATTATTTAATCAAGCAATTAAGTTTCTCGCTACTCAAATGAATTATTCTTTTCCTTGTTTTGTAATGTTCTATAATAGCTTTCTGTAAATTAAAACAATTATTTTCGTGAAAATGTGAAAATTAAAGTTATCTACATTATTACATTGTAAGATACGAACGATATATATTACTTTTATCTTGTCGATGCAACAATGTCACATACTCTCTAAACGTTATACTTATCCAAAGCCGATAATAATTTCACATCATAAAAGAGATGCTTTATTAATGTTCTTCAAGATAAATATATCATACAATAATGATTTTAGTATTTATTTTATGTATATGTATATTTTCATTTTATATAATATAATGTCCCCAGATATTTCGTATATTTTGTATTAAATATTACAAGATTAAAAAGAGTTTCAAATAAGATTTCCTTAAAGAGAAAGAGTATGCTGTAAACTTTTTATTCGTTAAAATTTGTAAATATTTGAAAATGACGTAAGTACTTTTGACAAGTAATTAATGAATATTTTATACTATATGAAATTTGTTCAGAAATTTATATTCATCAGAATAATGGCTAACATTATATTAAAGTTAAAAGTTTATTATTTCATGTATATATGTATTTAAATATAATTTTGTCAAACCTTAAAATCTGTAGGAATTTTTGATTTTCAATTCTAAATACAAAAAAATCACATGATAGATTTTATTTCTTTTTACTAAAATTAATATATTCTATATACTAAAGATACTCCGATTCGACGGATGAGTTTATCAAATACGTGGAATTCGCTTAAAAATGTATTTGCGTAATGCTAATTAATTATTGCTCGTAAAATTAGACTAGAGTCATATTTTAAAAGAAGAAAAAATCATAACGAGATAACTTTATATTCGATATAATGTTAACATTGCATGCATATAATTGATACATCTTGGCGTGAAAGAGGTAAATTATAACCTTTATAATATGTTATATATACTTAACTTGCTTTGTTAGTTTATTATCTCCAATACAACGAAAGTATATGAACCTTCATATTTTGAAAGAAGTTATTAGCCTTAGTATGTAACTGATATTATATTAAATTATAAAAATATTACATTATTTTTCTACGATAAAAGTGTTTCAATTAAATAAACGGGGGGGAGGATAATCATATACGCATAATAATAAAATTCAGCACATATTTTATTTCAATATGCAGTTACAATGAATTTAGTAATTTAGAACAAGTGTTACGAAAACAGAGTTTTACTAATTATTGAATGATATTACATTGTAATGATTAATTATGTGTATATTTCAATGATACTATTTAAATCAAATATAATATTTAAAAAATTTTGTATTACTTTTTTCATAAATTATAAAACTGCTCTCGAAATAATAACATGACGAGTAAGTATAGATTTAAGTTTTATTTTATTACTAAAAAATCTATATATTCTTACTCATTTAATATTTAGTTAAAATTTTTGAAACTCATCATATATTTTTGAATGAAATATTGCATGAAATAAGTATAACTCTGGAAAACTGAACATTAGTATTGTAAAATTAAATTGAATTTATTTTTATTATATAACGCTAATTGCTTGAATGAAAAATTGACACGCTTTGCTCTATTGCATATTCTGCTAAAATAAATTTTAGGGTCAGGGACATTAGCTGTAAATAAAAATTTTTCTCTTATAAACTATAGTGAAATTTGAATGACGTCATAGCAAAAGAAATATGATTGAATCGCCGCGATCGCAACGTAAAAACAAAAGCTTTTCATGATTCAAATGGGATTCGGACGTGATAACGTCGGTATTCCAATAAGACAATTGACTTCAAATCGTAGCCGCAGTCCTGCGTTTTCTATTGTTCAAAAGAAAAAAGAAGAAATAAAAGATGAAAGAGAAGAATAAGAAAAAGAAATAGAGAAACTTATAGCTTGAGGGAAAAAGTATTAGCGATTTCTTACTCGGCCGTACAATTTTGTATCTAATAAAACGCATGTTTAATTCAACAGTGGCGCGTCGCGGTCTGATTTACAGACTGTAAAAGAGCCACTCCCGCACTCGCTAAGGTAATATGGGCGTATCATCGCGGCACGCATGAAGGCTTGTAGCGTCCGATCGCGTCCGGCGCGACCGACGGGCGTCGGCGCAAGCGCGACAATGACTCCAGCGAGGCGAAACGCCGCATCGCGCTTTTCGCGGAATTTTCGCGCATTTTCCGCAGGCGCGCTTACACGCAGCATTAAAAATAGAAGAGTGAGAGAGAGAGAGAGAGAGTTGCGAAGGCGAGTCGCACGCGAACGGACGCGTCGGAGGACCTTGACTAGCTCTCGCGCGCCTCTACACTAGATACGAGGGAAAAAGAAAAGGAAAATGCGAGAGCCGGCGAGAGGGAGAGAGAGAAGTCAGAGGAATACCGAGGACCATCTGTAGCGACAAAATTGCCGTAAAACGTAGCCTCGGCCAACTTAGAAGCTGCCGTTACCGCTGCCGCTACTGCCGCCGCCGCCGCCGCTACTGCTACTGGATGCCATAAACGCTCGGATCGTTTGCTTTCGCGTTCTCAACTCTGTCTATCAAGACTGCTTTTGCTTTTGAATGCGTCGAACGCTTGAATTCCTAGCTAACGAAAACCACAGTAAGCGCATATTGCGCGTCAGACAAACTAGACTCTTGTAGTTGCATTTCAGATGCATTTAAAGAGTTTTCTGCCTCGACAAAAGGATTACAATACTCGTAAATTCCGATGCAACATGTGCGCGTGTATTTCTCAACTAATTTTTGAAGCAACAGACTTGGAGCAGAAATATTAAGGTCTTTTAAAATGCATTTGTTTATGTATTTGAAATTTTCTTCTGTATTTTTGACCTGGAGCATATTAATTACAAAGATTTCGTTTGTTTTAGCACGTAGATTCATGTCGATAAAAATGGTTATACTGAAAAAGTCGAAACAACTAAAGTGATGTACAATCAATTGTTGGGTGGCGCGCATCAAACTTGGTAATCTATACGTGCTACACTATTTCACGTAATAAAATTCTTTTGATAAATTGACGTAATTTTATTGCTTTTAAAACCTCTGAATCTGGAGCATAACATTATTCTTTATGAATATTACAAAAGCATTGATAGAAAAAAAAGAACTAACCTTATTACTATAATAATATTTTTTTCGTGCACGGTAAAATAGTGCTAAATTTTAACATTTAGTATTAATTTCGACATGTCTAATTCTTAATGAAGTGCACATACCTGCAATTTTGAATTGCACAAATAACAAACGTTTCCTTTTAAAAATCTTGAAGTACATTGTTTGAATTAAATTATTTATATTCGATGTACAGTTCATATAAAATAACTAAAGAGTTCGTTTTTAAATAGTGAAAAAATAGAAAAATCATACACCAATATTTCTTAAATATTAGTTATAGTTTAAAAAAAGCAAATATGTGACAGATTGTTTTGAGCAAATAAAAAATTATAAATGAAACGAGAAAAATGTTTGACTGACCGAGTTATTTAAAAAAAATATACAAAGGTATAAGAATGATACATCTCTATAGCAAAGTTTTATACGAATAAATTAAACTTTTTTCTTTAGTTATTCAATATTTTTTATGATGGGACTTGGTTAGAATTCTTACGGATATTAAAAAAATTCAATCCATACTTAATTTTTTCTAGTTATTTTCCATCTGTTTGCATAACCTTGCATTAGAAATGTTGCGCTCGTCTGTATAACAATAAAAAATAAATAAAAACTCATTTACTTGAAATTCCGACTCACTTCAGTGTCTGCGGCTCGTTAAAGAATGACTTTGACAAAATTGAAAGACGATTATAAAACGAAAATCACAAGCACCACTAGAAAGTTTCAGAAAGCAAAAAGTATTTTCAAGGTCCAGATGTAAACAGGTGTATGGGGATAATTATATAAAAATAAAACATTTTTCACGCTTGTATTTTTGAAAGATATTTTGCAGCGAGTGGAGTAGTTTCTAACGTTACATATTTTTTACTACGAGGAAGTTCAATATATCTCCAGATGGCGATAGAAATTGGAAGAAAAAAATAAGATAGATACAAAAGACAGAAAAGGCAGACGTAAGCGAAGATAGAAATAGAGAGAGAGAGAGAGAGAGGCAGAGAGAGTGGTGTGCGTCGTGCATGTATACGCGCGTGTGTGGGATAAGGAGAGGAGACTACCCATTTCGCTCTGCTCTTCTTTGTGGCGCCGCTTCTACTTCGCTTACATAACTCTCGGCGCGACCGCGACTGAGTCCGATGAAATTGCAGGCATATTTGTATTCTTTGCACGGTGGAGTGAAGCCAGCGAATACAGTCTCTCCCTGACATTATGTAGTTTCCTCGAGGGCGCGGACTTTTCCTTTCCTCTTCCGCTCTTAACCTCGTTTGCATGCAAAATTTTGCCAGTCCTTGAGAGGCGTGTCTGTGCATCTGCTAGGGTAGAAATTACTCACGACCGCGAGATTAAGCTTTGCCAATCGAGCTCGAAACGAAACTATCAAAGCTGATTTGTAAGATTAGATGGATGAAATTTGTGTAACGCAAATGATGTATAAGGCACCGGCTGCAGAGACAGACGGATAGAAAACAAAGAAAGAAAAGGAGAGATAAATAAGACAGGGAAAGAGCAAGAGATAACGCGAGAGAGAAGAATGCGAAGAGGAAATGTATCGATTACGGACAATGTTTCAACTGACAGTTGTATTTATTCGATACGATGTTAAGATAAGATTTTACACATAGTTAATTAGCATAACTTCGTGCGTAAGGAACAGAAAGTATTGGTTTTTTTCCGATTAAGGCGTCACGTTTCACCCGCTCCTTTTTGAATATTGCTCTGTTCGAGTGAAGCGTTTGCTGCTGCAGAGGATGGGCTTCTCTAAAGCCAAAAGGAAAACGATTCTTTAAAACGAAAATACTTATTTTCAAGACAAGAAGCAGTGCTGATGGGGTTAGACTCTTTTAATAATTAAATTAAAAATAGCGAATTATTTCGAGAGATGTAAATAATGACCATTAAGTTTAAAAATATGTATAGCTTCTTAATTATATTTTATATCTATGGAATTGAAATATAATAATTAAAATATTAAACTCAGAAATTTAATTACGCTATAAATATTCGAGTGGTCTCCCAAGTCGTTTAATTACTGCCTATTATAATAAAACTATTAATTTCAAAAGACCTCAACATAGTAGTAATTACTCTCGTGAAACTAACGAACGAGCGCTGCTTTACAAAACAAATGCTTTTCAAATAATTATAACGCGCGAGTTATTTAAATAAATAATGCGTAATATAAATCTCGGAGTATAAGTAGCGGAGCCCATTACCATACGAAAGTCGTACCAGACGTCTTCCTTCTTTTTTCATGCTAAGTTATGATTGATTCCGCTGACGTAATCTCGATTCTTTCAACGTGCACATATATAAACTCTCCAGACATTACGGCACGCCAAATCGTTATTTAAGTGTGAAAAAAAGAGAAGCTTTAAAGAACCTGGGCGAGAGTATTCCTGTGTAGCCTTTCTTTTATGCCCCGGCTCTCCGCTGCTTCTCGGACCTCAAGGCCATCGTAGTAGAGAGGGTCAACGCAAAAAACTTCTAACACAAGATCACACTCTCGAATTTTTCGTTCCCTCCCACCCCGCTTCCTCCCTACTTTTTTCCTGTTTTTTCTCTTCGCTCGCTTCTTTTCTCGGCTCGTTCCTTTTTTGCTTTCTTGTTCTTCACGAGGCTCTGGCGTGCGATTCGATAAACCATTTTTCAGCGAACCATAAATATAGCGAAGTCATAAAGCAGAGAAATCTACAAAACGAAGAGAAAACCGATGGAATCGAATGGAAGAGACACTCTGCCGTTTTTAGAGTCCTTTAGGTGCTGCCCGGCCACTTATAATTAATTATTTTATTATCAATGGATTTTTTTCTGCAACTTACGGCATTCGGCATTCTTATTTTGAGCTTGGCATCGATCAAAGTTTCATAATGCGTGAAAAAGCATGTACTAAATTTGATCGAATTCTATGCTTTGGAGAGGTTCGAAATTTTTAAGTATTATTAGGGGTCTCTTTTTATTAAAAATGATGCTACTGTATATTCTCAGGTTATAATTAATAGCCGATATAAAAGCTTTAAATTCTTGAATCTTTATGGCTCTTTGACTTTTAGCTCGGAATCGAATATTAACGGTTTCAGCGAGTGATTTCAGCTTGAAACAATTTTTTAATTCGGGGAAGCAGCGCATCCTATGCCTATTGATTGTTTAATATTACTATCAAACGGGTCTCAACGCTTGGCTAAGAATATGGCTGCTAGTAATTATTGCAATTAAGAAAACGAGCTAATACGCTGTCTTTTTAATAGAGGCCAATTGAAAATTTCGTTCCGTTCAATTGCACATTATGTAATACTTATATTTAAACTTCGAAAAGTGAATCGTCCGATAAATGATGTTGCATGTAATCAAGGATAATCGTTATATACGCGATTCTAGCCCCGTCTTCCCCCGTAAGTGATATTAATTCATCGATTCCTCACGCGAAGGTTATCCTCACATCGCGTATTACGTTTCATGTGCGCACGTGATGCACATGTTCCTCCCTCTGCGTCCCTTCTATTTTTTCTCTCGTCAAGAGAAAAAAAAAATAAAGAAAAGAAGCCAGGAATAAAAAGGTGAATGTGAATGTACGTCAAGAACCAATAGAGACAATAAGTAAGGGGATATACGGGCACGGAGAGGGAAATGGTCCTTGCGAAAGAAAGGGGTTAAAAGATCACGTCATGAATAATAATAACTCGCGAGGATACGCGATAGGCAGATACGCTTTAAAAATAAAGAGAAAGGAAACGCTCTCGCATAACCGGAAACCCACACCCAGATAAGCTATTTTGCTCTCTTTTCCTCCCTCCTCTCGCTCTTTCATCATCCTTCCATTCACTTTTTTATCAATACAGGTGAACTTGCGCTCCTCCCAAGGACACGACCAGGGTATATTATGACTTTATGACGGATGAGCTTAAGCATAGACCGGCCCCTCGTATACTCTGCGGGTGCGGAATGCGCAACAGAATTACGGGGGTCCGCTCTTAGAGTATAAGGTACACGGCCACTACTTAATGTCTTAAAAGCTGGGTTTTCTATTTGTTTAGGCTCTAGGTAGAGGCCCTTTTTAGAGCGACAAATACGTGCCAACGTAAATTAGTATGGATGATAATAAAGTAAGGGGTACACAGTTACGTCGAATTACGTTGGATTTTATGATTTGTTTTATTTGGACGTTAGCTACTTACATTATTGACCTGTTAGGTTTAGTACTGTTGTGTAATTGTTAATTATAGGAGAAAATTGTAGGTAGTGTAATGCGAATGCTTTAAAATTAATACTTCAATTTTTCGTTATAAGTTTCAATACTCGTTCATCTACATTTTTCGTTTCACCCTTTACAGCTTGGGTCTGCAGTAAGTGAATCTTCTGGTAATTTTATCGAATACCAAAAATTTCAAAATAAATTTAAAAAATAACCATTGCTGATAGTATATTAATGACGAATGAAACTCGTACCAAAAGTACATCGTGTAATACATAAGTTAAAAAACATTTTCTATTGTATATTTATCCTTGTATTTATATTGTAATCGAATACGTGATATTTTATAAAGACTAGGTACAAAAACTTATTCATAGTTGTAAAATATTGGATTATAAATGAATAAAAAGGAGTTCATTGCTTTGAAAATTTTATTGTAGAATAAAATTTAAACAAATTGGAAATATTTTGTAAATTTAATAAAACGCACGAATAAAGAGAGAAATACGTATAAATATATATATTTTTCCAGGTTGATATAACAATTCGGACACCAAAACATCAGTCTATTGATAGATTCAACATTCGTATTTTTATAATAATCAATTATTTAGCAACAATGTTAAATAATACAATTAAATTCGTTTAGGTAGAAAGAAAATACATCTTAAAATCAGTTTAGAAATTTCATGTCAGTTGTTACCTCTTTTAAAATAGTAATAAAAGCGAAGCTAATCGTCAAAAATTTGTAAACCAATACACTTTAATATTGGACCATAAATATCATGAGTTTTCTTCCATAATGTAGCAGTTTACCCTTTCAAAAGATCTTGTTACATTCTTTTGCTATTCTTTTAAGCCTTATATCATATACACATTTGCCTCGATTTTCTATTCTCTGCCAGCGTAGAAAATGAGTAAAAGATGGTCTACCAGGAAATCGTCTATTTTTCCTTCCCATTCTGTGCACATTTCGCTGTTGCCTCAGTCGTCGCCTTCCGATGAAAAAAAATTAGAAAAGAGGTTCTTTTTTCTTTCTTCTCTTTCCACGCCGCCAAAACTTTTCGAAAATTTTTTCCTATCACGAGATTACTCATCCAGCAAGGTCGGAGCAAGTAAACGGCGCGCGTTTCCCTAGGAGTTTGCATCCTTGAGGATTAGAAATTGGCCTTCGGGCGCCCGCATTATTGGTCTATTGCGTGTATATCGGGCAGAGCCATTAAAGGGCGTCTAGTCGGTGAAAGAGATTCGTAGGCGCATACTCAACAGGAAAGAAAGCGCGCGACAAAAACATCGAAAGCTACACGGAAGGAGTGAGAGAGAGAGTATATATGTGAGAAAGGGTGGGAGAGAGAGGTAGAGAGCAAAAATTGGCATGTATTCAAAGCGGAGATTAGGCCGGGCAGTTCCGTCCGGCCGTCCATCCCACCCCTTTCGATAATCCTGGGAATTTTTTGCCACCGCGGAATACAAGCTGGAAGGAAAGAGCCGAAGAGCCAGAACGGCGACATAAGGTACCGTACCGAGGACGTGGAGAGTAGAAAGAGGAGCGCATATTGCGTGCGACCTCGAGGACGGCGGAATTCCTCGCGGGCCCAAGGACACGAAAAATTGTATACCTACTTAGGGAGTGACGCAAGGTTCCGCCGGCAAAAAATTTTATAAGTACCAAGAACCGCGCAGGGAGAATCTCTAGGTTTCGAAATGGGAAGATGTGAGCGCGTGTATTGTGCTCACGCGGGGAGAGAAAGAAGGACGCGATGTCGTAAACGCGAAGAGCAGTTCTTCCAAGGGATGGTTCTTGAAGACGGTTTCGAAAAAGAGTTTCACACGGCAGATTGTTATCATAGGCTTTATTCCCCTATTTAGGAGCTTTACTGCCGAGAGTTAATGTTAGTACTTTCACGTGTCGGAGGGGTAGAAAATCTGCCGTGTATTTGCGTGCCCGGTTTTCTCAAATTTTCTTCGGCGCTCGGCGCGCGTCTATTACTTCTACGTTATTTTTATGGAAATGAAATTTCATCGCGAAGCTGCGGATGATTCACCAAGAAATATTCATTTTTCCGAGCAACTGAACTCTATACGTCGAATTCGACATCAAATCCTGCCGGAGGTGCCGTTAAATATGAAACTGTATAAATTGGTGATAAGCAAACACTAATTAAAACGCAATAAGATTGCGCAAGTGATCGATCCTGTTTGGCTGCGTAATCAACGTTAATCATGTTTGTTATGATTCCTCGGCTCACTATTTTGTCCTCTCGAGCTCTCATCGAAATATAGCGTTACTTTTAATATCGAATTTATGCAAGTGCAAGTTTGGCATGTTATTTATTTATCTAATGAAGAATTTTTACGCTTTGCCTACAATTTATCTAACGATTTTCATTCCTGTATTCAGTAAAGTGCGAAATGCTTTTTAATGCTAAGCATAAATTTAGCATAATATTCAATTTTATAACGAAACTTTATAATTAAATGCGCACTCTAAAGTTATCTTTAAAATTGAGTAATCAGCGTTTAAAAGTGTGAATAGTCGGCGAAATATTAAGTAATTGAAAACCAGCAAAAACACGTGCCACAATATTTGTAAGTAATACGAAATCAGGTTTCTCATCGTGAATTTATTGCTCATTATTGACGTAACGGGTAAAGCCGTGATCGATGGTGAACGAGCCACATTTCCTCCGCTAACTTCAATACGGAAAAGCAATTTTAATTAAGATAATGCAGCGAATTTTGTGTCGCGCACGAAGGGAAAGGCATTTTTTAAAAAGTTGAAAGAAATGTTCGCAGCCGGGCGGCGATTTACTACTCCGTCGGGGTTTCACGTGAAATTAAGGCACTTGTATCGCAGTTGACTACGTAAAGCGGATAAGCGGAGTGAAATGGTGGGGAGGGCATTCGCTATTGGAAAGATAATCTTCGCAGTCGAAGAAAGAGCCGCGTAAAAACAAAAGTAGTCGCAGTGACGGCACGCCTCGTCCCCAAACAAAGAGGGACGAGAATAAGAAGACGGCCGGTGTCGCAACGCAATCACGGCTTTCGCCGCCGCCTCTGCTGCTGCCGTCGTTCTATTTCTAATCTCACCTCGTCGGAGAAATGGGGGCAAGGTCCGGGGAATTAGGAGGAAGACGCTAAAGATGCAATAGGTGGCCGGTGGCCAGCCGTTGGCCAAGCCTCTTGACTCGACTTGGAAAATAGATCGACCGCCCGGTGGTTGGTTCTAACGAACAACGAGCAACGCGCGGATCCCCGGCCGCTACGGCGCGAAAAACGGCTAAAGGCCGAGGATCGGGGGTCCCTCTCTCCCTCCCCCCGCACTTTTTATTTTTCTCTCCTCTCGTTTTTTCTTCTGGCCGGCCACGCGCAGGGTTACCATTCTCTATATGCATGCGACGTCTTTTTACGAATAGAGAGCTTGGACGTAAATACTTGCGCTTCGTTTTATTTATAACGGACTTACTTAGTCTTTCGGGGTGGGGGGATGTTGGGGAAAGGCGAGAGACGCGGAGGAACATTCGGTATGCCCTTTCTCGTGCAGAGGAGCTTCGTGGATTTCGCGCCCGTTTTAATTCCGAGGGGCACACGGTTTTTTCGCTCGCTTTCACACTCGTGTGCTAAGCCCCGATAAGAAACTAGGCGCGTTAGCTGGATGTTATTTACGTTAATTACTTACAATAAGCGAGTGCGAGGCTTATTTTTTGAATGCACCGCTGATGCAATGATTCGTACGTGTTAACGTACGGCCGAGCCGTGCTGTTTTTAAAGCTCGCTTAATCGAATAAGTAATATTTTGAAAACTTAATCGTTATACTGGCGTACGGAAACGCAATCTTTGAAATTTACAATATGAAAATATACGGAGTAGCGGTGTAGAAATGAAAGACCGATGATTTAGCGACTCGAATTCTATATCGAACGTTTTAACGCGAAAAACACAGAACACAAATTAGGCGTAATTTTTCTAAACGGTTTTGCATCGAAGCTCTAAAAGTTATTGTAATTATCAAGAAACAGGCTGTAATAATTATCGTGCATGTGGTAAACGAAGAAAATAATGATATTTCAAAACTTTTTACCGATGATAAAGTAAATTTTATCATGCTGCGTTGTAAACATGACTTCCGCTCGTGATTAAAATTAGTGTACATATTTATAAAAATATCTTTTTTATGAATCACATGGAGAATTTGCATCTGGTGAAATGAACCTTAATTTATCAGCAACAAATAATATTGCAATATTATAGCTTACATTGTTACGTAAGTGGTAAAAGTTTTTCTTCAAAAAAAGTTTTCGATAATTTTTACGAGAAAATTTTTCTTGCACGTTCAAATAAATAAAGCACGTCGAAAAATATCGGCAGCAATAATTTTGTAAATTTTGTAAGTTTTAAAATAGATATTGCTGCATAAATTTATGCCATGAATATGCAATAACATGATATAGCTTTCATTTTTATGAGTAATGTTAAAAGCTATTTGTTATAGTTAAATTCGACATTCTGTAAGAGTAAAATCAATATCTATACACAGCAGGTAAGTTTAAAAGAACGTAAAACGTAAAAAGTTTGCGATTAGCTTAAATTTATACGTTGATAATATAAAAGCAGCGTGAAAATAAAAAAAAATAATTTGCACTGTTCAGTCCATTGTACTGCGAATGTCTCTGCTAATAATAGGAAAAAACAACGTTTCGATTTATGCAAAATTTAAGTTCGCTGCCTCTCTATCGCGTAATAATTTAGAATAGTAGAAGTTGTGAAGCATATTTATCAATGGTAGCTATAAAAGTTATCGTATAAATAAAATAATTGAAAAATGTCAGTTTGACAGGTAATATTGATATATTTTCAAAATATTTCGTGCAGTCTTAGGGTGATATAATGCTCTGTAAGGGTCTGATGAATTTTAATTTTGCATTTATTCGAGTATTTCTTAATGGAAACCGTAAGTTAAAGTATTTCTGTTGCTTCCTGAAGGCCGATGTTGCGTTCGATTAATTTTAAGACAATGTAGTATGAAAGTCTCAGAATGTTTGTCAATTCTTCAATCACGTTTTTATTCACATATATTCCAGAGGCATTATATATAATTGATTATTTTACTTTTGGATGGACGAAGCAACTTTTGATAAAATTGTAACTTTCACTATTTACTTTAAAGTCGTGAACATACACTTAATGCGTGTGTATTGTATGTGACATACAATGTTTTTCTGAGGACAATTAGAATTTCATTTGCGAAACAGGCCAATTACTTGCCTACTTTTTATTTATGAATACATATGTAGATATATAGTTATATTAAAAAATAACATTATTTTGGACTGGAACAAAATAGGTAAAAAGGAACAATTTTTACGTTAAACGCAAAATTGTGATCATTTGTTTAAAAAAACTAGTATAAATGTTTTATGAAATACCAACACAGATTTTTCAATACTATATATAATAACGGTTTGCCTTGCTATTTTTTAACTAATACTTTTTGAAACAAGCCTTATTACAAATAATTACAGGCTTATTATAACAAAAAATAAATGTACACTGAAACCTTTCAATATGTGACATTCACTTTGCTACGATCTATGTTTTAAGTTTAAATTTTTAGTTTTACAAATTTTCTTTTATTTTAAAATTATAAACTATTTATTTTGCATATGATTACATGCTATTTTATCACAAAGTTTATTGTTTAAGATATTTTTCTCTATCGTAATATTCAGTTCCTAAGAAAAATTTACTAAAAAAATAATTATGAAACTGTTATAATTATAAAGTCTTATTGCTTAAAGTTTTTAATGAACTATAGATACTAATCAGTGAAATATTTAGAAATTAAGAAAATTGATATAATAATCATCATTATAAGCTTACTTGAAAAGAAATATTAAAATTATTATTTAAATTAAAAAAGCAAATTTCAAGATCTAAATATATGTCTCAGTATTATTTAATTTAATTTAATATGATAATTAGAATATAAAGTTTTGAATTTAATTTGTTTCCGATTAATAAATTCTATTTAATTTACAAAATATGTAATCTGGAAAAGTAAATATTTGCGCAGGAAATGGGTAAGGAGAAGAATATTTTCTTAATAATGCAAAACTGTAAATTTACATAATATGCTAGCTATAATTTAATTACATTACATCTATATAATTTAATTATTCGATAAGTTTTCTTAACATATTTATTTGCATATAAAGCATTTAAAATTAATTTAAGAATGATTTTTTATCTATCAAACATTTATTCTAATTGATTTATACGCAAGCAGGTAGATTATTTTTCATGCGATAGTTCATTATTTCGAGGTAGCAATTGTTAAAATAATATATTATGTTATATAGTATTTGCGTTAATCATTATATGAATACACAAAAAATAATAAAATAGGTATGAAAATCCACGTTTGAATTCAATATAAAAATCTTGATACAATTCACTTATAAACTCGTTTTATTACTTCTATGAGTAAGTAATAAAAATTAAAGATATATACATTTCATATCTTATAAGTATAAACAAATGTTTGAAGTATGACAATCATGATTTACGTTTCTCATGATACGAGAGTATTTGAAAATTTCAGTCATGAATTATTTATCAATTATTAAAGTAGAATTAAAATGAAATAAGTCTTACATATTAAATAATTTTACAATTCGTTACGCTACAACATAAAGAAAAACACACTTCGGTAATCACAATAGACTTATATTTATCCAATTACATCGGTAACATTAATAACGCATTCGCACGGTAAAAAGTATTTTAGTTTTATAGCTCTTTAAATAAAATAACTGTCATGGAAAAGGTTATATTATTCTGTCGCGTGCACACAAATTTTTTGGCGAAACAAAATAAATCGGTATAGGGGAGAGTGAAGCCAAGTGAACTCCTCCAGAGTTGTAAAAATAATTCATTTTCATACGATGTAAAGATGAAATTCTGATTTAGACGCCGAACTCGTTGTACAGAATGATTAGAAAGAATATTATTTTCTCTGTGCAACTCTAAAGGGTAACCGTAAATGACGTAGTGATTAATTTATGATGCGCAATCTCGTGGATACAGTCGATTCATATATAAATTATAATACTGTTAGATATACAATATCTTAAATGTAAAACGTTAATTTTATCATGATTAGAAAAGCTGCCCCCGTGTGCTTGATAGTTCTATTAAGTCTAGCTCTGCAGTTAATGTAATGCGACTCGGGTGTGGACGAGGGTGAACGTGTGTATATATATATATATGTGTGTGTGTATACACGTATGTACATATATTGACATTGATATGGTTGGAACATCGCGTTCGTTGAAAAAGGTGATTGATGGGTGTACTGCAACAAGGGTATAAAGAACCTCGTATGTTTCTTTATAATAGTATTATAAGTAAACCTTCAATGTCGCAGTATGATAATTACAAAGGTATTCTTTGTGCTCGAGGTGATACGCGCGCATGTCGATGCCGAGAAATCTTAAATAGTTTTATTTACATCGAGGAGCGAGTTTTTTCGTACGTGACGTAGAATGTGCCCTAATTTAGCGAAAATGAATAGTCGCCAGGGTCTTCGGTGCAGCGATTAAAATCTCAATTAAATAACGGAAAGCGCGGTAATTATGAATATTTCAATCATCGCGATGTACTTGACTGCAAACAATGGGCCCCACTCATTATCACCGTGTAAAGTCAGAGTACGTCCCAACGCGGGCACATGCTTAACGCGTACACGGCCATAAAGCTCGAAGCGCGGCGGGCGATTACACGAGTCGCGCGTATTTAATAATAATTTCTCTCTCACCAGTTTTACGCTTTATGAAAGACCCGCATGCATGGAGCGAGTGAGCGAGAGTGGGAGGGAGACGCTTTCGGTTAAAAGTCAGCTAAGGTATAACATAATAAGAGCGGACACTATTATTTCGACACGCGCGTGCGCGCGAGCGCGCTTGGGAGAAAATTACGTAAGAACGTAAGCAAAGCCAAGCTCGGAACGAAATCGAAAGTACGGATATACGTGTGTGCGCGTAAGCACGAGAGAGCGACAAAAGTTTTGGAAAGCCGCGACAAAACCTCGACCTCTGCGAGTACGAGGCTAATGCGCACAGCTCACGTGTGCGCCATGTGTTCACCCGGGCGCGCGCGCGCGCGCGAGTGAGCGAACAAAGGGCCCGGGATTGTTAAAAATTGGAGAGCCTCGCGGGGAAAATGGTACACGCGCGTACGTGGCTAAAAGCGCGCGAGTATCGGTACTTTCTGCTGATCCGAGTAAAAGTTTAAATGCTCGCGCGAATTTTAGAAAGGGAGGCAGCAGCACTCCGAGCGAGAGAGAAAGAGAGAGGGACGAGAATGGTAAAAAATTTGTCTGTGCTAATCATTTAAGTCGTCATATGGAACGTACATAATTGTAGCTACAAAAAAGACCTATTATGTCTTAATATGGATTACTTAAGATACTAATTAAGCAAGGCTTATTTAGAGGCACAAAAAGTTCTTTTTTGCACATTGCAATGTTTATTCATCGGCGAGTTTTGTTTTATTTTAATTTCGTTGCGAATATAATTCTCGTATATTACGTCGCTCCCAAACCGGGCATTTGTTACAAAAATTTATCCGGAATCAATTGGTTTATTTAACGTATTACTTTCCACTTGAAATAACAGTCTTTAGCGATGGAATTTATTAATAATACAAATGCTATTCACTTATTTCCATCCCGAATAATACATCCGACATTTCTTTGCCTTTCAGATAATATATTGCGAAACATAATAAGAATTTGTAAAAAGATGCATTCAAACGATTCTGCCTATATTATTTTTAAAACACAAGTAAAAAAGGCAATGTCGGAAAAAAGAACGTGACGCATCCACGCCTCCTCGTCCTTCTGTCGCTCGAATAACTGGAGGAAGATTCAGAGTACACAATAGAAAGTCGCCACTGCGCACGTGAAAAAAGCGAATCTAAGAAAAGCCCGGGAGTCGAAAAGAAAGGAAATCAAGAAGGCGGGTTGCAGCCAAGTGGTAGACAAAAGGAACATGCCTGGAGTCTTATTTGCCGTTTATCGCTTCGGCGACAGTCGTAGGTACACTTGTTCGTAACAGGGCCCATAGCGATAGTTAGCGATTCTTAAACTCGTGGCATTTCAGCTACGAAACGAAGCTCTAATCATAACGCGGGAAGATTAAATTGGATTTTTGTTTCGAGAAGGAATGTTGAAAGTTCATCCGCGGCTAATGAATCTGATACTTTTAAGTTGAATTACAAACTTTTCATAGGAGTTAAATCATTTTAATGCTTAAATCAAATTTATGTCCGAAGAGGAGAAGCGGCAACAGTCATTTCCTCATTAAAGCGAACATTCTAAGCTTCGGAGAAAAATCCGTTTGGCAAGATTCGTTTAATGTTTCACCATCCAAGAAGACGATTTCGATTCAGCTTATTAATTTTTTAAAATAAACAAAAACAGCTTTATGGCATCGTTCGGAACGAGATCACTTTCATTATAGTAAATAATGAGTCTCGTGCATTGAGTACTACTTTCGCTGGAGAAAAATCGTTTTCTGCTTTATTAGATTCGTTTGTAACTTTTCAAAATGATTAAAAATCGAATTGCTTTCGAATGTGCACAGTCATAAAATGTAAAAAACTATAAATGAACGACTCGTTGGCAACTCGCGTATTTTCAGGTACTTAATGAAAGTAATTACTTGTCTTACATGGAGGGGTTTCCGTCTTCGGGTCATGGATTTTAATGAGGTTCTTGAAGGTATTTTTTAGGACATAGTTCTTGAAATATGCGCTATTTCGATATAAATCTTATTGGCTATAGTTATTGACAGATGTGCTGTCTGTTTCAACGAAACTCACGTTACTTTACTAAAACATAATATGTCGAGTTGGGAACATAAAAGTGTTTACGCTAGAGTCTTTTTTAAAAATTAAAACGAACATCTTGATGAGTTTTACATTGTAATTCGTTCTGAGCTGAAATCCTTCGACGGCTTCGGATTTAGTGATAATAAAATTTATCGACGAAAAGTACATGAAAATTCAAGAATTTCAACTCTTTCTTAACTAAATGAATTTTTATGTATTTTTCGTCACTAAAGTTGATTTTCAGTAACCTTGGCAGTAATTAGGATTCGAACACGCAATAAGTTTCAAATGAAAGCTAATTACGTTTCTTTTTTCTTTTTTTTTGTAAGAAATATTCTAACGTAAATAGTTGTAAATTTATGATGGATGCATAGGTAAAGTTTTTGTGTAATGTATCATAAATTTATGTTACGACTGATTATATCTCAAGAACAACTTATGAGACCGAATCACGAGTGCTAGATTTTATGTTTGCATATTAAAAATACTTCACAAAACTCATTAAAAACAATAACTTGGAAAAAAGTCTTCTTTGTTAATTTGTAAAAAAATATTTTTTCATTTTTAATTACATACCGTTTCAATATGTGGATTTTTTAATTCAATTTTTCATTTAAATACAGATATCGTTTTTTTATTTGATGTTACCTTTTATCATACGTGATATATTATTATTGTGCAAATTGGTTGAAGTTGTTCAAATTTTTTTTATTTATGTGAAAGATAAAACAATTACCATTCCAACAATTTTTATACAAAATCTTTGTTTGTGCTTATTGCTCTGAATGTTATTAAATGATGTCGAGAATTTCTTATAAGATTATGTAGCATAACTTCAATATTCGTAATTTAATCGTTATTGCAAAATAACTTATTTCTTCATTAAGAATTCATCAATCCAAAGATACGTATCGAGTTATTTTTAAATTATCACATTCATTATACATAGTAGAAATAATTGAAATATAAAATAAATTATTTAATAATTATTTAATCATTATTTTTCAAGGTATTAGATTGTAACCTCTTTATGATTTAACATTATGTATTTAATTAAATTAAATTAAGATTTATGATAATATTGTACTATTTTTTTTAAGTTGCAGTGACATTCGAATGTAGATATAAGATGATAACAGGAAGACCTAATGAAAGTGCGTGGAGAAATGGGAAGAAAAAACATTAAAATAGACTGAAAATTTTTAATTATTGTTTTAACCAGTAAATTTTCTTTATTACTATTGCTTCATAAACAGGATTCGAGTTAAAGTTATTATCTTCATCAGGTTTAAATTATATAATATACATATATATACGCATATCCAATGTTGGGATATTTAGTAAGAGGTATTAGTGGATCATCGTTAGAGTAGACTTTTACAAAATTTCTTATTTACGTAATAAATTCAAGTGGAATTACGAGTCAGCTTCGAAATATACTAAAAACCAAACAGACTTTTATTTAAATATTTGTTTTCAACTCGGTAAATTACTGATTAGAGTGCATTTTATTCTTATTCGACTGAACTAATATATTCGGAATAATAATTATTAAAATTTCGAAAAAAATAATTTATTAAAATCCTCGTTATTATCTGCTAAAATAAATAATACGAAGAAATATAATCCGATTTTATTATTTTGGAAAAATAAATTATTGATCCGACAAATCCTATAAAGACTAGGGTGAATCTGAAACAGTTGAATTTATAATTATGAATAAAATTATTGGATGACTCGCGTGCGAATATTTTTTCAAGTAATTCTTTGTTTTTGTAACGCGCATCCAAAGACACGCATTTCAGAATACTTTTTCATCGTGTATCGCGCTTGCTAATCTTTTTACAACTTTGAGTATTTCGGGCACGAAATAACACGCGTTTTTCACTTTCAATGGCCACGACAACGTATAAATAGAAGGGAAGCACCAACGATAAAAGCGAAGCCACAGTTTTGGCGCTGGCTCCGGTAGAGTTCGGAAAAACGACATCCCGAGTGAGACTAACAGTTTTCCGAGGAATTGGCCGCTGTTACTTCATCGGATTTAGCGACAGTGGCGACAGCGATTGCAATGAGGGCACCTCCGGGCGAGCGCGAAGGGACGCACCGAAAGCAGCGAGAAGAAAAGCGCTTGTGCGCGTGTCGCAACGCGAGCTCTTCTGCTATGCGTGTCGCAACTCTGCGAAACACTCACTCGCGAGGTCCCGCGCGCACGCACGCGTTGTGCTCGCGTTCTCTCTCTCTCTCTCTCTCTTCGACGTTTATCTTTCTCCGCTGCTCTTCACCCACATACGAGAAAGTCTCGCCGGTCTCCGTCTCTTTCGTGCGAGGACAAGGTGAGGACGAAATTTATGCACGGATTGAAAAGTGACGGTACGAGGGAGGAAGAAAAAGAGAACGGAGACCATTGA
Source organism: Platyscapa corneri (assembly GCA_018907185.1). Taxonomy (NCBI): domain Eukaryota; kingdom Metazoa; phylum Arthropoda; class Insecta; order Hymenoptera; family Agaonidae; genus Platyscapa; species Platyscapa corneri. Next base: position 3,037,909 of record JACCHW010000017.1, read on the forward strand.
CGCTGTATATTATGCGATGACGAGCGAGGCGACGAGTTTTCGTGGTATTTGAATGGAGCGGAATCTTTTGGGTGCGAATATCGCTCGTTGCCTTGCATTGAAAAGGGGATTCTTTTGCCGGTCCTGAAGCAGCTTTTTTCTTCTTTTTTAACTATTAAACTCGCACGGCTACGTTGTAAAATGCGCGCGCGCTAATGTAACCGACTTTTATATTTTTTGCATCGGCTAACTCGAGTTCTTGGAAACCGGTCAGCTGATCTTCTCTAATTATGTTACACATATTCACAACGTTTTCCTTCATCGCTCGCTTTTGGATTTTCATTTATATCCGTCGACGTGTCTTTTCATCTCTTCACGAATTGGATTTGCAAAGCGCTCGTGACATTTCAAAACGCAATACAAATTGCTTTCAGTCGTTTGATTTCTTTTATTTCAATTATTCTTGTTTAGAATGTATATGCACCCGAGCGTCGCGCCAATTATTTTGTATGAAATGTATTTGCGATCGAAAGATTTTTTCTCCAGTTATTATGCAACTTACCAAGAATGAAACGTAAAGTTTAAAAAGTGGTATTGTTCTCAAAAACAAAAGAGTCGAGTTGGCTATGATTATTAAGTAAGAACATTACTATACACCGTCTCTATAAATTTGTTATTGGAAAAAATTTCAATTCTTTAAATATGTTTCATAGAAGCATAAATTAGTTTTTTTTATAAATATAATTTCATAATAATGATTGTTAACTGTTCTTATCGTTGAAAAATGCGTTTTACATTACGCATTTTGACGATTAACTTATTAAATGCATGAAACATGAAAATAGTGATTTTTAAAAAACACTTGTAAAGCCATGCTCTTCATAATTTTTGAATTTATTATATTTCTTGTACGAAATTAATCCGAATTTATGATACGAAGAAATTAATACGAAATAACGAATATCGAAAGTATTCGATACGTTAAAAATATAAAAGATAATATTCGATTTATGAACGGTAAATTAAAATCGATATTTATTGTTCGATCTTGTGCTCAAGTTAACAATGTATTTTAAGAAAGTAGCCATAAAACTTGTGATAATTACTAGAAATGAAAATTAAATTTTTCAATACAAACTTTGTTTTGCCCGGAATTTAAAGAATTACTAAATTCAACGATCAGAAAATGATGCAGGTGTTTGTAAACCAGCCGCCTTGTTCACTCTATTTTAAATATACAAGGAAGTCTTTTGGCACATAAAAAGAAAAATCAGCAGAATGAAATAGCGATTGATTTGTAAGGCAAGAAAAAGCTTAGTGAGTTTTCTTCTCACGAACAGCTCTAATGTCGCCAGCACAAGGATCGAGTAATGCCTTTATGTTACACACTATAAATTGAAGTGCGGATACTAGCCCCGCGTGTTCTCGACCCATTTAGCGCTCTTCGATGGGCAAACGCGATGACGTCTCCAACACTGGCCTACTTTAGGTACATTTGTCGTAAAAAATTACTGTCTTAAGAAACTTTCTCGGTTCTTATTTTTTGTTTGAAACAAGATTATCTACGTACGGTTGAAGCTTTAGACGATGTAGTGTCTATTGTTGAGATAATTAGAAAGAAACACTCGTCGTATAGCTGGAACGAGTTTCATGAACTTTAAAATTTACGTAATGAAGCCGACAATTTAGCCAACTTTATCTAAAATAATATATTAACTATCGCTGTATTACGAACCAAAGAAAGCGTCTTACTGATTCGTTTAGAAAAAAACGATTATTTGCAGCTTTCATTGAATGTTGATAATTTGTCAATTGAAGCATTAAGGTGTTGATTGAAATACTCTGATTCATTACTTCAGGCATGTGATATTCATTGCTAGCATTATAACATATTTTAGAGATTATGTCGGATGCCGCACTGGATGAATTTTCAATTTGCTCAAAATATCTCTGATATTAAACTAAAGCACCGTAGTTAGTGTTGGGTTCAGTCGATACAATAGCAGTCGTTCATTCCCAGCGAATATCAATTATAATTGTAACGATAATGAGCTGGAGAGCGATTGTATTGGAACATTTGCACGCATTTGACATTAGCTGCCGGGCCGTAACGGCGATTTATATGTTGTTCCCGTGGGCGCTGCAGTTCAGGACTGCCAGAAAAACGCTTAATAATCGAGAACGCGCCAGCTTCTAATGCTGAATCGTCGGCCGGCGAGGTTGATGCTTCTGCTCTGACGGTCGCCTGCGTGTGTTTGTTATTCGACCACGAAATGACTTTCGTTCATTCAGTGTGCATATGAATGGCCCTCCCCCCTCACACGCTCTCCACCTATTTATTTGCTTATATATTTATCACTCTTGGCCGGTTGACTCCATGTAGCGGCTAATTTTGGTTTTACGCCCGATGGCTCGTTCATCGAGTTTCTTTTATCGCTTAGCATTGACTGGCATGCCCGACCGAAATAATTGAGTATCAGTTAGCAGTAATAATAAAGGAAGAAATATTATCTGATTTTGGCCGTAGATCGCGATGAATCGAATGCTTACGTGATTTTTAGTTGTTTCGCTCCTAGAGCGACAATTTTGTTATTGGGCTAAAAAAGGTTGCGTAGGAATGGCATTTGCGGTTAGCGTAAATGTTGTGACATATTATGAAATTGTGTTTTCAGTAAGTATTAGAGACATTTTTTATGTTGATATTGATGTCGATTAGCGATATTTTAAATACGCTCTTGCATGGGAGTTAAGCCATAGGGAATTTTAATCTGTCGATTATTTGGTCACGACGCGTTCATCGACTTTATGCGAGTTATGAGTATAATTTTCAACTAGGTTTTTATTTTTACTTTTATGCTTTCGTTCAAATATTTCATAGAAATGTTAAAAAAAAACTTTAAATAAATCGGAATAATTATCTAACCTTGATGTTCTAGAATATATTGCGCAAATATGGATGTATAAAGAAATAAAAAGATTTTAATAAAACATAAGCTTTAATGTTAATATTTACTGATAACCCAGTTATTGAATATGCAGTTTTTATCATAACAAGCGCACACATTCATTATTTCTAGCTAAATAGAATAGCTAATTAATTAATTTAAGGCATTTTATACTTATCTTGTTGGTGGTTGATTTATTATAGTTCCTTATTGAATAACTGATTAGAACTTCGATTTTGATGAATTATGCGATCTGTGGTAAAGTATTACATTACGCGATAATTGTTTTTCAACCAATAATACAAACATTTTACAATGGCACTTTATACTAGAGTAATGCTGATCAATTTAAAAAATGACTTGTAAGTCTGATTAGTTAATTATTAAATTATGATAAAACAACAATATACTGATATATTTAATTTTATCAGTTAATGGGTTTTATGGTGCGACTGATAAAAAAGTCATAGTGATCCAATGAATTGCATTGTTTTTAATTATAATATTTGACTTAATAAAATTAGAATATATTCTATTTTCATGATTAGTTATAAGATAAAACATTATTTTAAAATATAAATTTGTTGATAAAATAAAGGGGATTTATTTTTTCCCATACGTATAAATCTACATAAAATAAAAATAAAAATTGTTCAATTTTATGTAATAATATTTTACAATGATTTGACAAAGCATTTTTTATTCAAATTCGTTGAAATTTTTCAGGCTTGTAAAAAATTATGTTTCATTGTCACTCTAATTTAAACAGGCAAGTTAATTCGTTAGAATAATTTTAATTTCTAAAACATAGCAAGTGTTCTTATTATTTTAAATTTTTCTTTATTGAGCCTTGTTTCTTCACGGCAACAATTTATGTTTTCCGAGAAAGAATTTCATTCCACAATGAGAAAAGAGCGCGAACAAAGTGTGGCATTAATTTCGAGCCCGTGAAAATTTCCATCTTACCATTTCACTTCCGTTTATAACGAAACATTACTCCTTTCCTTTCAAAAGCTTTAGAAATGTGTCGAGGATTCGCGCGTCCTTGAAACGTCGAACCCGTGCGTTGTCTTTCATACGCACGCCGGAAAATTTAGTCTTGGCCCTAAACAAGAGCTGACGTCTATCCGGTGGCTCTGCCACTGCTATGCCACCGTCATGCTGCAGCGAATTTCTCGACTTTTCTGTCCCGCTTCCGAATACGAGCTCTATTTCTTCCCGAAAATAGGCCGCATTCTCAAGGCCGTTGGTCCCTCCCCCCTCCCGTGCAGCAGCACTGGGCCTGTCCGTGCAAGGAAAGGGGTGGGGTGGGGGGACCTAACGGGGCCGTCGCCGATGCAAATGGCGGATGGGACCGTAAATCAAGTGCGCGTGCCGTTCAACGCAAAGGGGGAGAGAGAGCTAGCGGTCCCCGACCGTGACCCTCCGCGGGGGCTTAATTTCTGTTTGGCCCCCCAGAAACAGGTACAGAGACAGTATTTGGGCCTCCGGGATACCCGCGACTATGAAATCGCAACCGGACAGACGTCTGGGCGTTCCCAGTTCCTCGCTAACGGGTTTCTCTCTCTTAGGCTCCGATTTTCACGTCACACTTAACACATACTTCTCTGCTTATTTTCTGTTTACTTGTTTGCTTTTGGCTTTTACCTCTTAATGGTCGAACTCGTGAATTTTCTTCTCGGCTTCGGACACGATCCTTTCTTTTGGGCTTCCGAAAATTTCATTATTCACCGACAAAATTAAACGTTCTGTCGTAAGCCACTAAGAGATTTTACGTTATTCGTTGTCGAAAAAAAACCTTTTGATGAAATTGGTACGATACACGTGAACAAAATAAGAGAACAGTATGATGATTGGATTCTTTTAACTAAGAATTACTTTAGGATATTGAACACTGAAAACGGGATTCTACAACGATACGTATTATTTTAAAGTTTCTTATGGTTAAAGTATAATATTTACTTACAATGTATGCATAGATTATAGGAATATAATATTGAAAATACAATTATATATTTTAATACATAAAATTTCAATGTTGTGTCAATATTTAAATAATTTACATGTTTATTAATTGTTCTACTAGATTTTATATTTATTTATATAATTTTTTAAATATTCAATATTGTTGGCGGCATTACGAATTCATATTTTTTTACAGACTGTCTCGATTGGTTAGAAATATTAAGCAAAATAACGTAAATGTGTTTAATTTTATTGAAATTATGCATAACATAAATAATTTAGAAATAAAATCTAATACTTTATTAAAAACATCTATCTTTTACTTAAATTTAGAATATTTAAAAAAAGATCTGTTTATGTTTTTAGATAGAGTATCAATTTAGAACGAATGATAAAATATAATTAAAAATCACACAGAATAAAATACTTTGAATAAATTACTCTACATTGATTTCCTAATCATGCCCATAATAAATTATTTTATATTGTTTAAGCTATGATTATAGAAATATTTTACTTTGTTATATATTATAAATTATTGGAAGGTATGTATTGAAAGATGATGATGTAATTATTTTATATCTAATTATAAAGCTAAAAGGCATTGCAATCGGAATATTTTTCCTTATCTTTTTAAGACAAAATTAAAGTACTAGATTTGTTTTGCCTAATACTAGTACATTATTTTACATTTAAATGCACAAGTATGAGGTATGTATTGATATAAGATTCTTATAGACGATCTACTTTATTTTTATATTAAAATAATTATTATTGTATCATTGTACATTATACTTTAGAGATAAATATCAGTTGATTAATGCATTAAAATTATAAAATTTAAACACCTATTAAAATATAATTCCATGTAACATTGGGTAACAAAAGATTTCTCACTTTGGATTAATATTGTATAAACAGTGCGTAAATTTATTTATTGTATAACGTATTTATGAATAACACAAAGCAGTTTAATAAATGAAGACATTTTTTAGGTTAATGATCTTTATAATCGAAGAAGTTTATCATGCCTTCTTTTAAAAACCAGTTTTATTTAAAAGAGTTACATTATTATTTTATTACAAACTATTTTTTAAAAGTTTTAAAAACAGTTGTAATATGATTTCATCTTCATTGAAATGAATGAGGTATGCAAAATTTTTATTTCTTATATGATATTCTCTAAAGTTGTTTATATTCATTATTAACTGAGAATGCAAAGGTATAATATATATGAAAAAATAATTATGCAATTTGTAGTAACAAATTTCCAGATTACATTCACTAAAAAAGTTTTCATTTCACAGATTTTATCTCATATGCAAATTAAAATTTCTCAATCACATGACTTTCCTCATTCAACAAAAGAAGTTATATTAAAGCCTGTAATTAAATATTTTTAAAGAGGAAACATCCATATTACTCTACAATTGCTGAAATATTGAAATTGCAAGTGTGACCAAACTGGAATGGGAGTACGAGAGTTCGCGAGACATTTTCCCTGCGAAAAATGTCCCGTAATACATATATAGGTTCTACTTGTTAAACGACTTTTTCGTAATTCCTCGTTGAGCAGGCGCTGTGATTTTTCGCTGCTAATCGTATTGAATTTTGTAAAGTTGAGTATATTTTACGTTATCCTGAGTAATGGGCTCAACTTATTAATTCAACGTTTTTCTCATTGTTTCTTTCGGCGTGGATAGCAATTTTTGTAAATACACGCAAATGTTTTTTATGCGAATACTTAAAATTAATTTGGAGAGGTTAACGGTATAACAGCAAAAACTTCCCTGACAAATTTTCTCCTTAAAAAAGATTCATACCACTTTTTCTGGTATCCAAACCGTGTATTGCTTAATGGCTTATTGAATAATACAAGAAATTTTTGAGTTCGATTACAATTTAAATTATTGACGGTATCTATTGTATTGTAAAATTATCTACATTCTTATATGTATAAAATTATTTATTTTACTGCATTTGAAATTAAAGTTAATATAATATTACTTTACTACTTTTAGTATTTATCAAATTTATGTTGTTTTTTTATAAATTGTAATAATACTGTGCACCTTCAACATTAGTTCATTATATATTAATTTAAAATCAATGTTGTTAAATATAATTATCAAGCTTTTATATAAAAATAAGAGTAAATTGCATTAATATGATAAAGTAATAAAAAAGTCTTTTCTAAAGTATAACTGAAATTTTTTTTTAGAAATATAATAATGGGTAATTTTACTTGATTATTATGAATTAATTTGTATATCTTAATGACCTTATTTTATTTACTATACAAGGTAAATTAAGTTTTTATAATTTATAGCTTTTATAATATGATCGTTGAATTATAGATTGTGATAAGTAGGTTTTGAAGGTGAATGGATAATATCGTTATATTAGGTTGGATTGTTGTTATTTGTTTGAATAAAGGTATGAATTTAACTGGAATTTACGATTTAATTTTTAATTTACATACAGTATGAATGTATAAATTTTTTTAAACTAAAAGTGGATTTTATACATTTTAGGTAAATATTTATAGATGTCTGTAACAGAAGTATCCATCTATGGTAAAAACACATGTGTACACTATTCGCATTTTTCTGTTATACTAATAAATATCTATCTTTTATTTATACGCCTATATATAAATATAATTGCTATTCAATTTATAAGCGTTTATTTATATATATAAACAAGTGTCTTAATGTTGTAAAAGGTTTTTTTTTAATTATCAATATTTTAGAAATACGAAAAGAAAACATTCTGTACCAAAAGTATTTTTGTTCCTAAGTAAATTAGAATCAGATTCGATATATTTCCTATTTTATAATATGTTTCAATTCAACATATATATTGTAGAATAAATTTTACTTTTTAAATATGTATCGAATTAAAGATTATCTTTTTATTCTTACAATATTTAATATTTTTAAGCTTTGTATTTAAATGAGTGTTAAGATTGAAACATCTAACACTAGCCTTACAAATTTCATTATAAATTATTTGGTAGTACCTGAATAAATCTGTCTATAAAGTTAAAATAAGGTGATAAAGGTGATTTATTTTTATTACATATATTTATAAGATTTTACATTTCTATTTAATAAAAATACTATAGATTTGAAATAATAAGTAAATGAAAAATAAATTTATCTGTAAATAAGTTTTTTTCAAACGTTATTTGAATGTTTTTATATAAATAAATATATGTGTAAGATTCTAAGATTATTATTAAAAATAATTCAATGATTTAGTGATTATAGACTGAACATATTAAAATCAGGCGTTCTGGATCTACTACTAGTTTGGTTGTAAATTTTTTGCAACTTCTTTTTATTTAGTTATGCATAAGCGATTTTCTAATTTTTTTAGTAATCGAGTATGTTATATGTAGTTATGACTATATCTTCGTTTATTATCGCAAAAACATTATATAGTTGAAATTGAAATCAAGAGAAGATATAGTTTTTTCACTACAAGAAATATAAAATCGTGCTGATATTTATAAATTTCAAAATTAATACGAAGATAAGATTAAATATTTGTATTTGTATTACTTGTTTTAAGATACGATAAAAGCGGTGAAGTGACCAATAATAGCATGAAGAATTTTAAGTATCAGGTATGTTTGCCAATTTACGTCAGAAGAAATGTTACTGTGTATAAATAATTGCTATATCTGTCATTTTATTATTTAAATATATATATGGAGAGAAAATAGGAATGAGAAAAATATATATCCCGTGCACGTGCACGGCCCCACTTTTGAGTCCTGGGGGCGACAATATAGGTAATACACGCGACGACGTTAAAAAAATGCTTAATGAAAGACCTTTTAAGTTCTTCTCCATATGTCACGATCCACACATTTTAGAAGATAAAAGTTTTTAATTTCAAAGTCTAACTTTATCGACTAATTTAATGAAACGAAAGGAATTAACTGCAAGTTCTTGTATTCTAATTTTTTAAAAAATAATCTTGTCATTAAAAGTAAAGTTTTTAAATATCATTTCCATCGAAAATTGTTCCGAATATTTATTGCACGGGAAACTTTAAGAAGCATAACATTTTCGTGCAAATGCCAATTTTTGTAATGATCATTTCGTAATATATATATTTAAAAGATAATACTTTAAGTATTTAAAGGCTAAAAAACTAATTTTAAGCATTTTTTACTGCATTCATAAATTTTAATTTCAAATTAAACTTTGGTTCTTGATACATGAAATATATTACTTTAAAGTTTTATGTGAAAATGATTGTTATAAGTCACCTTCATAAAAAATTTACAAAAGAAGGTATTTCAAGTTTTGCAAACGTATTTCAAGTTCACGTATGACATACATCTTTAAGTAGTCATATAATTTGTAGTATTAAAATAGCTTAGATTTGTGTTACGGACGTAAAAAAATGAAAACAAAATTTTATTATATTACAAAATATGAAAAAAATATTAGATTTATTTAAAAATTAAAAAGAAATAATATAAATAAAATTTTTTTATCAATTAACACTGTTTTTGAATACTTTTAATTTGAATTGAATGAAAAAGTAATAATGAAATGTTTCGATAAACATTTAACGCAAACAGGCCAATTTCTCCAAAGAAAGTATCTTTATATTCAATTATTTTAAGAATAACACGTTTAATCTACTTCAAGTATTATTTTAACATAATTTTTCCAATTTCTGGTTAATAATACTACTATTAATAATAACAATAATAATAATAATAATTTTAAAAAAATAAAAGTTTGAAATAATTAATTGTAATCTTTTTTAATTATGAAGATATCATTTATCGACATATCAAATAGTTCCCCATTTTTAATTGAATCTTGTTTATTAGATATAATTGTATACATTAATACAAACATGAATTAATTATTATTTAAAATTATAAATTAAGTACAATTTTCCGTGCTGTGAATTTTATTCCTGGTTTTTTGATATTTGTTTTTAAATGCACGATATGAAATTTTTACCAGTCTAATGTGAAATTGGATTACAAAATATTGGTAACGATAACAGGTTGAAACCCTATGACCCGCAAACCGGAAACTCTTATTAGTGTAAAAGTATCTAGACATATTTTTAATCAATGATTTATACTCACAGAGTTAATTACAGTAATATCGAATTTATAAATTTTTTACTTTCGCATTAAAATAGATCATTTTATTATGTACTAAAAAGTGAAATTTATTATTCCAAGAAGAGTAGATAAAGTGTACATTGAGTCATTTTATAAAATACCACGAAGTGTTTTATTAAAGACATAACTTTTATATAATATTCGTTGAATCTATTTTTAGCGGTATATATTGTGATGATATCTTATAAAATATAATAGAGATTTATTGTATAAATTTGTACATAACGATGTATAAACTGTTCATAAATAAGTAATATATACATATATGGGTACGAACCTCTTATGATAGGACTACGTTTTTTGAATTAAAATGAAAAAAATACGTGAGTGACATTTTTGTGCCTCTACATATGAATACATAACGCAGATGTAGTAACTAATATAGAGTATGGGCTTTATAAACCAGTATAGAGCGAATGTGCTCTTATGTGAAATTCATAGAGCAACTGTTTCGAGTGAATATTTATTTTAATTTTCAGTCTATAATTCCATTTTTACAAAAAACAATCGTTTCTATAAATCATCATTATCAATAAAACGTCTTTTAAATGGCGTGAAAGCAAAAAAGACGATTTGAATAAAATATATCACGATGATGAATAATCGAGGTGATTAACAATTAAGAAAGTAAGCACTACTCGGAGAACGAAACGAATTTAAGATAAAGTAAGGGAGCCACATCGAATAGTCATTATGCGAGAGGGAGACCGCAGGAGTCGGAGCTGGAGAGCGAAAGAGACAACCTATGTACGTTTCTCAGATAGCAGCGGCGGCAACGGCAGCAGGAGCCACAGTAACTGCCGAGCGACGGCTACGGCAGCTTTCTTCTGACATAACCGAGGCGAGGCGCGCGAGCTCAGCCTGATTATGTAATTGGAAAGTGCCTTACTTCACATGCTGTGTAGGGGTCGACGTCATTTCGCCGACTTCCGGTATAGGTAAGTTTCGCAGTTAGGTGGTCTTCGGCGGCTGGCGCGTTCATAGGGGGTCAACCAGACGATCTTCGATTGGATCTTAACCGGAGTTGGGCTTTGAGCACATGGTTGCCGTTTCGAAGATTGAATAATTTTACGGATGTAACTCATTTTTCATTTCAGCTCGTAAATCCACGAAAACCCACTCGTGCTTGACCATTTTTTTTTATTTTAACGTTATCCGTGCAAATTGGAGGCGAAATTATCAGTTTACTTTACTGGATTCATTAATTTTTTCACTGGGAATTATCTCGATAATTTCATTAGTAATTAAGAATAAATATACATTTGTATTTTTATGTATTCTATGGCATTTTTCTGTCTTTTAATGATTTTTCCAAAATGAGTAGACATATTGCAATGGTAAATTTGACGTTATGTATGTTCGCGCGCGATCTCGATATATTTTTAGTATCATCTGTCGGACGTAATTCTGGAACATCGAACGTATTCGTTGAGCTCTATTTTTTATGTACAACGAATGAAAGTTTGAAGGAAAGATGAATGTAAATCTAATATTCGTCTTAAAAGTTACGAGAAAGGAGAATCCGCTAAATGAGATATGTGCAATCAAATTTATGAGGTAAGACTATTTTTTTGATTTATTAACACGACTGATATACGGACTTCACTAAGTATGCGATTAAGTAGCTTTTGAGGTTAAATAATTTCTAAATTTTAGTCACTAAGCATATAAATATATTTATGTAATGGTTTTTTTTATATAAGACACATTTGCATGTATTTAGTATTTCATTCATAAAAAGTAAAAGTCTCGTATACTTTATTAAATTTAACTCGTATTCCGGAACAGTTCTAAGCTTTTCTTTCAAATTATATTGAAAGGATATTCAGTTTAGTCAATTAAAAATAAATTTCACTAAAAATTATAAATATTGATAATCATAGACCGTGCAGATTTCTTAATACAGGAAGACTTAATTTACAATTAAGGTATTGACTTTTTTAATTCGATTATTTTATTAGGCCGTATGATATAACTTTAAATTACACAATTTGCTTTACCTAATTATTATAATATAATTTTAAAAACCTCGCCTTATATATAAATTTGATTTACGCTTTTCTCGTTAATTGAAAATAATTGTAAGTATAATAAGCGATAGAAATTAAAAACACGAAGTGACGGATTTGAAATTGAAAAAATTGATAATAATGATTGATAATAATCAATCGACTGTTAAAATTGCTCAAATTTTCAATTAAATTTCGATTAGAACGCAAGTTTATTATTTCGATTAAATCTTTTATTTATAGCTCGCAGTACGTAAGAAGCGTATAAGTGAATTATGCGAAATATAAAAAGTGAGAAATTACTAAGCATCTTGTGCGTTCGAATGTGAATCGAAATTCGCTACCAATCTTTATGATTGTTATTTGAGTTCGACGTATTGCCGCATGATTATTCCATTATTCTCTTGCATATAATACTATCCCAAGTATTAATGAAGAATTGGAATCACTGCATCAAAGCGAAATGTATAGACTTGGTGTATTTATGGAACTTTATGTTAGAGCGGCATTCTATCGGAGATTTTGATTATATGTATTTATTGTCGTACACCGAGCCGATAAACTTCTCTAAGGTAACTAAATTTATAATCTAAAAAGTCTATATTTTTGTAATTGCTAGCGTCATAATAATAATTGAAAAACATAGATCCATAAAAGATTATCTGAGATTTTTTCTTGTAAGTCATTGATTGTGTCAGGACCTGAACAGGCATCATAAAACACGTGACATGTATATTTGCAAACATTATTAATCGCAGATAATGTGAATTTACTTGTCTTGAAAAGGTTTTTGATTTATTATGATGTGCATGTACAATACAAAATAAGTCAAAAGTAATCTCGCACTCACATTATCAGTAATTATTAATTGAGTAAATACTAGTTATTAAATATGTATTTCTAGATTTTTAATTTAAAATCTGCGATATAACCGACTATTTCTGTGACTAACAACTGTCCATAAGATTTGTATACCGACCTGTAATTTTATTCATAAAGCATTTTTTTATTATATATTCCACTTTAATAAATGCACTAAATCAAAAGATTATAATTAAAACATTATAAAAATATTATAAAAATTACCAAACATAATTTATTCAGTCGAGCATTAGTTCAGCTTGAAATATCGGCCATAATTTATATAATTGTGGTAAAAAACTATTCGATCGTCGTCCGATAAAAAAAAACTTTAATTTTATCATTAGTGCAGAGTGACGTTGCTTTATAAATATAGATATTTATATAATCTTACGGTGAAATTCTCATTGACGAGGTGAGAACTATCCGTATTAATAAATAAAATTACAATATTTGACAATTTTCTAAGCGCTCGACGTTCTGCGAAAAGCACACCTAAATTATGTTTTAGAAAGTTGTTCGTGTCCGTTTGCGCATATTAAAAGCCAAAAATCAATATTTCACTCGGCGAACGCAACGAATTTTCGCCAAATACAGTCGACCAAAACGATCCTAATAAAGAGAGAAAAAAGCCCGAGACAATCGGCTCTTTAATGCATACACTCGCTCGTACGTAGCGGTGTTTCATAGCCGGTACCTTCACGAGCTCTCACATCGCTCCCGCAGCTACGCCCATTACTTAATCCACGTTCAGTTCGAGTGCTCGGAACTTTCGAATCCCGGCGTTAAGGGCACTCCCTTTGCAATACCGGAGCCACGCGTGTCCCTGTGAGCGCGGGAGTGCAGCTACTGCGCGCACCTTCCACCGTGGAATGCCAATGGCTACGGGCAGTCCCTTTCTGGCTTTGTTGTGTTGTAATGTGCCTTTTTATTGCGCGCTCCTCTCGTGCTGCTCCCTCGGTCTTATTCGCGGTTTCCCTATGATCGCTGGAGGTGATATTACGGGCGACCTGTCGCTTCTCGCCGAGTTTAAAATTAAGACATTAGACTAGGAGCTGTTGCAACGCCGTCGCTGCTTTACGTTTAAAAAGCGAGAACAGGTGGTTCTCTTGATGAAACGCTGTTCAGTCGTAAACATTCGTGCACATAACGCTCCAAAGATTGTTCTATTTTTGTGCGCGAATAGTTTTTGAAAAATTCGCGGAGCAACGCTTTTACGTGCTATTTTTACTTCATTCTCTTCTTAGGTCATTTATCGTGTTTTTTCTATTCTCGTGCTTATTCAGGTCAATTTATTAGAATATCAATTCACAAATGTAGCATGAAGCTAATTGCAATAATAATGACATTATGCCAAGAGAAAACTGCGTTATGTGAAAATTCATGAAAGATTGCTATTTTATTTGCGTATAAAAATAGAATAAGATATCAGTCATTGTGAAGAATAGAATGTATTTGTAAGGCGTGCAAGTTTGACTTTTGCTCTTCAATTCTATATTATTACTATTATGGTTATTGTTAACGGGCATAAATCAATTGAACCAACAGCAAACGCAGAGCTTCGGGGTTTCTTTGCTCAATAGCAGCGAACTTTCTTTTTTATTAAAATGGGCGCATCAAAATATCGAAGCAAGTGTCTTTGAATTTACATAATGCGAAATACGTTCAAAATTGTATTTCATAAATTAAAAGTGACAAGTAACGAAACGATTTTCGCGTCATGCTTTGCCTACCAAAAGAATAATTACTAATCGGATATAAAAGAACGGCGCGACGATGACAAGGCTAATACTCGTCGCGCGCGACTCACTCTGTAATCGAGCCAGGCCCCGCTGTCCTTGGCGGCATCCTCGAGGTGGATTTGTAAGGGCATTAGAAAGTGGCTGCGAATAATTCTTGCCAAAAATAAATGCGCCCACGACGAGCGCCGAAAAGAGCTTGGAAAGTAAGTCTCGGCTATTGTTCGTAGTATCAACGTCGCTGATTTATGTCGCTTGATCCGGAAGTACCTAGTATGAAATCAGCTTGATCCCGTTTTGAATGAAAAAAGGTCAGATCGCTCTTTCGCCGTAACGGTGACTGTCTCTGTCGTGCCAATAAATCTCCGCTTTAATCTAATTTTAAAGTTGCGATAAGAGGGATATTTTGCTTTTATCAAGATGGCATTCGTTCGCAGTGCCACTTTCTAAAAGGGAATCCCGTGCGAGCCAAAGATGCGCGAGCACGGACGTAAAGTTTCGTTTCGCGAATTAAAGTATTTATTAATTTCAATGCACGTTTAATGGCCCAAGTAGATTGTTGTATCGTCACGGGCTTCGCAAAAAATTTTGCGATTCTACGTACGAGAGTATTTCCGTTAATATGTTATTCCGTGATCTTTAATAGTTAAATTACGACTTTGTCGAGGAGGACGCATTATCATATTTAACTAGATATCACTGAGGCGGACATTTAACAAGTTTAAACTGATTTATGTTACGCGGAATGCGGATTAAAAAAGTGATTAGACCGAGAGTAGCGCTCTTGTACGAGAGAGCAAAACTTGCAAATTTTAACTGCTGAAAGTCTGCGGAGATTAGCTAAAACGGAATCACGCAGTTGACACTATCTTTGCGAACTTTGCTCGATTGCAAAAGAAATTGAAATTGCACTCGCGGTTTTTCGAGCGCCTAAAGCACATTATCATTTTTCTTTATTTATAGAAAATGCCCAGGAGGAAGACGGCGAGGCTGAAAGTAAAGACAGGCCACACCGTATCATATTTGTCTACTTTTCTCTATTACGTAAAAAAGGCGAGTCATTTTCATTCTAAAGCGTCGCTTTCTTCAAGCCCGACACACGTACAAGCGCACGCGCGCTCGCATACGGACTCGGGTGCTTGCGCGCACGCGCACGCACACGCACGCGGGCATAACCGACGGCGTATATAATGCAGAAGAATACTCGCGCGCGCCCATCGTTCTCTCAATGAAACAAAGCGAATTGCCGTTTGCGTAAGCGTACCGTGTGCGCCCATCTTGTGTGGAGCACACGGATTTTCGGGTAGCAACAGGGGTGGGGGCTTTTATTTCGGATTTCTCGTTTTATTTGCGTAACCATTAACGGCCAACAGCATCTCGCTAAGCCTCGAGTCGCTACTAAATCTGCAGCGCCGATACTCGCGCTCGCTGTTAGTTAATTGACGCTCGAGTCGGGTGAGAAATATTCGGCTTACTCGAAGAAGCTAGAGCACGCAATGTAGGAAGGCAAAGTAGATCCTTATCCGATCTAGTATTTGCCCCAATTCTTCTCGTTGAAGAATCTGCGGCACGCTTTTTTCGGTTATTAAATATACCGTGCCACCACCAATTAAGACTACTGCGAGACTCTTTATTTTTCGTTCTTCGACACTCTCGATGTGTTTTTGGCTGCTACTGCACCGAGATCAGCAAGTCGAGTATCGTTGCCGGTTAAAAAAGTTTCTACAAGTACATTTCTAAATACGATAATCACATACTTTATGTATCAATTACTTCAGATTTCAGTGAATATCTAAATTTAATAATTTTACGTTGTTGAGAATAATTTTTGGCTCGGATTTTTGTCGAAATGAATGTAGCTTGTAAAATTGCAATTTTTATACATTTATAAAAGAATTCACAAGAGAATTACGGTAATCTTGAGCTTAACCTGCATGTTTCTAAAATGTATTATCAATAGCTCGTTTTATTTTTCAAGAACACAATTTAGAAAAGTTTGGTATCATGAGTGAATATGTAAGAAATTTTGTTTTACTTAAAAACAGTCAAGTATTATTAGCGATTTCTGTTGGGAATATTTACAAAAGTATATATTAAAGTTAATTGAAATTTAATGTTGATAACTTGAGATCGGTTATAATTCGTTATTGTAATTTAATCTTTAAATTAGCAATAATAGTTTCACTTGAAGTAATACGGAACTCTGTTTATCGATTTTATAATCTTGCAATTTATATTCGTTGAGAGTTTTTTACTCGTACGAACATATTCTTCGGACTATCGATACTAGATTTTGTACAGAAACGAAATTTTTCGATTAAAACTTTTTTACTTTGTTTTCCCTATCGATTACTATTGACCGGTATTATGCCTTTTTTTAATATTATCTTTATCTTGAGACGTTGAACAATAACTGCATATTTTACAATATCGCTGAATTTTGATTTTACATCTACAGTTATGTATTTCAATTATATTTCCAACAAGGGCAAACAAGAAATTTCAAATTGGGTTTCTGACTAATCAGCAAATGACACAATTCGTCATTGTCTAATTCCTTTTAGGTAATTTATAAAAGAATAAAAGTAGTACGAGACAAGGCAGAAATTGTAAAGTCGTTTCAACGCGGAGACGTATATCCGCTAAGCGCGTCCGACTTCAATTGGTATTCTTTGCTGCTTTACCCTAAGATTATTCATTTTTGAAATTTTGCTTTTTTGCTTCCTCCGTATTCGGAATGAAATTATACGCGCGAGCAGACCCGTGTCGCAAAGGATTCCTTTTTCTCTTTTACTTCTCTCTTTTTTTGTTTTGTTGTCTGGGCACGATGTCAAGGAAATTCTGTTACACAAAAGTCTCACGGTGTTTCACTAATTGGCCAATCGAGGATTTTACGACAAGGAGGGTTTTTAAGCGATATTAGACCTTTTAAAATGTTACGTTATAACTAGTTTAGTTAATGTGCATATGTGTTGAGTGTACTTTGGATACATATTCAAGAAATACTTCAGTATTACTCCACGAACAGTTATTTTATATTCATTGCAAAATATTTCAGGATGCTTAAGTTTTGTAAGTTTTCTAGATGTTTTGTTTTAAAAATGCGTAAAAATTTGTAATTTTTTGTCCAATGCATTGACCAATAAATATTTAACGCGTTGTTAAAAAAATTCACGGAATATTACTTAATATTTTCATTATTTATTTGTTAAGAAAATTAGTTCATACACATCGCTTTTATTACATACGCGTTACGGAAGCGTCCAGGAAGAAAATATTTTTAGTGTATAATAAATAACTGGTCAATTTTAACGAACACTATCTACTAAGTGTTTCTAGTTGTATATTCCATACTCTGAAGTTAGTATTAATACTATTACTAGTTTTAACGCCAAGTTTTATAGTTAATGAGAATTAAAGTGTTTACGTTTTCAAAAAATATGAAGACTTGTGAAGTTCTGGGAAAAGCGCTGTCCTAACATATTTGATACAACTAAAATATAATTACTCAAGATTTTATCTAAATAAAAGAAAATTAGAAAGCGACAATAAATTTATGCGGACAAAAAATATCGGTATCAAATTAATTTGAAAACATCAAGCACTTATAACGCATAAGTTATGGTCATTTGAACATTTTCCATAATGAAGATAAAATTATCAATAACTAGTATTTGATTTTTTACTACGACTGCCATTAGTTATCGCTATTATGGAATAATTATCTGCCTTTCCAAATTTATTTCGTAAACCCTCGTATATTTACCAAAATTAGTGCTTTTGCCAAAGGCATCATAAATATCTCATTAGAAATATGCGAGCAGTTGCTTCGACGTCTTTCACTACGTCAACTCCATTATTTCCATCGAGAGAGCCCTAAACTTCCAAAATCATGGCCGCCAATAAATCAAACCGAGTCCAAAGGCCGAAGAGTTAAAAAAGAAGCGAAATCTCAATTATCCTATATTTTCTCGGGATCAACAGGATAGCATTGGCCCATTGGAGCCCGTCAACTCAGAGCTGAAGGCGAAGACAAGCGTAGCGGAAAGACGACAAGAAGAAAGAAAGCGAAGCGGCCGCGGCCCGGAGAGAAAGGAAACGCGTTCTCGTGCTCCCGTGGCGACCGGATAGTTTCGGCTTCCGATTACGTAAGATCCAGAAGGCGATAAAGGCTTCGACCGAAGGGAACAACGCGTACGTAAAGGAAAGGGAAATAAACAAGAGCGACATACTGAGGCGAGGGACGGCCGGAATAAAGAAGTCCCTGCGCGCGTTATTACAATGGTGAGCGAGAGTTCGCGAGGGGCCCGGTGAAAGCGAACGCGGTATGCTTTCTCACCCGGGCCTTAGCAGTGCGTAGGTTCACGCAAGCCTCGGGTTCATCGTAAGAAGCGTGTCGCGATTTGTGTTTGACGATCGCAGGTCCCGCAGTCGTGACTTCTATTGAAAATTCAGTATTGAGAAATTTGGGCATGACTTGTGAAAAGTAGGCACGAGCAAAACGTCGTTTAGAATTGCTCGAGGAAACTAGTTGTGTCACCCTATCATGGCATTTATTATTTAAGACAGTTTAGAAGTTGAATTAGATATAAAGAAAGTCTTTTTTTATCCTGCCGATGAAAATAGAAAGTGTATAATTGGATAATATGAATTGCGCAAAGCGTTTAATTATTTTTTGACCTGTCAATTTTTTGTCCGACATGTTAAACCGAATTTAGTTGTTTCTATTTATATTTATTTGATTTCGTTATCAATAATGGGAAATTATTTAAAGACATTTAAGCTTTATCACAATTAATCGCCAATTGATTAATCGACTTTTACACAATTGATCGACAATTGATTTTCTACGAGAGCGTATTTATTTTTTTTAATTTTATTGGTACAAATAATTGACAAATGCATTGCCATCACCTAATCGAAAACTTTTATTTTTAAATAATCTGATTGTTTACTCGGGATATTTTTAACCATAAACGTGATACATAATGCGATCTGCATTTTACAGAAGAAAATCAATTTTAGAATTTCAAATGTCATTCACAATGCAGTTTATTTTGTTAACATAAAATCATTTGTAGAAAAATGCAAATCTATTCTATAAAAGTTAAATTAATTTAAATCACATAGATTTATTCTTACATATCACAAGTCTCTTTCACCTTATGAAAATTTTGAGTGACGTAACTTGTACTATTCGAAAGTTACATCATTTCCAATGGAGTATTATTAAGTTCACAAGTATTAAGAAATTAAAGAATTCATAGCCAAAGAGAATTAATTACGACAAGTTAATGTTAAAGAATGATACTATTTAAAATTTATGGCTACAGGAAATATTAAAATTTATTTTATTATATTTAAAATTTCTTACTTAAAAAATTTTGGTTGACACATAAATTAAACATTTCTTATTAATGGTATAGATATTTTATAAATATTTTATAAGCAGCAACTTTGAAAAGCTTAATAATCTTTTTCGCGCACTACAACGGCTGTGCGACAAAAATCGAGATATTTAATTGTGAATACTTACGGTACTGTCAGGCTAATTTAATCAAACAACTAAGATTTAAACGAGTATGATAGATTGCATCAATGATTTCCTTTCGCATATCGAAAAATGAATAATCAAATCTACTCTTTAAGTTCAGTGAAAATTTATAATATACTTTATATATAACTTATATAACTTGAACGTATCGACATTTCATTTAGGTACGTCAAATTTTTTAACTGTGCCAAGATAAGCAATCTATCACTTTCAAAGTTTAATTATTTTAGAGGAAAAGCTAATGGCCAATCATTGACGAAAAATAAAATATCTTACGCTAAAAGATAACGATGTCGAAGTACCACCTAAAGCTTCGTGTGATCGTAAATAAAACAGTCCACGAGTAAGTTAGAAAGAGAATTCAGATTACCCACAAAAGTCAATGTACATTTTCCCTGGACCGCGTTCTAATTTGGAAATCGCGCGAGAGATCGGGCACAATAATTCCTGATCAGCAATCGATTCCTTGCCAGAGCCTCGAGTGATTTGCGATCGCTGCTGCTCGGTAAATTGGCTGACTTTTGCGCCTCTTTCCTCGTTCCTCTTCTCCCGTTTTAGTGCCGCTTATCCTTTGATTCATCATCCGCTCGCAAGCGAGTGTTAAAACGCGGAACGTTCCCGGTGATCGAATCGCCCGCAGCACGTCGCGTGCAGAGGGTTGTTTGCGAAAAATTCTAGAGCGAACTTTGCACGTACATGCATATATTCGCATTTACTTGTGCTCGTATATTTATATGTAGTTCACTTTAGATTCAATGCGAATTGACTGCGCTTTTGAAAGATTATGCAACGGCTTGTTTTTGTACGTGTATTTTTTATGTGAAATGGCCGTTACGCGGTTTTAGCGCGATTATACGATTTTCGCAACGGGCTGAAAATGAAGATCTCGTCTTGTTATAAATAATGAAGAAAGATAAATTTTATCGCGATCACGATTATTTTTGGATTAATCGTAATATCTGTACATCAGTTTGTCTACATCGCATTATCGTCACATATTTTATTTTAAATTTTAAATTCAGTATTTTTGTAACTGTGATGGATTTTTTCTTACGTGTTTTTTCTTTTCAAGATAAAATGAAAAACTATTCCCAAAATGATACGACATTGTTCGTTGGAAATGTTTTAAGTTGTAATTAATGAAATTTATATTTAAAATAAGTTTTTTTATTTTTCAATGTAGGAGATTATTTCTAAAGAATGGTACTGGGATTCAAATTCCAGGTCAATGCAATTTTCTAACGTAAGAAGAATTTTAAGTGCACAACGTGTTAAGAATATAGTTATACTGATTTGTATTTAATTTTATAGGGGGAAATAAAAATATAGATTCCTTTTTAAAAATTATAATTTTATATTAAAATTATTTGTGAGTTGGAATAATGTTTGGTGAAAAGCGAATATTTAATTGCACAGTTGCACATTTTGTTTACAGATTCCCATATTTTCTAATTTCCAATTAGATAATGCAAAAATAAGAGATGCAGCATATAACTTGGAGGGGCAGTTAAAAGAAATTATATTCACAACACTTTTTTTCCTGCACATTAACAAAAATGTTAGTAACAAGGATAAGATAAACTGCGTAAGAAAATTTAATTTTATCAAGGAATTCGAAAATATTTTCAAATCAGTTAATTAATTAAACTTAACGATTATTTTTCTTTTCCTCATAGAGGAGTTAATTATACATCGTTCCTTTATGATAAGGATAGAATAAAATTTCGAATCGAGTTTGCGTAGTTGAAATAAGAAGTAATGGAATAACACGATATTGTTCGATAGAACCAAGTCCACAGAACAATATTAAAATGGAATTGTTCCGAGTGAAGGAAAAAAATCACGATAGCTCGAAGAAACTACGCGTTTGCAAGTGATGGAATACAAATTTTTACTTTTCATCATGGACCGAAATATTGAATAGATTGCGAATGAAGCCGAAGCTTTTGTGAATCGCAGATATCCTAAATTTCAGATCGAACCCGGACGAATCGACTGGGTTCGCAGTATCGAAACCAGAAGTGAGGCCCTCCTGTGTATTGGAATACGGGAAGAAAGTAAAAGGCTGCTGAATAAGCGCGCGAGTGGATGGAGAAGAAAGGGCGAGAGAAAGATTTTCGCCTGTGGAGTGAGGCAGATAGAATGCCCAGGTCTGTGGCGCTCGCACCTAACCCTTTCCAGCGCATAGTTTTCGCGTATTTCTGTACCTCCGCCCCCTCTTATTCTTTGGCCCGCGCGTGCGAGTCTGAATATTAGGCAATCTAACGCGTTCAAGGCTACCCGAGCCTTGAGCCGCCTTTCCAAGACACTTGGTTTCGCTTACTCGCTCTTTATGAGTGTGTCGCGGTGCCGCTACCACTAATAGGTACTTCGTTTTGGAGTGAGACCAAGCGCCGGTGCCGGTGTACGTGTGTACAGCGCGAGCTCCGTCCTTATTTTCTGTCTCCTTTATTTTTCGTTTTGCTCTGGTGCAGCGCGAAATAGCTGAGCACTATTCAGTCGAGAGCCTTCGGCGACTCTGTCTTTCTTTAAGCGTTTAATTGCGCTGCAGCTGCGCGGGGCGATGAAAAGCCAGGGAAAACGGCTTGCGTCACGCTTATTTTTCTCTTTCTCTTTATGATTTTATCGAGCCAGAGCGGAGATACAACGCCGATTCAATGATGCGCGCAGTTTGGATCGTTCAATGAAGATTTACTGTTTTAATAGGATAACTTGAATCGCCTAACGTCGCTCGAATGTTTCGGTATATTTTTAAGGAATTCTTATTGTTTCAATAAGGTAATGCTCTGCTGAATTAATTACAAAACACTCGGCTTCTTAATGTACTACTATTTCTTGGCGTATACTTTTTTACGACTGGTTAAGCGATAAATAAGTGCCTCGAAAATGAAAAATGTGTAAACGAGTAAATCCGAAAAATGATATTTATTGTTAAACGATTATTATTAAATAATATGAAAAATGTGTTAATTGACTTTCAAAGGACTAGATTTTATTTTTTATTTACGCCAGTTTGATAATTTAAAGACACACTCTTGTCCACACTGGTACGTATTGGCTCATCGATACACATTTAAACGTACAGACGCTATTTTAAAGAAATGTGTATATTAATTCATGGTACCCAAAATAAGTTTTTTCGACGTTATCTAAAATATCTTTTTTCATTAGAAATCATGCTGTATGAAGAAATAAAATAGATTGGCTTACGTATATCAAATCAACAGATTCTGTATTACATTGTAACTTAAACATGTTACGTAAAGTTTTAAGAAAGTAATATAAGAACTTGAATTATTTTTCTTGTTGCTGAAAGAATTCATAAAATGATGGCATAAACAGTTTTTATTATTAAAATAAGATTAAATAATATAGGAAAGAGACTATAAAATTACCTTCCGCGTACCATTAATGAGCTAACATTGAAAATATGATATTTTTTATAGCTAATTATTTACTGACACATGAGTATTCCCTCGTGCAGACACGTGCGCGTCACTGTAAATTATGAATATTTCTAAATTAGTGGGTAATAAGATTTTTTCTAATTTCATTACTCAACAGGTTATTAGAAGTGTGATTTATTAATTTCAATTATGATTTATTTTTAAATGGTAATAAATTTAGAAGAATTTTCCTCCAACTAAATGCTTTCTTATAAAATAAAATTAAGCGAACCAGTAGAAAATATATTTTTTCAAACAAGGTCCCATTATTCTCGTTCGCAAATAACTGTTTATGTGATTATTAAAAATAATTAAAAACTCTGAAACATTATTATTAAAATTCAGAGTTTGGGAAAAAATTTGTATTTGAAAAATATGTTCTGCGTAGGCAACGTAAGTATAAAATAGTACCTGAATAACAGACGATAAGATTTAATAATATACTTACTAGGCACACATTTATCGAAATTACTTCCATATTAATAAATCCACTTAAGTAATATTGCAATAAAAAGGATACTTTAAAAGCGGTGATTTCAATGTTATTATGTGATCGAAGAAAGATGTAACTAAAATGAAGAAAGGAATTGCAAGTATTCAAAAATACTAAATATGCATTTTCAGAAATTGGACTATTTATCGTGAACTTCTATTATAAAAATTATTATTGTCTTTTATTCCATTAATAAATTTCAAAAATTTAGCAATGTTTATAATTATTGACAAATTGTAGAAAGGACGAGGTCGAAAGCTCACCTAAATTCGTTAAATTACTCGTACAACAATTCATCTATTTCAATTTGACTGTTAACGTTATAAATTATATTATTCAAGTGTTTTAGTTTTCTGCGTAATACATTTGCGTTTTCTCAAAATTGAATAGAGAGAAAATACCTCGTAAACTAGTCAAACGACAGCGTAAAATATTACTAGTAGTTGTGTATGGTTTTTTCAACGAAGAAAGTTATTTAAAATAAGTTCTGTATAATACACAAATCCACACACACACAAGCGTATTGTCGATTGGCGATTACGGTGATTATTCCGTCATAATCGATGCAAATAATTCAATTCACGTCAGAGCGGAATTTCTTGGTTGCGGTGCATCGAATAGCTGAATTAAAGTTGCCCTCTGCTATCTGAGAAAATACACCATTAGATTTAAATGAATATTCAGGTATTGCCTATGTATCTAACAAATCTTCATAAAATGTTACAATGTGATAAAATAGTTAATAAGTAGACGTGAATGTAAAATGTACTAATGCTCAAAAGGTAAGTACGAACTATCGAGTTTCGTTAACTAAACAGACGCTTTATTTTAATGGCAAAAGAAATTTCAAGCGATTTGAATAATATAAAAACGCTGCACTTAGTTTATACATTTTATTTTATTAAATCTCCACTTTGCACTTTTGCTTCAAATAACATTAAATTATATTACTTTATAGGTTTGCGAAGAACAGAAATATTATTTCGGAATAATTATCTTACAATTATTTGAAATAAATATCCTTTTTATATAATAGACGAATAAACTTTAAAAATAATGCTGATGAAATAAGATTATTGATATTAAAAATAATTAGAATAATTTTTTTTCCACATTTTATATGTTATCGCACTGAGATATCTTATTCCGAAAGAGATTTCATAAAATAATTTATCTTTGATGGAACGAGCATCTATTAGTAAGATTCGACAATGCGATTAATCATTACGAAACGAATTAAAAATGCAATCGTTTTATAATTCCCAAAAGCAAATGTTACTTTTTCCATCGGAGGCTGCAAAAATTCTGCCTGACGATTACAATATAGGAGCAAATATTTTTTCCAACTCTCAAGACTTATTCCAAGAGTTCACGTATAAACTTTATTTAGCCGGCACTTTTCAGCTTGTGCAACTCGTGATCGACAATGTACGTGAGATGCATCCTTAGAGACTGTACAGGCAGTGCAGACCGGCCCAAAAACTTCATGTTTACATTTTGAATTATATACGAACCAGAGGCGTACATATGTAAACGCCACCACAGCCGCTGACGCCGTCGACTTAACGTTCGATGTTGAAAAGAGACGAAAATGAGCCATTCGGGATGAAGTTACGTAATCGTCAGCGGCGGTAGCTTTCGTCAACGGCACTCCTACACTTTGGCGCCCGCGAGAAAGTACGGAGTTGCGGAGTACCTTCGGTGTGAAACGGCTTTTGATTGCAAAGAAAACAAGTTTACTCGATCGGCCTTTGGAAAAGTGACTTCGGTACCGACGCTGGTGGCCTCAAGCACACAGACGCCAAAAGAGAGGGAAAAGGATTGTTCTGAACTTCGTTTGGAAACAGGAACGCTTTACGAATTGGTATGGTAATCGTTCCTAACACTGCCTCCGCAAATATTACTAAATGCACGATGCCCTCGCTCGACTGCATAATTTTATTTATTTAACCGGTATTGCTTGTTACGTGCATTCAAAATCTTGCGAGGTTTGTTTGGCTTTGGTAATGAGAATCGCTCGACCTGCTATTTTAACGAAAAAAAATTTGATCCAGTGTCCTGGACTTTACGCACTTCTATTCATCTGTGCTAGTTGACAAGCTTTCAATACAAATATGCAGTTTTACATGGCGCATTTATTTGCATATTGTAAAACACCAATATAACTTACCGACTGTTATTTATCGTTGCGAATTTCTCTTCTTGAATGGAGATGTAGCAATTTATTAATGCTGTTATCAAACTACTGCCGAGTATACCAGTACATAGAACAAAATAATTAAATCGCATTTGCTCATTTACGTGAATATTCGGAGTAAACAAAATTATATTTTAGACGCAAAAGATGAAAATAATAGAGTAATGTAAGAACACGCGTACAGCAAATATTCCCATTCATAAAAAAGGTTGTAGTACGGCAAAGAAAATAAAATATTTTACGATGAAATTTTTATAAAACTTGTAATTCGAGAAAAATTAATTTAATATTTAAGAATGTACAAATCAATATCGAAAATAGAAATCATTAATGCTTTATGCTTAAGTTTGCTCGTGCATTAAATTTTCTGAAAGAATTTCAACGCGATTTAAAGATTCTCACATTCCTGAAATGTATATTAAATGCATTTCTTATTATTCCAAAAAAATTTTTTTAAATTTGTGAATAGTTGTATGAGAAATAGAAAGAAAAATAGTCAATATTTTGAGTTAATTTTTTCTTTAGCACTCTAAAATTTTGTTGACCAATATTATATCGCAAGCAACATTTATAACAAAACTTTTATCCGATAATTTGTCTCCAGTCGAATCAAGTAAAATCCGTTACATAAATTTGATCAAACGAATAGCTTTGCAATAATAGGACCAACGTCATTTGATGCTACATTGAAATAACTTGGAAATAGTAAAAACAAATAACTGCCCACGCCTAAACTAAAAAGGATCGAGGATACAAAGGAACGGTGGATTCGAATAAAAAATTGAAACTAGTTTTAGCGCCGAAAAAAATTCTTAATAAGATAATGACCTACGCGCGGTGCATTCGGGCAAGTCCTAATATCTCTTAATACGTTTCTTATGAGCACTTAAAACATACGTAGAATAAATATTAAAATTGTTTATGTCTTCAAATTCTTAGTTATCTGAAAGTGCGGCGAAAAATAAACTTGGCGAAATAAAGTATGGAATTGCGCGGATACGAATGTCTGAGATAAGAAAAAATTTCATCCCGAGGCTCTCTCGAGTCGAGCGAGCCCAAAGATACCATAAAAAGAAACTCGTGAAGAGCGGGACGTGGAAGAGGCGTAAAGGAATCGAGTTTCGGCTCCTCGGCACTCGCTCGTGTGCCTCCGTAACAATGCTCTCGCAACTTTCTCCGTCACTTTCGTTTTCAGTTTTCATTTGCTTGGCCGCGCGCTCGTGGCGCGCCCGGGAATCTGGCGGGGAGGGAACAATATATAAAAGTTCAGAGTCGGGCGACTTCTTATCCTTAAACGCTATTGCAAGAGGATTAGAGGATTAGGAAACCGCCACCCTTGGCTGCGCGCGTGTCGATGATTCGGCCACCCTCCCCACCTCACGGCTTCCGTTCCCGACTGAGGGTGAAGTTTCAATTTCAAGATCAGGAGCTCCGCTTTCGTAGGCTCGCTATTATTGAACACTTGTTTTTATAAGTCCATTTTTCTCGTATTTTGTATGCGTATTTTCTTTTAGCTCGCACAGTTAAAACTTGCGTGGTTTTTTATTATTACCAGCACTAGTTCGTGGGTATCGTTTTTGTAGTTTAACACTCTTGAATTTTACCGTGATGTATATAATCAAGAGGGTGTAGAATGTAGGGTACCGACGGCTGCATAAATTCCTGTTTAAATGGTCAATTAGATATACTATGCAGCACAACTTCCAGATATTTATAAACCTGTGTACTATCTATTGTGTATCGTTCATACACTTATTTATTTTTATGATGCATTGTCAACGATATTTCTAAAATAACCTGTTAAATTTATTGGTACTTACTGTACCCACTCAATTTATAGTAGGTGAATGATTGCTACCGAGGGTCCGCTTAATTTCACGACAGCAAAACATTAATGAGTTACGTAAACGTTCTCTATTCTCTGAAACATTATTGGATTCACCAATTTCGTTGAAATATTTTTGCAAATACAGGTTAATTTAAAAATATCTAATTACCAAATATAAAATAAAGAGGCTTACACCAATTGTAGTAATGTTCCGTATAATATTTTCTTAAATCAACGTGGAATTGTGAACATAATTTGATGCGACTTGTCATGAATTCATTACATAATTATTTCATTGAATATGTTTAAATATGTTTCAACGAGATTTTTTGTAGCAATGTTTTTTAATAAGAAATAGTAACGTTATTAAAATAATATTGCGATTTAATATTATTATGATAAGCAATTATTTGTTTCTCGTCATATGAAACTGATTTCGCACAAAGGAAGTAACATGCCATTTAAAATTAAATAATTAAATAATGTATCAAAATATATTCAAGACATATATTCAGTTGTGCAAACGTTTTTCCTAAAATGAACATTAAAAATAATATTGTCTAAAACTATTTAAATAATTTACAATGTTCACATCATAAAAATTCTCATCTGTAATAAAATTTATTATGAATGTCAGTCATTAAATATAAAATCAACTAAATCTAATTAACTTCGTAAGTTTAAAAACGAAATCATTTATTAAAATTTATTTTTAATTTTAATTCTTGGCTTTGTGAAATAATTAGAAGTCGAAAAGTAAAATGAAAAGACAAATTGTCGCAATAAAATATGAAGAATAATTCAAAATAAACAAGTTTTTAAAAATAGAATTAATAAACTTATGATTCATTTTCAAAATTAAAATTTTTAAATTATTACAATAATGGTATCTTAGGGTAAAGCAATACAAAAAATATGAAATTATTTTTAATTGTTGAATATGAATGCAAAAATTTTTATTAGAATTAATTTTTAATTTTTTTCTTAGTTTCTATCACGAAGGACTATTTATTATAATATCTATTAAATGATAATTTGAAAATCTGAAAAATATTTCGTTAGCAAGTACTGAAGTAAATAAAAAAATTAATTATAAATTAAAAGAAACATGATCTTTATCCATAATTTTTATTTAGAGATATGTAAAATATTATATTAAATATTAATTATTTATGGTTTTCTTTGGAATAAACAATCTTTAAACTGCGTAAAAATCATTTGCTTGAGGAAATTTTGAATTTAGTTTTATATAGAATTATAGAATTCATTATGTATCATCGATTTCAGTTAATATGAATTAATAAATTTTATTTATAAACCATTAGATATTACAAATATTTGGTTTAGTTTAAGTTCAGCTAGT
The DNA here is from genome assembly GCA_018907185.1 of Platyscapa corneri. NCBI lineage: Eukaryota > Metazoa > Arthropoda > Insecta > Hymenoptera > Agaonidae > Platyscapa > Platyscapa corneri. The sequence continues at coordinate 3,067,452 of JACCHW010000017.1, forward strand.
TATATAAAATGAATAAAACATTTCAATTAAACGTTAAACGTCGAGGAATATAAAAAATAATTCCTACATATCTAATAAAGAAAATGAACTGCCTGTGAAAATATAACCTGTATATCAACCTGTTCAAATCTACCTTTGCTTTTTGTGAAAGCTTCACTTCGTTATCTCGACGTTTACGCCCTCTTCCTCTCTTTCTTTCTCCCTTTCAAGTGGAATCTTGCCCGGCACACCAGTTAACTCTTGTTATATGTATAGCTGCAGACTTACCTCAGACGTCCGCCCTTTTTCAAAAAAGCCCTGTTATCTTCTTGTAAATAGAAGTACGTACAAGAAAAAGAGAAAGATAGATAGAGGCAGAGGTAGAGAGAGAGAGAGAGAGAGAGAGAGAGATCGAGGAAAAGTAGAGAAAAGGAACGAGAGATTGTGAGTGAAACGAGGAGATATGAAGAGGCAATGGACACGTGTACTCGAAGCGTAAACATAAGTGATGAGAAAAAAGTGTCAGATAGATCGTATGAGAGAGAGAGAGAGAGAGCCGGGCGCGATCGAAAAGAGAAAAAGAAAAGCTCACCGCGTAAGGTGTGGGAGAGAAAGAGCGATATAAGGCGCGTGCGCGCCGCGTGCAATCAACTCTTTTTTTGTTTCTTATTCGATATACGCACTCGTATATGCAAAGAGATTGTATTCGCGCAAAAAGCGAATCATATTCTCTTATTGTCCATCGTCTTGCTAGAGCGAGTGTTTTATCGTCCAACCAGAATTGCATATGTAGGTACTTGCGTATCTCCTGATTTTGATATTCTTTCCTTGTTTTTGGGTAATTTGGACATTTTAACTTGGACATTAATTAAATTTATATTGATCTCACTTTCAATCTTTTACTTTTATTTTTATTAACACGCACTATCTTTTACAATGTTCTATAATTTTCACTTGATTTTTCACCCCTTCACCTTACACGCCTTTTGTTTAAAAAATAAATACTGCCAATACATATACAATGACACGCGCATCTCAATGATCTCCTTCGTATGCATATCCGATTGAAAAGTACACGTCGAGATGAGGATACAATAGATAACATAATATGATTCTCTTAGGAGAGCGCGAATATTTTTATCGTGTCACCGCAGGTTCTCGAACGACAACGAGACGAACAGATGTGGAAATGATTTTCCTTTTTCCAATACAGAAAATTTCAGTTTGGGTTTATGTGAAGGCTTGGAAAATCGATTGCATCGAAAAACCCTTTGCTAACCCTTCTATTTTGTCGAGACAAAGGGAGAAGTTCCAATCGTCTTCGAAATATTCTGCATTAAACTTTAATAATTATTCTTAGAATTACGTCCGTGTAGTTTTACCGATCATAGTCTTACAATATTTCGACAAATTTAACAAATAAAATTGAAAAAATCGATATTAAATTATTTCAGTATAAAAACGCATTCGAGTAAATTACTTTCAAAATTAGGTTACGCTTAATTCCAACGCTCAGTGTAATTGCGTTTGATTCTGAACAAAGTGCAGCACACATGGAGTTTGGCTCAGGTCGTTTTGATTTTCCGATCGGGTGCAAGCTCAGTTAGTGATTTCTATCGCCCATCAATTGCCTCAATTTCCGCACATAGTGTTTCGCCAAGATGACGGCTTTTCTCCACGCACTAACTTTTTAAGTTAACGCTGTAATACATAATGACATCACACATGCAGTGAGCAAGAAAGAAAGCGCGCGCGCCTACAGTTCCAGCCTACCCTGTTCCTCCAGTTGGCAAAAAACGAGAGATAGAGCGAAGGAAAATATTTATACGTTTATAATGACGAATAAACAAGACACGTTTAATCTCTTCGGAATCTCTCTCGCTTATCGATCGAGAAGATGACGCAAGTTGGTTGCATGTGAAAGTGCAATGACGCGAATCGGTTGGGAAACAATTATTTTTCTTAGTGCACATTGAGTACGATAGCAAGACGCTGCGTGAAAAATTCATTAATTATGGTTAGCTTATTTTCTACTTTAGTTATCTGAAAAATATACAAAAGTGCTTGTTTCTGACTTCCAAAAGTTCTTTGGAATTTAGTCGCATCTATTCGCAGGTTATTATAAAATATTTAAGAACTTTGATTTCTAATATTTGGAAAAATACTGTAATGGTTATATAGAGATAATTTAATTCCCTTACCATTAATCTATATGTAGTTAAACTATATTAAAAATGTATCGTACAAAAAATAAAAATATCTTATAGTACAATGCACGTGGCCGTTGAAATGTAAACCAAGTTTGATTGAGTTAATTCATCAATTTTATGAAATTATTTGGGTAATTTCTTTTTATTAAATGCTTTACATTTTCCAAATTAATAGAAGTATTATATTTCTTTGTGTGATTTACCTTTTTAACATTCCCATTTGTACGGAACACTTAATATTTACGGATGAATGAAATATTACTTTATTTTTCTTTAATAAAAGCGTATTCAATTTCCCTTGCGACTCAGATTTGATTGATAATACCAATATAGCATTATCATTATCTGTCATTGAAAACATATTAATATGAAAATTGAATTGAATAATAAAGAAATCAAGTTACACATATATAAGATTTTCGGAGAGAAATTCGACATTTTTCACGCGTCGTCTTTGGACACAGATGACGCATGCGAAATTCCGCCTTCGGATTTCGGGGGATCCTTTTTACTTTTACATGATTTCACTTTCAAAGTGTGCCACAACTATTTCATTTTATTGTTCACAGCTTTGCTTGCACATTGTATTTTGTATTAATACCTCTAGATATTTCGAATACAGTACTACTAGTTCAACGTGGTAAAATAAATATAAGTATCTCTGTTTATAATATGATAGTCTAATTAATGAACTTTTCATTTAGATAACTTGTCTGGAAACATTATAACATCACATAGTACTTTAAATGTGACAGCAAAGAAAATATGTACAGCTATTTATTTATTTGTGAATTCGGAATTCGATATTAAAAATCTTTAATTTATTATGCACTTGATCTAAAAAAGTTGATTTTTACGAATTCAAATTTATGGCGAATTTCTATAAATTGAATAAATTTCTTGTAATTCTTGCTACTAAAATATTCACTTTAAAAATATGTAAGTGTATAGTACGAAGTTCTGTGTTAGACGTTTATACGAATGTCGATAGGAAAAAGCGTGAACGTAGGAAAAATCGACCTTCACATTAATTCAGTTGGGGAAAAAATTTAAGAACATCTAAAGGTAAATAAAGAAAGATAATTTCAATTTTTTAAAATGAAAAAACCACCTCAATGTTATATATCGATCAACAATGATTTAGCTTTATTTCGCAACAAAATTTGATATGCATTTTTATAAAATGGCATTCAATGTGTATTGAACGATATTTTTTTTATTACTACCATGTGTTTATACTTTTCCAAGGTTTATAACTATAAAAAGTAGATAGTAAAAACTCTACAAAGAGAAAATGTTTTTCAAGGAAATTTGTCTCGTGAGTAGGCAAATTAATTTATTTTATGCGATCGTATTAAAATAAGGATAGAATTTTCAAGTCAGCACACGTGAGGATCACCGGTAAATTTAATTAAACGTATTTCGTAATTACGATCATAAAATCTATTTTGATTTATGAGACACTATTTTAAGTATTTTAGTCATGCTAGATGACTAATCAAAGGTTTTTTTTCGTCTAAAATTAAAAAAAATTAATATTTAAAACTAATGCTATCGTTAAAATGTAAAATTTATTAATAAAAGTACCCTTAACTCGCTAAATTAGTTAAATTATTTTATAAACAAAAATAACAATGATAGAACATCTGTTGCATTATATAACTATCAAATAACATTAATTAATTCTGTGCATATGTGAAATAAGAGCGAGATTTTTAATTGTTATAATCCGGAGCTTTATGCGGTAACCTAATCACTGAATTTTATATAACACTGATTCGAGCCGATATTGTACGACACTTGAAAATTGTAGCTACTGTTAAAAATTACATATCATATGTCAATAAAATCGATTAACTATTCATTAATTGTTAGTTAGTTCATCGCCGTTTGTTAGACTCGCGCGCGATTTCGTATCTTCTGGGCGTAAAAACGAAAAAGCCAAGAAAGCAGGGATTAATAAATGGCAGGACGAAGAGACGATGCCTTAACAATAGACACAGAGAATCATGCGACATTTAAGAGAGTGTACATCAATTATTGGGAAACAATACGATATTCAAAAATGCGGAGAGACGCTCGAAATTGATTTTATGTGTTGTTTGCTCTTGTACATTGACGGAGAAGAGTACGTGTATGCGTGAGTTGACAGCGCTCGAGTATTGACTAGGAAAGGAAAAAGCTTTGTTCGATACGCAAGCGATAAGTATGAAAGCTTCTCTGTCTTTTTGAATCAGTGGCTTATTAACAACGAGATTATTTTAAACCGTATATCTTTGCTTTTCCTTTTACTCTATCTACAGTCTTTTCATTCTTTCTAAAAACTAATGAAATCCCTCTTGTATATCCACATTCAGCTGACTAGAAATAATCGTTTGCTTATAAATAAATTGTTAGTGATTTATCGACGTAGAAAATATTTTTAGAAAGCGTCGTATGTGACAGTTCATTTTTTGTAATTTATCCAATAAAAAATAGTCGCCTCTAGAAAAATTGTGTACTCTAGTTGATCAATAGTCAGTTAAGAAAATTTCGCATGCTAAATGTTATCTTCCAATGAATTGTTATTATTCTTTTACGCAATTGTACAAGAATTAATAATATTATAGATTTGCGCCGGAGAATGCAATTGAAAATTCAATTGAAAACAGATTTATTTTGATGAGTGTCTTTAAGTTATTAGCACGATTCATAAAAGACGTTCAATCCGAGCGACTTTTTCTAAAAACATTTCTTCATTGTACAATTCACAAGTACGTTCTGTAATAAAAATAATGACGTCGCAGTGGGTATTCAATGCAGTCGGTAAAAATAGATACCGAACCATTTACTTATGTATACATTTTTTATGGAAAAGTGTTACTGGTAAACTATTACGGTAATAAAGCACAGCCGCTACTGAAACGTGTTGGACATTATAAAATATTATGTGACTGATATTTATACGGCGGAAAATTTAAATGCAATAAATAAAGTTTACTATTAAGATTATGTAATTGTTTACATTAATATCTTATGGATGCGTGTTATTTCGCGTAGTTAATGCCAATGAGCGGTTACAATTAACTTTCAAATGCATGATTAAATAAACTACGAGAAATTATATTTTAATTTATTATTTGTCATATTGATAAAAATTTTTATGCATTCCAACCTGATCATAAAATATTACAAATCTAATAAGAATGGTAATTCAAAGCTTATAAATGTCCTTGTAATCATAATTAAATACTATTTATAAGTTATAATATACTTATATTGTATGCAATTCTATCAATAGTTGTTATTAAAATTCATAATTTGTTTCGTTTGAAATATGATTTTCAAAAAAGATTTCAAATATGACGTTTAACATTAATTGTTCATTAACGTTTTCAATCAGAATGTACCACATGTATTAATAGAGGCAATGTATTCTTTTTAAAATGATTCGAAAGCATTCGCGAATTATTACGTTTGGCAATTAAGACTTTTTATCTATTTGATCGTCTAAAACTGTGATATTCTATATTATTAAATAAGGCTTAGCACGCATTAATATTTAAAGCTATTAGAAGTCATAGTTTAAACGAAGTAAATTACTTATTGTTGCACTCAGCTTCATCCAATATGGATTACAATAAATTTTCATCAAAGGTGCATAAGAGCGTGTATAGAAATATCGAGGGTATGCGCGACTTATTTAATGGTATGTGCAGAACCGCGATTTTATTAGACTTGTCCGAATCGATTTTAAAAATATCAATCAAAGTTAAATCCACGTAAAACTGTTAGCTCTTGGTGTATAGTTGAATTGTATACATTGTGTATATGTACATAGTCGACTTTTGAAAGCAAAAAGCAGGACCAAAAGATTAATTTAGGTGCAACTATTGCTCTGCAATCCTTCAGTAATTACTGCACTTCTGTATATTCATTAATCTTATTCAATAATGACTTTGCAATTTCGAGCGCGTACCAGCAATACATTTCTATAAGAAATGATTAAATAATATGTCTTGTACTTTCAAAGATGCACGCCTGGTTCGCTTATTACACCGCCTGACTCGCGCGCTTGTTGCGGTTGTCTATTTGCAGGCGTCCGCTTAGTTTGCTGGCGCGTGAAAGCGGATCTCAGGTGAATGAGGAAACTTGTATTTATAACCCGACGGTGGAAGGAGCCAGAAGCGGAGATAGATAGCTCGAATGACGGAAAGAATAAGAAAGGAGGAGAGAGAGAGGGAGAGAGAGACGGAGACGAGAGTGAGAAATAGATAGATGCGATGCGTAAGCCGCTTGAAGTGGTTAAAGCAGAGCCTCTCGATGCAACATTTATGGCCTTTGATGCAATGATTCAATTCCGCTTAGATTTATTTTTGATTTATGAATCACTCCGCTCCTCATCTTCGGATTTATATCTACGTGATTTCGCACGTTAATGAGCTTTTAACGTTTCTCCTTATTAACGAACCCCACACGCGAATGCGTGCATTACTTTCGAGTGGGTGTGAAAGCGGATGCTTTTCTGATTTACAATATTGCGCTTTCTTAAGTGGTGTACACATTTTTGTTTTTGTCGTTGGCGGATAATGTAAGACGTATGTATTCATATACATACATTCATGTATATATATATATATATATATATTTTTTTTTTTTAAACATTTTCTCGAGAAACTTCGTGTATTTCGGCAAGTTCCTTTTGCAAGCGCGTGTTCCGCAATAACGCATGGAAATTAAAAGAAACCAAAATTACGTCCAATGCGAGAGAAAGCTGAAGTACGCTTGGAGAAAAGTAGTGGGAGAAACTCGAGTACTTTTTTCTCCGTTTAAATATAGAATTTTGTTATGCCATTTCACAATTGACTTGAGTAATTAATATTTAAATTCGCCGTCAATAGGAGCATTTCTTTTGCTGGCAACTCGATAAGCGAAATAAATTATAAAATCTCTTGTTTGATGCTGTTGACGTTGAAAATGAGGTAATGTCACAAAAGCACTAGAATAGATACAGTCTCTTTTGATTTAATCAGCGTACGCATCGGGTAACGCGAGCTTTGAGCTCGAGCCGAATTTCCAAGCAGCAAATTACTCTCTTTTCATTCGTAGCGCATCCTAGCAATGGCCAAACGAAGAAAAAAGTACCAAGTTTATCGCTCGCGAAACGTTTCCCCGGGCTAACAAGCGCGATTTAACCGAAGGCGCGTGGATTCATTTCTGTGAACGCGTCGAAAATACAAGCGTCCCGCGCAAAAATACTTATACCGTAGTTACGTATTTGATAATTCATACCTACAGATCAACTCGACCGCCCCTCCCCCCAAACGCGGCTATCTCTTTTTATGTTCCCGACGCATTTCACGAGGGACACGTCGTCCTGATAGGTGTTATAGAATAGGCTTAGATGAAGCCACCGAGAGCGTCGTAGAATTCTTGGAGATAGGCCAACAGCTGGGGCATCGTGGGCCTGTCGCGGGCTGGGCCCAGCCAGCAAACTGCCATCACGGCAAAGAGCTCGTCCGGACAAGGCCGAGGCTGGGACAGCCGATAGCCGTCGCGCAGATACACCATCAGCTCGAACGGGTTCACCTCCATGTACGGTTGTTGACCCATTGTCGCCAGCTCCCATAGGAATACTCCGAACGACCACTGCAAATGTGCAATATTTTTGTATTCTCCTGCTGATTGATTCGATTGATGGGTACGAGTTTCGAATTCGTCGCTCCATGATGGCGTACATACCGATTAGGTTCCTTATTCTTATTCTTTTTTAAATTATTCGTATACTCATGATTTCATGTAGTATTTCTTTAGACAATATGAAATTTTATGTAGCTTTATATTAAAAATGTATATATGTAAGCTCAAGTATGCAAGATTCAAAATCAATATTTGTAATTATAATTATAAATCTGCACAAAGTAAGCGTTTTGATACTTTTATCGTAACATAGCCTTATTTGGTAAAACAGAAATATTCGCTAAAAGTTGGTAAGAAGTAAGGAACATGTTTTTTCAATTTCTAGAGTTCTGTAATTTATAAAAGTAAATATCTACTAGAAATATATTTTTGAACTACTGAAGCTTTAAATCTACCTGGATTTTATTTTAAAAAATGTATAAGATGTATAACATAATAAAAAATGTTAATAACTGCCGATAGGCAGTAATTTATGCAGACTTTTTAAAGAAGATCATTATTAATAATAAATAGCAAGTTTTTTATCTACATCCGACAAGGAAGAAAATGTATCAAGTTTCTTTATTAATCTGTAATTTATTCAAAATGATTTTAAAATTACAAAAAAGATTAAACTGATCTTGAAAAAGATGCACGTAAATAATTACAATTTATTGTAATTATGTAAAAGAAATGTACTATTTATATGATGTTTTTGTGTTTATAATTGTAATATCTAAAAATACTTTTTTAAACTTTACAGATAAAAATTATTTTTTTTCATATTGAATTTTAAGATAAAAATTTTGAATAATTAAATTAATTTGCTAATACTATTTGTTTGCTATATAAAATTTTTTTATTATGTGATATAAATAAATTATGATTTAATATAATTTAATTTTATAATTATATTAGTAAATATAAATATTACTTGGGACTTTTAAAATTAAAGTATAATTTTTTCATCGTTGGAAAATTTGTTAAAAAAATGTTAGTTATAACAATTTAAATTTCTGTCGTAAGTGTGAATGATTTTATTATATTATTATTATATTGTAGTCAAATATTACATTTTTACGAGATGCAGAAGGTTGATTGTTCAAATTTAAAGACCATTACATGGTTAAAATAATATTTTATTGCTCCGGGTGACATAAAAAGGATTCTGTAAGTTAGTAACGCGTTGAATTTTTAAAATTGTTTATATGAATTATCAATTTTAAGAAAGTTAATTCATTTATATTGACATTGAAACTCTGCAAACGTAATTTAAAATCTTTGAATTTAACAGTTGAATTTAAGATTAAGAACTTTATTGCCACGCACACTACTATGAATAAAGCAGAATATTTAATGATATGAGTTATACAATTATTTAGCTTACAGTTGTGAAACGTCTTGACATAATAAAATTAAGAAACTCGGAGCTATTATAAAAATAATTTTTAGCCACTTTCGTTTGATAACAGCCTTAAAGCGGCCTTTAATACGAATAATAGATCGTTTTTTTTTTTTTTTATTTATCTTCTTGAGAGTTTAGAAATGTAAACTTTCTTTTTTAATTTTTACAATGTGCAGTAGTTTATAATATCGATTTTGTTGATGTAAACAGAACGGCAGTATAAAAATTATCAGCGTTAAGAAATAAAAAGTAATTTTAATAAGGTGTCGAGCTCAAATGGCGATACATTGATTTTTCATGTATCTGATAAGTCCTTTGCCATACGGGCGTCGAATTATATAATTTAAAAAACGAGCCAAGAAGCTTCAACACATGAAGTTGATGGAAACGATTCTTACTCATACGCTGCTCTCAGCCATAATAATATAAGAAGAAAAAGTGAAAGCAATCCTCGATCGGAAGGATCCATGTATCAAAGAATTCAACTCCCGCAAAGTGGCCTCTTGAAAAATAAGGTCGTCTGTCGGTCACAAGAGCAGGCGCTAATGGATGCCCAAAAAGAGGCTAATGGACGGGGATTTTCGCGGCACTTACCGCGTCGCTGGCCGTACTGTATTGGCCGTGCTGAAGCGTCTCCAAGGCCATCCAGCCAACGGCCCGGTTCTCGTTATCGCCGAGGCAGTGGTAGTCCTGGGGGAACAGATCGCGCGACAGGGCCGAGTCCGCCAGACGCGTGCGTAGTGTGCTCGTGTCCAGCAGGCAGTTCCTCGTCGCTATGTCTCTGTAACAGTTTTTTATTCCTCTTTTTTTAGTTTTTATTAGCTCTCGATGACGTTAGTTAAGGCGCGGCTTCTCGACGGGATTTGCACTTTATAACAGGTGATTCTTTTTTCATTTTCCTTGAATGCGCTTGCCATTTCCCGCGCGCCCGAAGAAGCTTTGCAGCGTTCTACGTCTCGTATAATAAATCATAATTTATTCAAAAGTCGGAACTTGTTTCTATATTTATAATCGATATGCTAGTTTTGTTTAAATAACTTTTCTCCATTTATTTTGCAATTCTATTCCATTAATAGTTGTAAAATATGATACCGTGCCTTAAGCAAAGACCCTCATCAATTCAGGGAGTCCTCCTAGGCACTATTTCAGAATAAAGAATAAAAGTGGAAAAGGGAAGCTTCCTTTTAAGATTTCATAAAAAGTAAAACCTGTTTTAAGATCAGATTTGATTCAAAGTGCAAAAAAGCTGTTTTTATTTATTTCGATTTTGTCCATCATTTTAATCTTTCATGGTTTTTAGATATATAACGCGATTAATATCTTATCCGTCATTAAGTAAACTCGCATTTTACTTTAATTTTATTTTTTTAAGTATTGTTTATAATGTTTATTTAAGTGATTAATGATTTTAGGATTATACATTGATTAACATATTTGATTAATACAATAAATGTTTCGCAAACCTGAATCAAGAAGATTTACATCAAATATTTGTTTTTAATTTTCGACTCAAGAAAGTGCTGCATTTAATTTATTCACACATGCAATGTAATTTACGTATTTAATTCTCTGATTGATAAATATAATATTAATTGTAAGAAAACTATTAAACTTTTTTTCAGAAAAGTTTCTTTCATTAGCGAAAATCGAAAAAAAGATTGAGCTACAGATAGGCATAGTTTAAATTTAATTAAATTCAAATTGTTATACCGTAATTATTACGATACAAATGTTTGCGCTCTACTATCATTGCAATTTAATATTTATTACATTACATTGAATTAACAAAGAAATTTGATTTCATGGAAAGTTTTAGATTTTATCACCATTTGAAATTACCTTTACTCAATAACATAAGTTAGAACTTTTTAATGTTATTCAAGATAATTTTTTTACAAAACATAATGATTTTATTCTTATCATTATTTTTATGTATGCGTGCGTTTCTATAATAAAGTTATTTTGAACTACAAAAAAAATAATAAAGAAACCTTACTGAATTTTTCTTTCTAATTTTGTCCGAGTATTTAATGGAAACTTTAAATAAATAAATTAATTTTTCAGGGAAAAAAGACACAATTGTTATAATTATCAGAATAAAGTAAACTTAACTTTGGACGATTTTTTAATCGACTATAGTCATATTAAAAACAAGAAAAAATTTATATAAATAATAATAATGAATAAAATTATATTTCGTTCGATTGTGAGAAAATGTTTCGAAGATTTTTTTGACTATATTATATAGTAGACTTTTAAAAAAAGGTTTAAAATGCTTTTCACTCGCTTCTCTTTTCAAAGCTGTAATTATATATTCCCATGAATCATTCCATCTTCTCAGCAATCGCATTTACCATTAAAAAGTGAACCACTCAACTTTACATGGTCCCGGAATGAATTAAAATTAGAAATAATAGATTTTTAGATTTTGCACGGCGAATAAGTGATGTCAAGGAAAACACATTAACTCAACATATAGATACCAGGACGTTTGCTAAAGTCAATCTCATGATGCCTCATATCATAGAAGTGTCAGCTCACGTGAACAAAAATAAGTGTATTGGATTGAATTCGGGAGGTGGAAGCAAAAGACCAGAGTAAACACACACCTGTGGAGGATCCCGCGTCCGTGCAGAAAGGCCGTGGCCCTCGCCACCTGTACGGCGACGTTCACGAGGTCCCGTGTAACCGGATGATGCCCGCCGTCGGTAAGGTAGGTCTTCAAGTTGAGATCACTCGGGGAACAGGCGTAAGCCAGCATTGGACAGCTGCCCTCGAGGCAGGCGGCGGCGAGCGTTGCGATGTTGCCGTGAACGAGGCCTGCCAACTGTGAACCCTCCACGACCAGTAGCGAAGCTTGATAGGCCGTTGCCACATCTGTGGATTTTTGTTTTTGTATTATTTCGCATTTATAGGTAAGTAATATCGGTCGTTGGCAAGATGCATCCCTTTAATACCGAGAAACGGTTAATGTTCTAGATCAAAAGATTTTAATTTTACTCAAGAAGTTGGTTCAAAATCATTAGCTGTCGTTTTAATTTAAAAACATAAGAATATAGATTATAATTAACTTTGAATTTTATTTCCTTTATAAAAAAATAATTGAATGAAATCAACTTAATATTATATTCCTCATTATGATAATATGTTATACGATATCTTACTTCAAGCAAAGATAAGATATATTTAAATATAATTGTATAACTGTTGTTTAAAAATGAATTAAGTTTCTCTGTAATAAAATTATATTTAATATAAGCGATAATATTTATCTGTATTTAAGACAACAATTATTGTTAAATTTTGTCATTATTACATAATTTATGGGGATTTTATATTTTTAATTTGAACTTTCTAAGCTGAACAAATATTTTAAATATGGTTAAAAGTGTTACTGTATATTATGGAATAATTCATTTCTTCTTTTAAAACTAATTTAAATAAACAATTTAAATTTTATTTCTTGCGTATTGCAATTATTTGTCCAAAATAATTTAAATCATACATCAGAAATTTTTATGAAAATTAAATTGTTTAATTTGTTTTAATACTAGTACTCAATACTATTTACAGGCATTATAAATTAAAATTAAAAAAATATTAAAATTTCAGTTTGATAAGTCTTAAAGACTTGATTTGACATAAAATGCGTTTTTTATTTAATTGAAAAAACTAAGCTAAAAGAATTGTTGTGAATTGTTAGTAATTTTAAAGCTACTAAATAAATACATTGTCTAGTAAGTTATAATCATAACTAGTATGGTTCAATCTCTACTATAGACACTCTACCTCGCTAACACATGCGATAAAAAAATGTAATTAACTAATATAAAAGATAAAAAATATACCAATAATCATACATTTACATGCAGGACTTAAAATTTGCGAATATTAATTATTAGATGCGGTTACCTAAGTAACTCTCGCTAGTTTATGATTAGTTTCCGCCTAGTTAGAGGACCATAATTTCTATATACGGTACTACCACGTATATTCTAAAAGTTAATTTAATTCTCCACACAGTTATGTTGGCGACGTACCTGTAACTGTCTTTATGATAACTTCCTGCTCTCGCCCGGCGTGGCTCAAACTGCCCCGATAAACCCTTCCGAAAGTACCCTCTTGCACGACGCTTCGACAGTGAAGGGCGGATCTCGAGACCGCGAGTGCTCTCGCCTTCTCGCAGGGGTCCGTTGACTGAAACAACCCAGGAAGTCGATTAGAGACAATGCTGAATGTAATATACGTTAGGTTCTGCACTCGTGTCTGCGCCTTCTAAGGGCTGAAAAATTTTTGTGCCACTCGCGCGAGTGCCAATGCAGAATTTACATGCAAATTTCATGCTAATTTATACGATCTGCAAGCTCAAAGACAATTAATCGCTGCATTATTATTTTTAAACTTCTCTTGAAAAAATCAAGACTTCTTGTACAGTTTGGGCTGAAAAATTATGCGATAAACTTCCTCAAAATAAAAAAGTTCGACTAAAGAGTTTTTATCCGCGAAGGCCGAAGCAATAGAAGATTTATATTCCCTCTTTTTATAAAGCTGACCGTCAATAAAAACATACTGTAGGTATAGTTTGTAACAAAGCACGGGGGAGTCAGAGACTGTCTCAAATTCGGCGCGTTGATTTATACATTATAAAATCTTGCTTCACGGTTCCTAGCAAGATGAGGATATTTTTTATTAATTTATAAAACGCGATTGCCTGCATTTAATTTGGAACGTTTAACTTTTGTGAAGTATTCTATTCTTCATAAGCGAAAAAAGTTCAACTAAGTCATCTAATTGCAAAGGAATACGAAATATAATTGCATTGTAAAATATTTAGCAATACAGACTGGCGGGGATGAGAGTTCAGGGTACATAAAAAGTGTCTTATTAAACCGCGAGCGAGTTACGGTGCTCGTAATCAAGGGTGTAAAAACTCGCTGCATCGATTTCAATAATAAAATGAGAAATTAGTAATCTTTTTGTAGATGCTTCACAGGAGTTTCAGGGGCGCTTTTCACCCGTCGCTGATTTCTCCGTGTTAAGGCAGCCTCTTTTTCACGCTAATGAAGAAAGCCTTTTCCGCATCACGCGCGGCAATTTATAAATATAAACTCGTCCTTGTCCTTTGCCAAAAGCGTCGAGCCCGAGGAAGATAAGGTATCATGACAAACGAGGACTAAACAACGGGGACGACGTCTCGGTGTCATCGCGAGTCCAGTGATTAGCCTCGATAAGCATGAAAAATTCGAGCGCCATTATTCTTCATCAGCGCGAGATTTCCTACCCATCCGATCTCTTCAGCACCCGCACACGCATCCATTATTTGCCAGTTCTGCAGGTGTGCGCGTGCGAGCTCGAAATGTTGACGATTCGCAGCTGACTCTCGAGTGTAAATTCTCGGTTCGGGTTTTTCCCTCTGCCTTATTCCAGCTCGTTTTCGGCGGTCGTAAGTGGAGTACGGAACCCTCCAATTTCCGAGCGCCTGGTTTCGCGCGGACACGATCGGTCCTCGCTGATGGCGCGACGGCGAACAGCAGCCCCCACACGTTCGTTAATTTCAATTTTACGGAGTTTTGCCCTCTGATTCTCGCTTGTTGGCGCTGCTGCTTCGTACTTTGTCGGTCCTTTATTATTTGCCAGTCTTGTATGTAGCTGAATCGGGCTCGTTACCTGCTTTCCCATCTCAGCCTCGAGCTACGTTATGAGCTTCGTATTTGTTTTTTTAGCTCAGCTTTACTAGTCAAAGTTCAATTTCGCATTTCAACGTTTGTATTGGCTATTGTGAGCGACAATAAAATTACTAGAATTAGTATGCAGGCTTATGGAAACTTCGGCACTGGTTCCTTCTTTTTACTTGAAAAAGGAAATTATCGTAAACAATCGAACCGATATTCTCGATTATTAATTATTGTTCCAAGAATAATAAATTTTTTCAATTAAAAAAAGAACTTCTCCTCTTCAATAAATATTTTAGGATAGAAAGTTTGCTTAATAAATATTTTTACTTTTCTGTATTATTTTTCGAACAATAATTTAAGAAGATAATAAAATATTTGGTAATACTATATACTCAGATTCAAATAGCAGTTATGGAATTCCATTGTCCGCACAATTTCCCTATTCATCAACGTCGAATTAATTTTTTAATGCGTAAAATATATTAAGACTAATATTTTTTTAATGATTTGACAATTCTTCGACTTTTTATAATATCATTTAAGATGACAGATTGCAATCCACGATGAATATTTTAAACATTAAAGTAATATATTTTTAATCGGGTATAGTTAAAATATGTAATCTTTATAGTTGTTAGGATTTCAGAAATTCATGCCGTCATATATGTAATTATTTATTTATTTTTGTCTGCATAATGGCTATTAAATATTGTTTAAAAGGTAATTTAACAATAATATATATGGATAGAGCAAAATTGTGAAGGGTGGAATCATCATACAATCGTCGGATGAAAAGCGAATTTTCGGCAAAATCGCCTAGCAAACAATCAACTTTCATCATCGCATACGCACAATTATTTTAAAAACAAATGAAAGTCAATCTTACCGTTATTATTATTTACGCAGCTCGACATTAACTGTAGTCAGTGGTTTAGAGCCGATCACAATTCAACCCTCCCGCATTTTGGTGAATGTACAAAGGGGAAGGGAGGCGCATCTCCCTCGCATTTACAGTGAATCATACGAAAAATTGAATTCAAATCGCCGTATCATTCCAACCCATGGATGCACTTGGAATATGTATATATGTTCCCTCGCGCCCTGTTAGTGATGGATAGAATTTTCATTTTTGTTCTTTCTAACTTGTGAAACTTGATTCGCAGTCATTTTTAATCCGTTTTTTCCCAATGGCTAGTTTGATTTCGCAGGTAACTTTTAATTGTAGGAGAAACTCGGACGTATGACCATGCGAGATTAATATTTATTTTATTTTTTTTTTTTTGGTATCTGTCAAAAAGAACACCGTACGGGTATTTATACGAGCACATGAGATTAAGCGGTTAGTTATTGTAATTCCACAAATTCGAGGTCGGACAATGCAGACAAACAATTTGCGCGATAAAACATCATGGCTTCATATTTCGTGAAATATATAGATAATTGATAACATTTTTTACACTAAGATATTTTACAATTTTTTAAACTCGTTTACCTTTAGTCATAATGAATTAAAATTTGTTACATATAATAATTCATCAGCCTCTAATTAATTTAATTTTAATCGTATTATGTTTACATGAAAATTATCAGTTTTTATACATTCCTCTAAAATTTTACGATTCATTTATTTTCCTGTGTTAACACGCAAATGAAATTACTTTCAAATTCACGAAATTTCGAACGAACTTTTCAACAATTGTATTGGGAAATAAAACAATTAAATATTACAAATATCACAAATAAGTTCGGTTTCATTATAAAAATATTTTCACTGATTTTACGTGCAAATTATAAAATTCTTTTTCATTTTTTACTGCGTTCGTAATTGGAATCACAAGTTTGATTAATATATAGTTTCCATCTCTATTCATGATACACGAATGTAGAGATTATAATAAAGTTATGGAAGAGATTGATAAATAAAGAAGGAGAAAGTGACGCAACAGGGCAGAGAGAATAAAAGAGAGATGAAAATAGGCAGTGGTCGCAAAAAAATATAAGCGAAACGAAAATGGCGCTTGAGATAAAAGTTTCCACGCATATTGGAGATGGCAGAGTTTCACTACCTTGTATTACGGTGTATATATACGTATACGTATAAAAGGAAGTTTTCGCTCTGTGCGAATGCAGTGGCGCAATAAATTGCCTGAGCGAGTTGCATGGCGTTACCTGCCCGAGTAATCAAGAACGTATATACGCACGGAGTCAACCTCTTCTCGCGCATTTTCCCTTCCTCCTTCACTCACGCGCGCTCTCTCTTTCTCTGATAGAAGCTTATGCATTAATCTGGTGTCAGAAAAAGACAAAAGAGAAAGAGACCGAAAGGGAACGAGGAAGGATCGAGTCCTGGACTTTGTACCTGTTCTGCCTCCCACCATCTCTCGTCTACTGTCGTTTTCACGTCTCATGGGGACGACCGTCGTAGGGAAAAAGAGAGAAAGAGAAGGATCCGGATGGCGGCTTACACACGCGGTTAAGCCTCCATCTTTCTCGACGTGAAATTGTCTCTTTCACTCCATTTTCTGGGAGCCGAGTGGGTGGAGATCAGCCGCCCGGCTGCTAAGAAGATGCGCGCGAGTGTTCGCGACCGAGTGAATAAATGAACACGAGATGTGTTCGTGTTTTTTTTATGACTCGGCGGAAGGGTACGCGATTCCTCGCGATTATACTGCGGCGGCGAGTTTTGTCTATTTGTTTGTTGGTTTGTTTATAAGCAATCGGTCTGCGCCACTTGGAGTTGTCAACTTGCTACCGTAGCCACGTGATGTATTATCAAAGAGATGAGAAGAATTTAAGCCCGTAGCAGGGCGGGGAGTATAACTCGCGGATGACGCTTCTCGCGTGACGTTTGCTGAAAATGTTTATACTCGAGTTTTCTTGTAATGAGATTTTCCCCCTTATCTTTATTTCCACGCCGGCAAAAATCGTGCGTGCGAGAAGCAATAAAAAACGAGATAAATACGTGGCCGTGATGTGTCCGGGCTTTTTATGAATACGTAGGTGGATTAACGAGTACGCATTTTACATGTAATCTTAACAGCACTTTGAAGAGCATTTTCAACGGTTTGCGTAAGCTATAAAATTGACGAGCAACATACACACTTAAAAAGCCTTCATAAATAATTTAATTTTCATCTGTAAATTTCAATTTCATATTGTAAACGATGCAATTATTGCTACGATTAAAATATAATTTATATTTAAATTCTGAACTGCTTTTTTTATTTAAATTTGACAGTTTCAATTTTTAATCCCTTTGCATTTTAATGCGAATATAAATACAGTATTAATTGCCGTATTGTCGTCTTCTCAAATGTGAAAGACGTATTATTGATAGCTCGAACTATAATCGTACATAGTTTGGATGCGTAAAGTCATTATGAAAAGACCGGAAAAATTGCTCTTCAATATCCTGTCGACTCGAAGCATGTAACAGCGCTAAATATAATTTATGCCTGCCTCATCTCGTTGTGCAAGAGAAAGTAATAAAAGACGAGATGAGAGAGAGAGAGAGAGAGAGGGAATGAGGGAGGGAGAGATGGGAGGGGCAGCGCTTGGGAGGGTAAGCAGCGTGCAACTGGGTCCCGTGATTGTTTTGGCTTTGATCTTGGATCAATTTGCTGGTTATACGCATGTACGCGCCCTCGCCTTGCTCTTTGGTTCTTGACGACGTGTCGTTTCCAGAGAGGAAACTCGAGAAGGTAAGGAGAGGCAGAGGAGTGGAAAAGCATATATAGATATAGAGCGAGAGAAAGAGAGCAGGAATGGAAATTGCAAGAGGGCGACGGACTTTCTTTTACATATGTACTCAAACAAGACATCGAGACATTTTTATGACTGTAAGTAAATAATCGTTTAAAAATTCTCCGATATTCAACAGTAAATTATTTTATAATTAAATTCGATCGACTGAAAATTTATCATAAAGTTCAGCATAAAAGTTGATATGCTCTTTCAATACAAGCAAATTGTAGATTATGCACATCGAAAAAAATGTTGTCTAGACACATTAGATATATCGATGAAGATATAGCACATAACTAAGTTTTTGTAGGTTCTTCATGATATTGTAGTCATAGTGTTGAAGCCATGAATTTAGTTTGAGAGCTTTAAAAGAGAAGGTCCCCATGGACCACAACACCTGGAGCGAAAAGTCTATTCCTCAAATTCTCATTATATATACATATCTATATAAAAACAATAGCATAAATTGTACACGAATACGCTTATATTTTATATTCTAGAGCAAAGTTATAAAACACTAAGATAAAATTGCTTATTATTAGTATTCTTGAAAATTATATATTTCATTAAAAATCAATTTGAACGAAAGAAGTTATGTAGGTATGTGATATTATTTTTTTTTACGAAAAAAACCTTTAGGGAGGAACATATTTACAAAAGCACATATTTGTACAAGTTAATAAAAACTATATATTCAAGAAGTTGAGTTTGATAATTCTGTATTTAATCGCAAAAAATATAATTTTATTTAAGTATTATCACTATTTAAAATGATATTATTATATTTATTTATATATAGATTATACACACGCATTATGTAGGCTTAGTAATCCTTGCTCGTGGGTTTATTAAGATAAATTTACTTATTTCACAAACTGGTTCATTCGTAGGCATAACACGATTTGGTTTGTAGATATCAATAGGATTTCCGTGAATGCTGCAAGAAATTTTTTTCATAAAGCTAGAACATTAGAAGAAACGGGGCAATTTGGCGCACGCGAAAACTGTCCCACTCTTATTTCGAATGCATGAAGCTACTTTAGGGAAGTAAAAGTAAATTGGTCTATATAATTTAATTCATTATCGAATTTTATTTGCGATTTTATAACTAATTTTATTTTGAAAAACTCTAAGACAATATTCGAATCTATTTTTCATATTTGTATCTTTGAGACATATTGTAAATTGAAACGTCACACATACATATGCAGCCAAACAAATTAATGCATAATTATTTTAATGCATGCGTCATGATAAATCAATTATAAAAATCTATTAAACATTCATAACTCTTGGCTAACACACATTTACATAAAAATATGTGTAACTTAATGCTGCTCACGATTTAACCAGACTGAGTCTAGAAACAAGATGTCGTCTAGTAGAAAACATATAAGTCACACTTCGTGCATTTTGAATGAAAATACGCTGTTAAAGCAACAGAAATTATTTGCTTTGCTTTGAAAGAAGATACTGGAGGTTACAGATGTAAAAAGAGTCTTCAAAAGATTTGAGAACATAATTTTCATTTTCTAATAAAAAATACACTAGTATATAGGAGAAAAATTTAAAAAGATGAGTTGAATTAATTATAATAAAAACATTCTTTTTAAATACATTGAGATACTACGAAATAATTTTAATCGATTAAAATAATGATTTTATTTATTTAAATAAGATAACAAATAATTCGTCACGCTGATTAATGAATGATTATTAAACGCTGATTTTATTTTATTGATTTTTAAAAAAGTAATACAATTAAATAAAAATTATATTAATATTAATTTTATGAATTAATACACACTGAGTGAAAGATGAAGTATTTGTAAATTTTATGAATTTTTAATAAATATAGCATTTATGGAAATTATTTTTCATAACATTATTACGATTTTTATAGTATAACACTTAATGTTGATCGAGTAAATTTAGTTTTTATTTATTCTTTGTTTTTTTTTTTAATCTTATTTATTTACGAAATGTAAGATATTTTTACTACGTAAAATCGATATAAATAGTATATTAATGTCAACGTAATCCTTGTAAAAATAAAGCATTAAAAATAATAGATAATAAAATTAATAATATGAAAATATTGAGAAAATATACCAACATACTTACGTGCATGTACGTATACAAATTCAGTAATTAAATAACATATACATATAAGGATGTGTAAAATAATACCTTTTAATTTTTAAGATTTTACAAAAAATTTTTTTATGTATCAAATTAGATAAACTTCCGTAATTTTAGAAAATCTAAAGAAATTAAAACTGTATATTAGGTATGTTTTTTGAAAATATAAAATTTAAAAGTAAACTTTGAAAATGTAAACCAAATATAAATATAAGGTTTTTATTTTTTAGGTTATCGATAGTTTGTAGTTTATTTAAGTAGAATTCAAAGATTTAAAAAACATTAAAGATTGTCTTATTATTATCTACACATATTGATTAAAAGTGGACTCAAGTTTTTGAAAATAAAACTTTATTTTGTTTGTATTTTTTGATTAATTGTACTTTTATATATAATAACATGAAGATATTTTGAAACACGTTGATTTGTAGTTCATATAAAAAAAATTCCGAAAGATCGAACATAAGAAAATCAATCTAAAAATAAGACAAATTTAACGATTAGTACACACCGGACAAAAATATAATAATTTCGGTTTAGTTTTATGTACTGAAGTTACTATGATGGATCTAAAAAGTTTGCTTTGATCCACCCTACATATAGATTCAAGGAATATACAAGCGTTAATATTACATGAATTCGTTCTACACATGTATGGCATTGAAAGAGGGTGAAAGTACAGGAAAGAGAAAAAAGTTGAGGAGGAAAATGAAAGAGAGAGAGAGAGAGAGAGAGTGATCGCGATGCGGCGTGGAAGGGAGGGGTGTTAGAACAGGGTAAAGTAGAAACGTTTTCGGTAAAAGCGAATGCCAGCGCCTCCATATATATGCCTACATTCTCTGTTTGCTCGCGTAAAACGATACGCTTGACAATTTTCCGACCTTCTCTATCGTCAGGCAGTTATTACGTCACTTTTATTGCGAGAAAGCGAACGCGGCAGGACTCGAGATGTGCCTTCGACTTTGCTTCTTTCTCCCTGGTTTCAGAAGGTAAAAAGGGGGTATTGAAACTTCTCATATTTTGTGCGTGAAATTACTTTTGCATTAAGAATAAGAGAGAGAGAGAGATTAAAAGAGAGAAAGAAAGAGCGATAGCCACAGAAGTTGAGCAAAAGAATGTAACTAAGAGAAAAAGAGCGAGAGTGAGACAAGGATGTACATATTCATTGCTTTGGGTGCAAGCGTCGTTATTTTCCTAAATATCAGATGGCGCAACTGTATCTCGTTATAGTCGGGATAGAATTCTGTATTAATTATAACGCCGGTAAAAACTGTGCGTCCGTAAAATTGTTGGACCTGATTCTCCTGTCTTCCATAATGTAAGGCTCTAAGATTGTATGTGTCATTGTTTCAACAAACGAACACAGTGCACAAACTTATCGCACAAAGATTCAGTAAAAAATTTTATTGTGATGTTCAAATAATATATCGCATCTTTCAGATCTTATCGTAAAATCCATTTTACTTTAATTTATAGAAAAGCGTTTGGCCGTTATGCAATGAATGAGAAATATTTTTACATAATATGCGAGGGCTCCTGCATTCTTGGACGTTACGAACAAAAATATTTAGCATACCGATAATGAAGCCAATGCCAAAGTTGTTTCCTTAAAAGCAAAAGGCTGTAAGGGAGAAGGGCTGAAAGTAATATTCAGTGTGTGCTCTACGTAAGTGTTTGCAGATGTCGTAATAACAAACCTATAAATAACAAAGTACCTGGTACATTTTTAACACCATCTCAAAATGCCTAATAAAGTTTTATCGAGACGATACGAAAGTTTTACTCGATAGCGTCTTCATCGCTGGAAGATAAATTTTTATAGAAACAAAGGGAAAAAAATCATCGGAATAAAGTTGCATCCAAAGTCTAATCGACATAAACGGAGGGACGTATAAAACGACGGCACTACGGAATCTAGCATCCGCTCCAATAACTCGCTAATAATCGAGCGAAAGTCTGCGCCGCCGAAGAGAAAATTGCACGTGATACGCGCAACAGTTCGGTCACGTATCATTCGAATTCGCAGCGGTTGAAAATCCTCGGTCCCTGTATCCTTTTTCGCTCCTGCTCTTTTCTCTCTCAAAATTTTCCAGAGACATTGGATAAGCCCGCGCACTGAGCTTTACGCGACCGGTACATTTGTACCTACACATCCGCAAGGGGAGGCCTTGTAACCGGGCAACTAGTTAAGCGAAACGAGTTAGAGAGACAGAGAGAGAAAGAGGATAGCGGTAACACGCGCACACCTTCGCTCGTCCAATCCGATATTCTTCTAACCTTGCGACTCTTGGCTCACTCGTCCTTCTCTTCAACCTTAATATCCCTTTCCCTTATATGCGACGCGTTCGTCCTATTCGTCCTTTTCCACTGCCCACATCTGTGTGTCTGTGTTTCTTTTCCTCAACGACTTTGACGCGACATTGCTATTACCTCCTTTTTCTCACTTCCTCTACTTTCTCTAGGAACCATCATGCATGATAGGGCTCTAGCCACTCACTTTCTATGCTATCTTTTTTCGCCTTTCTCGCTCTTTTTTTATGGCGAGTCTCGGTAGATAAACGTTATATGGGAACCGGAGAAAGACAGCGTGCGAGATGACATGACTTTTTACATCCTCAAATTCCTTGTTTCTCGTTTCGCTCAAGATGTATTCGTATTACAGTTACAATCCGCACGCAAGTCTTAAGGTTTCTGTTTGAAAAAAGATTGGATTTTTATGAATTTGAATTTCAATTCTGATTCTTAATATTATTTTTTTCAATGCAAGATAAGTTCTAATTCATTTGAAGACATTTCTCGTTGAAATGGAAGCAGAAACACAATTTTAAAATATTCAGTACCTAAGAATATTAATATTCAGTACCTAAGAAATATTTGTTTCCACAAATTTAATTAAGATTTAATATACGAACAAACACCTATACTTATTTTACTCATAAAAATTAATTTTTATGCGTATAGACTTTTGTGCTTTATTAGTACTCCAATAAAATAAAAGGAATTATATATCATGGTATAATAATAAATCTTATCTTATGTTTTCTTGTGAAAATTTTTGTAAAGTAAAACCTTCAATTACAATATATTGGTTAATAATATTATATTTCTACTTCATTAACCAACATTAATAATGTACATATAAATTTATTTACGAAAGATCAAATAAAAATGTAATTATTCAATTGAAAATTTCTCTCATAAAATATTTTATAGAAATTTAATAAAACTATAATTGCTTAATAGCAGAATATATATTGAAACAAAAAATTAAATTGTTACAAAAAAAAGTTAGATTGAGCAGCAAGAAAATGGCTTAATTTTAATATGAATTTTATCATTAAATTTAATTTTAATATATCAGAAGTTTGATACCGCAATTTTTTGACTTTTAATTTTACTTAATATATGATTTTATATATATATACTTAATATAAATTTTATGATACCGATCAATCGAAAAGAATTTGTGATTAAAAGTTGTATTTTAAAATATGAAATGAATATAAATTATATATATTTATTTCAAAACATGGAAAGTATTTGCAATTTTAAAATAGATATGATTATTAATTTAGAGCGATAAATACATATAACTTTTTCTATTTGAAATTGAATAAAATGCAAATTAAACACAATATTTATAATAAAATATCGCGATCGACACTAAATTTCGGACGAATATAAAAAAGCTCTAAAAGTATTATTAAATTTGAAGCAATTTAAGAAAAATAAATTTTTTTGACATTAAATGTGAATTCAGTCGTATTTCATTTATTTTAATCAAATTTAATTCTAATTATACGTGAATTCGCCTCTAATTTTCAAACAAATTAAAAATTTTTCGTTTAGCATAATTGTATAAATTAGCCATTTGTGTTGATAAGAGTATTAGTCGTTATTGGGAGGAAATTGGAAAATGTACAAAGCCTATACTGATGCAAAGCGAAATTTTATTCAAATTTTAAAATCTTTGAACCTAGTTATTTCGACAGTAGCTTAGCCTATTATTCCATTTATAACCTTGACACGTTAAGAAAATGGAAATCACTATGAATTCTAAAAAAAGTAAAGCTCGGCTGTTTCACTGTTCCTTAAAACAACGAGGGTTTAAAAGTGAATTTATTTTCTTGCAGTGATATAATTCTTACAATGTGTTTAGGGCGTTGATTGCTCATTAAAGTTTGTTAAAAGACTCATTCACGTACAGCGCGTACTCGATACATTAGCAATATTTTTTTTTCTGCGTATAATCGCCACCGCTATCTCTTTATCTTCCCTTATCACTATTCGCATTCTATTTGTCTTTCTGTTTCTCTCTCCGTATCGACCTCTCATTCGATGCTCGTCTCGTTCAGTTTTCGAGGGTGTGTTAGTCGCGCTCACCCCGACAAAACTTTATCGAGTCTGCGGCGAGGCGAGCCACTTCCCAATGACAACTTTCCTTGGCCTCTTTCATCCGCGACCGGCTTTCAGCGGCCGCACTTGTGCCTGTACAGAAAGCAGCTTGCCCCTTTAAACCTTCGCTCCCATATTCTTCCTCCCCCGTATCTGCAACGTCTGCTTGACCGGCGCTGCTGGCTCATAGTTTCTTTCTACGTATTTGCGTGGGGCTTCTTTCTCTGAAAACTTCATTCGATCGTTTTTTTGCGATTTTGCTTTTGCTATATTTTTCTCGTTGCCAGTTTGTTTATTCCACTTGTTTTCAAAAACAGGGAAGGGAAGGAAATTCGCCTAAATTTTGTCGGCCGTGTCGCTGTTGAAACTTAGGAAAACACTTTTTACTCTTATCGAATAAACTAAACAAACAATTTTTCTAAATGCTAAGCCTGATTCAAATCGATTGCAAGTTTCATTTACAAGTTAAGACTTGATCGCAAGTTTCTAATCATCTTTTACTCGAATTGGCTTAATTAACCATTCAAAGTAACAATTAAAATATTTAATACAAATACATTTTTTGATAAAAAAAAGTTCATTAATTTCTTTCGATATTATTCAATTACATAAACCCTGTATTTTGGTGAATTCTATCATTTTTTCATATTTTTCATTATTTATCACGAACAATTAAGGATTTTATCGAATTGATTTTTTTTATTTAAAGTTAAAACACTGATATGTTTGTATTTTTGTCTATTGAAGAAATTATTTGGAATATTTTTATAATAACATAAGCAAGCCAATAATAAGATAAGTTTTATCAAAAAAAAAAAATTTTTTAATAATGTTTCTGATAATAAAAAATGAAAATTTGTATGGAAAAGTGAAAATCAGTGAATTTAAATTTTTAATATGAAGTTTGAGACACGACTGAAAGTGACAAGAAAGCAACGAAAATATTTTTGATATGTCAATCAAGAAATTGACTAGACAAATTTTAACGTGCATATCTATTTAAAAACTTTTACAAAAATTTACTAATAAAGGTTTGTATTGAAAAATATTACAAAGTTTATAATTGTATTTCAAGAATTTTAAGTTATATTTATATAGTGTAGAAAAAGTTAAATTAAGGACTGAAAGAAAAATTATTGATAAAGAAAAAGCACAATACTTAAACAACTGTATTTAAAAGAAACATTGCAATTAACCATCGAAGTGACAAATTGCAAATTGAAAAATATTTTTTAAAGTTCTTTTACTTATCCTCGGCTCGACTTCATCAGCAAAGTCATATTAAAAAATACGCTTTTTTAAAGTAAAAAGTCGATAAAAAATTACATCTCTTGGGCTGCAGTACAATAGATTGTTTTTGTCACATAAGCCTCAACTTTATACAGCCATCCTCTTTTCACCGCTGCGATACCTCCCCGTTGCGCTTTCCCGCCGCCCTGTGCCTAAATTCTCGCTGTCGGGCTCTTCGCTTTGGCTCTTATCATTGTATATACGAGAAACAATGCCCACAACTGAATTGCTTTCAGGACTTTTCTCGTGCCTAACAGTGAAGTGAACAAACTGCGACGTTACCGCCCATCACCAAAATTAATCTCTCTGTGATTTTTCTTAACCGAGTACATTTGCGCGAATGTAAAAGTTATTTAGGCATGTACGTGAGTTTTCTCGCAGAAGTTGGCTTTTGAATGTTTTTCGAGAACCTTGTCAGAAGAGGTAAAAACAGCTTTTAATGAGTAGCTGAGAAGAAGAAATTTTGGCCTCATTCCAAATGTCGTTTCCAGAGGATCTTTACACAGATATTTTGTGCAAAGCATTATCTTATTAAAATTTATGAAACACCTGGACATGCTGTAAAATATTCAGTGCATTGGAAGAATATCAATATAAATACGTGTACGTATTGCCTGATGTTGAATGACTCAATAATTCATCAAGATAAAATACGTTTCTAAATACATTATACAGCTTATAAGCAACTAAGAAAAAACGAATTATTAAATTTTCTTATGTTTTTTATCCGATAAATTCCGTAAATGTGTTTTTATTATTGAAGTTTTCAAGTTACGAATTATCTGCATTATAGAATGATGCTAAAAATGGAATGCTTCTCTGTCAATATATCTTAGTTCATTGAAATTTATTTTTATTGGATTTTTCTTTACGAACTTTACCAAATTATCACTTTTTGTATATATCTTACGATTTAGTCTTTTATTATATTTTAAAGGAACAAATATAGAGGTCGTGTTTTACTTTTATGTCTGTAAAAGCATATTATTTCTTCAGAACTAATCTAAAGATATGAAAGTGTAGGTCTTTCCGTTACTTATAGTTCTTCCCACTATTGCGACATTAATTTTTTGCCTTTGCTAAGAAAAAATAGCAAGGAATAATAAAATTAATACTCGGTAATTTTCTTACAGCTATGATAAAATTGCAACAATAAATAGCAATTTTATATGCTCTAAAACATTCACTAACCCAGTAATGGAACCAGTAATGGAGGAAAGGTAGTCTAATAGCATTGTGCCGAAACTCAAGGTTCTTGCGACGGGTAGATAATTTTATCATGCACAATATTGTGAGTAAGGTCGGTCTAGTACTTCGAAATTTGATTTATTTGTGAAAGATTTTTTATAGTATTATAAAATATGATATTGCGACAAGACATTTTGAATTAAATTTAAAGGCTTTTTTCCATTTAAAGTTTTTTTCGTTATTATTTTAATTTATCTGTAAGAGAAAAAGCGAATTAAGTTTAATGAGATATTTTTTATAAGTGGAAAGCTTTACCGCACCGAATGAAATTGTTAGAATTTTTAATCTAATATTTTCAATATTATTTTTCATATTAACGTATATACGTATACCAAGAATAAGCCGTAGGAGGAAGATCAAGATATTTATGAGATGTGAAAAATGTAATTGTAATTGTAAATGAATAAATATATTTCAGTATATTTTATATGCCTTTAATTAATTTGCATCTATACATCATCTCTTTATAAAATAATAGAAATTTTATTATTTTTCCGAATCATGTGCGTAAATAATGGTTATAATTTTATTTGAAACCAAGCTAGCATAACTTTTAGAAAACCATTATAGTTACATTTTAATAATCGATATTTATTCTAGTTACTCGTAAAAGCAGACAATTTCTTTTGAATCACATTTTGATAAGCAACATTTACATTAGCTACAGTTAAGAATTCAAGATTGTACTGGATCATATTTTAATAATAATCAAGAGGAAAATGGGCTTTCTGTATTTAAATACGTGTACTGTCATATTGCTTTAAAATATACCAATGCAGAATTTTTAGGACATTTTATTGTAAGATTGAAATGTAATGCAATATCTTCCTGCTGCAGCTTTCGTTCATGATCATAAATCAATACCTCGTGAACTCTAGATCCAGTAGGTTTCACTCACCTGACTCAAATGGGTGACATGACTAGCGGCGTAATAACTGGCTCTAGATCCGCAGGGGCGCGCGTAGAGCGGCTCGAGGTCTGCAATGGTCGCATAGCTGCCAGAGTTAGCGCTGCCCGGGCGATTATCCATCTTCACCAGAACGGAACTGCCGGGTAAGCCGCCTGTACCTGCGGCCGAGTAGCTGCAGCACGTCAGACTTTTCCTGTTGGACAACGTTAAATAAATTGATATTTATTTTCTCGTGGTTCTACACAAGAGATTTAAGGCGATTCTTAACAGCTTTATAAGTTGTACAAGTTTCTTATTTCTTTCTTTGGGGACAGTTAAATTCATTTTTTCAGCTGCATGAAGCATAAATTGAGATTTCAAGCAAGCGAATGAGTAATCGATTTTGAATTAAAATGTCAACGTACAGATTAACGCAGAAACATTTTATTTTGAGTTTAATATTTACAAGTAAAGTTGCATTATAAGAAACGATCTTTCTTGAATATTACTCAAATTTTTTTTATATTCAATGTGTAAATAATGTTAAATATCTCTTATTTATTTAAGAATTAGTAATTTTAAGAGTTGTTTCAACATCTACGAATTTATAAATTAATTACACATCTCATCGAACTCGGTATAATTTTTCATGTCTATGCAGATAAACAAGCGGCTTGAATAAATTCGCAAAGTTTTCCGAACCTCGGATTGACTTTGAAAAACAGTAGTTTCAGAAGTCAACCCATATGCTTAGGAAAATGAAAATCCGTAAGTCGATTCTGGACCGAAACTTTTATAACTACGCAGAAATAAATTGAATTCGTCGCGACGCCTTCTTTTTTTTTAAATGGGTTTTACAAATAATCTAAGGCGCTTCGTACGTTAATAAGAAATAATCGTTCTCAGTTTTCACGTTTAAAAAAAAACCCGTACTTTACTTTATCCAATTTAAGTAAGCAAGATTCGCTATTGGCTTTTCCAGCCAATAATGACTGCAGCAGATATTATTCCCACAGCCCGTCAAATTATTCTTCGATTTCACTGCTCGTCCTCTCTTTTAGCGCACGCCGGCGGCTACGAAATTATTTGAAAAGTCCTTCCAGTCCCTTTGACAAGCAACGCGTGTGCATGCGTGTCTATACGAAAATGCGTAAAAAGCAAAGGAGGGAAGAGCGTGAGTCGGTCGTGTAAGGGGGCGAGGGAGCTACATTCGATCGAATGCTTTGGCAAGTGCGGAATAATTTGTCCTACGCCTTCTTTTCTCGTTTTGTGGAGCTCTTGAGAGCGACAGTATTTCCGTATCTGTCCCTGCTTAGCGACGCGACGACTCGATGGGAACGTACCCTCTTTTTCTTTCAGCCGCGTTGCGAGGGGGAGGCTGAGCTGGGAGGCGGCGTTCGAAAGGAGCTAATATATCCCGGGAGAAGTGATCGGCCACAGCTTCTTTCTTATGGAAGCTCGCGTTTCTTCTGCAGATTTTGATCCTTCATTATATTAGTTACTATTGGCAATCTCGATGGTTTCAGTTTTCACACTGACACTCCATTATCTTCGGATTTTTTCCATTATTTCAGTTGTACTTAATTTTCGGTTCGTTTCATTTGCTTGCGATCAATCTTCAAAGAAAGTAAATACTAGCTACTTTACTTGAAGGGGACTCTTGAGAAAATATAGTTTTCCTTGACAGATTCGTTTAAAATTTTAACCGAATACATTTGAAATTAATTGTGCTGTCGTAGTTAATAGTTTTATTTCCGAACTTAGGTATTTAAGAGTTGTTTATATTTTTGTAATAAAAAGTGTTTATCGCGTGATTTTATACGAGTTACTTTAATATTTTATACGTAAGTTACAAATATATTTTTAAAAATCGATTAATAAAAACTGCTAAAGCCACGGTGCCAATGTTTATTTCATAATTTATGGTGAGTTATTTTGAAAGCGAATACATTTTTTCGTCATTAGGTAATTTCAAACTATTTTCATAAAAATAGTTTGTTTTTAAACTAAAATTTATTTGGCCCATAGAACAAGTATATGCCTTAAAATAATATGTTAGATTACTTTTCATAAGTTTCATTTATTATCCACCCAGTATAAGTTTCCTTTTGAACTTCATATTTAATTTCATATCGAGTATCGGTTTTAGTTTAGACCTACTTAATTTTCTATACGATATACTATATACTGAGTTGCGTTTCTGCATTACTTTGAAATAGTCAATAAAATTACGATTTTTATCCATTTTAATTTTACGTAATAATTAGCACATAAAGTAGATACTATCTTCATTAATTTTCATTTCTTTTTCCACTTCCGTCTATTCTTTACTATGTCCTTCCTCCGTTCGCTTGGCTTCATCCTCTCTTATCTCTCTCTTAAATAAAGCCCTTCTTTCTATCTTACTCTTTCTCTAACATATAAAAAAGCCATATCCGTTTTTTCTCTTTCCATTTTTTAGACGACCCGACTCTCTTCCTTTCCTCTTTATCTTTTTCCCGTTTCGCCATAAGGATGTTTTATCCCGGACAAGCAAAGCAAGCGGCCGCTCGACTTTTCTCACCCTATTCCCGTTCCTGCTCTTATAACTGAGAAAAAAGCCACGACCCTGCGTAATAAAATGTCGAGAGACGGAGATGTAGCTGGAGAAAGAGAGAGAGAGAGAGAGAGAGCAGGAGAGCGGTGGAAAGGGCTGAAGGAAGAACCGAACGCGCGCCAATCGACCAACGGATCGCTGCGCTTATTGAAAAAAATACTCGAGCAAGGTCGCAGCTTCCCCCACTCGTTCTACATGCGATTTGTTTTTCTTTCACTCCCCTCGTGTATGCCCGCAACGATCAGCGCGCAAATCTTTTGAAGTAGCTTTTTTTGACGCGGGCGTGACCCTGTTTTGGTTGCGCTCAACGTGGGGCCGTTGCTGCGCAAAAGATTCCAGATAAAAGCCGCTTGAGTCGAAGGGCTCTTGTCAGCTGAGTGTGCACTCGATGCTCGTTTGATTAAGAAGGCCATTTTTGATCCTGTATTTCGGAGAGATTAGATTTTGCATAATTGTGATGGCTGAGCACGAAGGATGAGTTAGCGAGAGCCAAAGTGATGTCGGAATAAGCGTTCACTGGCTAGGGCTGCGACAAGTGGGACGAGGAAAATGAGAGCTTCTCTTGAAAGTTATGCAATTATTCTTTTTGTGATTCGCACAATCAAACTGACTGTATTGTTTAAGTGTCTACTTGATAAAGAGACTTGTTTCGTAAGTTGTAATGCTTGTTCCAGCTTATTGTAATGTAAAGTTTCTACTTCAATTTTTTGTCGATGTAATAATTATTGAGACTAAATTTCGAAATTCGTGCAATAATTCAAGAATTTTAATGGAAGTTTAACTAAATTAATTTTATTTATCTTCAATCTTATTTAAAATTCTATCAAAACTAATAATGTGGAGAAACATCTATATGTGATCGATTTTATTTAAAAAAATGTTTAGGTAATCTCTCTCTCTCTTTCTTCGTATTATTTTATGTATTTTTTAGTTACGCTGGAAATGAAAATCAAGAGCTTTATAAGTTAATACAAGCATATATTTTTAGGATTTTCAAATAAATAAGTAGTAAAATTTTAGTACGAAAATATAAAATATTTTAAAAGAAAATTTGATGAAAAAGTGAAGGTAAATGCGAAAACGAACTTTTTTCTTGTATTTGCAATCCGATTTTGTAGATTGAATTCTGTTAAAATATTTCATGAACAAATTTTATAAATTATCTGAGTTTATTTTTCATAATCCCTATATAACTAATTTTACGTATGCTGACATGAATTTTTTAAATATCAAACAGGTGCGTAAAATTGGCACTACAAAAATTAATTTTTTTAATTTGCAACATAAAAATTCAATAAATAACCGTGATAATTTCATTCGCTAGATATTTATCGCGTAGATGATATCGGTTAAGGTTACACAAAAATTCTTAACCGAGATCGTTAAAAATAACAAATATTTTTGGTCACCCTACCATTCATCATAAGAAAATTACCCTGTTATCTCTAACGCATATTTTTTCGCGGAAAATTTTACCTAGAACGTCAAAGATGTTTCTCCATTTCACTTAAAAAAACGCAAAATAAAACGCAATTAAAATTTTCATTTCGGTTTCACGTTTTCGCGTCAGTTGTGTCACTTGTTTCTTTACGAAAAATAAAAAACCGAGTAATCGCGAGTACTTAATATCTCAGGCTTCTATAAATTTCTAAACGAACATTAAAGCTTATCAGTGTCACTTTGCCGCAGCGGAAACGAGTAAGAGTCTAGACGCGCAATGGAAATTTAGTCTGGAATTCACCTCGGATGCTGCGATCTCGCCTTGCTGTTGCGAATGTAGAGGACACTGGCGACGCTCACGACAACCAAGATAAGTGCACAAGCACACGTTGCTGCGATGTAAAAGGCGCCGTTTCCGTTCATCAATGGCCCGGCCTCCAGCCTCACCGAGTCATTCTTCGACTGCGTCCGGATGCCTGAAATGATTGTTAGCATCGTTATATCAGAGATATAAAGCATATTCTATTTTATACTGCTCAAGGAATTGGGTAGATTGCTTGGGAGTAGTTCTAGTCGAGTAGCAACCGCGAGTAAATGGCGTGTAATATTTTATCAATGCTTTGGTTAGATCATAAAGGTTTCCATTAACAATATAAATTTACTGTAAAAATGTATTTTATTGGAATGATAGTTGCTAATTCAAAAGTAACGTTACTTTAACTTGTTTTTACGAGCAAAGGTCTTAATCGGTGTATCAGTATTCTGTATTATAAATATTAAACAGAAATTGGGGATCGTTTATTTCGAAAAACGTAATACCGTATTAAATGCATGCAAAAAGAAATGGGTATAGGAATTATCATAAATACTTTCTCCTTGAAAATTATAGAACAATAAGTATAAGCTAAAAGTTTTTTCAACTCAAAGTCTTGTAGCAAATTTAACGATGCAGTAAATTTGATAGCATTACAGGGTAAAATTTATTTACTATTGGGTAGGATTTGCAAAACCACGGTTCGATTTCAAATTTACCAAGAGCTCTTGATAAGCTGAGTTTTCGTTAAGTAAATGTGAAAAGTATTTTTGAAAATTCAAGTTTAGATAGTAAGAGAGAGCACAGAATTCACGGAAGGCAAATAGTCGTAAAAATATATTTGTCCAAGGAATGGAAGTTACTTACGCAACTCAAAACTCCTTCCTCTCGAAGAGAAAATTGAATCCAGAGATCGAATCTTTTCCGTAAAAACATTTTTAAATATTGTCAGATTTCAAGTCGTTGTAGAAAAAATGTTACTTGCTAAGTGGCCTCGTTATCGAAGAATAAAGAAAGAAGTTCCTTCGTGCGGAGAAAAATAGAAAAACGAAAGAAGAAGAAAAACTCAAAATCACCCTGGAATATATAGGTTCAAAGGCCAAAGTAGTACGAGAGAGGAGAGAAAAAGGAACGCGAGTTTTGGAGACGACGAGAAAAGTTTGACGCACGCTTTTGCGAGTCTCTTGGCTTTGATCGGTACACCTTTGTCCGGTGGCGATGCATTTTTTCTCTCTTGCCCCAGAGGAAAGAGGATGGAACTCAAAGACTTTCTCATCTAACGAGTTTCGCGCGCGGCCTGGTGTTGCTTCTCCCTACTTAGCGCTTTCTCTTTCTTGCTTCCGTCACCATTTCCTGGCGTGTTGACTTTTTTCCTCCAATGCATTCCTTATCGCTCTGTTTTCTTCCTGTCGAATATGCACTCCAAGAAAAATCGAAGCTTCGTGTCTTTCTTTCTTTCTCACCCTTCGGCTTTAGTCTTTTCGCAAACGGGTAAATAACGTGAATCAAATGGAGTGTAGCAAATTGAAGGAAGGAAGATAAACGCTTCGATGAGCTTCGCATAATTAGTTCTAACACGAGTAGAAAAGTTGCGTAAAGACTTTGGATATAGCTACTATTACTTTTTGTTTTGAAAGAGCGATTTGTTGGCAATTTCCGTCGAGATTCGCTTTCATTTGCGCAGAAAATTGTATTCATTACTGTATTTATGTATTGAAAATTCATTTATGAAGGTATTTTATTTGAAATATTAAGGAAGAATGCAGGTGAGAAATATTAACGAATATACAGCATGAATAATATTTCATAATCAATGCTTTTATCAAAAAGAATATTTTCTATTGATAAGAGATTTTTCCTCTAAGTAAAAACTGAAAATGTGCACTTAAATAAAAAAAAACTGCATCGCAATACTATCAAATCTATGCAAAAAATGGCTAAAGCTTTTAGATGCTGCAATGTAGCATTTTGTATTATTCAGCACGTCGATTCGAGCTACTACAGTTGAAAATTGTGATTTCTTCAATCTTTATCATAAAAATGATGCAGAGCACTGAAAGACTCTTTCATACGTAACAAGCATAAAATATATGACTATGTTCTGCTTATATAATATAACAGGTACTATGCCGTGCTTTTACTTTTATACATCTGCTAGTGTTTTAATCTTTTAATATTTTTTTAAAAACACACTTTTACTTTTAATAGAGATGGTAATGCACAGACTTTATTTATATAACTATATATATATTCTTCATATAATATAC
This sequence comes from Platyscapa corneri, assembly GCA_018907185.1. Lineage (NCBI taxonomy): Eukaryota > Metazoa > Arthropoda > Insecta > Hymenoptera > Agaonidae > Platyscapa > Platyscapa corneri. The sequence goes on from JACCHW010000017.1 coordinate 3,102,703, forward strand.
GTATATATATATATTTATTAGAAATATTTATATATTGAAAGACAGTATAATAATCAGTAAAGAGTTGGTATAATTACTATAATTATATATTTTAAAAGTTCAAAAATTTTTATTTAAAAACTGATTCGCATATAATTCCAATGCTTAATATTTATGTATAATTTTTTCTTTCTATTTCTAGATTAAAATATTTAAGATAAAGTTTTTATTTTTTAATAATTCTCAAAGCTAATTATTTCAGAGTAAAATACAATTTTTATATTCAAGAATATTGCGTATGTTAAAGATTCTAAAAAAGAAAATGTATCGCACATATTTGATTTTACGTTTTGCAATGTATATCATTATATATATATTATTATTTGAAGTTAGTTGAATATATTAAATTGATACCTTGATTAATTCAAAAATTAAAATTTATTTTTTATTAAGAATATATTTAATATTTGTGTAAACTTTAATTTCGATTTTTATTCATCTTAGTTTTGTTTAAAAAGTCTATTTTTTAAATGTGTGAGATTTCAGTTAATCCTTTATCAATTGAAATTCAATATTCTAATATTCTAATAATTAAAAAACTATCGGAAACGTTGCAGAGTTCAATCTAGTCAGCATTACCTTATACTTCATCGAAAGGAAAAGAAGAGAAGAAAAAAAGAAGTACAACCAGTATTATTCATTTTCTCGGAGCAAATCACTTTGTACCTTGACTCTTTTGCGCTTCACTCTACCCGAGAGAGAAGAATGAAAGAGAGTGAGTGTGATAGGAGGAGGAGGAGGGAAGAGAAAAAGAAAATTAGAGAGAGACAGAGAGGGAGCCGAAAGCTCTTTATCGCACTCATTTTTCTCTCTGTCGAATCTGCACTTCTTGTCGAATAAAATCGAAGCCTCATAGCGCCGCGCGCTTAGTCGAGTAAATAATTCGCTTGTGAACGAGATGAACTGGAAAAGAAGAAAGAATGAGTGAGAGAGAGAGAGAGAGAGAGAGAGAAGGAGAGAAAGTGAGGCAAAAAGGTAAGAGAGATAGAGAGATAGTAGGAGAAAGAGAGATAAAGCTAAAGAAATATAAAAGCAAGGCAGCAAACCGGTCGAGTACTTGAGCAACTGAAAATACGCCGCGAAGGAAGTAAAAGCAGAGAAGTTAAATAAATTGCCGCGGGATCATAGCATCGAGCAGAACTGTAAAAGCAGCTGCAGGGCTAAAAGAAGCATTATTTTTTTCACCGGTTAAGTTTTCGTCGAGGTTACTGAAAAGTCAGTCGGACGAATCGTAGAATAAGCTGTAAACCATGACTGTACGTTCTTTGAAATTTCGAGACAAGGGCGAAAAATTATGAGATATTTCTCGCTTATTTCTAACCTCTTATGTATTTAAGAAAAGAGAAATAATTTCTTAATTGTGAGTTTGGCAGTGAATTTGACCAAGAAGTCATAATGAGTGCTTCTTTAAAACAGAATTATCCGTAAAATTGCTGATGACATTTTTCATTTTCATCTTTTCGTTTCACTTTTCACAACAGTAGAGTCTCATATTTATGGATTTCATTTTGAATATATCTGAATTTTTGTAATTAATTTTATAGAATTAGATAGCTTCTATAATGCATACAATTACTTTATATTTTTTATGTATTATATAATGCGAGTGAAATTAATATTATCCATTTATGTAATTTTCGTAAATCAAATGTATGAGAACAGCTGCCTTTGTTTATGATTATTTTAACAGGAAATACAATATAAAGGTTTCTTATACTTTTCAATGAGCAGTACTTGACTAGAATTTTCATAAAACATATTCATTCTTAATCCATTTGTTAAAATTTCCATGGATAGGAATTTTAAAAGTTTAGGCACGCGTGACTTATAAATTGAAAAGACAAACGGAAGACTAATTAACGATGCAATACATTTTCCACAGAATCGAATTAGTGAATACAATGTCAACTGAGCAAGTGGGAGAGAATTCCCCGAAAATGCTCGGATTTTCACTCCGGGAAGTAAACAGAATTACGATAAACCATTTTAAATCAAAGAATTTTTCTCTGCGGGCACACAACGCGGGCCCAGCCGCTCGAAACCGGAAAAAGCCTATATAGTTTATTCCCTAGCACAGAGGCATTCTCATTTTCGCACGCAGGTACTGCAAACAAACCTCAAGCTGTCGCGCGATATCTTACCATCGTCGACCGAGTAGCACCTATAATTCTCCTTCACCCTTCCCTTGATGTAGACGCGCATTCCGGTAAAAAGCGGGGGTTGAGACGACGGCGCGAGCGACCGCTACGATACCGCGCGTTTAATGAATTGGTCGGGACGCGCTAACACGCATACGTATAACGAGCAGGGTGAAGTAGACCGAGTAGAAGAGCTCGGGTATGGTCAGCCACGGGGACACCCGCGAGCGACGCTTTGGTTGGAGGGTTCGAATTTGGTAAGGTCGGATTGCCGACGTCCGACAAAATCTCGAGACGCACTACTGGAATTAAGGCGCGGATAAATTAAATGGGTTTTCTCTGAGTGTTGCTTGAAAGGGAGTAAAAGAGATGGAAACTAGTGTATTTTTCTGTTTTTTGGTTGTGCCCAGAGGTTCCAAATGACCAACTTAACACAAACGAAAAGAATCAAGCTGATTGAGTTTGTTTTTTAGGAAGCAAATTGCTGACGTGGAATACGATAATAAAATTATAAATGTAATATTATCGAGTGTAGTTAATATTTGATTTATCATTTCTCAAAGATTGGAGTACTGAGATTTTTAATTTTATTTATTTTTATTGATTTATTCAAATATATTTATTTTTATTATTTATTATACGAAACTTAATGTTTCTACCAAGCTTGTATGCTTATATTGCACTCATAAATACATATATTTTTTATTATTAATAAATGTACTATAAATTTATTTAATAAATAAGAAACATATTTATAATAATACAAAGTCGAAACGAAGCTTGTTGCTCGAAAAATAATCTATTATTTTTTATTGATTAGCTTAGGCTAATTAAAAATTGAGAATTTTAAAAAGTTTTTAATCGAAAATGTATTATTTGACTGAAAATGAGATCATTGTGGAATCCTCTCTTTAGATACTGAATTAGATGTTTGATGGCAACCGTGTTATTTTATTTATAAATTATTATTAATTAATAGTTTAAACGCAAAGATATTTTAATTTCAAAGTTGTTTCGAACAGATTTTAATGGAAATATTTTAAGAAGTATATCGATCTTTAAGCGACTATTAAAGTGTACAAAATAAAACTAGCATAGTATATAAAGGTAACAAAAGTTTTACTTGAGAGTATTCTTGTTAATACCAAATCGAAATAAAGCAAGTATCTTATGATATATAATTATATTAATATAAGAAATTTCGCTAAATATCCATTTATAGAAACTCATCTCCAATAAGTAGGGAACCAAGCTTTCCTAAATAATACTTTAAGAACGTCAACAAAATAAAAGATGAAAGAAATCTCGTAATAACGGACAGATATAGCACGAAAGAAAAGAAAAAAGCGTATGTATTCGTTTATCCCCCTCATGTTCTTTATAGCGCGCGTCGCCGACAGCTAATCTAAAGACCGGTTCTATTAAACCTCTCGCTGTCGCTCGCTCTCTCTCTCTCACTCTCTCTCTCTTTCTCTTTCTTTGTCCGGGTCTATTTCCATTCTTCTCCGTTACTCTAAATCACGCATTTTCCTATTGCGGCTGAATTCAACGGAATATCTTCTCTTATGATTTCGTCTTGTACGAGAATTAGGCGAGCCCGGCTATCGAGGATTCATCTTCCAATATCCCGGGCGGCTGAAGAGCCTCTCGAGCGCAAGATTCGATTATTTTCGACAGTCGGGCGCGAGAGATAAGAGGAAGTCGACAACAGGCAACGTTCGACAAGGGAAAAAAGGAGGATTCGCGCGGATTTTCGAACACTTGCGCTAATAAAAGACGAGTTGCGCGCAAGACTGGGAAATAAATCTGACCGAGTGCTTTACTGTAGTTCTTCCTGGGCGAGTTATATGCTCTGATAGTCGTAAAATATCTTTAAAGATGGATCGGAATTCTGCTTCACTCCTGTTAGGAGTTATAAAATGTGTTTCTCGTCTGTTATCACCTTATTTATTTTATTCTCGTTGGAAAGTAAGCGTGTTGATTATAAAAGTCACGCATCATTGAATATTTTATGCGTTATGTACGCATACGTAAACTCGAGCCGAGCAGTTCTGTGAAATTAAGCAGAGTTCTAACACAATTGTGACTGATCCTTCTTTACAGTCATACCAAATTACTCGTTTTTCACAATATTTTTACAAGACTGTTGTTTTGGAAACTGTTGCTCGATGATATACATTTTTAACGTCATTATGAAGTATTAACATCGCATGCAATGAAGATTGTGCAAGATAGATAACCTAAATTCTATATATAGTATATCATCCACTTGTATTTCACATCGCACACGACGCATCATTCATTCTTGTGGAACACTTGTCGTACACCAATGTTTAAACTTGTGGCAACACGAAATAAGGCGCAGAAAGGCGAAGAAAGGTAGCTTCACATCGATGTCTCATTTTGAACTTTCATTCCTGATCGCTCATCCCCTGCACGGTAAATTCCCCATCCACTCTACCGTGTAACAAGATCTAACACCTCCCTCTGCCCCGCGTCTCCGGCGTCTCGTAGAATTCCATTCCTTTTATCGAGCACAAGAGACGGGAGCACGTCGGCAGTCCTCGAGTTCGTAAAGTCAGAGAAAGCCTCGGTCTCCGTTGTCTCAGCGAATATTCCTCAGATCGCGAGTAGTCAAGAGTTATAAAATCTTCTCGTCGACGGCTACGGAAGCCGCGAGATTTCATTTGCCGCGACGGATCACTTTTCGCTGTACCTCGCGCAGCCGAAGCGACTCCGTGTAATCGGATCCGAATCTGCGTCTGTCAACTGCGAGTGCAGCGGCAAGGGGGTGAGCCAGAGGAGCTATCGAAGCTTTTCTTTTTGCTTTTTCGTCGAGCCCTCGTTTATCCGCACCTCCGATGTTCGCCTCCGCCGATTTCCGCTTTTCGTGTTACGCTTTCTTTTTTACGCGCGACTACCCGTTCTTCGCATTTCAGCTCTTGACGGTTTATTAAAACTTTTTGTACCGAGGGCATTTGATGCAAGGTATATTGCTTTCCTGTTGGCGTCACTAATATTATAATTCTGCCTTTTTACTCACGCAGTTTGCTTCTTGAGATTTTAATCAGCAGCTTACTTGCTATATTGATATTATTTTTAATAACAGTTAAAACGAGAATGAGAAATGGGAACTTAATATAAATTACGATGCAAGGATTGTGTATAGTACCTTTTAAGTGATTAATATCTTTTATTTGCGGAAGTAAAATATTGTATACTTCGAGTAATCAATTATGCCTGTACATTGATACTTTTAAGATTAAAATGATGACTGTGATTTATCAATAAATTTAAAACGACTTTTAAAATAGTTTATTGATTAATGGAAGTATCAATATCTAATGAATGTGTTTTAAATTTGATATCCAAATTATTAAAAATATCACATTGATTTTTAACGTACATATGCTTGGAAAACATATCTTGAGATTAATTCTTTACGTGCAAAATTTAATATGTTAATATATAGGAAAATTTTTTATTTCATAATTCGGTTAGCAAAAGTATGCGTAAATTAGATAGGGACAGATTACATTATAATTCTTTAAACGTAGTTTAAATAATTCTATGAAACGGTGCTTACTGCCAATCATTTGTAATTTGTACAATGAACATTAAATGACGGAAATATATTTTTTCTTGGCTACAATTTTAATATTATAAATCATAAAAACTACAATATTTGCATGAAAGTCGAGTCTCCAAATTAAAATAATTTAGTATATAAAAAAACAACGTTTCCAAGTGAAACAACACTGAAATAGAGAATATAAAATTGGAGGTAAGCCTCGTTAAATCCTCACCTTTCATGCAGATCTTATTCCTCTTGAAGACGAGAATCGTGTCGTTATATTTGGACTCGGGTGGCGCGGTAACGTTCAGCTTTAACGCAAGTTTTATCTCGGCACTCTCCAGCCCAGAGCAGGGCAGCCTGATCGCAAAGACCTGCTGTATGATGGGCACGAAACCTCTTGAGGAAACGTTCACTTTCGGAGGCAAGAGCGCCATCTGTCCGGGGCCGTAACCCAACATGCCTCTCATGTCGTAGTCGAGCATCATCGAATACGCCAACTGCAACAGAACCAAGTCCAGCGTTCAGTACACGTTTGTAAGGAGTACAATGCCTTCGTATTTAGCTAGAGTCTTCGTTAAAGTGGATATGGTTACATGTGCTTTAAGATTTTTATTTGAAAGCAGTACATGGTATTTTTTAATTTTCTTTGCATTCTTCTAAATGGACAGGCCATTCGTAATTAAAAATCTCTCCTGGCCTTCTCCGCATTCTTTTATACAACTTTATATTTCCATTTTTGTTGTTGCATATTTTAATTAATTGTGGTCATTATATAATTACGTTTACACGTACATATTTTACTGAAATTATTGCTTAACGTGTGCATTTTCAAAATTGTCAGTCACAATTAACTTATATGGTGCTTCTGTTTGTAAATTTTTTAAATTAAATACAAATTTTACTAATGAATTGGGCTTTTATTGATAAAAATCGAGAAGCGACGTAACTTACGAAAAAATACTCAAAATTGGCAAATAATATTAGAAATGCAACTGTATCTATGCTATTTATGATCGTATCGTGTTTATGTAGATATCATCTGTGCATCCTACATTCTTAACATTATCAAACTTCATAAAGTTATTTTTTGAATTAAATGGTATAAATAAAAGGCTTTTTAGCTTTTAATAGCAATTACTTCTTCTGCGTCTATTTTCTTAGAGTTAATTAAGATATTTGTCAAAGAAACTTTTTTTTTTTTAAATAGGTGAAAAAACACTTAATTGGTCCAATAAAATAAGTAGTTTAAGTAATTGCCATAGATGTGAAAAAACAAAAAAAAAATATTAAGAGGATTGAAAACGCACATAAATTCGAACACATCCAGCTTGAAACAATTTAAAATCAATTTGTGTATACAGCAAAGTATCATTTATCAGTATAACATCATAAATACTAGAGTTAACCTTGAAAATCGCCAAGGGAAAAGTATCGTAAACCCGAGGTTCATAGTATGAATTCGCCAGGCAATCTTTTGGCAGACGTGCGCGTGATGGTATTTTCGGCAGCCCGGAATCTCAAGTTACCCTTCCACTTTCTTATCTTAAAAGCTCTCTTTTTGCCAGCGGCGAGTCTCGCAATCGAGCACGAGCAAAGAGAACTAAGTACTAACAAAACAACAAGACAAACTCGATTAATTACGACGAAGGTAAATTAATACTACCGCTGCGCGGCGCCGCTCTCACGCGTCGTTTTTTCATTAAGACACGGAAAGTCCGTTCCGGCGGGGGCGGGTCTTATCGCCTCTAACCGTGGCAGTCAGTCATCGGCCGGACCCCTGCCTGCTCAAATATTTCGAGACACGCCACGGCGTCGCGTGAAGGCGCGCGGCGTCGTCGGACGTATTGCGCGCGCTCGCCCGAGATGATGCGAGGAACTTTAGTTGATTAGTTAGTTGTGAGAAAGTTTTTGCAATTCCCGATCCGGTGGAATTTGTGCGATTAACAAACGTTTGCTGATCGAAACTCGGAGAATGGCTTCTTACACCAATGGTAGATTTTATTCGATATTTTTTATTAATTTTTTATTATTTTTGAGCCAATAAAGATTTGATTAGAGTTTATAAATTATCGGCTGTAATACACTTGGTTTGTGTTGAACTTTTTTACACAAATTATTTCTTTTGATATACTTATACACACACGCGTATATATATATATATATAATACTTATCTCCTTAATATTTCTTTTATTTGCTCGAAATTCCAAACGGTTTTCATAGGATTTATATACCTGAACTTAAGATCCCATAGGGTGCCAATATATCTGTAAATGTTACATACATAATCCTCAAATTTATTTCCGAACTTAGTTCTGATTTTTATTTTTGCGGGGATAAAATTTATTGTACTCCAATGATTTATGTGTATTGGCAAGTATACTTTTCACGGAAGGCTAAAAGGCTAAAGAGGTTTTATCGAGATTTGCTGAAAAATGATTCGAAATACTTTATACGATAACAAAATTATGAATACAATTAAGTTCTAAAATCATACAGAAGGTTTGTAGGAAACCCTGTAACTTGATTTTGTTACCGTAGATCCCTATTATTTACAGAATGTTGAAAATGTGCAATATAAAGTATATTTCTTAACTATTAGGAAACAATTATAAATAATATCCGAATTTGTAGATAAAAGTTTTTTTTATTATCGACATAATACTTTAATAGAATAAATAAAATTGCAATATTCAATATCGAAGTATTACTACAACAGATTATTTTTTCATTGTAATTTAGTGATGATACTTATTGGATTTTATTGAAATTCTGTAGGTATTTAAATTTAATAATGTACGTACTTAAGTGTTTATTATGCAGTATCTTTATTCAATCAAGATTATAGATATTAATATATTAGATAGTCGATAATACTTTCAAAATTGTTTGTTGATTTTATTATTGCAGTAACAGTTATTTTCTATATATATTACGCAAGCATCTTTGATGTTTCAATTTTACACTTTTTTAAGACTATATAATTCGTGAGATCTAAGCTGTGAATAATTTTTTCTCATTCTTAACTTTATAGTAATAAATATTACTCAATACAGAAATGCAGTTTTATGACTAATCTTTTATAAGCTTGTACACAAAATTATATACTTGTTACTGATCGTGAGAGGGTTTTTAGGAGGTGATCGGGTGAAGGTGTGGAATAAATAAACGCACCTTTTAGTTAGCATTTATCTTTATTTTTCAGTTAGGGAAATGTAATGTTTCGGTGTAATAATAACGGTCGAACGGGGCCTCGAAGTATTTATATTCTTCTTTTAGTCGGTGTTTTCCGCTGGAGATTCATTGTTGTATTGGTTTGCTGTTTACGTGCATGCCGAATTTCCCGCGAAGCGGATGCTTTCTCTGAACGTAAACTTTCCCAATGCCCACACTTCTCGGGAAAGGCACTCGAACGGTATTACTGACGCGACGGTTATTAAATAATAAGCAATAGGTTCGATTTCTATTGCGTCTAAAATATAAGGAGCTGGCTTGTGCATGCTTTCCGAAAGTGGCGACAGATCGGCGAATTCTGTCGCCAACAATACTATATAAATATTGTGAAAAATTAGAATACCACAGTGATTTGAAAATATATTTGTTCTCGAAGTTCTGAATATTATTATGAATACTATTCTATTGAGTTTAAAATTATGATTTTTAAATAAATTATTTAGTGAAACCATGATTCATTGTAGTATAGAATAATAAGTTGTAGTATTCGAAAGTAATTTCGATACGTCGAGATAAAAGCTTTTCAGATAAGTGTATAAATATCATTTTTCCGGTAACTCAGAGGTTTCACGCTGATAGCGATCACATTTTCAATTTAAAAAAAAACTGAAGACAGCGGTTTTTGACACCTTCGATAGAATTCAATTGAATTCATTTTAAAAGCCAATGGAATTCAAACAATTTTGTAGAGAGTGAAATAAATAGTGATGCGATTGAGCGAATATAAAAAATACCGAAGAATACTTTCCCTGGATTAGGGCTTTTCGTGCTGTGATACAACGCCTTCCTTCTTGACTGGTTTCTGGTCATTTTTATTTGATGACATTTTAGATGATTCTAAACAGAAAAATTTGAGCATAGAATAGAAGATAAATTGAGCATCTTCATAATGTTTTATGTTTTTAAGTAAATGTCTGTATCTAACAATATTTTAATTTTTTCACGATCTTTAACTTTATGATCTGGGCGTGGCACGTATTTTAAATTAACTTCAATGAAACATTTTGAAAATCAATTCTCGCAGGAGAGTTTAAAATTATTATATAATTTGAGCTGTATTTTTACTTTCAAAACGATAATAAAATTAAAATTCTTGCTTTGATTTTTTAGGATCCAATGAGAAATCAAAAACAACTACTTCAAAGATGGAATAACAATGAGCAATTAATTGATGTCTCAGACGTCCGATTTCAGAAATAAAATAATTTAGCGCTTTGGAGTAGATTTGATGTTCGTAACTATACGACGGTGAACATCTCTAGTAAGTAAGTTTGTAACTAAACTTACTTTCTGAAGAGCCAATAAATGAGATTAGTGCAATAAAAGCTCTGTTAGTAAGAATGAATATCAATTATATTAACGATCAAAGTTTCATAACTTGTATATTTCTATGAAAATATATAAGTTGATTTAAAAACGCTTGATGAATATTCAAATTAAGTTGACGAGTATTTAAAACTAACAAATATCAAATTACGTTGGAATAAATACGAATCTTAACATTTAAATGGTGTTTTATGAAGTTTACGAAATTATCATCATCGAAGCATCTAGGAATAAATAATTTGTTATAAAGCGATTGAATTTAGTCAGGAAATATTTAAATATAATATTTCAACATCCAATAATATAGTCATTATAAGTTTATGATGAAATAATAATAATGATTCCTTTTAAGAAATAATTAATTTTATTTAACGGTCATATTTAAATAAGTGACCTCTTAATATTCAATAATTGCCTTTTTGAATACATTTTTAAATCATTATTATTATTACTAGTTTAATTTGTATGCAGTCCCACTCGAATAAAATAATTAAACGCACATTCAAAAATAAAACTCGACTTTTTAATAGATCGTCAAATACATAAAATCCAGTGGAGCGACAATAATGTCGAGACAACAGTGACGTTGTTTAAGAGCGTGTCTCGCATAACCGACTGACTTTATCGGTTGCATTCTCTTTAATGGTGCGCTTATTTCTGAATCATGAGATTTGAATAGCAGCTGCATTTAGAGTTTCATTTTCTTATGTATAAGACATTCAATTAAAACTTCTTGAAGCTTTTATTGTAAAACGGAGCTTTTATTGTAAAGGATATGAAAGTCCTTACGTAATGCACAATAGCATCCGATTTATTTCCATTAGTCGGTTTCTTTAAAATCGTTTATGTTGTTTCCTACAACACTTTGATTCTTGCAACTAAATTAAAATTAGATGCAATGAAATTCTCAAGCATAAGTAATATTTGACGTATTTGAAAATTATTGGTAATGTTTTAAATAAAGTTTTTAATAATAAACAGATTCTAAAATTTTTTTTATTTTTACATTATCTTACTTATTTATTTATTACTATATTGATTAATAAACTTTATAATTTCTATTATGAAAAAAATCAGTAAATATGTAAATTCGAGCCGTGAATTGATTAATATTACCATGTTTTTTAAATTGGAAACAAATATTCTCATTGTTTTTCTTAGAAATAATAATTATTTCAGAAGCAATTTAATTTTAAACAATTTTTAAATGATTTAAATAATCATCGTAACAAAATGTAATAAATGATAGATTTTGTTGAAATTTTAGAACATGTTTTATAACACGTGAAACAAATTGTTTATAAGATTTAAGGAAAACATGTTTAAGTCATATATGCCAAGCTAAATATATTATCGAGATAAAGCTCATAAAATGAATTCAAAATGAATTTTATGTAATTCGAAGAATAATTTTATATTATTTAACTGCTAAATGAGAATTGGAACGAAGAATACCGTATTTATAATAATTGTGTTGTTAAATTAAGACGGGATGATGGTTCAGTTGTGATTCAGCAGCTTAGATTTCAAAAAGGTCTTGAATTCACAATGCGCGCAGAATAATGTCTTGTCTTTGTGGTGGATATTTCCCATGTGATATTTCGAGTTGTGACCGAATTTAAAGGTATTGTCGCAATTTTTGCACAAGTAACAATTTTCGGGCTTGATTAGGGTGTGCTTTTTTCACGAGAAGCCTTAGGTATCTCTTATCATTCGTTTTGTATTCCCAGCGATCGCGATTTAAATAAGGTTTAAGACCGCAAATTTTTTCGTGCTTCACTCGATCCATTTTTTGCTTGTACCTTCTTCCGCATTTCGAGCACTTGCAATAATTTTGAGGGTTAGGTATGGTATGCACCCCATGCATGTGCTGATAGGAGATATTTTGTTCGGGAGGCCCTGTAGTGGCAGTCGGCGCAATTGAAGGCCGGCTCTTTATTGCATTCATACTTTAAATGTCTTGAGAGACTCGTACTCTGTTTATAACGTCTTTTGCAATTCGCACATTCGTAGAGCTTGCGGTCCTGCAGTCTGTGCACGTGGTTAACTTTTGACAGTAATTCTTCTTTTTCGATATTTTGCAATGTGGGTAATGAATTAAAGCATAAATAATCCACTCTTAATTAGCAAAAGAAAATTTATTTTTAAAATTCATATTTCAAGAGAAAGCTTCAAAACGAATGACCGGATGAATCTATAAGTGCAAATTACCAGCAGATCTATTTTTTAACGACTTATCGGAGAGCACAATTTCATTTCTTACTGTTTGGCAGGTTACGTGCTCATCGGAAGCTGATATCTTAACAGCTGCATCTAAGAAATGAAAATTTTTCATTATCTATAATGCGAAATGTATTATTGTATGTTTGCACAACTCTTTTTATTGCAATATTTACCAGAATCTTCCAATAATTCATGCTTCATAGAATCATTTGAATCAATAAAAACTTCCCCTTCTATATAAATACCATTAATTGTTTGGTTTAAAAGATTACCTGAAACTTAATAATTAGATACACGATATTTTTTTTACTTTCTACGTGCCCATGTATTACATTAATTTATAATCTAAACTTTCCAACAGCACAATGCTTTGAGTCATTGTAAAAATTATAAGCATAATAATTATTTCTAATGATCATAACCTTTGTTAAAATACATATTTTATATTATATTCGTTGTAACTTTTACTTACTATATTAAAAAAAATTAAATAATTAGCAAAAATGTTTAAAAGTTTTTGTTACTTGATTGACATTCGGCTTACCAACATTTGATTGCAATATATTCTCGTTTCCGTACGACAAGAATACATTATAAATTAAATTATATAAATAAATTATCTTGCATTTAAATATTATTCAGTAACAAGCATAAGAATAGTTAATTAATATTTTCTTGAAAAATAATAAAACCTTCCTGCAGTAGTAATTTACATTTTTCAGTATCTACCAGTATCGTAAATGTAGAACTTTATCTAAAGGAGAATGTAAACGAATTGTTATTTGAAAATAATATATTTTTGTCATAAAATATAAATATAGTTTGTTGTAGAATTTATAATTAAATTAATTAAATTTTAACAACTTTATTTTAAACGAATGTTATTTAATTAATATTTGATCAATGTGTAGATACTAAAATATTGAACAATAATGTGTGACTTAATAATCTATATTTAGGGAGAAAAAATATATTATACATTGATAAATACTGAAAAAAATTAAGATTAATTCACATACTTATGAAAAATAATAAGGAAATAATTTGACGAAATGCAAGAGAATTTAAGAGAAGATCTTATTAATAATTTGAATTTAACAAATGTGTTAATTAATGTTTCATTTTAATAAATTGGATAAATCATACACTTATATAAAGTTTTAACATAATTAAATACTTGTCCTTTACTTGAGATTTATATTTTTCATTATGATTTATTTCAATTTTAGGTTAAACCATCATTTATAAGGAAATTAATAAATAACAATTATTTTTGTTACTTGTTACCTTTTTATTGGTGCCATTAAAAATAAGAAAGATTAATCCAAGTGATATACAATTTAGATGTACATAAATACAACAACGATGAAAAGAAATAAAATTTGCAAATTTTAATTCATTTTTAATTATGGCTAAATTAATTGAAATATTTTTAAAAAATATGAAATTGGACATATTGTTTTAAACCTTATCCTTTTGTAATTAATATAAAGAATGATATGAAAATTAAATAATCGAAAATTTTAGATTGTAAATTTTTGTGAATTATGAAATTTCTAGAAGCGTTTATTAAAATTAGAAACATTTCATAAACTTATTGGTACTACCATATGATAATACCAGATGATTAATACTACCGGATATAAATAATTAAAATTTTGTTGTATAATTTTGCTTTATTCTATGGATAATTTAATTTAAATGTATATAATACATAATAAATGAGTTTTATGCTATAATCACTATAATAACTTATAACCTTTTAAAAACAAATTTCATTTTTTTTATTAATAAACATAACCCGAATCAATAGAGTAATATTACGTACACATATCAATACGTAATTTTAAGTTTCCCATAAATCTAGATAGAAACTTTTACGTTTAATAAAAAATTTTGTGCAATGGTCACCAGCTGCAGGGATTTATAATAAATTTTAGTCCTACTGCTTTAAATAACTAAATAGGATTTAAATATTACTAATATCAATATTACTAAATAGTAATTATACTTTTATACAGTTTACTATTTTTCATTTACTTAATGCTAACCTATTAATATCTTATTTATATTGTTAAATTTATATTTTTCTAACTTATACAAACTTACTAACTGATTCTCCAGAAATAAAAATTATCGACTGTCGATGAAAAATATCATTTTAATTTAAACAATTGACAATGTTGTATGTTTAAAAAAAATAAAAATCTATTTCGAATTTTCTTAACTCATAAATATATGTAAACATACCCGCGTAAACATACACGCATAAATTTATTTTCGAAATATAGTAATGTATGTATTAATTCTTTATTTTAATTAAAAAATTCACCTAACAAGGCGTTAATGAATTCAAATTTAAGTATACTTGCCTTGGACGAGATTATGTTTTGCTCGTCTTTTCTTTCCCTCATGTAGTTTTACTATATGAGTCTTGACTTCTCTTTCCTATTCTTTATTCGATGCGTCTGCAAAAATATACACCAACTCTAGGAAAAGAAAAATGGATCTCGCTTACGTAAACGAACGGCGTGCATCTCAAAAAATTCTATCGGCGAGCTCTCGATTTATCTTTTCCGTCACTCTCTCTTTTACTCCTTTTTCTTCCTCTTTTCTCGCTTTTGACTCTCCGTTTCCTTTTTAACCGACGTCGTTCTCAAGATCTCGATGTCTCTTTTTTTGAGGCCAATCTTTACAGACGCCAAGTAACTGTCGATGTAATCTTTGCAAGATTTCAGAAGAATGAAGTCAGCAGAATAGGTTATTCGTATGATTTATATTGTAATAACACAGAAACCGAGCTCTGACAATGTACAATAAAGTGTTTTATATTAAAATAAAAGAATAATTCGAATTTTTATATTGAAATTTTCATGTTATTATACTATTTAATTAATAGTATTATTTACCAAATATATATCCGAGTGATAAAAGTTTTTAGATAGTCTACTAAATAGACAACAATTTCAGATTTTCTATTTTTGTATTTAACTCGTAAAATTTTTTAGTACAAAAATGTATAGAGAATTTATATTTATTAGAATTTAGCGCACTAAGCTAACTGTGCAATATTGCAACAGTAACTAATTTTGCTTTACTGTATCTAATAATATTTCAAGATGCTAAACAAATATTTACGTACCATATTTTATAATTACTAGGTCAAGTAAATTCCTTCATTGAATTTTTCATAATTATTGATATAATTTCAAATGAATTGTGCAATTGCCATCGCACCAGTCAAATTATTAAGCAGATTTATTTACAGAAAAAATGTTTAAATTTGAAATTCTCAATTTTAAAGCTTTGATTATGACCAAATAAAAAAATCAAAATATATTTAGTAATCTGAAAAAGCAATCCCTCAATTATTTTTAAATTTTCTTTGATAACTTCATTTTTATTTACGATATATGCATTTCCATCTCGGATTACAAGGCATTATGTGATTCGAAAGCACATTTCGTATATTTGCTTACGTATTAGAATAGTAATTCAATGTACATCTGTAAAAATAACATACATTGCATGTGAATAAAGCAGAGGATTATAAACCACGGACATTAAACATAATTTTTCTTATAATGCCGTCTCTCAGATTCACGTAATAGCGCAAAAATATTTGTTCAAACGATGCCTGCTACCCTTGCCGCAACGTGTGCATATCCGTCTCTATACTCTCTTTCTTGCCGCTCGCTATCCCTCTCTTTCTCTCTGCTATCCTTGCGGTCTCACTCTATCTCGCGCGCTTCGCTGTAAAAGCTTTGCACTGTGTTTGCAGAACAAACTTTACCTTTACCGCGCACTATACATCCATTCATCTGGTTTCTCCCTCTACACTGGTTTTCCCTTTCTTGCGCTTTGCGCTTTTCCTCTCGTTCGATGTATTAAAGCCTTGAATTTGCCGGGGTTAACGAATTTCTTTTTTCTACTCCTTTTATAAAGCTTTCAATTTTTTTGCTCACAGGCTCCGTACGTTTTTACAAGCCTCGCGCGCAAAGAGAGTAAATTCACTTAAAAAGCGGTAACGTTTTTTTGTCTTTTTATTCGTTTATCATAGATTTACATTAGTAATAAAAATGTTAAATTATACCTGATTGATAACTGATAAAATATCTACTTCTAATAATTTTAAATTTAAACTGATCCCGGAGGATAAGTATATTTACCAATGGAATAAAGTGTTCGGTAAAACAAATAATCAATTTTGAATTATCAGCAACTTTTTATGGTTTCATTAGTGAATATTTTGTTTACAACGCATATAAAATTATAATATATGCATTTAAAAATTCTTTCCAACTTTTGCACAAACATATTTTAATCACTTAAATCAATATTTATTTTAAAACTATTTATAAGAATCCATTAATTATTTCAAAGGTTGTTTTTATTAAAAAATGAACTGGAAATAGTAAATTAGTGTACAGCAAATGAGAAATTATATCATATGTTATAAATTTTTTTTCGTACACATAATTTTACAGAAGATATATTTTTTATTTAAAAATAGCAATAGTATAATATTAGATATAATATTATAGGTGTTTCCAGCATCTAATATTGGAAAATCAATAATGAAACCATATCAATCATGAAATTAATTACAATAATATGTTTCTGATTTTTATTAATAAACTATAAATATTGCATATTTTTCATTCTGTAGTTTTATCCAATAAATAGTTTAAAAGCCTGCGAATGAATTAAAAAAAAATACAAAATGTATATTAATTAATTTTAAAAATAATTTGTTGATTTAAATATAAGAAGGATTAAGAGTATAAAAAGATTTTCACATTCGATTCAAAATGACATTACCCAGTCATTTTTACGTTAATATAATTTGTTTGCATTACTAATGTATAAATACTGCTCTTACGCGCCGATAGTCGGTTAAAAAAAATATTTTTTCGTACAATTTAATTCTAAACAGTAGATGTTGAAAAATATTTTTTGGCCGTGCATTGTTATTATTTATTTTTGCACGAATGTATTATCGTATGAACAAGCTTTGTTGGAACCGAGTGTAATAACAATCAAAGCAAATATGATTTTGCCCAAGCCATTTTTCGCGCCCTGTATCACCAACACTCATATTAGAGCTTAGAGGACACAACTTGGTAAACAATGGAAATTTGAAAAACGATGAATTATCGATAAAGGAGGTTAGGGAAAACGGCTTTGGAGGCTTAGTCGGTATCAAAGCAATGCTGCCGTCCAAAGAGCGTAACGCACGTCACGCGGTCCCGCATGACACACGCAGGAAATCAAATTAACCGCAGCCCTTGACAATAGACTCTGGCAGCGTCGCCGCACCTCTACCCGACGTGCGGAAAAAACCTAAAGTAAACCCCGGGTGGATTGATGGCTGAAGCGCGGAGAGACGGAGGAATTGCCGACTCTTAGAGGAAGACGCGCGTCACGCGCCTCGCGTGAAAGCTCACCTCTATCTTCCTTTTTTTCGCGCAATAACGAAATGCCATTGGCCTCCCTTCTCCCTCCGGCCGCAACGCCATCCTTTTCTCTGCAAGGGTCGCGAGAAAGTTACGAGTTTACGCTTTGATTCGATTGCCCGGGCTCCGGCATCCCGGGGATTTGCGACGCGGACAATTCGCCGTCGCGGCTACGGGGAGAAATTAAATTCGAGTCTTTGACAGAAGCGCGCACGGGGCTCCCGAGATTGGCTTGTCGGGAATTCGTTAACGATCCTTCGGAATTACACCCGCCCTTCGCTGCAAATTACCCACGCTGTGCAAAGTCTGTGATAAGACGTTATTCGGACCGATCGGCCAGACGCTTATTGGACTTTTAAACGGGCGACTTCTTTATCCCTACCCTTTGCCCCGACACGCTGCCGGGAACTTTATCGACGTCGGATTGGAACTCGAGCGACTGTGTGGCACGTCTGCACGACCAGACGCGAATTTCGTCTGCAATCGCTGATTTTTATGAGATCGCACATGATTTTCGATTAAGAATGTATTCTTTGTCGCTTAAGACCTCATATTCGTACAAAATTTACCGCTCAAATGAAACGGGACGACACTACTATAAATTATTAGTAGTGCACAAATTTTTCAGGCATTTTTTAGAATTATGTGTAAAGAAATAGTATGTGATCTGTGGTGCATGTAGTGTAATAATTTATACCATATTATACTGGTTATAAAAGTATTTAACTAGAATAATAACTTATCCTGATCCCACCTACAGAGTGGATATAATTTGGAAATGCTGGGTGTGAGAGTGTGGAACGCTTAGAATTAATCTTGAAGTTAATCCCGCGAAGTTGTTTTTAATTTATTACTTGAAAAACAAGTTCTAAAGTTCAATTATGCTTTGAACAACTGTGGAATGAAAAATTTTCAACTAGGATTCGCCGGACCCATGCGTGAAGCATGAATCATTTTTAAAACTATGAAGCACAGCGAAAGGTCACAACGTTAAATCGTAGCAACTTGTCGAATCTGTGCGCCCCGATTGAATATTGTTATCGTTAATTTGATTAAAAAGTTGTGCAGCAATGGTGATTGCCGAGTGGCAGTCGATTTCCATTTGTTTGCGGCAAGTGACTCGCGATAAATCCTGCATTCCATTGGCTCGTACGCTGCTTTATGAACTCAAGTGAAAAGTAATAACAGTAATGGAGATAAATACATTTTCCGAGCAAAACGTCTCCCAGTCGCTTTTTACCAGTGGAATTACTTTATGCCGTGTATGAACTCGTGTAAGTCTGACATAAGGCGAGGCGGAAAAGAACCCTTCTTAAGCTGAAAACAATACTGCGTTAATATTTGATCGAATAGACTATAGTGGCGTCTACAGGGAATTTCGCACGCCCAAGTATGCGTATCACTAGGAGCCAAATGGATATAGTGTAATGTAATAAGCCGGCGAACGCGTTCGATTCTTCTCTTGGCCTTCTGTTATCTGTTCGCGTGCAGGCGTCGCGTTATTAAGAAAAATCATTCGCCTGTGTTCAATAGATAGGCGAGATAATGGATATTGAAATGCAGGCCTAAAGATTTTTGCATGATAACGACCGGGGATACAAATATACCAAACAAACCACGCGTTATTCAATGTTCCGAAGCTCAAGAAGAACAAGAGCTCCTGGGGGCTTTGAGAAATGAATAGGAATTTCGTTGAAACGATGGATTTGCTATTTGCTGCGTTAATTATAGATTCGATCATTTTTATTATTATCAGCCATTGATTAAAAATTCACTTTTCAAGGGTTATTGAATGTTTCCGTTAATGTACAGCCTTTTTTGTTCTATAGTAAAAGCAGTCGGTTTTATGTTTCACTAAGTGCAATAGGCAGTAATGATTTTGAATTAATAATAGGAGCAGTTTGAAAAGAAGCGCAGGCCGTTTGTAATTTCAGTACTAAGCATTTACTTTTGTATTTTCGAGTATGATTGTGAGCTTCGACCAGAACTGTAATATTTCCGAGCAACAATTGCTAATGACACTTATTTTTGTGGATATTTCTGTCATAGAAATTAGATAATTTATTAATAATTATTAAAGTTTTTATAAAACACTTTATTCTGGTATTCTGTAAGTACCAGATCAATGTTTAAGCAGACATTTAAACTGCATATAATTAAATTGAGGTCCTAGTAGCTTTTTTATAATATTTTTCAAATCGTCAAATAATAGCCGTTAATCTTCGAGACTATTATTCTAGTGCCTCGTACGATTCAATTGTATTCTCAAATATATTAACTTCATACATCTTAACTTCGTGAATCCAATATCTCCCAATATACAGTGATAATTATGGTTGTCAATACAACACCTTGTGTGATACGATAATTTCTACGGTGTACAATTTCAACTGTTCTCAGCGAAACTAAGAAAGAGTACAAACTCGACTCAAAACTATGTCCGGCGACGCTTTTAATCCCCAATATATTAGTTCTCTCATCCGTGGGTTTCCCCTCCCTCCTTCCTTTGGCTCACTTTAAAGCCGTTTAATTATTAGCTCGACTGTACACCCGAGATAGAGAGAACAAGGGGTTGTTTGCACCCTCGGCGTTAATGCGAGCAATACTCGTGTTTCCTCTCTCTTCCGCCTTTATGTTGGATGCAAACTCTGCTTGTATTCTCCAACTGCGCCTGTTCGTCCAGGCGTCGTCGTCTGGCGCCTGCGTTTCACCTCTATCCCTGTATATTCGGAGGCAGTGTCTGTGACGGGCTTGTGATGACTATGATGCCGGTTCTGCCGTATGCAGTTGTGTATAAAGAGCGAGAAAGACAAAGAAGTCAGATAGATAGATAGAGAGAGAGAGAGTCAGTTCCAAAGTCAGCCTCTGTACACAGTACTAGGAGATGTGCGGTGTTTCTGTTGTATCGGGTCTCTTATTGTACTCAACTGAGTGTAAAGGTGTATCAGACGTTCGCTTCAACTTCTCACCTGCGCTTCCTCCCTTTATCTCTCTGTGAAGGTTTTCTGTTGCGGCTATTTCGAGCTTCACAGCTGTAAAATTTTTGGCACCGACGATGCTGAGTTATTTCATTATCTTCGCTTGTTTTGTTTGTTCCTTTTTCTATTCAAATTGAATAGCCTTCAAATGCATTGTTTATTTATGCTATGAGTCTCTTTATCGCTGATTTTGATATAAAAAGTAATTTGAGAAGGTTACGTTTGCGTCTTGGATTTGTTGAATAATGAAGTGTACTAAGATAAGAATTTTAATCGATCCTTTTCCGTTATTTATAAATTTCTTTGTAAAGCATTGCGTGCAGTTTAACTTTCATTCTTTACAAGCTTATCGGCATTGTCTACGTATAATTTTTCAAACGTACACATCTACCAAATTAACTAATATCCAGCTTTGATTATTCAATATTGCTTAATGTGCGGAATCCCGTAACACTGTACTTTTAATTGTTGTAACAGTGGTCTGTTAATTCTGTATTAAACGAAACACGTTGTAGAAGGGTAAGTATCCAGGGACTCTCCAAGGAGTAAATTCATTTATTAGTCGGTGCGCTCCACTCGGACAACGACGCAGCAGAAAATGTTTCAAACGTCGGTCGTGAAGAATCTGCATCAAAATAAAAAACTGCTGGAATAAATATGGACGAATAAAATACCGAAATACCATTGTTCTCGAAATGTTTAAACGTCGTCTGTAATTCTACATCCCAATGGTAACATTTCCCTGTCTGAAAAGCAATGGCGTTCCTATTTATTTAGAAAATGAGTCCCCGAAAGCCATTGTTTCCTCCAGTCTCACTCCCCTCAAACGAATAATCATTGAAAGTCCGATGCCGCCTCGCGTACCGCTGACACCTCCAGTCGCTATTGCATTAACGCGGGTTTGCGTACGTCGTTGCTTCAACACACTAACACTGTCGCGCCGCTTCATCGGGCGAGGGAACTCGTATAATAACGTCGCGCTTTGCGTAGCGTGTACACACGGTCGGGCAAACACACAGAGACGCGTTTCGACCGGATAAACGCCGTTTGCCTGCCTCTGGCTTTCTCTCGGCATTGTTGTTTGCGCCTCCGCGCGCGCGCACGTGCACCCGCACACAGAGGCACCTGCGCGCAATCGCAACTCCGACTGTTTCTCTCCAAACGGACGCGCTCGTGTGCATCCGAACATTTCTTATGCGCGAATTCACGGAGGGTTCTGTATCTCCGTATCGACAAGAGGCTTTAATTCGGGAATAGATATTTTTCGAGCTTCGCACAACGTCCAATTATAACGATTTTGCGGAATTATTATTTTCATTTATATTTGTTATAGTTTTAATGCAAATATATCTTTTGAAGTCAATGGTCTTTGAACATAATACTGCGAAAACTGTCAGGATAAAAAGATATAAATAATTTAAGATTTTAGTTGTGATGTAATCAATAGTGTGAGTACTCATTGTTAGTTAATAAACGTTGAGTTTTGTTACTATTTCACAAAATTATCCAACACAAAACCAAGTTTATGCAATGTAACTGTTCTTGTAATAAAGAATTAATTTAAATGTATTTAAAGGTAATTCAATCGAATACTTTTCCGTTGGCTCTACAAAACAGTCTTATTACATAAGCTTAACTTATGCAAACGAATTTTTAAAGGAAGTGAAATTACAGTCATTATTTAACGCACCACTTACTTGCGTATTTTCTCTGCGTTATTTCAAATTTCGAGTAAATGTCTTGTATCTTTTCACCAAATAGTCGTCGTCTCATCGAAATTCTCCCATAAACGTGGATCCGGATCGTATGTATGTACCAGCGGATTCCATTCAGATTTTCAAACCTCCAATATTTTCTTGTAGGATAAATGCATTCCACATTATCCGAGAACTTTATTTTCTATCTTTTCGAGAAAATATTCGAATTTTCCCTTTACAGAGTACCATGTAATTATTCGCTATTTCGAGTTTATAATAGAGGTCCTTGGGTTCTGTGCTTGGCCGATCCGTGCAAGGATTTACAATTGGTCTTTAGCAGGACTCTCCTCTCCATTTTATAAACTTTAACCGTTAACTTTAAGCATCAATATTTAAAACAATTAAATTATAGTCAAGAACTGCTTCTAATATTGATCAAAATTATAATTATAATTTAAGTTCCTATGGATGAATAGATTATTGTTATTTTTCACAAACTACGTATTTACTTATTGAAATCCCTTTTATAATATTATTTTATGTGCACCACAAACTTTATGCAAACATATTTATTTTCACAAGTTTATAAAATTAAGTCAAGTAACTGATAAAATCTTAAAAAATAATTCTCTAAATCAGACTACTACTTATACACAGATAACTCATACATGGCCATCATCAATATTGAATGTTTTAATTTATCGATATTCTTTTTAAACATATTTTATAATTTGCCAATGAAGATGAATTATTATCGTGAAGTTTTTCATATTTACGATATTTCCAGAATTTTCATTTATACCGTGGAATGTTGGCAACGAATTATTTTTCGGGATTGCAGAAAACAGAATTGCGAATAGAAGAAAAGTTGAGGAAAGTCATTTTTGCATACTTCGCATAGTTAGACAGATGTTCTCAAAATATTTTTTCGCTCGTTTAAAATTTTAATGGCTTAGGGTTACCCAGACTTAATTATACGGTCTTCTTAATGTGGTTCTTCTCTTATTGTAAGATGAATGTTATATAGTTTAGAGTTTTATGTATTCTTTTAATAAACCATTTTAATGTTAGGCGGCAGTGAAGTAATTGTATGGGTTTAATCTTTCAATGTAAAAGCCGTTTTTTTCTCATATGCTGTGAATTGTGAATTACACAAAAAAAGTATTTTAAAAATTCCATAAATGCAAATGTGTAAGCAATTATGAATAATTTTAAGCACACTCAGTTTTTAATCATCCTTCTTTAAATTTACATATGATATTCGAAAACAAAAATAGAATTCATTCGAAATGGAACTTTTAAAAAAAAATACGCGAGCCATGATTCTACGATAAAAGCTGTATAATATTAGTGCGTCGATTATTGCTTTCTCAGAACCTTTTTTACCAGGACATCTGAGTCAAACCCCGCAATAAGAAAGGCGACAGAAACGACTGTCTTCAAATCAGCGCAGGTGATCTGTAACGACATCGAAAAGCGAAATTCAGTCCGAAGGTCTTAATCTCGGCAAACACGACGTCGACCATTACGGGTAATGGATACGTGATCATCCACCATTAACCACTTCTAATGCAATCGCGGGTGGATCTATTTTTTGCCCTGCGTTTGGGCGGCCTCCACCACCTTGACGTATGCAAGCGACCGAATCTCGTTACGTGGTGAAGGGGGTAGTAGTCGCAGGCTCAATTTCATTAGTCCCAAGCGACTAGAGACACATACCATGCGTACGCGACGGGCCGCGGCTAATTGGTTGCGCCACAGCCGCGAATATCTTTGGTATCTCCCACCACCGCGACGCTGGATGACGCTAATGGTCTCCCGCAGGATCCGAGGGTTGCTTTTGATAGTTACCAGTACGTTTATTTGGAGTATTCGTAATTTGATTTGGCCGATATTAATGCCGAGCCGACGATAGGAAGTGTGGGCTGAAGATGTTAAGAAAACTTATTTCAATTCGGTATTGTTAAACTGATTTGGAAATTCGATAAAAGAGAGATAAAAAACTCAGCACTTGATTATCGATGGAAGTATAATATTAACCGTAACATACTCTTTAGTATCGGGCTTCGCGTTAATCTTATTTTCATTTATCAAGAGAGCTTTTATGATTATTATCCTTAAAAAAAATTCGTTATGGAGCTAAAAGGAAACCCAAATATAAATTGGTAAAATGCATTTTATTGTATTTTTAAAATGCAATATCGCATTCGTTTTGATTGTAGAATTATATTGTAGCGATTATACTATTGCTGAAACATTTGCTTCTCAATAAGTTCATTAATGATAAACTACTAATACTGAACTAATCTATCGTGGTTGAATGTTATTTTACCAACTGAAAAATAAATTAATATTAAATTAATTAGTGGTTGAATTAAAACTATATTTTTAAATTTACCTCGAGATATTTATTATAGTTTAATGACTGTATAAGTAACTTGACGTTTAAACTGGGGCATCATATTGATACAATTTATTTAAAATTTCATGAGTCACCTCGTGTATATTCGTTAAACTCTTGATTTTAAGCATAGACTTTATTAATTCCTTTGAAGATGGATTATTAAAGATTTTATTATAGTAATAAGAGTAACAAGATAATCCTTGTACATCAACGTGATGTTTCCTGTTTTAAATATGCATAGTCATTCCGAAGAGAAATATTCTCTTAATCCTTATTGTGCAGATTAATCATACACTTAGACAGAAATTCACTTATCATAAATGGAATTATTTCTGTTAAAAGTTTGAAGTAATTTTTTTGAAAGAATTCATAAAAACAGTCCCTCGAATAAAAAGGATATTGTAAAATTTTATTACTATCAAGCAATCATATTTCAGTATAAAGTTAAATGCATATAAGATTTATATTTGCCCAGAATTAAAAACATTACGTCTATCTTTTTAAAATTATTTTTAATAAATAGAGATAAACTGATACTTAATTACAAAGTAAGTCGCTTAAAAATATAGTACTGTGAAACGACATATAAATTTATGATCAATGAAAGGCAAATAGGATATAATCTTTTCAGAATTGAATTGCTAGTTGTAAAGTGTGGATTTAAAAAATCGTAAAAGTAATAGTACCTTTTAGAACCTATTCCATTAGAAAAAATATCTACAGGTAAGCATTTTCATTCTGTAATAACTTACCTACTACTAGAGGGTGAAAAGACAATTCTTTTTATAACTCCTATGACATAATCAGAAATATACTTAGATTCTTAGTTGTATAAATGTGCTTACGGAATTCAATGTTTTTATCTAAATATAAAAATATTATCTTATATTTTAAAAACTTTTCTATCGAATGATTTTAACTAATTTTTATATATTTTATATCAATGATAAATAATTATTTAATTTACCAAAAAGCTGAAAGATAGTTTAACCTGTACCTCGTTAAAAAGATCCTTGATTTTATACTGATTTCTTGATACTAGGAATACTTTCACAAAGTCTTTGATGTCGCATTTGATCACAAGTATCTCAATGTCATTACATTAAGGACGAGAGTCTGGATAACCAGAATAATTGAATTTGATAGCATTTATTGCGCGGTAGATAAGAAGAAAATACGATAATAAGTAATCTGATACGATTATTGCACATTGAAGATAGATTAAAAGATGTATCCCTGTACTAAAATAATTTAAAGTACTTTTAATAATTAAATAAATTTATTTAAGAAAATCACAATTTTCTATATTTTTTAACACAAATAGAATTTAAATACGTGATAATTTAAATCTTGGAGTATTTGAGATTCGTGATTTTTATATGTTAACCTGTTTCTATATATTATTTGCAATCGTTGAATTTTATGAAGTACTTAATAAAATTATTTATCTATTGCGTTTATTATATTCAGACATGACACTTTCAAAGAATATGAAAAAGAATGTCGTAAACTAAATACTTCTATACGCGCGGGCGCGCACACACACACACATTTAAATATAATGATATTTATATTTTATGAGTGATTTTAATCATCTGCACATGAACCAGTATATGTATAACTAAGTATTCATATTTTAAATGTTATTTTAAAATACTGATTATAACATAAATTAATATATTTTGGATTATGAAACTTATTCTAGCTGTTGTAAGTACACTTTTATCTTTATTCGGGTTAATAGTCTCCTTCAAATCTTCGAAAACATACATTGAAGCAAGCATAGGAATTTACTATAAATCATAATTTATTTTTATTTATTGCAAAGCATTAGACAGAAATCAATGGAAAATATAGATAGTATGATAAGTATCCTATGGCATTATATTTGCGGTTTATGTGTAGCCTATAATAGTTCAGAATCATCAGATATGTCCTATTAATATTAATTTAATTGCTTAATCGAAATTTGAAGATAAATTCTATTACAAAATTATGATCTTAAATTATTCTCTTATATTTTTTTATCGCAACTGAGAAGTGTCCGAGTTATATTTTTTTTTAAGTTATCAGTTATAAAACTAGTTAACTTTAGAGTACAACTTTCGTTATATTCATGGCCTGTAAGTTTTATTAAATTTGAAAATATTGTATTTATACTTCATTTTATATTATTACTGTAGCATATAAATGATGATACAAAATTAGAAAGCTTCATATATTTGGTCAAATAAATAAACAAATGAATAAGTAAATATACATTAATGTTTCTAACACGAAGGATATGAATATATCAGTATTAAACGATTGACAATATATATTTTGTGAATCTGAGTTGTTTTTTTAAAATTGAAACGTATATGAATATAACGAATAGGAACATCAATATTAAATCAGAGCTCAAACTCCAATTTATCGGATCCTTGCCATTGCACTTGAAGGAAAACTAATTACAAAGTATTTTTATTTATTTTCCCGAGGGGGCAACGAAGAAAAAAGCGCGCCTATCCTCGATCGCCTCATAGGCAGAGCTCGGGTATAAAAATACAATAAAAAATCGATCAGCCCGAAAAAAATAAAAAGCCGGGAGTAAATCGTTTTGCCGGATCCCGGTTGAACGTTTCGTTCGGCGATGCATCGCGAGGTGTGTAGGGATTAAGAGATCGCTCCTCCAATGTATATAAATATATCGGTTGCTCCGGATATAATAGCGACTACCCTCCCGTGTAAGTGAGTAAGCAACCGAGAGCCAGGGTATGCGAGACCCAGTCTCTGTTCCCTGCGGGCCTCGTCATCCTTTACGTGATTTCCTTCTTCACCTTTCACCCTCTTTTTCTATTCTTCCTCCCTCCTCGGACTTCTCTGTCTTTCGTATTACACGTTTGAAAGAGGCTCCGTCCGAATCCGGAAGCTATGTTTTCGTATTACGGGAACTAACGAAATATCTATGTCTAGTGAAGAGGGGACACCGGCATGAGTGGCAAGACGAGAGGCCGTTTTATTAAGAGGGATTTTTGTGGAGTTTTCTTAATTATTTTAACTGTTTCAATCTCTGGGAATGTGAGAGATTGGTGGATAATTTGTTAACTCTATTCCAGTTAGCTTTATCCCAGGACTTTGCATGCTTGTTTATATGATTTATTAAACTTTGATATCCAGTTACCTTTATACGATTATATAGTTTATTTTGTATTAAATATTGTCATTTTTACAATAATATTATTGAAAATTTTACATTGCAACTTAATATTTTATTTTGAATTAATTATTATGCTCAAATGGTGTTTTTCATAAACACGATGTACGTACAATATTTGGCTATTAATGTATGGTACTATATGTAAATACTATATGTAAATAGCCTATAATATAATCACATTGTTTTAAGTTTCATTAAATAATGCGTATATGTTTAAAACAGTTTATATTGAATTTTTAAAAATTTTTTAATAAAATATATTTGTGAATAATCAGTTACGATAAATAATTTAAAGTACCTTGTAGAACATTTGCTATTCAATAAATTGACAAGGTCGGCTCTTTCAGAAGGCGCCGTCAAAGGAAGGATGGGTGATGATGGGGAGAATTAAGCCAAAAGTTGTTTTTTATATGGCACGGTATACGACGCGTCGCCAAGGTTGTTCTCGTGGATGATCCCTATTGTCGCACCGGGACTAAGGCTCGTCGGCGGGCTTCTTTTACTGTTGCGCTGTGGAAGAGTCTCGACTCTCTCGTGCTGAGGGCTTTTGCCCGTCGGCCGTTCGTGATTTCGTAAAATCACAACGGTACCGAGGTACCAAAAATCTCAACGGCAATCGGGATCCTCAAATCTCAAAGACGACAAGGTTCTTAAAATGCTGCCGACCGTTTCGTATTCTCCAGTATATTATATTAATTGGCATTATTATTTTTTTTTTATTTACGCGTGAAGAACTTTAAGATTTCTGTGAGCCAGTTAAAGCTTTTAAAAAGTTGCAAGATCTTTATTATTTTTCAAATTAATATTAGAATAAGAGAAATTATTTTTTCGAATACATAAAAATTAATTTAAATAATGAGGGTAAAGGAGTTTTAATCGGTAAATATTTTTGTATATACACACACGTTGTTTTTATATTCGATAAATTTCTTGCTTAATTAATTATGTGTTATTTTATTACAGAGGTAAATCGAATTTCAGTTATAACTTATAATTAAACATATTGATACAACTAAGTTAAAATATTATAAAAATTTATTAAAATTTAATTCATTTGTAAACACATGATTAATTCAGAGAATTTCGCATTGCAAACTTTTATAGTATTTATTTTAATATATAAAAATTTATCATTTAATATTAATCACTAAATTTAACATATTTTATAAGAAAAATATTTAATAGATAATGTAATTAAAATAAAAAAGTTTATTTTTATTGAGTTTTTGAAAACATTGAATTTTTTACATAAAATTATTTTAATTGGAATTTATGTCCATTCAATTTACGAAATGATTTATCAGATATTAATATGAATAATAACGTACTAATAATAATTAGAATAATTTATTTATTGAGAACTTTTGAAAAATGATAGATACAAATAATATTAAAATTGGTATTAATATATTTGATAGGTTTATTTTATAGATAATTTATTTTTTATTTATATATTGTATCTTGCTAAAAGATTTTAAAATTATAGAATTACTTTATTACCTAAGATTTATAAATTTTAGAAATTGGTAGTTTAATTAACAGCAGAGTTTAAATTTATTCCATCTAAATATGTAATAATATTCTTCAATTAACTATGATATATGATCTTTTCAAAGATAATCTTTACGATATTTTATATTTGAAGTAAAAAACATGTCTAAACAAAGTAAAAATAATCATTCTGTAATAATATTCAAAATTCTATAAGTATAATTTAAAAGGTTGAAATAAAAATTTGAAAGATTTTAAACTATAAGAATTTAATAATTGTAAAGTTGATATTTTTTATGATAAAAATATCTTATGTAAAGAATCAATTTTTCTTCAAAAAGTATTTGCATCACTTATAATCCGATGTAACAGACGTTCCCTTCTGTCTTCCTTTCAATTATAAAAAATAGAAAATTTCTTGATATAATATTTAAGATGCAAAGTGCATACTAGTTCTTGCACGTACAAACAAAGTACTCGATCAAACTCGTAAGTGCTTGTGAGCTGGATAAGGATCAAAATCTGCATAATAATTTACAAACTTACATAATTCAAATTTCAATTAGGTTACTGAAATTATAACTAGTTACTTACCAGAATTTGAAGTAGAATTCGTACGCTTAATCCGAGAAACTTATGAAACTTGGGCATTCTCGCTTAGAAAGTTGAAAATTCACAGTATTTTCTTCCTACAACTCTTCTTTCTCGATCTCTTACGTTCTCTCTCTCTTGTATACACAAATACACACGTATAAAAAGTTGAATAGCGAAAGAGAGAGAGAGAGAGAGATTGTGCTCTATCATCTCTCCGAACTTCAGTCGTAAATCGAACAAGCGAAGCAGACAAGACGTTCATCAAATACAGTTTAACAGAGCGTTTATCGCTTCTGCATTCGTAACCGAGTGACTGAGAGAGACGGAAGTCGGAAGGGGCCACACCAGTACCCGTGTGTACGTGGGGATGCAGCGGTGCCAAGGGGTCCTTTTCCGGGGCATACGCTGGAAGAAGGTCGGGGCGAGGGTAGGGCGATTTTCGCGTAATTCGATGGGGCGTGATCGTCATAGCAACCTCTCTCATAGAATCGTTGCCCTCTCTCGCTCTCTTCTCCAGGATCTTCGAAAGCTGCAGCTTGTTCAAACATGCCTTAAACTGGTTGCGAGCGTCGAGCTCGACGCTCCTAGCGTATCTCGCATTTCCCAGACCGGGGGCTTCGTCTTTCCCAGACTCACTTTAGCTGTCGATCTTCATCTCGTTCGAAACGAATCAACCGAATCTTCAGTTCTTCTCTTACGCACTGTCTCTTTCAGTCAGTCCCTTTGATTAGTACCAAGCAGTTGAACGAGTTCAACTCGTAGGCCAATGTCTGGATATTGTTTGTTGACTGATCGTTTCGCCACACCTTGTGTATAAGAGCGCGCGAGTGCTTAGCTGTTAATGGAAACTGCGCAATAATAGAGCTTTGCCGCATTCAGATAGCTATTTCTGTTTTATATCCAATAGTATATCCTATTCAATTGGCGTTTGTGCGACGATCCATGCAATGATGAATATAACAAATCTGAAGTTTAGAAGAAAGTGTACTTGTAATGAGTTTGCAACCAGAAGCAACAAAGAAAATTATTGTTTTCCGAGGGAAGAGCGACACATCCCTTGATTTTGATTGATCAACATTATGAAATAGTTTACATCAACTACTTAAGTTGCTAGTTTTATTCGGAATATACTAGCTGTAAACAGAGCACATCTAGTTATTGGTCTCAATAGGATTACTGCTTTATATTCTAATATGAGCAGTAGATAAGTAATTAGTTATTACCTTGTTGCTTGAATTCATTGTATACGTGATCTGATAATTAAAATTTGCGCTGAGAACCTATTATAATGAATTTTTCCAATTTTATAAATAATTCGTCATAACAATATTTTAAATTTTTTGTGTAAATCAAAAACTACTATAGTATTTTGAGTTTATAATACCTGCTGGTTAAATTCGTCTCAAAATTAATAGAAACATATTTAAAAAAGAATGTATTGCGTCGAAATATTACTTATTATTCCATCTTCATTTATAATTCATATTTCTTATTAAAAAATAAAATGAGAAAAATTTTAAAATATCATTTATATTCTTTATGTTTTAAATAATTTTTGTGAATTAGAGAATGGAAGTATTTAATTAACTAAAGGAACATTAAAATCTCCTCTTCATCTAAATGTATCATTCTACGTTTTTAATATCTAATCTTAAATAATAATTACGATAACTACCTATATCTTGGCTATGGTAATGAATAGATAGTTTCGGGCTCTGACGATATTTATGCGCTCATTTCGCTTGCAATAGTAATGAGAAGTTGCGAAGAGATGAATCGTCGCCTCTTAGCAATATAGAGAAACGTTGAGATAGAAGGATAAGTAGATAGACGAAAAGAGAGAGGCAGACAAATTGAGAACATATAAATGTATGAAAAGATAGAAAAATACACGGAAAAGAAAAAATGGGGGGTACGGCCGATTCGACAAATAAATTTCGGTATGGTACATTAAAGCTCAATCCAGTGAAAATCAACGTAGGCAATGTGCAATAGGCATACCTCCATTATTTAGTAACTGGTTTTTGACGAATAAAAAATCCAAATACGTGTTAAAAATATGATTGAAATTAAAATTTTAGTAATAACTTTATGGATACACGAAATAATTTTTTTATGTAAATATAACGTCGATATATTAATTTAATATACATATTTAATTAAGGTAAAGTATTGGATTATCAAATCCAATATATGACATTATGAAGATAACAATCGTAACTAGAATATTTGTATTGATTGAAATATTGGTCGGAGAAAATTTATAAATGAAAAGTGAAACCAAGAAGCTGCACAAGCCACATTTAAAACACGTATCAGTCGTATTATTATTTTGGATACTTTGTTTCTATATAATCTTTATAAATATCTGGTATAAAGGATATTATAATGTATAGCATTAACTCATGTATGGCTACTAAACGATTTTATATTTTGATTCAAATATAATTTAAATATTAGTAGAGATGAATTAAAAATTATATTTAAATTTACATAACAATAAATTAACATGATAAAGTGATGATATTTATTTCCCTTTTATTAAGTGTTAAGAAACAGAAACAACGCACATCTATTTATTTACAGTTTAAAAGAGACATGGATTCTCATACTCGGTCTTTCGAAGTGACTATTTTAGCAATAATTGTTACAATTACTTTGGTCTACTTTTATCATGTAAAATAATTAAAAAATTATTAAATAGGCTAATGTGTACTCAGTGACAATTATCACATGCAGGTATATTTTTTCTAATCACAAAATGCGTCCATTTCGTTGCAACGAATCAGCTATTAACAAGATTACACCGGTAGCTTCCTATACACAACCGAATCACGTAAAATGGGACACGGAGATTATTGTTCAGAATCACCTGTGATACAGTAGGCATGTTACAGGTAACCTAATTAGCGTATCTATAAATATTCGATGCCTCTCCGCTTTCCGTATTTTCTCTCTCGTCAGGGTGTGCAATCGGAGCGCTCATATTTTTCGACCAGTGGATTTAATTTGGAGCTGCAGACGTGCGATGCGGATTAACGAAGAGATGAATTCGAGCTCGAATTAACAGCGTCTGAGTTACACCCAAGTCGAGCACGGGCTAGAGAATGAGGCATATATGGAGACTATTTGGCAACGGCCAAATCGTGACGCGGTTCAATAAAGCCAAATCGAGTGAAAATTATGGGAGCAAAATACGATAGCCG
This sequence comes from Platyscapa corneri, assembly GCA_018907185.1. NCBI lineage: Eukaryota > Metazoa > Arthropoda > Insecta > Hymenoptera > Agaonidae > Platyscapa > Platyscapa corneri. Next base: position 3,136,263 of record JACCHW010000017.1, read on the forward strand.
AGCGTTCGCGCTTATCATCCGCCGCCTCGTTTGTGAATCGCGCACCCGAGACGAATTATGTATCCATCCATCCCACTAAAGTGTCGCGGGCGCTGCTTGTACTCGCACACACGCGCGCAACGAGATACGTGGCTGCGCGTCCGCCCGGATTTCCATTAGCGCGCGTAATTGAAACGGCAACGCGAGCAAATGAATTTGATGCTCGCGCACGTACACCCACCCACACGCTGTACCTTCCCATCTCTCTCATTCTCACATTGTATTTGACTGCGGTATAAATGCGCGTCAAAATAATCCCGCCTCCTATCCTGTCATTTTCCGCACTCGCGTCTCCGACGGTTTGTTATATGTAAGAGTTGCCGCGCTATTTTTGCCCCTCCGCGAGTGGAGCTTTTTCCGTTCAAATGGGGAAATCAATTTGCAAGCTGCGAGCATTCGTGCACAAGTGCGCACGCGCGCGAATACCTCAAGTGGAGGACTTGTGTTGTCGTTTGTAGGGAAGTGACGATTTGAAAGGATCCTTAAGTTCTTTAGTCGTGTTCCTGAAATGGAAGTTAAAATTAATAACAACGCACTGGCGGAGCGGGATTTGCACATCGTAGCGTCACGCTAAAGGATGTAGGAAAGATTTTCTAAAGCATTTGATAGCTTTATTGTGTGTTAAGTACGGAGATAGATATGCTCGTATAGTTATATACAACTTACATATAAAAGTGAAATTCAGCCGAAACTTTATAGAAAATTTTCCTCCACTTATTATGCACTGCAGCTCACTTTTAAGAACTAAAATAATAATTAATTGTTAGCTGTTAGGTATAGCGAAGTAAGATTAAGCTCTTGAATTCTGGATAGTTGAGTCTTCAGTAAGACGAGGAAAAAAGATGGGATTCTCCGCTGTCTAGCCTTCGAGATTTATGTTTCTTGAATTAATTCGTTTCCTATTTGAATACATTAATTTGGAATCCACCATTTTTTTTAATTGTAATTTATATCAGTGTTTTCGTCTTTTATAAAACTCATTCAATTATAAAAATTCAATTTGTACACATATAACATGCGAAGGTGTTAGGCGCGTGACTCTATAATTTTGTTTAACCGATTTAAACTGAGTAAAAAAATATTTGAAGTACTTGATGTAATTTTGTTTAGTGAATATATTAATTTTTTAATAAATGTATATATAAATATATGCATCAGATTTTGTTTCAATTGAAAGTTTTCACAAGTGCACTCTCACCGTCAAATAAAATTAGAAAGTTTCTCAAAACGTTATTTGTTTTATTCAAATTATTTTTATAAATATTTTGTGATATTTTCCGCATAAATTATTGTGATATTAATGGATTAACAAAATTTTAATTTAATTTTTATATTAACTTAGATATAAGTGGAAAATTCAAAACCTTGGCTCCAATATTACATATCATAATTAGTGTTGGAAACTAAAAGAAAATATAAAAACATAACAAGAAAATCTTTGTTAAAAAAGTTGATAAAAATGAAAAATGAAAATAATGCACACGTAATGTAAGAGACGCGAGGAAAAAAGGTTCACATTTCGAAATTAGATATTCATACACTTCTTCATCCAAATGCATGAAATCGGAATCGAAGTGCGACGTGGTTCTCAAGCTTGAAAGTTAGCACGAAGCTCCCCAGAACTTCCGGAAACCTGCACATGCCCAAGTCCAACAGGACGGAAGTGAGTAGGCGGATGTCCCTGATGTGTTTTCATGCACTTTGTACGATTTACGTACGCAAAGACTGGAGAGATATAAATTAAGGGCGAGTTTCCAATGGTGCATGAGTTCGCTTAATTGTAAAACCAATAAATTCAACATACAGACAAGACAAATTTTGATAAATATGCGCGAGATTTTTTTCTCAAACACTGCGTTTATTTTTTTTTTGTATCCGTTTTTTAATTTTAATACTTTACGAATTCTTGTGATTATCATTTTCAGCCTACAATACATTATGTTATCTTTTATTTTGTATTTTTATTTGAATTTATTTTAATTACGTTTCTATGTGTAAATAAAGAAAGCATCATAATTTTTTAATTTGAAATTTAACTGTTAAAAAATTGTTAGCAGATGGTTGAATGTAGTTTTTCTAATTTTTAAATTTAATGGATTTTTTCAGTTCATTATTTATATTGCAACATTCGATTGTCATTTATATGTAATTATATTATTTGTAAATTTATAATTTAAATGTACAATAGAATTCTTCGTCACTCGCGGTATAAATTTCGTCGTTAAACACTTATGTTTGTTGTAAGTTATGTTGAAATATTAAATTTATTAAGGAAACTAAATTATCCTGATAATATATCAATCCAAGATTAAGATGTTAGATTAAAATAGAATATAAATAAATAAGATTAAAATATTCATTAATATGAGATATAATTAACTTAGTATAAATTAACATGTAATAATTATTGAATTTAATACGTATAAATATAAAATAACACAAGAAAAATACTCGTTTAAATTTAAGATTAAAAAAAAGATATTCTCTCTTGTGATTCACAATTACACCATTAAATTTATAATATTAATAATAATTTTTTACACTGATAATTTCAACATCAATGCAATAACATAAAAAGTACGAGTGAATCTAATATTTTTTTATGCATAAATATGAAAAGTGCGGAAGCATCTGTACGAGACACATGTCCTCAATAATCCCCAATACAGGGTGAAAAATCTTCCATTCTATCTGTCAATTGTATCAGAAAACATGAAATCGATAGTGCATACATGTCAATGAAGATACGTGAAGTGTAATGTTCTTCATATAATATTAACACCAATTGCAATTTTGTAAAATTTATATTACATGTCATTTGCGTTCACAAATGCCTTATGAAATAGTAACCTGGTTATTAAATAATGCGCAGTATATAATTTAAAGTTAATTTTAAAATAATTACACAGCTAAATTATAGTGACACTATGAAGATGAAGTAAATTAAATTTACATTGAAATTACACGATACTTCTAATAATTACATTAATAAAACCAACTTTCCACGTTTGATTCACTGAAATTTTTGCTTGTTAATTAAATAAATTTGTTCCTATATAATGTTATCTATATCAATATCATCAAACGTATATACATATATATTATGCATATATTTTATTGTAAGTTTAGTTTAATTTTTAAAAAAATTCTTGAGATAATTAGTATTTTCAATAATATTGTCGAAATTTCAATTGGTTAAAATCTTTTATATCTGCTAGAATTGATTTTATAATTTGCACAACTGTGAATAGTCAAGCATAATTAAGTTAATCACTAGGCTATTATTTTTTTTTTATTATCTGATTTAAGTGTGATGCTCCTTACCAATCGTTAAATGACTGAATTACCGCACTAATTTTAGAGTCGAGAATGCAAATAGTTAAAGTCCAATTAAATAATTTATTTGATTAGAGTGAAACTAAATACATTCAATTATTTCATTCGACTATTAAAATATTGTAGTTTTTAACGCAATTTTATTAAAATTTTCTATTATTCGTTTCAAACATGCCTTAATATTAAAATATTGGAAAATACAATAAAGTTGTTTAAAATCACTCACATCTCGTACATTCTCTTTTATGTGAATCCTTGTTTCTATTAAAATGGTTTTAAAAAAGACTAAAAAATCTTTTTTTCATCCAAAATAGTTATTTTGTTCAAAATGTCCTCGGCATATCGATAATACAATATCAAAAATTCTATAATAATTAAATACTAACGACCGGCAGTATGTTACAATTTATCAATATCGAGCAAATCGCATTATTTTCGATTATATCATTCTTATAAATTATTATAAAAATTTTTTTTCGTCATCTCCTTCGAGAATTATTAACTCAGGAATCTCCGTGATACATAGGTGTAGCAAAAGTATATGTTCTAACATTCGAACTTTTCAGGCAGGAAAAATTGTCCGCTTTCCACGGACGGGTGTTAGTAAGTGCTTTCCCGGAAACAAGAATCCCGAATTATTTTTCAAGCATCTGCAATTTTTCTCTGTTTTTCTAGCAAATTTTTCTCATTTCTGTCTCTTTCTCTTTTTTTCTCTATTCCTTTTTTAAATCTATTTTCTTTTCTCTTCTAACAGGACACAAGTGCTTTGCTGAATATTCTAAATACTGCTCTTACTAAATTCTTTGTAATAATAATTGAAATTTATATAAGTTGGGAATTCTATTTGAGTTATTGTAAAATTCTGAAATTTAAGTAATTATTTGTGTTTATTTCTTTAATTTTTTATAGTATTTTCATTGTTTATTTTTTATTTGATATTTTACTGATTTTATTTTATAATAGTTTTATAATTATTCATGATTCAATATTATAAAATTGTAATAAACATGATTTTTATATAGTATGCGTATAAATATAATAATGTATCTTGTAATAAAATTAAAATAAATAAAATGTGTTATATTAGCCAATAACTACTTCATTATAAATCTTTCAATGGTGTAAAATTTACTTTAAATTACTAGATTACGAATTATTTGTTAATTTCTTTAAATTAACTTATTGTATGAAATAAGTATCTTTAAAAATTTGTGAAATATATAAATTTTACTAACTAATAAAACATAATATATTCTATTTACACGAAATGTATGAATTATTCCATAATTTTGAATACATTTAAATAAGGTTTAATTCATAGGTAACAAGTAATACACTTAATTTATTAAAGTAAATATCGCAATAGAATTTTTTCAATATAAAAAATATCAACAAAAAATATTTTCAAATATTTCAATCGTTAATATCACTTAGATATTAATTGTGTATTATGCTTAACTTTATTTTATAATGTACTTTTAAAAAGTTTATTTGAACATTCAAAATTTTATTGGGTATATTTAACGTTTATAAATTACTATTTTTATATTAGAACGTTTAAAAATAAATTAGAATAAGAGTTAATTCAGTCGCTTTTTAATTATAAATGACTACAATAAGAAATATTACTATAATTAGAGAAGAATAACAACAGATTAAAATCTCGTGTACCAGATAATGCTTGTATGAAATTGCATTCATATTTTTATACTGATACTTAAATTAAAAGTTACTTAAATAAAATTAATAAATATGCGCTTTTAATAGACACTTAATAATGAATATTAAAAATTATTTCAGAAATAGGTTTTTTAAAGTATACTTTTATAATAAAATTTACATTCATGGAAGAAAGTACGTTATGTGATTAATAAAAATATTATCTTTCTGTATAATATAATGTGATATTATAAAGTAATTTTATCGCATAATTTATCATATTGACAAACTGTTTGAAGAATATCTTAAAAGAATGCATTTTAAAATTGAAACATTTGAAACTTGTAAGATTAATTTTTATTTTATAATCCATCCAAATCCAATCTAATTATAGACTTTTCACGTACTATAAGTTAAATTGATCTATAACGTTTTTCACGATATATATTGCACAAATCACAAGCAATATTTAAACTTTATTTGACCTCATCGATACTTAAGGCTGTATTTTATTTTTCAAAATAAAAAATGTTCGTATTAAATAAGAAGAGTGAATTAATTTTCCAAAATGTCCAAACATGAGCGCGATCCCATTTTTATCAATTTTATCTTATAAAGAAAGCTAATAAGCAAATACTATTCCCGATATACTTTCGTGTGAATCGGTAGAACGAGCTATTATAATCCCAAGCCTAACGTGAGATTTGCAAGGAGGACGTGGAGGACGACAAACAAGTTTTTCGCTGCAGTTTTTGTCTCATAAGCAATCCCTCTCAATTTTACGCTTGGCAAAGTGCACGGAAGCGATTTCCCGCGTACGCGATATGAAACAATAAAAAATTTTTCGCACGCCCTTGGCATCCGTTCCATTGACTTCAGCATATCTCTTATCTCCTTTCCGCTCACGCTTCTCTCGGTAGGTTTCGCGGACGGCTCTCCTCGTCCGTGGGGTGAGTATAACGAGGAGGCGGCGGGTGCTTGCGTCTGGACTAGGTTTGCGTCGCGAGAGTTGGCGAACTATCACCGAAGCCATCGTCGGCGACAAATTCCCTCATCTAACTTTTCGCGAAGAGATGAGACGATCGCTCAACGCAAGGGTGGTTCTTAGGCCACCTCTGCTAGAATTAACGATAGTAATCGGCTGTCTTTCTTTTCACTCTTTCTGTTAGTCTTCTTCTTCGCTTCGGGGTTGTAGGGGTTCCCTTCTAGCTGACTATACCCCCATTTTTTTCTGCCCCAGTGCGCCGGCTTTCGTCTACATATCGGCTACGAGAGTGTGCTGCTGTAAAGGAAACCTTGCATTTTTCCACGATTGTAATGTTCATTTAAGATTCCCTTACTTTTATTGTAGAAATAGTGTATTTGATATATAAAATTGTAGAAGATATAGTTACCGGTGAAAAAAAATGTACATCTAGATTTTTTAATTAAAAAAGAAACCATAGACGTTTTTATATGAGTTCACTGACAATGATATTGAGAGAGAAAAAAGCAGAAGATACTTTAGTATTTACAGAAAAATCTAATTTCCAAATCGCATACAAATCTAATTATCTAGAATCTTTGAACATTACTACACGAAAAAATTTTTTAGCTGCAATGAAAGAAAATTCGGTAAATAATTTGTAATTTTTCACTTAATAGGAAAACATTATGTTACCCCCAGCGAATAATCCAAGCTATTTTTACTGTGTACGTGAACCGTATTATCGTTTGTAGAGGTTCTACTTGTGGGGAATCGGAATAGCACCCGTATTTACTAAATTGGAATTCGTACAATTATTTCTTACGGATATCAAAGACAACTGTTGTACTGAAATTTCTAAAACGAAGGAAAAGGTAATTACATGTATCGAGAAAAAAGGAAAAAAATGCTACTTTTAGTACACGTATTATTTTCTTAATCAATTTGTATTTAAGCTTAAGGTTCACTTAGTTTTTAATAAAATTAAAAGTACATCCCTATTACCAAAGTCTTTTGAGATGTGTTGCATTTATAAATGTTTAACTACATTAATTTTACACGTAATTAGTTTCATCTCATTATCATTTAAATAGCGAATATAAGCGATAAATTTTTATGTCTTTGAGAAACATTTTAAATAAAGATGCAAATTTTTTAGACCAATTTCATCTTAATAAGATTGTACAGCTTTGTTTGTTATAAATTTAGCTAAAATAAACAATAGTATTTCAAAAATATTCAAAAAATAATTCCATTTTTGTATTACAAATGTAATTATACACAAAATATAAAATAAAATTATATTACCATGATTATATTATCACATGTTTATAATTTATAGTAGTTTCAGGACAGAAAAAAATGAAATTATAAAAAAAAAATTTTTATATGCAATTGTATTAAAAAATGTATACAACTAGATATAGAAAAATATACTGTGAATATAATAATTTCATTTATTAATATTTCTTATTTGTATTCATCTGAAAGTAAAATTAAAATTTTTTGAATCTGAAATGTTCGTATGAACTTTTGTAAAAAATTTTGTAGAAAATCTAAGTAACATATACTCATTAGAAAATCAATATTTAACTTTTTGAATATTGTATTAATTTTATTAATTTTTTATTATGTAAATATATTAATAATTGATGTTATTATTTATCATTAAGCAAATATTTTTATTTTTATTTTAATAACTGATTTTAGTTATGCATTGCCAATAAAACGTCTTATATTGTAAAGGATTTTGTTGATATTATACTACATCAATTTTTTCCATTTTTATTCTATGGCGTATATTAATAAATATTAGAATATTTAAAGTTTATAGATATTTTTACGCTTAAATAGCTAAGTTATTTATATCTCGATAAATTACGTTAACTGCATAATATTTACACTTTTATATATAATTTAACATTTTATTTATATTTCCTAAAAATTGATTCAAAATATAAAAAATGTAAATGAACGCTGTGATAGCAACAAATATATTATAGTCTCATAATTTTTTGTCCCTTTCATTATCTTATGGAACTGTTGAAGTATAAAAAGCCTTAGGATAAGCCTATAACTTATATTCATCTGTGATTATCTGTAAAGGTCAGAAAAGTGAAACAAAAAATAAAAATGGAAAATATAATTTTCGTTAATAAGAAGTTTTTTCTTAAAGCTTCCTTATTTAAAATGTTATTGTAATAAATTAAAAAAATGAATAAATTTACCAAATTTTTGTAAGAAAAATCATGCTTAGAAGTTAGATAAATGTTTATAAACAATTTTATTTAAATAAAAATTTATAATTTACTTTTAAAGAGGAAAAGATGGTTATATATAATTAATAAAGAAAAAAAATTTATAAAAATTGCATCAAATAAATATTGAATACAATACCGTTAAATTAAAAATTTGCAGCACCTTGATTAAGTATTCATAACAAATGATCTAATAATTAGAATCGATGAAGAAAATTTCGTTCATTAATTGTTCATTTTCAACTTATCACTTAGATTATAGTTATAAAATATATGTGCTCAAATTATAATCTCTATTTCGCTAAAGTTAAAGGTATATAATCCATAATTAAGAAATTAATATGATAATTATGTAGAGAACTTCGTTTCAGGTGTTATAAAATTTGTAAATTATCTTGTCATAGACTTCATTTACACACGTACTCTAACTTCAGAAGTTTAAAAGTAAGTATTACAGAAAGCTATTAATTAAAACTATTGCAGAAACAAGTTGTTATGAGAAAATACGACGTAAATAAAGTTTCAGAATAGTTATTCTCTTAATTATACGACCATCCGACTTCTCCTCAATAACGGAGCATTCAATATTTTAATCCGGAGTATGTTAAAGAAAAACAGTGAAAGTTCCGAAACCAAACTCGGAAAAATAACTTAGCCACCCGAGGGGTCTGCAGCTTTACACTTTCACACGCAAGTAAGGTTGTAACAGACTGTTGCCCGTATACATGCACAAGTATAACATTCCGCAAGTTTCGCGAGTTGAAGTTTGAGAGTCGTGGAGAGATGCAAAGTCACATTTGCCGAAACATCTACGCAACCCGCCTTCTTACTGCTGCAATCATATTTGTAGGCACTTCTCTTGCACGTGTGAACGCCAAATTACGCATTCGCATTCTTTCTCTCTTCCTCTTTTCTTCTCCTTCGTATCTCTCTTGCTTCACCCTACTTTATCCCGTAGTTGGATCCTTCCATTCGCTTGCTTTCGTATACTTTAACATAATAAGGCTGTATTATACGGTATACACAAAATTTCCTTTAGCAGTCGATCGCTCTCGTTCGTCTTGAAGAAGAGAGACTTGATCTTATAAAACGGAAAATAAGAAAAAGAAAACCGTTGGTGCGAAAGCCTGTCGAACGTCTTTTAGTGAAACGAAAGAACTTTCGTAGTTTTCTCCTCCCTTGTATGCTGAATGAGTAATAAACTAGAAGGGAGTAGGAGGCAGCAGAGAGAAAGAGGAAGGACGAAAGAGAGAATGAGCGTGTCTAGCACACCCTGTACCTGATAAAGTAGAATTACCATATTATATGTATGGAGATTAATCGATTAATAAGAGCTTCATTTTACGAAATGCCTAAAGTTACAGGCAAACAAGAGAAGAAAATTGAATTTGAGTAGATAATCGCATGCAAAAGAAGTTCGAGTTATTGACATTTATTTTTTTACATCTTACCATTTACATTTAAAATTTTTATAAATTGAACTGTTAATTACCTTAAAATTTTAATTAAGGTTAGTTATAACCTATAATTATTTATTCTCTCATACAGAATGTAAAATAAGTAATATTTGTTTTTGTCAAAGAATAATTGTAGGATAAAAAAATAACAACTGTGGTATTATATAGTCTTACGAGTTGACTCATCCTTATCCATTAGAAAATTAAGAAAGTTAGGACTATAAATCGTAGGTGTATTTATTCAATGAATAATTAAACCTTGTTTATATATATATATAGATATATATATATATATATATATATCGTGCAAATCTAAATAGTATGTACAAGATATATTTTTACATTGAGCCCTTTAGACAAATTACCTATCATATTTAAATGTTATTATTTCAATAATAAATAATGTATTTAGCGATTATTCTCATAACTCTTATACGATGCTCAATATGATAGATAATAATATTAGGTTTTATTTATATATTTACGTTATGATCTATGAATTTACAACTTTATTTTAGGACTGACTAGTTTTCCGTAGTAGTAAGTAATATATTTTGAAATAATAATATGAAAATTATGGATTTGAAGAAATAACATACTTTACCAATGAACCGATAGATATCTACCGAAAATTTATACTTTCTAATGAAATTTTTATTCATTGAAGCACCTTTTATCAGTAAAAATATCTTATAATTTTGAATCTGAAAATAGACACAACGATTTAATCTAGTTTAATTACTTTTTTAACAGTTAAGCCTTTGGTTCATGTTTATTTTTTCCTCAATCAAACATTATGTACCTTGTCATTATTTTCATATAATCTATTAAATTTATTGTTGTACTTAAACTAATGGATATTCTGTTAGGCTAGTTTGTTAGATATTTACTAAACTGGACACTCTAGTCGGTTATAGAGTATGAATTTTCTTATAGATTGTAGTAGAGATTATTTCCTAAGAATAAGTTTCATGTTTCAAATCTATTGCTTTCTTCGAAGTGATACTTTGAGGAATTGAATAACTAGTAAATTTAAAAATGAATGAAAAATTTATGTATAATGAACATAATTTTAAGTTGAATTAAAAAGATGAATTAAGATATACTTCATTATTGTATTCAATAATATGATTTTTTAATACGTCAAGTAGTCGTTATGTAATTCAATATATTAATAATGTAATTCAATTTCAATTCAATGCATAAAAATGTGTTATAATTTTTCACGTATTAAAAAAAAAATACATGCAAAAATGCTCGATGCAGTTTTTAATAAAGAAATAAAAATTCTAACGTAATTGTAATTTTTCAATATTAATAACTAAATGCTAATATATTTAATAAAAATATATATCAAGAAATTTAAAGGTATTGTAATAATAGTTTCTTAAATTAACTGGTAATAATAATATACTTTATATAAATAAAAATTCTGTATATATTCCGATTAGAATGTTAACTGTTCTTCGTGAGTTTTGCTCGAATTACTAATTTTATACATCACCAGCAGGTGTTTCAGAAGTATAAAGGTATTTCGATTTGAATTATTGTACTCCGATTGTCAATGGAACGACAAATTTCGCTTTCGAGGTTTCAAAAAAGAGGTGCTATCTGCTACCGTTATCTCCAAAAAATCGAATCACGCGAGCGGCCTAAAAATAAAGACTTGGCGCGCATTAACGCCTGGGGGAACGTCAGGGAAAAAGATCACGATCCGCGCAGAGAAATCCAGAAATTCAGGGATGTGCTAAATAGCCGTCCTTGGTTGCGCGCTCAGACGGCGTCTCGCCTCTCATTATCGCGCTCGACGACCCAGCGCCGTTCTCCCGAAAGTTCTTGGCTAGTCGCGCGGACTCCCGTGGATATTTCACGCGGTGAAATTACTCGCCGAGGTGCGCGTGCCCCGTCCTCTCGAGTTTCGCGATTATGTCGTATAATCCGTAGTCGAGCGAGCAGTGTTTGTCACGGCCGGCCTCCCACCCTCTCCGACTGGGCGCAGTGTCGAGTGTCGTGGCGGGGGCGTCGAGTGTCTCTGCGATATTCTCTGTTATCCGAAACACGAGGCCACTGCTATCCCGCAGGAGTTGGCGTGCACGCAGAGGATGAGCAGAGGCTCGGGAGACGGAGGAGCTGCGAGAGAGAAAGCGAGAGAACTGGTTGGCGGAGTCTATGCATGCGAGTGCGTGGCCCACTCGAAATGTTTGGCAAGTTAATACGCTGTAATTCCGTCTGCGAGTCATCCCTCTCTCCTACTGGTACTTTAATTAAGCCCATCTTCCCTATTCCTCTTGGCCTATCTCTCTCTCTCTCTCTCTCTCTATCTGTCCGTGCATTCCATTACATTTGCATTTTGATTTGGTGTTTTATGACGCGCTTGCGGTCAACAGTTTGGTAGTTTATTTTTTTTAATGGCCAGCGAGAATGTGGATTGTCTGGAACGCGACCCTTTGGTATAATCAGGGGATTTATCGTCATTCGGTTTCGCGGGTTACTACTTACAAAGACTAGTCGCATTCCAAAACGTACTAATAACACTGTGCGCTGGAATTCATATTGCTTACTTCAACATTTAGAGTTCTGTAAGTTTAATAGACATATAAGAAGTTAAATGAATTAACAAAAATAAAGTGTTTAGCTTTGAATCTGCGAAAATTGCAATCTCAGATGTAATCAAATTTCTAAATATTATAAAGGCTCTTATTATTAAACAAAAACGGAAAAATTAAGGTCTTTAATTCACTTAGTACAATCATTTTTAATTAAGTATGAAAATTAATTGTTTTACAAATCGAACTACGAATATGATACTATTTATGAATTGAATTTTGTCGATTATAATAAATTTCAAGCCGAAATAAAAATAATGCTTATGACAAATATGGTTTCTTTTTAAAATTTTTCTAGATTATATTTTAGATAGATTTACGAAAGCTATCAGGCGACTAGGTTTTGATAACTTATTCAATAACCATTATGAGAACGTGAGTTTTCATATACTTGTCATATCCATGAATGAGAGTGAGTCGATTTACAACCGGCCATCGCCTTTAAAATAGTTAAAGTAAAGGAGGTAAGACATATTGTATCTAATTTTTTTTTATTTATTGCCGTTCAAAATAAAACTTTTATAGTCACAGCATAAAAACCAGCGTAATGTAATAGTGCTCATTTACTCTACACCTTCAAATAACGTAACAATTACATCTTGCCCAAAGTCCTTCATCGAATTACCACACGAAGCACTTCTGCAATTAAGCACGTGCGATCGACCGTTAATTCTCGCGAATTAATGTCCCCTCCCCCGTCGTCATTTCCGAGTGAATGCGTACTTAATGACACAGAGCTGTTCTCGTTTATAGGAGGACATATAATTTTCCGAATGGCTAGCGTCAAATTAGCGAGGATAAATACGAGATGCTTCGAGTGCTCTGTCACGTGTCCAAGAATTATCAGTTTTCTCATTATTAGCAATTAACGGGAGAGGCGATACATGTTTAGATTGATTAATGATTTTCGCACCTCTTAAGACTTAAAGCTGATAAAGATGAAATATTAGAAATCTTTCAAAGCTTTCGGTATAATGTGATTTATGCACAAAATAATTACAGGCTCTGATCGTAATTGCAATATTCAGTAAATTATTATTTCTTTCACTTTACGCACATTTAGTCTACCCATTTTGATCGAACGTTGCGCATTTTATGTACATCGCCTTATATATCCAATTTTATGTCACTTTTATTATCCAGCTATCTCCCATAGCTTAACTAGTATTGGCATTAAAGAAATGCAAAGTCTTTCTCACGCGTAAAATACAGATCGCAGGGCTTAATGCAGACTACATCACTGATTCTCGGGAGTAAAATACGGCCACGCGAAACCTAGTAGTGATGTAATACGTTAGGACAGACCTATGCTCGAATCCTCTTACATGCGATCCTAAGCGAAATCAGTGCCGCCCGGATTAAGAATCCTCGCCTCGGTTTTCACGACATTATCAACGCCCAACCAATCGATAAGGACTCGCGCGGCTAGAGACGCGTGCACTGGTCAGAGCTCGGAGCAGCGCCCGCACGCACTAGAGCCCCGGCAGCTCGTTAGTAATATTTGGCACAAGTACACATCGCCGATGGTGTCAGCCACCATATGTCGTAGCCGGGATGTGGCCGAGCGCCACCCTCCGCGTGGCGAATAGAAATTAGCGGCGCAGCGGTGCGGTGAATCGACTGACACGTCCAACCTGCCCCGGCAATGATGCTACGGGGTTGAAGCCGGCCGTCGTCTCCCCCGCCCCCCTCCCTCCATCTCTCTCTTCCCCCAGCCACGCGGGCACAATGACGAGGGGGACGCGCGTCTCGCCGAGCAATAATATCCTTTTTATCGAGTGAAGTGCTCGAAATCCGACGTGGACGTGTCTCTCTGCGCCCCTTGAGCCTCGGCTTTCTTCTCCGTGCGAGGGTTATTATCGAGTAATTGTCGCCGCAGGAGCGCGCATTCACGCCCGCTCTATTTTTCTCGCTTTTCACGTCTGTGCCTTATATTGTCTTCGTCTGGCTCTGACATTTCTCAGAGATTGGAATCTTGGATATGTTTGCGGCTTTTTAATGGCGTCAATTTAGGAGCCGCTTGATTACTCGCGCCTCGGCCTCCACTTCCACTTATTTTAAGGAAATCGAGGATTTTTCAAATATTCCTGGATATAGTCAATTAAACGGTAAATTTGAAATTTTCCTTTACTTTTTTGCGCGCAGAGTTTATTAAAAGAGTGCGATACTAAGATACAGTTTATTAAAAGTAAATTTTCATTCGCAAATGTCACGGCTTACACCACATGTTACTTTAGCGAACTTCAGGATTCGTAAAATAATTTCCATTAAAAATAAAAAATTACACGCATTTTTATGTATCTGTATTTGAAAACTTTTAATAATTTAGAAACGATATTACGTACAGTAAATAATTATTTATGCTTTAATTTTTGCGATGTACAATTTCATGCAAACTAACCTGGAATAGATGACAAATAACGGGATTAATACTCTATTGGCTAAATATTTCTTTGGATAAAACATAAATATCGTCCAACCTTACATGAATTTGGTAAAAAAGTGACGTGTAACATTAGCTTTAATTTAATTTAATGTTTTAAAAGATTAATAAAAGGAGAAATAACGAAAGAGAGTTGATAACAAGCGAATATTCACAGGCGTATAAATAAAAAAATGCAAAGTTGCTAATTAAAGTTGATAATGTTTTATAAAACCAAGTCACGACTACGAGCGTCACTAACGGAACGCATGCAAAAATCCCGTAATTCTCAGTTTTCTTTGTATCACCAGTTCTCTTCCGTTTTCTGACTTTGACTTTCTCTCGGTCTTCATCAGCGCGAATCAGTGGGAGTAAATTAGTAGACGCCGGCGCCCGCATGAAGGTCTCACGTAACAACGCGACAATTTCTGCACGTAAGAAAAGTGAGAGCAGGAAAACTTTCGTCCCGGCCGCCTACCGCCCGAGCCACTAGATTCGCATCTAACGAGAAAACCTGCCGGATCTCAGGACGCCAAGCCAATGACTCGTGAATCATCGTGTCGCGCGCCTGTTGCCATCGTATTTGCTCGTACCCATGCGGGGAAAAAGCGCCTGCGGGCTCGCGAAGATGGAGAGACGCGATGACGAGGCGGGAAGGGCTTCTGGAATTGCAAAGTACAGTAATAGGGCAGCCCACCCCATTCATTCACAACGAAAATTGGGGTGGATGGTCGTTGGTGGGCTACAAGGAGACCCCACTTCATTTTCATTCTCTCTACTGACGAATCTATCGCGATAGAGACGACTAAAGGGGCAGATAGAGATGTAAAGGGAAAATTTTGTTATGTTAATAACTGTTTATTGGAGTCTTAGAGTGAGGGTGGATTTGTCACGGGTCCTTTTCTACATTGAATAAGAGCTTGTTTTACAATGCTTTTTGTTCCTCGTAGGTTGGATGGAAAATATACGCAAAGTAGCTTTCGATATCAAACCGAGTATTGTAAATAATGGTAAAATGTATTGATATGTTAAAATATGATGAACACGCGCACAGCCGTACTTTTAAAAGATAAGGCAGTTTTTGCTCTCTATTCGAATAACTTTTGCAGGCGCTTTCTATTCGAGTATAAAACAAGACGATATTAATGTTTTTATTTTTACTTTTTCGGATGAATTCTTGTGGTATCACAGTTAACGAAATACATTATTTTATTGAAAATGAGTGAGTGGTGAAACCGAAGAAGTGTAAAACACGGAGATAATCTAACTGAAATTAAAAAATCCGATATTTATCTCATTTTCGTACAAATATTTATATTTATATAATAAAAATATATAATAAAAGTAATGTACTGGTAATGTTTCAGAAAAAGACAAAAAATTTTAATATTTATGGACTTTTATTTTTCTACTTTTAATATTTTTTATTGCATATCTTAGGTTTGCATAGCTATAATTAGTTTTGAATTTCTTTATTTCATGTTTTATTTTTAAGTATTCTTAATTTATGCATTTTCTCAGTAATTTTATTAATAATAAATACACATAAAAATATATTTTTTTTACGAGATTACTCCGGGTTCTTTACGCAAAAGAAAGATATTTTTAGATTTTCTTCTGGAGTGCCTAAAACAAAACTGTAAGTTACCGCGATGTAGTATATAGGTGTATTATACAAAAGCTAAATAAGACTTGAGTTGATTAAAGACGTAAATTTCATTACGCACAACTTAGATAGATGTAAATAGAACTTATAACGCCGCATTATTTGTCATGAATCAAGGGTATAAAAATATATTAAAAGATTTCAGATATTCAATATTTTCAACAATGCGAAAATTAATACAAAAATCAATTATTAATAGGCGCCACCCTCGAAATGCTCTTATATTCCTTTCAACTTTCAGGCGTCCCTTTTTCCACTTTATGCTCTTCGCCCTCTTTCCTCGAAACAGGTACACGTTTATATACGTTTACACGGGCGTCCACGTTCGCTTGTGTGCGCACACACACACATCTATATATATATATATATATATATATATATATGAACTTGCGAGTAAAAGAGAAATGGTCTTATTCATAAGGAATGAGGCAAATTTCCTCTTACCAGCGAAATATTCTCAGGGTCGATCCGAGACTTAAAAGAGGTTGAAAATTTCCGGTATCTTCTGCCCAAACAAAGAGAAAGAAGTTATATACACCTGACTTTTATGGCTATCAAAGATGTTTATGCATACAGCGACAATTTTACTTAAATTCGCATGTTTTAAAATTTAAAAACAACTGCTTCTTTGATTATTTCAATAAGTTTAAAATGTGTGCACTAATCTCGTATTTTTTGTCTGTAACTCTAATTACGTGCGAAGAAGTTACATACAAAACACTACCGAGGTGAATTTTGATTATAATTTCGTAGAAGTCATATTTTTCAGTCGCGGATAAATTTCAATTCGACTTTTAAAATTGTGAAGTTTTTGCCCCATATTGGCAAAGTTGGTGGTTTTACGTTAGATGAGAATACGGATAAATTCTTCTATATTTCAGTTATCATACTAGCAAAAGTTACAGACGATACAAATGCTCGTCGCTTATATTCAATGCACAATAGCCTATATATATTTTACGTCGGGCCTCATGGTGACTCAGATCGCGAAGAGAATGACGAATATACGGTGGAGACAGAAGCTGAGCAATGAAATGGGCAAGAGGGCTGCACTCCACCGACGATCAGATACAGACTTGCAAGAGTGAAAGAAGACGCAGGAGGGCCAAAAAAGAATTAGAATCATAAATCTTGTGAGCGGGCGTATATTTACTTGGGGACCGATGAATATCACGCGGGGTTCGACCGCTCGCTTCTTTCAAGGGATGCGCTTACAGCTTCCTT
The DNA here is from genome assembly GCA_018907185.1 of Platyscapa corneri. NCBI lineage: Eukaryota > Metazoa > Arthropoda > Insecta > Hymenoptera > Agaonidae > Platyscapa > Platyscapa corneri. The sequence goes on from JACCHW010000017.1 coordinate 3,153,894, forward strand.
TATGTATAAAAGTCGTCGTTGAGACGTTTACGCGCTGTGGGCAACTTTCTGAAACAAGTCCAAGAGATAACAGATTTCACATGCGAATCAGCGAATTGGCTTCTCTCCGTAGAATATGCGCCTATAAAAGTAAATGATCCGTATGTTGTTTATATACATCGAGGTTCCTCGAGAAATCTGTAAAAGAGATACAAGAATAGCGATAATTTGTCTATCCTTACGTTTATTGGTAGATTAATCGAGGTTGTTTCTATACACATGTATATCTCAATATATTTCTATCGAATAACGTTAATTTACTAAAATTTATTAAGAAATCCAATCAACGTTTATTACATCTTTTCATATTCAACTGAACTTTTATTCATCAAAATAAGAATTCAATGTTGATGATAATAATTTTTATGACGATAATCGAACTAAAATTTATTGGTTTTTACGCATATTGTCTGATAAGAGACAACAGTTAAGTGCGTGTCTACGAATTTCATCAACATTGTAATTTAAAAAACGTATGGAGAATAATTTATATAAGCAGTGTTAGCTATTCTGTACTATACTTGAGAATCCATTTAAATTGAATATTCTGAAATTAATTAGCAGACTTACTTTGCTGTATTTTTTTACAATTACTACGTAGAGTAGTGCGTCGTTAAATCTATTACGTGTAATATATATAGAACGAATTATACCTTTAAATATCTTTTAATTGTAATTTCTCACTATGACATAAAATTAATATTCTAATTTGCTATTATAGTGTTGACTAGGCGAAACGAGTAAATATTTAACATGTCTTGCTCGGAACACTGGAACTGATAATTCAAACTTTTGCATTTAAGGAAAAAATCATTAAAATAACTTTTCGCATTGACCATCTACTGCGCGTCATGAGAATGGCTAATGTTTCTGCGGCTTAACAGTTCCAGCGCACCGCCACCACTGCAAAACTGCTCTTATTTCGGTCTTCCGCAGACCCTCTATTCGCTACTTTTCCATGTAAAGAGACGTTCCTCCATTCTCTCCTTTATGCTCTCATGTGAGTAAATTACCCGAATAATGTTAGGACTTTGCTAGTTGTATTGCTCGTACCAAAAGTTGAAGGTGTGTGAGACTTTAGACTAATGAAAAACGTCTATTGCTTATAAGTAAAACTTTTTATTCTTGCAATTCATGAAATAAGGAAAGCTAATACAGGGTACAACAGCTAATACAGGAGATAATAAAAATCGAAATATACAATACTTGCAGAATATGCTTTCCGACCTAATTTGAAGAATAAAGTATAATTACGTTGTGAGAATAACGATATTTTCATAAAAATTATAGTTTTTCATTTAGTAATATACATGAAAATAATAAATTAAATATGTTTATTGGTAATTTTCTAATAGAATATTAAATTCGCTTAATTTAAATTCATATAATACTACAAACTTTCATTCCCCGTTAAAGTTCTTATCTGTCAAAATTAAGTTCTTATCTTCCATCGTGGTCATGTAATTTCACGTCATTGTTTTACATTAGGTCGCGAAAGTAGAATAAAATTTGAATATCTACGTTAGGTTACATTATTTTTTTTTTAATTTCTCCATTTTACCTTAAATGCATTCCTTTAAGTGCATTGAATAAATACAATTAGTAGATACCTTTTAAGAAATAAAAAGAATATTAATAATAATTGAGAAATTTTAGTAAAGTACATATTACAACTTTGAATGTGAAAATTTTTATAATTTGATGAATGTTTGAGTAATGTTTCATACAATCGATAATAAAATAATAAAGAACTCAGAAATAGATATTAATTCGTTAATAAAATTTAACGAATGTAATCAATAAAATTTTATCAAATATTTATAGTTAAACTTTTATTTATATTTGTATTTTAACTTTTATTTTCACAAATTATCATCATTATCACAATAATACAATTTTTTTTAAATAATATACTAATTTAATTATAAAATTATGAAGAAAATATTAAGATAAACGGAAAATAATCGATAGTATTCAGATTCATTATTATTCCAAGATCCAATTAGGATTACAACCAATAACTGAAATATTAACTCTATTGCTAAAACTTAACTTTGTGATTGAGATATTCGAAAATTTAATACAAAATAAAATATAATTACATACCAAAGTAATTTTATTTAGAACAAAATTGAAATCTATCATCATATGATGTAAAATTGTGAAAAGTATTAAGTATTTCAAATTAATTATGTTTTAATTTAACAAATCTTCAGAACTATTATCATCTAAGAAATTTATGAGTATAGTAATTATAAAACGGTATAAAATTATTGATTTAAAATTTAAAAAATTATGTATACAGTAATAAATGAATTTTTTATTTCTTATATATAGCATAATAACAGAGAAAGATATTGTTTTAATCTTCCCAATTATTTTATAAAATTGTTGCAGATTAACAAGATGTAGAAAAATATTTGTATACTCGTAGTTTCTAAAAATAAAACTATTTGCAAATTTTTAAGAGTTATTTCACAGACTATTATATGCTATAATCGTAGTATGGTATAATAAGCGTTTGGATAACAAAACGAAACAAATTATGATGACTAGATTGCACAATTTGCTGCGTTTTCGATTGCTTTTATAATTTCATTATACTCTATTACTATATTTTCAGTTTCTACTGACAACGATAACAACCTCATTTGCAATATGTAATCGGTTTTCTTCAGGCTCAAATGATAATAAACCAATATGCAATATCCAAGCGATTTTATTTATAAAAGAGTGACTTTTGCCGAAGATAGAAGCGACAGCGTCTGTAGTGGCAAAAGGGCAGCGGTAGCTAAAGATACACGTAAGCGGCCCATTGGGCGCTAGCGAAGCGAACCAAGGGCCAATATTCTCGGGAGAGAGAAACGCTTAACAGCGCGAGCTAATATCCGTCGGACGAGATAACGAACACATCACGATAAGAGACTCTCGGCACGAGTAGCGGCGTTACAACGGCAATGTGTAGCGAGAGATACGTACATACAGCTCGAGACACTCGAGGGAGAGATGCAGTTATATCAAGGACATCGAGGGAAGACTTTGGCAAAATGAGAGTTGAGAGTTGGGAAGAGAAATTGGAAAAATGAGAAACAAATAGAAAATGACGGACGTCGATGCGAAGAAAGTGATGGAAGTTGCGATTAATTGATTACTTTACGTCAGTGAACGAAAGTAAATAATGAGATATTTGATATAAAACGGTATGAAGTCGGATTACAACAAGTGAAATGCTATTTGAATAGATGGATTTATACAAACAGATACTAAAATTCTGATTATAAGGAATTTGATCGAATATCGTTGCAATAATGCTTTACCTTCTTGAGGAGATTGAAACAAGGGGAAAATAAATAAAGCAAAAAATCATTAAATGCATTTTAATGAAATAAAAAAGTTTGGGCTATCCTGAATTTTATACTATAATTAAATCTGCTTAATTTCTATTTTTTATAATATTTAGTTAATAGGTCATTGTAATAATTCAAGTTGCAATTAGTTACGTATCTATATTTGATTCAAATTTTATAATCGAAAACATAAACTTTGAACAGCTATTTAAATAGTTAGGACAGTGAACAACGATCATTATAAGATAAAAATATATGTAAAATATATGCTTCTTGCATTTTATTATTAGTGTAAACGTAAATTCATTTTGTAAGATATTTAAATATCATCCATCACTTGATTTAAATGTTAAGACTTGAATTTCAAAGGTTTATTCTTCTTGTTCCATACAATTTTGCTTTAGAAAAATATATTTTATTCTTTGATATCTGCATTTTTAACGAGTGATGTTTCAACAGTCAACATTGAACAAAGTTTTAAACTTGAATATGAGAAAGTTTATCTGTTTAAAGTGTAGCAATACAGAGTTATACAACCGACTTGAATATTAATTCGAAACAAGTGAAAATTCCGTGCAGCGATAAGGGAAATAATATTGTGACGCACTCGACGAAACGTCCGGTAATTCTGTGAACCTGCGCCTGGAGAGAGAGAGAGAGAGACTTAAAAATATGTAGGAGAGAAAAACACAATCGAGATAAGGTAAAAACGGCATGTATGTGCGAATCAGAATTAAAGAAAAAGAAAGAAAGAAAAAGAAGATAGAGAATGAGAAAGAGAAAGAGAGGAAATTACACGGGACAAAGGAAATCAAAAGAGGGTGCAGGCACGAGAGGGAAAGAGGCAGAGGCAGTTTGCTTACTAACGAACGAGCGACCCTCCCGCCGTCGAAAAGCGAAAACCGCCGGCAGAGATAACGCGATGGAAAATGCTCCCGCGGGATAATTCTCGTCATGGCGTCGTCGAGGCCTCCACATCCTCTTTCCACTTGGCATGTTCGAGGACTCCGCAGCTGTTCTCTGTTCTGGAATTCGACGATCCTACCGGTGCGGTCTGTGCATCTGCGTTTGAAAACAATTGATTTTCGGGGCGGAATGAACCGCGTAGCGTGCACAACCTTAATTATGGCGGGAAATATTTGTGAAAGCCAATATAATGGGGCCAGTTTGCGTCTTTATGGATTTCCAGCATCGCTGATGCCGACATCGGATTTATTCAAATATTGATATCTTTGGTGGATTTCGATTAAGTGTTTCTAAGTGCTGATGTTTGCATCGGGGATGAATCGTAAAATCTAGAGAAGCTCACTGCTTGCAATAACCTCGTGTTTACATTTGCAGAGTAAAGCAGTAAAATATATGCGTGTACGTACATAATAGTTATGGGAGTGCATCTCATTTTTCGACCATTAAGATTTCAACACCGTTTTTACCAATTAAATTCAATTGAATTAAGTGTAGATTTTATCGATCACATTTTGTTCTAAGAATAACTTTTCAATTTATTTTTAGGTGCATTCTTTTTTCAAAAAGTTCCAAGTTAATTGTGGAACTATAATTATTATTCGAAGGTATCGAAGTTCAGAATATTAAGTAAATAATAAAAAGACAACTGCTGCAAAATAGAATAGCTTAAGTCGTCCAAAAAAGTTATGAATATTAAAAAAAGGATAACTGCAAAAACGAATATTTTCTAATATATTTCTTGTATATTTTGTTTAATAATTTTAGAAAGTAGAGAATTGAACTCAGTTACATAAAAGTATATAATTCTGAAGAAATGTATTTAAAGATTCTTCCTTTCATTAAATTGAATTAATTTATCCTACTTTCATAAAATAAAAGTGGGTACTTTAAGTATTAAAAAAGAATCTGTATGTAACTGGAAACTTGAATTTTTTAAATTTTATATTTTATATGTATGAGAGATGAAACATTTACTTATTTCTTAAAAGTCGTATTCCTACATTAAGAGGAGTGGTTGTAACTTCGAGCCATATTATCCGATATGTTTTATGAAGGATACATCGAATCATGGTTTTAATTACAGGTTTCTGGTATTTACGTAATATCCATATTTATCGACATTATACATTATATGTATAACGTAACATTTGGGCCTACAGAAAGCTTAAAACAATATATTAAATTGTATCTTTATAAGTAATTGCAAAAAAAAATTTTAATTTGCTATAAAATATTTGCTCGAAAATTTATACACAGGTACGTTATTGCGCTATGGAAGGTCCATGAATTTATGTTTTACATAAATCGTAGTACGTTTTAAATTAAAACCGTTTATTCATGTATGATTGCCCCAGCATATTGTATGGGCCGTACATGTATATAAACATACATATTGTTGAAGACAAACACTTCTTTGACATATTAAATTAGCGATTGTGCAATTCAAGATAATACAAATTCAAAGAAAATTAGTAAGTTATTATAAACAGTAACATAGATACTAAAAGCAATTTCGTTGAATAAATAATGCGTTGCAAAACTGATAATCCAGTGGAACTTTTCATTAATAGAAAAGCGAGTTCACATAAAATCGGATATTGATAATAATACGAATTTTATGAAATGAACTGCACATTGCTATAAGAAGATTAGAGAAGATTCACGTTATATGCGAGATAAATGAAAGTTTTGACTATGAAAATGAAGCTTTTGTAAATAGTAAAATAGAATATTAATAGAGCCGTGCACGATCGTTCGATGCACTGCTGATTATGTCTAATTCGTTCCCACCAATCGACTGCTCCCTCGTAAATACTCTACTTACATTATCAATATTGAAATTTATAAACAAAAAGTTTAGTGAATTCAGTAATTAACGCGAGCATAAACATATTCGCGAACCCAGTTGTGTCTGAAAGCATCGAATAAGAAAAATAAAAAAGCGCGCAATTGGCAAGCGGCCGCAATGCTAACAACAAGCCGTCCCTCGGCGTTTCCAATTTTGCGCGACAAAACATGGAGCCAATATTGGTCGACGCGCACACACACGCCATCGTCTCCACGACTGGGAGTTACGGGCGTCACGTGTATTTGCACTTGCACGTGCTGCAGTACATAGCAGCGATGGCAGAAAATATATCAAGAGGCGCGACGCAGTGCAGATGCAGCGGCATGGGCCGTCGTGCCAGAACCCCTTCAGCCTCGCAGAGATGCTTAGACATCAGGCGGCCTGACGACAGGCCCGATTGAGCCTCGAATCAAAGTTAAGGGATCGCATGCCGTCGAATTTGGTTTAGCGGCGCTGAAAAGTAAGGACGTATGGAAATTGATGTTGTTCGTGCTAGAGTAACGTCAGAGCCGGGATTAGAAAAAAGTGCATTACCTCCGATGAAAAGAATGTGGAGAAATTTGAAATTTAAATCTATCCTTTGTATTTGAAAAGCGTAATTTTTTCACCTGACGTAATAAATCTTTTACATTCAATACCTTACCATAGCTGCTTTTCTTTGGCTAAAGGGTCGATTCGTATTTTCTATTGAATATGTAATAAGTGTTGTGGGTGGTAATTCTCATTATCATTTGCGAATAATACAGCGAAAGAAAAAAGTATGGTCTTCTTTGTTACTTAATAAGATTTTATTGCTAATTACCAGTTGTGTTGTGCTTGAGTATTTCCAATTCGACTGCTGATTATTTTTGAAATATTAAAAAAGGATTTGTATTTCTTGCCGATAATATCAGCAAATGAATGGCAAAACCTTATGATAGTTGGTGTTAACGAATTTTTCGTTAATAAAATTGTGTTTGATTTAAAATTTTTATAATAGAATTCTATTATTTAGGGTTATAAAATTAATAAAAGTTTTTCTGCATATAGTATGAAAAACACCTTCGACACGAACTCCTTCAACAAAAGCTAATACGAATTCTATATAATGCATTTAACGAAACAACTAATTTTAATTATACCGTGGTACATTTTATCATTTGGAATTATTTCGACTGTATCGTAGGTATGTCTAAAGAATAGCAGATTAAAAGAAGGTTTATTGAGACTCGTTTCTGTTAAATCCACCATTACGATGCCCGCAAATCCCAAAGAACATGGGCAGTCCATTGTCGCGCCGTGAATTTATTGGTAGGGTTTCTTATAAAACTGAAAGGTGTTTCCATTAAAAGTGAAATTGCTTGTAAAGACTGATAAAGAATAGAGAAAATTTTTAATTAAACGCCAAAACATTCTTTCGAAATACAAAATATAAGAAATTAAATTGATTAAGTCAATTCGAAAATTATCGATTCTAATTTGGAAATATTAGAATTTATAATAAAAGAAAAATAAAGGATTTCATTCCTAAAAGAATAAAACTATCGATAATAATTGAATATCCAAAGAAAGAAAGCAGTTTTATTGGATTTATAACAATGGTGATATTTTCCTTCGTTTTAATATTTGATAATTAATATTTTTACCACCCTACAATTTACGATAATAAAAACCTCTAGCAATCTAAATATAAGTGGCATAATTTTTTAGGTCGAAAATCTTATATTCTCTGGGTAACCTTCTTTATTCTTTAGAACAACTTTTGCTAGATGAGCAAAATTTATTTTCTTGCAGGAAACTTCAAATTTTCTGCAAGTTTTTTTCTACGGGTCTTTATTTAGCAAGATACATATACATGCATAGGTTCACGTATATCAGCTAGTCGTTTGAGTTTGCAAACGTTGGACCGACGACGAGTCGCTGTAACGATTGTAGACTGCGATGGTGTCTCCTTAACTACTCAGAAATTCATCGCACGGACGACCTCTTTTCCGAATCGTAAGCCATTGCTAAAAAGATTAAGTGGAGCTGAAACTGGACGAAAAGTACGGCTGTTCGGTGTAACTGTATATCAAGTGTCTTGATTATTAATAGTGCACACTTTTTTCTATGGGAGATCAGGTATCACCTCCTTTTGTGGACACGTCGTTAAGGTTTTATGTTGACTATCGTGACACTCACTTTGGATTTTATGATTCACTAATATTAATGCTATCCTAAGATATTTGTCAATATTAAGTTTGAAATGATCAAAGAAATAGATTGAAATATCGAAGGATATTAAGTAAGACTTTTAAAAATACATTTTCGTTTTTAGCGTAATGAAAAACGGAGCTTGAAAATATCCACTGGATTTTATTAAATTAAAACGCTGTGCATTCTTGTATTATTTATTACAGCATTTGGATAATTAAATGATTTCTGTTGTTGAAAATTAATAAAATATTTCTTACTAACTTTACATGCAAATGCTCTGTAATTTTCAAACGTTTTTGAAATTTTTTTTAACTATTTGTTAAATTCAAAATATTTTATAAACAATTTCGATACAAAGTAGCGGATATTTTTATTAAAATGTTTATAAAAATTATAATTTAATCGACCTATTTATATTGAGCAATTGGTTCATTATTAAACTTGAAATTATTTAAAACGGACAAGTTGTATACGAATATCAATTTAATGATGCTTAGAATAAAAAATACCAACGTTAAAATGGTTGCATTGATTTTGAAGTAAAGTTTATATACGACTAAAAGTAAAATTATTGTAAAATTCCAGAAATCAATACATAGATTATGTTTATCATAGAAATTTATATTGCAAATTTTAGTGGAATTTAAAAGGTCGGAAAGAAATTGTTACACAATTATAACTATATGCACAACGAACTGAAAGAAATTAAACGAACCAAAACAGAAATGCATTTGTAACTGACGATGCAAATCAATTATAATACTATTAAAGGCCAGTATCTAATTACATGAAACGTCACACTTACAGCATTTAACAAACTTATCTCTAATTCAAACTTACAATGCTCCCTAATTCGAAATACAATCGGCAAACTCCGACGGCTCTCCGTGTATACCTGCACTTGATACAGCAGCTCTCGAGCCGCCAGGACCCAACATTAACGTTAATCTCGATAATAAAATCAGCCCTGGAATTACATTGGCGCATAATTCCACGTTATCTCTTGTTCTCCCTTATAGCCGCCGAATTTCTGGCTACGCGATAATTCGTATAAATCATCACGTCGCCATAATTTCCTCTCTAAAAAGCCATGCTGAAAGAGAGAGAGAGAGAGAGAGAGAAAGAGACATTCGGGGATTGAAATATAAAGAGAGAGAGAGAGAGAGATGCAAAGATCGAGATAGAAAAAAGGAAACAAAGGAATACGAAAAGCATCAATTACTCCTGATAATAAGCAGTGAGCTCTAAGTGTGAAATGCACATAACGATCTTGATACGTTATGTAGTTTGCATATGTCGTAAACACGTCGGGTAGCCATCTACGATAGTGTCAACATTACCTCTTCCGGTGTTAAAATGCATCTCTTTCACGCGCTTCCACTTTTCGATGGTTCTTTGCGGAGGGTTTTGTACGTACTTAGCTAAAGTATGGCGGGTATTGCGCATAGTGCTTGTTTCTGAGGGAGTTTTTGTGTTGCTGGCACTTAAATGCATTTTAAAATCATTTTGTATAATTATCTTTTGCAAATTATGCATATGAATTACTTTTTACTTACAGTGTCCCATATCATAAATTGATGTGAGTTATAAAAACAAGGATATTTTACTTTGTTATTTAATACGATAATTTATGAAACAGAAATAAGCAAAAGCTTTAATAAGCCGCCATAAAATTGGATAAAGTCCTTTAAAATCAAGAGCGTTGTTTTATTAATTTTAGCATTACTTACTCTTTTTCAACAAAATGAATCTCAATATTTTTCATTTGTTATTTATTATTATAATTTATTATGGTGTTCACTGTTGTAAAAGATGTAGTACTATAAATATTCGAATGTTCTTTACTTACTAGAAGTTTGCGTATTTGAACTAATAGTTTATTTCACTAATCATCTACTGATTTTTTTTTATTTATTCGCTTTGTACTATAACTTAGATGTGCGTTTATTAGTTAATTGGGTAATTTAAAATTCATATTATAAAACTTAACCTATATTTAAACTTTTAATTAAATACTTTCAATCTTGTAATTTAATGATCGTTGAATTTTTTATTATCTATCTATTCTTATAACAGTTTTTTTATCAATAATATAAATTATACAAATACATTAAGTTTTATGTAATACAAATTATTTAATATGTTGTCCGAATATATATAAAAATACAAATATATTTTGCATTTATTTTAATACATATTGTTTATTCATTTTTCTCGACCAACTTAATTAAAATACTTTTAATCTTTACAATATAAAATCACTACTTAAATGAATTCATTCCGGCAAACCTAAAAAGAATTAAGTTTTCATAAAAAGTTTACTGTTGTTACAAATTATCGGTGTGGAAGCGCTTATTTTTAATTGCAATATTGGCTTGGTAAATGCACTCTTGTGTTTTACTTTAGATAAACATTTAATAAAAGAACATTTTCTTGCTAGATGCAAATAGTAAATTTTATCATATTTTATCTAAATATAATAGATTCTGTATTAATAAAAATATATTGATTGAATAAAAAAAGAAAAAAGAATGTTTATATCTTGATTGTTATTATTGTTAAACTTTTAGATTTTTTAAAGTCGCAAAAAAGTTTCAATAATATTATTGAAAAATTCATAATAATTTAAAAATTTTTAGTGTGCAAATAAAAGAATAATAAAAATTTAAAAATTATGTGCATTGATTTGTTTATAAATTTCTCAATGTATAAGTTCCTAACACAAAGCCAAAATTATTTTTAGATTTTGGAGTTTTAATAGGAAAATGTAGATTTTATCTAAATAATTTCCATAAAAATAAACTGTTGGGATAATTGAAAGGACGCATGTAGGGTCAAACCATCAGACCATGGACCAATAGACAGCGGAGATATGTGCGACTTCCAACTCTATAGTAGAGAAGGGACATTTAGTTGCACAATTTCATAGCCGTTTAACCTTTGCTCTTGAAGCACGCACGTTCACATTTACTTGTATTTCCCTTTTCTCTCTCTCTCTCTTTTTCGGAAAGATGAGAGTTCTGGCGGAGGAGAGACAGCAAAGGGAGCAAAAGGATGAGTGCTTTCGGTTTCCTTGGTGACCGATACCAGGAGGGGTGCGACAAGCCTCCCCCAACTGTTTGTGTTTCATATTGATAGAGCACCGATACGAGATGCATCGCTGAGCTGTGGCGTAGCGATGGCAGCAAGAGGAAGGTGCCGGGGACAGGGAAGAGCTAGAGCGTGCCGTCCTCGACAAAACAAGCATCGGGAAGACAAGAGAGAGCTTGTGTTTACTCTCTTCCACATTGTTGCTTCAAGCCACGTTAATGGACTTTGGGAGGGAGGATATTTCTCGCCCCCTCATCGGCTGCAACTCTTACAGCTTTGGCAGCGTACGTGATTTTTCGCGCAGACTCCGCGACCGAATTAACTGGATTTCAATGGAGTTTACTGGGCTCGTAGAGAGGGGCTTGCGATTGCTTGCGATTTTTACGTCGAGGTTGAAAGCACCGGAGAATGATTTATCGCTTGTTTACTGGCATTTACAGCAGGATTGTGCAAGCGAATTGCTGTTTGTTTGACGACGATGAGCTGGATATTTTTAGAGAATTTTTATGTGGGCATAGCAAACTGAGTGATAACGAAAGTTTTGATAATCATAAAAATGGAATTGGATTACGATCGAGCTTGACACGGAAAATTAGTTCTTGGATTCATTTCGAAAACCGAATTTAAAAATATAACTCTTATTTTTATTTATTCACTATTAATCATAAATTTATTATTTTATAAAACTTTTTAATTAATTTTATAATCTTGGTTTTTTAAACGTTCGACGCAATAATCACGAATTAAAAAAATGATAAAAATTTATTTATTACATGTCTACAATAATTAGAGTATCCTTCTATGACTATATAGGTTAGGATTCATAGAAGAGTGATCAATTGAAATTTGAAGCTCTACAAAAAAGGGTACACGCCCTAGAAAAATTATTCACAAATATATTATATTAAATTATTTATAAATTAACCATTAATTTAAAATATAAGGATACCTATGTACGTAAAAAAGTATTTGATAACGTTTTCAGGATTATTATTTTTAAATTAAAAAAATTACCTGTCGTCCAGCCAGACTTTGCCAAGTGAACTCGAGGTCGTCGATATTAGCAGCAACTGGGACAGTGAAATTCATTGCATAAGTGTTGATGATTCCTTCTCTGACATAATATAGCTCTGCATTCAAGCCTGAAAAAGTTATAATAATTATTTATTGCTTAAAAGAAATTTTTGTTTTTACCGATTTTAATATTATTTGACAAAGATGTTATTTAATAATTTTACTGTCGCTTTATCATTTTATGATTTTTATAATAATTATCGTATTGAATTTAATGACCCAACTGACACTGAAATCTTACGGTCTTCATATTCATGAGGAACAAGAGAGTTCTTGAATCAGAATTATTCACGATTGAGTTTTTAAAACCGTATACAGAAATCATATTTACATTTCAGTTTTATCAATACTACTTTCATGACAATCAAAATAGTTTAGTAAAACAGAATTTACTATTCATGGTAGTAGAGGATATTATAAATTCATTATATCACGTGATATGATTTTTATTAACATCAGGAGAATTAATTTGATATATAGAGAAAGTTCCGATAAAAATGATGTCTTTATTCTTTATATTAAGAATAGTAGATCCCAGGAAGAGATATATATTAAGGTTTATGTTCGTGACAGCCGTGTTATTAATAATTGTAGATAAAATAATCTTTAAATAGCTACGGATGTTATTTAGCATTATGTTTGAGGTAAGAAAAGCAGAGAAAATAAATAGCCGGAGTGCAACGAATTGATTTCTTGTGTCGAATGTTTCGATTATACAGTCTTAAATTGTACTAGTAGTTATTACAGTTAAAACTATTGATTATTGATTCAGGAGTAAAAGCATATTTATTATATACAGCCTCTGAAAATCGCCTATGTTGATTAGAAAAAGTAGGACTTCGTGTCACGGGAATATCTGGGAATTATACTCTTTAATTGAGTTAACAATAGCAGCTTCTATTAGTTGAGCTCAATAAATCATTACCAGACATACGAATATACCTCCTTATTGCAAAGATTCTCTTATGTCTACAAAAATTGAAGAAATAATATCGAGGTGTTTTATTGATAATTTCTATTGACACACTTTTCATATTATAATAAAGCGAGATTTTAAATATATCGCGTCAGATAAAATTATTTGGCCAACACATCAAGGTGGGGAACCTTAACATATCCGTCTTGGTAAAATCAGTTTTTTGTCATAAAAACATAGAATTTGACGAGACCACATTGCAAGTTGCAGAAAAAAATACAAAAACTTAACAGGATAATAAAAAGGTTTTATTATGAATCAAGTTTTTTATAGTTTAAAGTAGTGAGAAGACAGGAGATTCAAATTTGTTTTCTTTTAGACTTATGACACAGAGGTAGAGTTTTAGTGGGTATTATGGTAGTTCTGACGTTGAGTCCACATACGAAATGAATTACAACCACTTGTCTAGGATATTTGGCTGCATTTCGGACTTTATAAAAAATTTATTTCTTTTATTATTATTAGTTATGTTATTATAACTCGTTAGTTAATATTGCAAAATATATTATTGTCTTAAGAAAAGAATATAATCTTCGTTTATTTTTTGGAAATTATTTTTGTCAAATTTTTCAGCTGATTATTTAACTCTTATTGTTTTTTCATTTAGTTGATATTAAACTTTTATATTCGTCTTTATTTCTTGTTTATTCCAACGACACGATTTGTTCGTTATCTTAAAGGTGATTTAAATATTCTTTGAATAGTAAGTATATTAAAATGCTAGTTAATAATAATATAAAATACCTATAATTACAATTTTATGGATTTGATTTAATATTTAATATTTTTTTCAACACTGGAAGTATTCTAAATTTAAAATAAAATCTATAATTTATATTTTCAAGGATCTATAAATAATATCAGTTAATAACTGTTAGTTTTCGTATAATCTAATAAAATAATACAAATAAGAGAATAATCGAAGAGTTTAGATATATAAAATTTTTAATAGCTTCTTGACGAAGTACAAATATGTATTTTTTATGGGTAATTAATATAAAATTTTTTATGATAAAAATGATCCAATTCTTGCGTTTTAATGATTTTAAATTTGATTTTGTTTTTAATTGATTTACTTATTACGTGTTTTTGGGTAAAAAATTTTTTTCTTTTACTGTTTAAGATAAAATTTAAATTATTGACTTAGGTATAATATTCATACAATATTCTCTCTTATTTATTCAATATATAATTTATACAATGAGATGGCATAATATATTTTAATGTAGTGTTATTTTAATCGAATCTATTACGAATTATGAAAAAATAATAAAACATTTCTCAATTATTTTTTGTGATGTAAGCAATAAATTTTATTATTATATAAGCATATATATTTAAAAAAAAATGTGTTGCATACATAAGAATTTATTAAAAACCGATCGATCTTACCTACAGAAATAAATATTCATCTAAATATTGATTTTTTATTTAAAATAAATAAAAAGTCAGCTATTGAAGAATTAGTTGTAAAATAAAAAGGATAGAAATTTTCGCAATTCAGATTTATTCGTCTATTGAACAAAGTTAAAATTTTGATTCTGTCATAAATTTTATGATTTCATTTAATTTAAAAAAGTTATAAATCAAAGAACTAACCATTTGCTTCGAATCGCCGAATTTTATTCGTCCTCAAATATACGTGTATATATACTTAATAAGAGTGATCTACCTTCGCGCAAGCGCATGCAAAATAATTCAGCTAAAGTTGAGTCGTGAAAACAGTGCACGCAAAGAGAATAAAGTACGAGAAGAAGAATAAAGGAAAAAGTGAGGTATCTAGACTCCGTAGTTCTCTCCCACTACTTATAACGTTGCACGAGAAAATTTTTCCAACGGAAACCTCGGCGCGGAAACTCGCGGGCTTCGTTTCGCATAGCTCGCGCTCTTGGTTCATCTATCTCTTACCGCGAGATCTTCGTGGTTGTGGCGGTTTTGATACTCCGTGAAAATCCGGCTCCCCGCTCCTCGATGTCTCCTAAGGGATTTGGATTTTCCGACCATTTCCCGTCAGCCCCCACGCGAGTCCAGGCTTATCTTTTTCTCAGTTCTTCTACAGCGACCAGATCCTCGACGATGGGTCGGTAGAGCCGTGCTTTTGTTCTTCGATTTTTCGCATGCGAACTGACTGATTTTATTTTTATCGCGAATGTGCTCTATTTCTTTTTGGCGGTGATTGGCTGCTTGCCTTGGAGACCGCGGCCAAAGCAAAGATTTATCATGCACCGTCGGCTATGCGTTCGTAGGTGGGATTTTGTAAGGAGATTTATTGCGAAGCATCTTTTTGCGACACCTACGCTTTTATATACGAGCCCATGGAAATGGTTCTAAGAGTCGGGTTTAGTTATAAAAAAGGATTTGTAGAGACTAGGCTACAGCGATTGTGGTTGGTGCTAGAGAAAGAAAATGTCCCAAAGAACTGTAAGAACATGAATTTAAACCGCGTGTAATTTGTGAGATTTTTATATCGCAAAGTAGATCATTTACTTTTATTTTCCTTAAAATATTATTACTATTTTCTTTCTGGGGAAAATTTACTTGATACACTTAAAACCATATATAGACAATTTAATTGTTGGAATCACTTGTGCAAAAATTCATGAAGCAATTTATTTATTATTAACGGTTTTGTGTAAAATTAATTCATATTAATTCATTTTTACTAAATATAAATAAAAATAAATTGTTATCCAATTTTAAAAATTTTTTTAAAATGCATTTTTTTATTATAAACAAGTGTTGTTATTTATGATCTATACTGAAATATATATCACAATCAATCCATAAAATTTTAATCTAAATTTAAAAAATAGTATATTCTGATGTAGTGCTAATTATTCATTTCTGCAAAACTTTCAAAATGTACATTCACTATATTAGTGCATCTATTAATTTTGAAATTTTAATTTCTAAAAATATTTTATAGAATATAATTCATAGCTTTTATAGAAGTTTTTGCTGTAAATATAATATGTAATCAAAATATATTTTTTACTATTTTTAATCAACGAGAACATGTTTAATAAAGTACTTGTTTAATAAAATAACTAATTATTAATGTTCACAATATTTGATAATTCTGTTACTATTGATCGAAAAATTATTGATAATAGATACAATAGAAATATTTTAATAACTACAGATAAATTTATCGGACTGAATTCGTTTCGGACAATTTCAATAAAATCTATTTAGATTCATTCAAAATATGTACGTGTTTCTAAATCCTAAACCAGCAATTAATTAACGGTAGAATCCTGAATATAAATGTCTGTTTGTACTTTTATCATTAATATATTTGCATTTCATCAAATTATATTAGTCTGAGTCGATGAAAATGGAGTCAGTACACTTTGAAATACTTTCTCCAGGAATAATGTGTATTAATACAAAGAGTCATTAATTAACTTCTTCTAAAGTCCATCTTTCTTAATACAAGTGTTCATTATGAGCATAAGCGGCAGTTAGTCACAATTATAACTACAGTTTAGCCTTAAAAAACTCATCCTTCTCAACAAAGCTGAGCTGCGAAGGGATTCCTTATCAGCGAGCGACTTTTCAGTTCCACTTGAGCAGTGCAAAGCCTTGATCGCATTTGATAGCGGAGCACGTCACTGTTGCTCTGCACTGCAGTACAGGATTTTCATCCCGAAAAAAGAGACTAGGACTCGGTACTCCACCCAACCGCCCATTTCTCGAACCTCGATTCCCCGGAGATCGCGCGGCCCGGGCGCATACGTAGGCGCGGATAACTGCTCCAAGTGGATGCCTCCTTGGCGCCTAAGCTCATACACCAGACACGATTTTCTACTTAACGCTAGCGCAGCTAACTAATGGCGGAAGTTGGATGTATGCCTGCCTTCCTAATGCGGCTCATCTGCGCACATCTTTTCTCTCTCTCTCTCTCTCTCCGCGGCCACGTGATCGTGTGCCGTTGAAATCCTGGCGGAGATAAGAGGACGGGACAACAAAAAACACAACAGCCTGCATCTGCCTGTATCTCATTGGAACAGGGACTGCGGGAATTGTACATCTTCTTTTGTGTACGAACTGACACACGGCCGTAGATTGCGGCGAACCTCCAGAGTTTAGTTAAAATTTCAAATGTGAAACTTTGTTTATCATATACTCAGCGCATCTTGTGTACTTTAAATAGTGAATTCCTGTTTGTGCTGTTTATTTTGTCAAGTATGAAAATACAATTATTTTATTATGCGAAAATAGTTCGCTATCAAAGTTACTCTTTGTACGGTTCATAAATGATGATGCCAATTATTTCATAAATGTTGTAGCGTGTTTATTTATAATTCAATTTTTATATGCTTGTAGTAATTGAAGCAAAAGTTATTGGGTAGTATTTCTCTCTTAATTTCTTCCACCACATGCAAAATAAGTCTTTGCAGGTTATATTTAGCCAAATTTATTATATACCCTTATAAGACAAGTAAAAATAAAAAAAAAATGTATTAAAAATTATTTTCAAAGCAATGTATAATTTTATTTTTGAATTTTACACTAATTATTTTCAAAATACTGTTACTTAATAGCAAAATATTTCATTTTCAGAATATAGGGGGATTCGAGTATACAAGAAAAACTACTTTATCTATTTTAATAAAGTGAATCTTACCTCTGGAAAAACCGAAGAAATCACTTTGTAACCCAATATTCGGATATATTATGATCTATATCCTCAAAAATACTAAGAGCTTCGGTTGTTGACTATGATTGCCTTACTTGCCTTATTCCCGTAAGTGCTAACCTTGGGAATATTATGTGAAGCTTCGTAACTTGAACATTTGGGTACAACTATCGAATTTGACACTTCGAACATCCCCAGGAATAAAGAAAGGGTTTCGATCTCTTGACTCCCCAGTACAATCGTTAAAAACATTCATGATGCATAAGAGAGAGATTATGAAAGTATGGCCAAGTGCGCTGACAGAGAAGAGAACGTCGCCTGCATTTATTTTACTGTTTAATGGCTTAATTTAATTGTGGACTGTTGAATCATTGGGAATTGGATTTTAATAATTTAACGGCCATAAATAAATAAATGAGGGTAGTGCATTTTACTGATAATGCAGATGAATACGTTTTAAATGCATCGAAATCTTAGACTTTGGCAAGAACCTTCGTAATATAAGTGACCGATTTTTTAATTCTACATTTTATGAGATTATTAACTACGGTTTAAAATCAATACGCCTCAAATTTTACAATTTGAATTCAGATTTCACGTGCTTCAAAGTATAAGTTAAAAATTTTAATAAAAATGCTATTTGTGGTAAACGTGAAATGTAGCCCATACAATATCTGCTGAATTGTATTATTATTTTTTATTCACATCGCAATAATTATTTAAACTAATGAAATAAATTAAAATAGTATATAAGTTAATGAAATAAAGATGAGATAAATAATTCAATTTTGCGTTATTTTCTTTGTTATTTTCTTGAACAATTAGTACGGGCACCTTCACACATTATATCTACAACGTACATATGTTTATGCATGAATAAACGAGCTTACGCTTTCAAGAATTACGTATTGTAAAAGTAAAAGTGAAGGCAAATGTACGCATTTTCTTTTCCGTGCCTGGGCACGACTGTCTACATTTATAGATACGAGTATGTAAAGGCAGCATAGTAGGTCTCAGTGACCCTTTGACAACGGAACCCCACCGGAACCGTTTTTACATTACCTCGGTGGAGGCCGATCCGATCCCTCGAGGATCCCATAGCGCACACTTTCCGTTTCAAATCTCCCTCGTTCTCATTACACAAGGGATTAGAAGCTCAAGACTTATCAGTATTTATTCTTGCAGTCATATCCTTTCTTCTTTCTTCCTTTTTGCGATTATTATCCTAACGAAGGAGAGTATCTTTGTCTTAGTTCGCTCGCAAGGAATGCATCGTTTGGACAATCAACTACAAATTTTGAGTCTCATCAATGGCTTTTATTCGAGTCCTACACTTTGCTTCAAAAGCGAAAAGTTCACAAAGGAATGCGAAGAACACTTGCTTAATATGAGCTATAGTGTCGGTATCCTGGATTGATCTTGAAACTTCCAACAGCCATAGTTACTGTCAGTACTTTTATAATATGAGAGCTTACCTTTTCAAAAATATAAAAGCACTATTCTTTTAATCTTCAAATAAATGTCTGTATTCCATAACTCTCTCAATTATTTTAGTTTCTTTATCATGCTTTCAAAAAAGATCATTTTTTCTTTTTCGTCTTTGGCGATCATTTTTTGCCCGACCAAATAATCTTTATTATAATTTTTATTATAATTTATCATAATAATAATAGTAATTCTCTCTTTGATTAATAATAAGATTGAACGAAGTCTGGAAGGATGAGAGCTATTCTCCAATAGATTGTTAGATATTAGCGCATGATAAGAAGAGCAATTTGATTCATACGGTTCACTCTTTGTTCTTGACATTTTATTCCAGATATGTAATACATATAGTCAAGTCGAAAGCATTCTTAACATCCAATATCGACATACCATGGAATCCCTTAAATTGAGAGACATCTTCAAAGCCTCGATGGCTACATCACGCACTTTTCGAAAAGTGATCCAATATTTTTTCAAATTTCAATTTATAAAGACATTCACGCTCCTTACGGATTTCGTACATTCTATTTCTTTCAAAAGAGAGTCAATTTTTATCATGATTGAGAATACGTCTCTTATTAATCGCAGTTTTTACGACAATATATTATTAATCAAATATAATGAATAAAATTGCAACAAAAGCTTGATCCCATGTTCTATGAATAGATTACAAATTTTTTAGACTCTTATCGAGATTTGTGTTCTGAGAGAAATATTGAATCTTGTAACAGTATCACTGATTGATACGGCCTTATTTTAATTTCAAATAGGTCCGTTAAAAATTAAAAAATTTTGTGTTTACTAGATGGTACCTCGAAAAAATCGGACTAATATTATATAGAATGTTTATTAATAGGTACGCGAGAAACTTTTAATTCTCCAATGTAATTAAATATATTTTCGAAGGCTTGTCATCATTATTCGATAAATTTATTTATTCGTTAGTATCTCATAATGAATATCACGTGGAGGTTGATTTCTTTTCGTTACATATTATAATATTTAGACGACTAACTGTTGCAAATGATATACAATCATTTAAGTATTCTCTTTCTTATTTTATAATCATTCACGTCATTCTGAAGTATTGGTGTTGAAATTTGCAATTAGGGGATTGCTGTCGATCTTCGTTGATAAATATTTGCCTTTCAAGAAGATTTTTGATTGGCAATAAAAAATTAACTTTTAGTAGAAAAGTAGCTGTTATTTGTAATAATATTCAGAAGCAATTATTGTTAAAAAAGCATTATATAAAGTCACACTGACTTAATTTTAATGAAAATTGTCAAAAATAGATATCGGAATATACTGGATCATTAAAAAATTTACGAAAGAGAAGTAAAAAGCTTATATTTAAGAATGAATGAAACATGAAATATCGTAAATAACTTACTGATTAAGGAACTTTATAATTTTTAAAATAATCTATAGTGAATTATGAAGTTAATGGAAGAAGGAAGTGAAATAAATGAAAAATTTAGAAAGTAAAATCATCAACTTGTTCTTAAACCGCTATTGTATTTTGTTGTATGTTATTTGGTGCTTTAAAGTTTATCAACGCGATTCGATGTATTCATTTGGAAGTTATATAAAATAAATACGTTATTGGATAGACAAATATAAATACGGAAAATAGTATATAATATGCATATTATTTTTACGGATAATCTATATTTATTCTTGTGTAAATGTATTCTTATTTTATAGAAATACATATATAAAGATATCCACTTTCCTAATTATATATATCTTTGCACGGGCTTGTTTTTACATGCATATAATGTGTACTTATGTATAACTATATTTTAGTGTATTCTCACCTGCGATTTGAATTTATCTGAAGTACACAAGCCTAAAATGCGCTTATAAATCCTTTCTCTCTCTCTCTCTCTCTCTGCTGTCATATTATCGATAGGTATTGTATTCGAAAGAATGCATGTAGCCGCATAAAATACGGTATAGAAGATACTTGCCATTCTAAAGCGTTCAATTCAACAGCATATGTTATTTTCCTTTTGTTTTCCCAATACTGCTGCAACGCGTAGTGCTCGAAATAAGAAATTCGTTCTAGTTT
This sequence comes from Platyscapa corneri, assembly GCA_018907185.1. Classification (NCBI taxonomy): domain Eukaryota; kingdom Metazoa; phylum Arthropoda; class Insecta; order Hymenoptera; family Agaonidae; genus Platyscapa; species Platyscapa corneri. Next base: position 3,175,611 of record JACCHW010000017.1, read on the forward strand.
CCTTTTTTTTTTTAATATTAAACCTTTGCAATTACATAAAGAAATTCTTCGTAAAATTTATGAATTATAAAAAAATTAAAAAAAACTTGCATAAAGATTTTTTTTTGTAAAATGTTTTACATACTTAATAAACATGGACCAAATTTATTCTAATTCGTAGGTTAAAAACTGTTTTTATCTATCTGTACATTAAACTGCATAATACTTAAAATTTGTAAAAGTACCTCTTTACAAAATGATGGTTAAAATGTTCGTTTCGAGTTCCTTTGTGAAATCAATAGCTAAAAAAAGTTGACACCATCGAAATGATTACTTCGTTAAGAAGTCATAAAAACTTTAATTATGTGTTCGGATATAATTTTCGATACGTGTAGCGAGTGAAAGCAATATTTGCCCCTCAGAAAAGCTAACAAATGGAGCAAAGAGACCAAGAATCTCGACGCACTCGTACAGCGTCCTTAAAAACTCAATTAATATCGAACAGGGGTGAATCAAGAGAACCTGAGCAAACAGCAGTGATAATCGCGATCGTACGTATCGGTCCTGCAGAGCGCCAAAGTAAATACATTAGCCGGCTCAAGGCGAGTGTGTACTCGTGTGAAGAGGTGTCGTGAGTATGGAAGCGAAGTCACGAGCGGAAAATTTTGCAGACGAGCGTCGAGGTATCAGCGTTCGACGTACAAAGGCAGCATTTTTACTTCCTGACGAAGGATCTCAATGGTAAAGGATTTGGGTTAGATTTGACTAGTGATCTTTGATCCACCGGGGATTAAGAGAATTTCGGAAAATTTGAGAGGAACTTTTACTCGACGTTGAATATTGACTGTCTTAAGATATTCGCTAGTTGATTGTAATATTACTTCGAGTCTTAAAAGAAAATTGTTCCAGCTACAAAATTTACTATTGATATTATTTAGATAAATTAAGATTAATATTTATAAGATAATTTTCATAGTGAAATTATGTTTTAGTGGTAATGGATAAATTGCGTATGAAAACCTAATTTAAATAAATGTACGAATTATGAATTTAAAATATAAAGTTTATTCAATAATTGTCGATGTAGAAACCTATGCATTACTACTTGTTTTTATACATCATAAATGCATTATACTTTGAGATGTAATTAAATGGCTTAGAATATAAACTCTAATTTAAATAAAAACAAGAATTAGGATTTTTTTCATCTGAATGAAAAATAACACCCTGACAATTTTAGGGTGTTAATTTTTAATCTATAAATAAGAAGCTGCTTTAAAAATTTTAAACAATATTCTTTATTTATAATACGTCAAAAAAGGTTTTCTATTTAAGCTTTTTTGTATGATAATAAATCATATTCATCAAAAGATTTCTATTTTTTTAGAAATACACTTCGTATGCATTTATGAGGATTTGGATGCATATAATATGTAGTATAATATGTACATTTAACAACCTTTTGGCAATTGATTTGAAAACTGACTGTTTCCTCTCATTCGAATTATGAAAATCTTTTAATTAGACTTTATAAGTCTTATAGCAACAAAAAACTTTTCAGTATAAAAAAGAAAAATCTATTCTTAAAATAAATTAAAAACGAAATATATTGTAAATCAAAAATATGTAAAACATTACTTTGTATATTTTTTATAATTTTTTATCGCTTTTTGATATAAGAATTTCTATTTTATTTAAAAATAAAACATAAAAGAACTTTCTTTTTTGATAATAGTTGCGATTTAATACAAAATTTTTTTTAAATAAGATTTTAGTAATAATAAGACAATAAATTATGCCATTGATAAAAATGTAAAATATTTAGCACTTGAAAACTTTTACACTAAATTTTCGACCTCTTCAAACCTTCATAGAGTGTTTAGAAGTTCTCAAAGCTCTAGCAGAATTTTTGCTGCAGCAAAAAACTTCTCGATCAATAACTACTTAAATTTTTTCCCTTTTTTGTTTTATAAGATACTTAATAGTTAAGGAAAAATACTAGCAGACTTTTAATTAGCAGAGTTATATTGCGCAGCACTTTTCGAGCCAGATGTATGCATATTTAGGTACACGTGTAGTATTTTCCATCAATTCACTTTTATGTATAGATTATACTTTATAAAATAGTATACTTTATTTTATCGGCGTATAAAAATTCCTTATCAATTTTCTAAGACAATTGTGGGGAAAAAGGAGAATTCTATTTATTTCAGTGTCGTGGAGATTCATAAAAACTTTCATATTATGTTAAACATTTTACTAAGTCATAAGATACCAGTACCGACGGTAACTTGAAATTGGTAGAGTTTGATGTTTGTACATTGTTTATACACATATATACATACCAAAAATCTCTCTCACACATATAGAGACATATAATACTATTTTAACCTGCATTTTAACTACATTGTTCTGAAGACATAAAGGCCTCAAAATAGTAGGTAAGAAGAAAAAGAAATAGTAATACGAATGTTTCTATTAAGCAACAGGAAAGATGATCGATATAATTTATTAATGCAATTTCGTATAAAACTAAAAAATTTAATAACATTTATTTTAAATTTATTTCTTAAAATTTATTGAATGAATTAAATAATAAAATTATTTAATTAATAAAATTTACGTTTTTAATTTGTTTTATTAAGAAGGATATGAAATTTAAGATAAAACATTTCGGTATAAAAAATTTTATCTTTATAAAAGATGCGTAAATTTTAAGTGAGCAGTAATAAATATGTAAAATTTTTATAAAGGAAAAGAATTACTAATAAAAACAAAGCGTAAATAATAAAGAGTTGCCACAATTGTATTTAATTGTATTTTTAAATTTCGTTAATTACGTTATTGTAATTCACACACATATATATATATATATATATACATGTGTATATTTTTCTTTTTTAAGTATTTTAGCCCTTGAGCAGTTCTTTATTTTAAACTTAAGCATTTAATGAACTGAAAAGTTTTGAGAAATTACTGATCATACTATTTATGTTTTATTTAAAGTATAATCTTCTTGCGATTAAACGAAGCAAGTATTCTTCTTTCATTTATAAAATATCCCTCGCATAATTCAATAATGCAGTTATCTACTTTTACAGCAGCACCACGAATCTTTCGTGGAATCTTAAAAAACATCTTTAGTCTGTTGGTGCACGTCGCATCGATATACAAACTACGACGTGGCTTTTTGCGCTTTCGATACACACACGTGCACACACTTATGTACACCCAGGCGCAAAGGCAGCTTTTAAATGCATTTGAACGTCCTCGTAGGTCGCTTGACGCTTTCTGGCGTCCGTAATAACCTTTCACCCCGTGTGATGTAGATGCGACGCAAAGGCAACGCGAAAGGGAAGGACGCCTCTGCTTTTCTCTTCGCAAAGGTAAGCTTCCGGCGCAAGTTCTTCCGCTACAAATTATCCTCTGTGCCATGGCACTTCTCAAGCACCTTCAATTCAAAGACCCGTGCATTTGCCTCGGGCGCAAAGGTCGAAAGTAGACGCTGTCGATCGACAAATGTCACTCTAAACGTAGGAAAGATCCTGACTGCGGTCGGCAAGGACGGGTGGATGAATGTGTGAGTGGACGATTGACTGTTTACCAACTCGATTATTGCCCAGGTGTCTTTAGTTTCTGTTGTCTCGATCGATTCGTGATTCGTTTTTTTTTAGAAATATTTATTCTAAAAAAGACTTTGCGGAGTAATAGATAAAGTAATAGTAATGAATACGAGGTATTTTGTAATAATATACTCTATTGTGATATTATGATATATCGTCTAAAAAATCATGATAATACAAAATATTTTTGTTATTTTAAAGATAAAGTAACAATAAGGGATTAAGATTTTTAATTATTGAAAATTAATAATTAAATGAGTTGAAAAAGTGTTTACAATTTTATCATTTGTAAGTATTTTAAATATTATTTTATATAATTATATTTCCTCGTTTTGCATTTTATATGTTTCACTCTTTTCTTTTTCAGAGCTTGAATATTCTCATATTTTATTCATTCTATATTTAATAATTAATTTCTTAATAAATTAAAATACATTATTTTAAAATAATCGTTAATATATAGAACATTTTAAATGCTTTAGATATATAATGCAGTTAAATCGACAGAAAGTCTGCGAAAAATTTTTCAACTTATTAATCTATTAATAATCATTTCTTTTTTAACGCGATACATAAATTCAGCATTAAAATTTTCAATTATACTGAGTAATTAATTTTCTTTGTTATTATAATATAATATTAAACATTAATGTGCTTGAAGTATTAAAGATAACGCTATTTTAATATATAATTTATTTTACTCTTGCTAAATGAAATATGTATTTTAATAATTTTTTATGATAAATTTAAAGAAGGTATTCCTATTTATGTAAGGATTTTTTATTTCCACCTTGTTATACACTAGTATCTGGTATGATTAAGCATGAAGTTTAAATAGAAATTTGAAACATTCTATTCCAGCTTTAACGAGTCTCAAATATTTGGAAAAATAATATCAACAGATAATGAAATGTAAATTTATTATTTAAATTAAAATAAAACTACGTATAAGATATACAGGTATTTTCTGAATAAAAAAATGTATTTTTTTAAACAACAATGCAATTTAAAATCGTATAAATTACATATTAAATTCAACAGTATAAATCGCTAAGCTAAAATTATTTAACAGAACGGTTAGAATTATAATTAAATCAATGGCTAATTTACGCAAATTTTATTTGCATAATAAAATAGAAGAAGAAGAACAAATAAAACGTACTAGAACATTAACTTTCACAGTAACAAATTAAATAACGTACGTTTTTGTAAAATGTGTGCGTGTATTATTCGCTTACTTTACATACGTATATAGAGTTCTGAATTTTCATAAAGTAAGTCTGTACCGCTAACAGAGTATGTTTTTGAAAACGAATACATTTAAATTTATATGTATTGACAATATATGCGAATTCTTTTTAAAATTAATTTTTTAAGTAATTATTATGGAAAGATTTTTATATTTTATATATTAGGTAAAAAATTTAATAATGAAAAACAAAGATCAGCTACAAGAGGCTATTCATCGTTGTAAAGTGGAACTGTGAGAAAAGGCGTTTTAATTAAAATTCTTCTCTCAGTCAGAATAATAATTATTTAGATTGTGTAATTAACTAAAAAAATTTGAATATAATTTAAAAATTTTCCTCCTTTTGGTACGTAACGCATATGACACAGAAATTTTAATAAACACCAGGTTGCGAACATCATGATTTATCACGCTAAAAGTGTAATAGAAAAATGTTTAATTTTGAGAATAATAATTGTGAGAAATGCACATGTCATACACCAGGTAACTTTATTAAGAGTGTAAATAAAAAATAATTAGAAACCTCGCGACTTTTACGGGACATAATATTTTGAATTAATATCTTCTCTTATCCGGAGAACACAACGAGGAGCAATTGGAAAGCTAACGTTGGCATTCGCTCGAATTGAATAAACCTTTCATAAAACAATTACACGAATTTGCTTGACACTTTCTTCAATTGGAACTCCTGCCTGATAAAAATTTCACGAGATCGAAAGTTAAACGCATTTCCTATTTCGCACAATCAACACGAACGCGCTCGCGAGAAACTGAACAGACAACAAGAACTAAGAGAGTGGCGCCGCGTCTTGGAAGATTCCCTCGAGTCGTTCGCGTAAAGCACAGTTAGTGGAACGGCACAGGAGCGAGGCTTTCTCGTCAGTTAGTGGGATGTTTGTCTTTAATTAAAGTCGCAAGCCCAACGGGAGACGTTGTGCATCTCGTTATAGATACCGCGCTCTTAATATTCGATCAATCCATCGTCGCCTATTTAATTAGCTAGGCAATTCGCAAGGAATTTCAATGTTCGCAAGCGGCTGAGTCTTGTTTCGTTGTCGTCCGACAGAATAGGGAGCCACAATTTTAAGGATGCGAAGCGTTATCGGGAGAAATTGGATCGTAAAGGATGGTGTTAATTGAATCGTTAATAGAGGGATGAACTGTAGAAATTTCTGTACCTGGATTAGAATATTGTTTAGAGGAAATAATAGAATCATGATTATCGCATGCATTTTCTATCATTTTCTTATTTTTATGTAATTGTTTCAAGCTGCAGCAAGATTTTTAATCGTACTACGCCTGTGGAAATAATTGAAATACTCACTGCCCAATAAATAGTTTAATGCAACATTCAAGCAGATTCTGTGTCTGAAATATAATACAACCATATTGGAGATAGAGTAAAAGTAGATAATCCATACGAATATTAAGTCACTGTTAATAAAAGTGCGCATTTTCAATTTTCTGTATGTTGAATGTTCTACTAATGAAGGCTTTTAAAGTTTCTCTGTATTTATTGTGATATTAAAATTCAATTCATGCAAAGATAAGCAAACATAAATACATATGTGCTTCATAAAATAAACATAAGTTGGAAAAGTAATAGAATTTCTTCTCTATTTAGTTCTGAAAAAAGATAAATCACTAAAGTTGAGAAAGTGAAATTTAAAAGTATTTGAAAATCAAGATAATACACTAGCACTTCTAGTTAGTGGAAGAATTGTAGATAAAGTAGTACGTTAGCTTTGATTTTTGGATGATTTTAAATTTCTCATCCTTAATTTCGCATGAGCTATTCATCTTTTGATAAACTAAATTTTTTTTAAATAAATAGAAATATCATATCAGAAACACGTCATTATAAATGGTTGCTTAATGAAAGTACCTGTAAGAAAATAAAATTGAAAAGCTTAACTTTAACATTTGTATATGTTGTTCTGCATGCACATCTTTCTCGGAGTTTCAATTCACTTGGGAACTCGACGTCTTATAGAACAGCTTCCTTGTATTCTTAATCTCAAGAGCTCGAATATTTCGACCGGAGGAGGTACAAGAAAAAAACAAAACCCTTGTTCAGAAAGAAAAGCTTTAATTGAAAAATACAACTTTCACCGAGAAGGAAGTCTTTTCATTTGAGCGGCCTTCATCAGAAATCGGAACCTTCGATGATTATAATTACTCTGGAAAAGTATAGCCAAATGCCGCACGTGTGCCGTTGACGTTTTTACAAGTATGACGAGAGAATCAGAGAGAGGGAGAGGGAGTAGTAATTAAAAAACGAGAGCAGAAGACCGGTTCTACTAATTATTGTCGTAGCTTGACGAAAGATAGTCGATCGTGTTGGCCACGATAGTCGAGGGATTTGGCTCATTAGTAGTTGGCAGTTGGGATTCGATGCTTTCTCAATTTTGCTGCAGTCGAGCGACGCGTTGGCGAGTCAGTTATTTGAGCGTCATAAAGCTGGTTCACGTAGGCGCCAACACGAGATCGTGCAAATATTCCAGCTAAATTTTTCCACGATTCTTTTTTCTTTTATTGGAGGGTTCATTTTGGCAAAGGTTGAAAGTGGATTCCCTTTGTTACGGCGTTTTTAAATTCCTGCAGATATTATATGCTTCTTTACTATTGTTCGGGTTCACATTTCTTTTAGTTCTTAATTTGAATGTAATCTGTTAAAGGAAACGTGCTCAGAAACTTAATAAGGTTTTGTTTGCTCTGATTGTAATAAGATTTTCAAAAATTATGTTAGCCCTCGCTTAAATATACATGACTTGAAAGATTTTTTTAAGCATTGATTTGAAATTTGTTAATTCTTTAAAATGATTATATAATTAAATCTAGATAATTTAAATATCAATTACAAATATGCCGAAACATCACAGTTGCATTATTTAATTGCTCTATAATCATTTGGTTAAAAATTAAATATAATAAATTATTATGTTAATTTCTGAAAAAAATATACCGTAGTTAAATAAAATATTTTATCAGCGTACAGTACAAAGGAGTTTTCATATAAATTTTCGAATAATAAGCCATAAAGTTAATATAATAAAATTATTGATAACAAAACTTGAAATTCAGTCAAATAACTGTTACTGGTTAACTAATTATTAATAGATTCTCTTTATAAATAGATATATCACATAAAAGATTTAAAATATAAGTTCTGTTTCTAAAATGTTTAATAAGTTGGAAAAATTAGTTCTTCTTTGTAATTATCTTGGAGTATGATTGAAAATTTATCAGTTTTTTTCCAGATTCATGATAGCTTAAAGCAAAGCAATGCATTACCAATTCTCTTACTTAATTTAATTCTAAAATATATTATCAAACTAATAGAACAAATTAAAAAAGAAGTTTCATTAAATAGTATACCGCAAGCACACTTAGACGACTTAAATTTAATAAACCAGAATAAGAAACATCCTAGTTGAAGTACAGAAATTTTATTAAAAACCTAAAAAAACTAAGGTTAAACTCAAAAGACTTAGTACAATCATTGAAAAGCTAAAAATATATCTTAAAAATTATATTATATACTTAATAAATGTATGTTTATATAATTAAATTATATTATTTTAATGAATTTCAAAATACAGATAAAAGTCTGAAATTCGAAGCACTTTAAATACATCCTTTATTTTAAAGATCTCGCCGATTAGTACTCGACTACAAATTGAAACAGATGGAGAATAATTCTTAAATGATTAAATAAAAAATAATTATTTTATATTTAATTGTATTGATATTACTAATGCTAGACGTTATTTTCGATCGTTTTTTTTTTGTATTTCATTATTTTAGCTTAAATGTTTAAAATAGTTATCATTTACCGCCATAAAAAATACACGGATCTTTTAAGTAAGTAAATTTATTTTTTAATTTAATATTCGAACGCGTTATTTTCGATTATGGTAATAAAAAATTATCACAGAACGATAAATGTGTGTATATATATATATTTACAATGAAAATGAACAATAAAAATGAACAATAGAAAAATATAGCGTTTACTGGTTATTTACTTTAATTACTTTATTTCTACTTTCAAATGGTATATTTCAATTCGTAGTATAGAATTGGTATAATATATTTTATAAATGTAATCCTGAAATTGATGTAATTTACTATACAATGCACTAATGGCTCTATTCGTTTAATTGAATTTTAATATTAAATGATTCAAATTTATCAATCTCGGATGCAATATTCAAATGAGTTCGCGATCTATCTTCATCATCTAAAATAACAATACTGAAGCAAATCAGTGTAAATATCTAGTGTAAGAAACATTATTAATAATAATACATTTTAAAATGAAGACTTTTTAATGTATTTTAAAAAATCTAATCTAGAATATTATGCATGTCTTGAGGAATCGATGACAAACAGTACATTGTATCTCATAGCAGAATATTATTCTAATAATTGCGAAATGCACGCATCTGTCAAACATAGAAGAGAGAATTAAAAATGTTATGAAATTAGCTAGAGTAAGAAGCTGTAAATGGACACAAATAAAAAGACAAAGTGAGATATATTCACTGCTATTATTGGAGTTGTCAATGAAAAAATTACGTAGATTCGTAAGAAAGTTCATCAATGCTCGTCAAGATCGTAGTATTGCCAGGGCCTTGCAAGCCGCTGAATCGAAAGTAGAAGCAGTTTACGAAACTTGCCCTCAGGTACCCGCTATACACTATCCTGTTTTGCACGTGCAGCAAGTTTAAATTAAGCCCCATCCATTAATGACAATGCGCGCTCGCTCGGTAAGTTCGAGTTACTTCCAGACAGTTCTCACTCCTCCCCTCTCCCGCGGGCGCAGATCTCGTTCCCATCTCTCTTACACACTTCTGCATACGCGTGTGCATATGCAAGCGCGTACTCGAGGTATTCACAAAACGCCCCGTGTTGCTGAGTCGGAGGTGGGGCAGACGACAGCTGGAGGATGAACCACGAAATCGCTTAGAACGAGATTTGAATTAAGCAGACGTACGAGCTAAGCAGCAACTCCCAGACTCGCGAGCCTGTACTTTATTAATTTTCCCGCGAGAGAGCGGAGCTTTTCTTGGCTTTTAAGCCTCCACTTCGGGGATGCTTTTTAACTCCATACTATTCCTTCCTCGCACTCTCGTCTTTTCCTTAGCAAATATTTGCCTTTCGCTGCAGTACTACAGTCGAACCGATATTATTATCCGTATCTTAATCTTCTTTATTGCCCGAGAGCGAAAGAGAGGAGGACGCTCGAGTGGGTACTTCAATCTGGCACGTCAATTTTGAAAACATATCTTTTAAATCTGATCGATGAACGAGTCGGATAAAGGAGGTCAAAAACAGAGATCTAAAAATGGAAGTGCATTTGTTTACATGGAAGTAGAATGTGCCGGGGACCTGTCAGACCTTATTTTCGAGTCTTGTTTACAGGAGGACAAATAAATCCGACCAATTTTACAACGTTTTTTGGATCAATTAACGCTGTTATTTATTCTGCACTATCTTGAAAGTTATTTTTTTAAATAAAATAAACATCTTACTTCGCATTGAAAAATCCGAGTTTTGTTTTTCTGTGAAAAGACAACTATTTCCGTAATAAATTTTTGAAAATTTTGTTGCAGGAATTTAATGATTATAGCACATTGGAGTTATATAAATAACGCACTATTATTTAGTTTTTATTTTTAAAAAGAAAATGTTGAAAATGATTATTATTTTGAAAAGATAAGAGTGATAATAATAAGGTAGATTACATGATCGATAACGTCAAAATGAAGTGAGATATTGTCTTAAAATTTGTACTCCTGCAAAACTAACTTCCGTTCCACTTAATCTAAAGGCCACGAAAATGTTCGCTATCATCATAAATTTTAGATTATTCTAAGCAGGGATTACGAAATGAAGACAAATGCAAAATCGATATATCGCATAAAAAATAGTGATCATAAAGAGAGTCGGTGCTCGCCTAGTTATATAGAATATTTCCCTTAAACCGTGAAATATCAGAGGAATATTAATGCCCAAAAACCTTGAGGGCAGAGACGCGGACGCTTTGATCCTTCCAGCGTATCGTCACGGACGGCGCCACCGGAGGTCACCGCCGATGCTGCGGGCTCTAGCAATTTGTAAAGCACTCGATTCCATTTCGTCCGCACTCACTCTACCCTTTCGCGCATTTTTACCTTTGGCCTTTCACTTTCTCTCTTTCTCTCTATTACCCTTTTTCCTACTCTCCATCCGCTTTTCTCCATACTTTTGTCGATTTAGCGTCACGTACCATTATCCAAATTCATTTTCTTGTTGTTTCTATTTATTTTATATTCCATCATGACTTTGTAATCTTTTTTATTTTTGCTATAGTTTAACACACTTTATACTTAAGTATGTTTAAGCTTTTTTTATTTCAACGATTTTGCAGTATAATCAATTTTTTAATTCTATAAGCTGCTTTCAGTATATCGAACTATATATTTTTTTATATTGCAAGGAATTTTTTAAATAATGTTAATACCAGACTGTATATAGATTTATACCTACATTCACATTTAATTATTATAATTTTTAAGATTATCTTTCTTCTATCTCGGTTAGTATTTTTAATTTTTTACACCATATTTATAATGAATTTAAATTTAAAAAATTTAAATATATCTTTTTTTATTCAAGTCTTTTATACTGTGAAATGTATTTTACAATTTGTTCAAAGCAAATTAAAAACTTTAGTAAAAATTATTTTATAAAAATAAAGAATCATTTATCATTCTTATGAATGATTTTTTAAAAGTATGTTAATACATTATTCAGTAAAATATTTTAACAGGTATTGATAAAGGTGCATTATATTCTCTAAATATTGAAATGTATAAGATTATTTTAAATAACAACAATTATGAAAACGTTATATTTTAATTATGTTCTGTTATTATTTAATTAACATAAGCTTAATTTTAGTAACGAATCTATAAATAACTGTAATACTAAAGGAATACATTTAAATTTTGATGAGATAACATGTTAATATCCGCAATATTGATAACGTTCTCTTCGTAACTCATTTAATTCATCCTTGTTAATACTTGATATTCACCATTAGGAATTTTAATTTTTATATGTGATTATTTAACATTATACACACAAATAATTATATTTCAAATGCAATCGAATATGAATTAAATAAATAATATTTTGTTTTCTAAATTATCGATAGTTGCATTTAAAATATTCTAATTTTAAACTTTATTGTAGATTTTCCAATAAAATAACGATTTTTAACTACAAAAGACGTTTGTGTTGTATATGTCATTCAAATATCAAAAAACAGACATTCAAAAAAATTACAACAAATACGAACAATTAACCAGATAAAAATATTTGATATGTGATTCTCTATAATTGCTTAAATATTTTATTTACACAGTGTACTTGCGTAATTTTTTATGAAGGTTCAACCACATAATTTTCAATTCCAACTATTTATTCCGCGAATACTTATGACAGGAATACAAATGCATTCGGCCAAGAAATAGACAGTCATCGGAACAAAATATGGGCATCAGCATCATCCTCCCCAGCTATAAATTATCTCTGTTTGCAAGTTGTATAATGCATGCTGGGAAGAATCACGTGAAGGTTGTAGCCGTGTGAGTTATTCAAACGAAAGTGTATAGGGCACGTATAATACTCTCGTCGTAAAGTGCGACACGCGTGGATCGATTTGCTGGAGATCCGCGGCCTTTGCCAAATTTTATACGACTGGCAGCGCACCTTATTTTCTCGATTGGACAGTTATCGGCTTGTTATTTGTGCAGGAAGAGACGCGAAATTTACGCCTTTTCTAGCATCCACACCAACTTATTTTTAACATCTGAATTTTCATTCGGGAATATGAAATTCACAGTTGACTGCGTTTTTGCGGAAGAACTTCTCCAGTTTACAGCCGTCACTTTTAGCATCAGCAAGTATTTTTATATCAGGATTGCGCGTACATTTAAGAGAAAAAGTTAGTTTGACGCTACGTGATTTACGTAAAGTTCGATTGGACCGTATATGCGTTATTTATAAAATATAAGGAAGTTTTATTATTTTGAATGGCACGAAGTCTGAAGCGTAAATAAGTCAACAAACTGGACAACTTGAAAATGTCTTATTAAGGTGAAGATTCGACTAGTGGAAATATTGACGTATAATTATAATATATTAAATAAATTAAATCAGTTTTCTATAAAATGTTTTGAAGATAAATTTTATTTTAAAAATGCATTTTATTAACCCATACATAAATACGTATTTTTTCATGAAAAATTGCTGTTTTTTAAACAGTTAAAAAAAATTAAGCTGCGTGGAGAGCAAAATTTACTTTATAGGCTTATTTTTAAATCGCTAAAATTCAATATATGTCAAAGTGTAATAAAATAATATTGACTCAAACAGAAAATTTAATAAAATAACATTTGAATTGTCAAATATAATCTTGTGTTTTTCTATTAATATGTCAAGGTAAAATGCCTTAAATGCATTTATATATATATATATACATGTATGTATTTATTTAATAAAATCATCAGATAACAAATTCCGTATTCAGTTGTTCATTCTGATTGTAGTGTAAAACCAATTTGACTTTAGTCTGCACAAATTAAGGTCACCAAGTGAAACTACGCGCGTTATTCCTCCACGTAACAAGTTGTAATTTTATAGCCGGTAAGTCGATCTAGCGAAAAAAGTAAAAAAATCAACTACACGTGTACAATCACCTCGTGACGACAAAGCAACAATTATCCCGAATTACCGCGTACCAGACCATTTCTCTCTTTTGTAAACTGCATAAAAAAGAGAGAATTGTTAAAAGACCGAAGCTGCTAACGAATGTTCTTTTGGTGGATCGACGGAAGGCGCACAACGTATTTCTCGAGGACTTGCGGAGAGTGGGATAGACGTCTAATTAGAGAATGCGAGTATTCTTTTCTCGTTATTTCTGTTTATTCTATGGCAATTGTCGAATAATTGCATGCTAATTGGATGAAACTCGTAGTTTGAGCTATTGAATCTCATAGTATTTTACCTGGATTTGCAAATTATTGTCCCTACAGTCCGTCTCACTTATTTTTATTACTTTTCTACCTCCTTATATCTTTTCAGAAATCAGATGTTTATCAAGTAAATGAAGTGATTTTCTTGTAGAAATAATTTTACATAATGTTGATTTGAATATTATAAAATTTTAGATTTTGCGATATAAAAAATTTATAGAAGATAATTAATTGCATTATTATAATTGTAATGTAAACCTATTCGTCAACTATTCACAAATCAATTCGAATGAAAAACAGTTTTTGCACATATCTATATAAACACACATATCTACATATCTACATTCTAACTAAACACATAGGTAAAAAAAATCTGTAAATATGTAGACTGAAATGAAAATTTCAGTTCCCACATTTAAAAAATTTTTTTACAAAAGTTCAAGGGGAAAAAAGTAAATGCTTCTCACGCTTGACTTTTCTAATCCATTCGTTTCCTTCAGTTCCCGTCCGCTTCTTATTACAGACTCTGGAACTAGTCTCGTTTTGCAGCGCCTGTCGGAAAGTCATGCCGTAGGAAATCGTGGAAATCGCGACGTACCCACGCATAAATAGCAGTGCTCTCTCTTTCTCTTTCATAATATCAATTTCAGCGCTAAGCGAGTCGTTTTTCCCGCATTCGTCACCCTCGCCTTTCACTAATTCTCCCTCCTCGGATTGCCGACGCTCACGGGATCATATTATGGCGGCGAAATTCGGAGCAGCAGCGTTTTAATGACACTTCCGGAGTGGAACATCAGAACTAAGGCGCTTGTCAGGCCGTGTGTATTGGTAATTAGCGCAGGTACTCATAGGGTACGTACATGTACTGAGCCGATTTATTCATTGGAGTATCGCGACATCGCTTTGATTCAATTTATTAGTCTACTATATGTGGTCTCGTGGTTTTGTTCGAACAAAAACAGCGATTTTTAGTTTTTAAGAATTGAAATCGATTTCTCATATTTTAAAAAAATCATAGTGAAAAACAATAGTTTCAGTCAGTTATCGCTGAACTTCTAATCTCAGTAAATAGCGTTTAAATTGAATCATGTCCCATGATAAAAGAAGAAATATAATTTTTTATACCGTAATTTTTAGGATTAAGATTAGAAATTTTATAATTTTTTTTTATCTCTCTGCATTTATTGATTTACCGTATTGAGGTATCCAAGTAAATATAAATAAATAAAATGCTGTCAAGAATTTGAAATTGTAAGAAACAGTACATTCTAATAATAACAAATAAAGAAATAATCAAAGATTTTGTACAATATATGGAATATATAAAAAATATTGTAGTGCTTTATATCGAAATATTATTAAAGCTGATATTATTTTGGGTGTATTGGATCTATAAAAATATATACACATAAAATTCTTCATAGAAAAAATAGGTTTATCGACTATGTTAAACTAAGGATTATTGATAATACCATAGAAAAAATAATGGAACTAATTAATATCATTTTTAATTTTGTTATTTATAATCATTGATATATATTCTTTTATATATTTTAAATCAATTTTTTCTGATTTAAAATAAAGAGAATTAAAATGATGCAAGTCATTTCGTTTATGGTGTGACTTTATATAATAACGACATGATCTTTCATCGTAATTTCAAATTATATAGGATCATAAAGTATTATTTATGCATTTTTTTGTTAGAAACGTATTATAGAATAACAATAATATTAATGATAAAATAGAGAAAGGTAATATATTTGGGGGAAAAATGTTTTACGTCGGTGTTTAAGACTTTTTGAAAAAAATATGTTTATCGTATCTTTTATATTATAAGTATTATATAAAAGGATCATGTTTTGCTCGTAAACTCCATCGTGTATTACCTACGTATTTTCAATAATATTATGCTTATCCATGTGAATTGAATTATAGAATTAAACTTGTATGCAGATTTGTTGGCTTAAATGTATACTTTTTTGTAAATATTTTGTAGGAAAATGGAAATAAATCTAATTGAATAATGAATAATGAATTTATTGTTTTTAATTAATCATGTATACTCCATCTATTATAAGATTGAATCCTATTAAGATTGATGAAATTTAAAAAATTAAATTAAGTAAGTAACTGTTGAAATGATATTTATTACTGCTTAAAAATATTGTAGTAAACAAACTTTTTTAATTTAAATAGATTTTTTAATCACTCGTAAAAAATTTTGATAATGTAGGAAATTGTATATAGTGCGTCACAGATATATTGAATAAATTTTCAATTGTACAAATCACCATTTTTGAATTCTATTTTTTCTTTACAATCCAATAACATTATTTGATCCTCAATTATCAATATTGAAAATCTTCAAATCTTCATTTCAAAATAAATAAACTGTTTATATATAAAATATGTAGCAAAGGAAAGAATTTGATTTGAAAACTTCATTTTTTAAATATGTATTTGAAACGCGAACGAATTCGGGGGAATCATAGAAAAACTTTTGTACACACTGCCGCTTTCATTCTGTAGTCATGTGATTCTCATCTCAATCTCTATGGTAGTACTCATACTGAATATGTGATAGTAAGAACGGAATCTCCATGTCTCTTTGTACTCATTTTTATTTCACTTTCGTAATATAAGTTTTTAAGCTGCAACCGTTGCTTTACTTATCTCGTATGCAAACTTTCAATTTTTTATCACTAGTTCAAGTCATATGTAATTTGTTATTTTAATTTTGAAACGGATGCAATATAAAATAGTATATATCTGGATTAATTCTGCATTTGAGTAACCCACTAAATACTTTAATTTAATTGTACACAATTGAGCTGATAATAGTTCTATAAGTACAATTGCGGAGCAAAATGTAATTCACAGACGTAATCATTTAATTTATAACATCTTTGTATAATATTTATATTGAAGTAAATATTAAAAAATATAAATTTTAATTTTACCTTCATAGTTTGAATACAATTTTTACATAGTTAATATAAATTAACAATGAGATCATATAAATATTGATCATTATTAATTAGCATCGTGAAAAATTGCATGTATAATAATTTTATTGATTAGTGCATGTACCAAAAAGTTTATTACGAAATATTCGTAACTATGTCATCCCTGTCTTTAATTTGCTCATCTAACCATCGTTTTTTATATTACGGTATTATATGACTTCGTCAAATTCCAAGTTAATCTCCGCAGGCAATACTCGTCAGAAAAGTAAACTACTGAAAATTATTCTACAGTCACATGAAATATGCTCTGTCACTCATTGCGGTAATATTAATTTCTGTATTCTATTTTGTAAACAGTAAATATTATTCTATGCTTGTATAAACTCATTTTTTATGCGAAGAGTACACTTTTTAAAATACTAAAATTTACTCATTTCTTATAAGCAGAATAACTATATTAATTCTATTATAATTAATTAATGGTTTGATTATACGTGTTCCGTTAAAAATACGAAAGAAGAAAGACAAGCTCGAAATCTTTGTTATCGGTTAATGTTAATAGTAAAATAATAATATAATTATGATTTATGCAAAGATATCTTATACTTGTTACAAGTTTTTTAATAAAAAACAGTATAATAGTGAATCATCTATGAAATCGTATAATACACGACGATTAATTAAAGTTAATATTCTATTTAATTTTAATTTTCACATAGTTGTTTATCATAATAAAAGTTATAAAATACAAATTTTTTTAAATGATGTAATTTAATAACTTAGAAAGTATAGTGACTATTAATAGCTTATAAAAACGACCATTTATAAAAATATAAACATTCGTATTGTAATTTGAGAAATGATGATTCTACGTATTAGTAAATATGATTTGAGCGAAATATATTTGTTATTTGTTATTTTTCGCCAGTGAAATAAAATTTTAAAGACTGAAAATTATATTTGTACAGTTAATAGTTGAGATATAAATATATTTTAGAGAAAAGAAGGAAAAGATCATAAGAATCTTTATGCTCTTGAAACAATCAACGCATTGAAAAAATATTTCAAATATTGAAACCGACAAAAGTTTGTTTAAATGTTTTTACAAATAATTCTATTGAATAAATTAAGTTATAATATTTGTTCAATTTATATTACTACATAATTTACAGATGAATTAATTGAAATGGAAATAAAATATTATATTGAATATATCGGATTTCTGTGGAACTGTAAAGAGCTTGAATTAAAAAAGTAATATTATGAAATATTTGTCTAGAATTACCTACGAATTTCTAAAACAAACCGTAGATACTATAAATAAATATTATAATAGAATATTTATCCGAAGTCTCAGGAATAGGATTAATTAATATATCTAATTTTTAAAAGCAGATTTTGGTAGATTTTAAAGACCATAATTTTTCATTTCCCTAATCGCAATCTAAATAAAATATAATGTTTATTGAACAATGATGTGTAATTTTATGAAAATCAGAAAAATTTATCGAATTAATTCCAAAAAATGTGACTATTAACAATAAAATAATAAATAAATTCTAAAATATCTACAACATTTGACTAACTTAACGATATTTTTCAATAGCAAATTGCTACTGATAATAAATATAAATGGCTGAAATATGGAAAAACTTCAAGAAATCGTACTTCCATGAAAACATAATAAGTAGATGCTCAAAAGTTCCATTAAGAAACTTTTAGCGTATAAATCAAGTCGTTATTTTAAAGTTAAAAATCGGGTATACCTTATTTATCCTTAAATATTTTTCTGAAAAAAGACAAATTATCAGAATATTAAAATAAAATAAAGCAAAGCTGGTCTCAGTCTGATTTAAATTGTACATTAGAATAACTATGTCGTTAATAGCCACAATGTAAATGTCTGGTTAAATAAATAAACGAATAAAATTATACATGAAAAATTAACAGTCTTTGAAAAATATGTTATTGTTTGGCAAGGTCTTTTCTTTTTTATTATATAACTTTTACGTATAATTTTTAGTCATATTTTTAAAACGTTCGAATCCATATTTTCGTTCTCCGTAAGATTAAATATGAGAAGCCATGTGATAAGAACTGACTGAATTTGCTTGTAATCAACGCATGCATACTCATTAAATTGAAATTATGAAATGATATAAAACTGTAACTTGATCTAGTTTAACTTATTTTTGGTTCAGTTATAATTATAAAATTTTTTTGAAGTAAATTCAACAACACCTTCATTTGATCCTTATCTTAAATCGAAATTGTCTTTCAGAAAGGGTATTCAAGGTTACGTAGACTTCTTTTTCGAGTTATACTTTCATCTTTATAACTATATAACTACTATAGTTGATCAACGATATATAAATTAATAATTTTAAGGTCATAAAAATATCACTTAATTGCATGTTTGTAGACTATTTTAAAATACGGGTATGTTTTATGCGAGTGGAAGAAACTTTTCATTGATTATAGTATTAATTCACTCCTGTGTGATTGAAATAAAAATTTAATCTGCGTTTTTCTATCAGTGAAAATTACATTATTTTATTATGATATGAATCAAAATTAATGTGATTTGAGTATATGAGAGTTCGATGATGTAATAAATTTCTTGTATACATGCATATTTCTATGAAAAATATTCAGATTAAGCAAACTCATGAAAAATTTTATTTGTAAAATTCAACAAACGAGTCAAATTGAAACTCGTATTCTTCATAAAGTATTTGAATATGAAATTGCTTATTGAATCCGATAAAAGTGCGCCAAATGAGAAGATTTATCGTTAAAATACTAAAGCTTACGTTTATAGTCAATTTTTAAACTTAAATATCGAAAATACAAATTTTTTATTTACATGTTTATACAGCCTTGTATTTTTATACGTATTTGAATTGAACCGAATTCTAAGCCGAATTTAAAAGGCTTCAATAGATTAATTTAACATGGGAGATACAGTTTTGAATAAAATTTGTTTTGTTCCGTGTCTGTAATCTATAGCATTCATTTTTGTTAAATGTTAAAATTTAGAGTGATTTACAATTTTTACATCATGTGCGATATTTATTTAAAAGTATAGAAAATAATATTTTTATCTTTATCGTGTTTTTTTCTTTTTTAAGATAAGAATTAAGATATAAATTTTATATTGAGTTTTAATAAAAGTAATTATTAAGAAAATGAATCTCTTATTTAAATTTGATTATAATCTTAACATTAATAGGCATCTAAACAGATTTGTATGTATTTCATTTAATTATTTAAACCTTTATATATTCTTAATAAATTTATATCAATTCATTATATCACCACTTTTCAAATAATGTAGTCGTAATGTAGTAATTTTTAATATCATCAAATATTAATTATAACTAGGTAAAAAAAACTTTAATTTAAGTAACAATTTAAATAAGAAAGATAAACATCACATTAATACTGAAATACAATACAAATAATGATAAATTTATAACTATGAATTTTCGCTTCATACAAAATGTATTATAAACTATTAACTTAATTTAAATAATATTTGCTAAGTAATAACTCGTAATATTCAATTAAATGAGTAAATAAATTTATATAATACCGTGCTTCAAAGTTTTAGAACAGTGAGAGTTATATTTATTTATAGTAATAAAATACTTAACAATAAAACTAAATTTGCAAAATGATAATGTTTAATTTTTACGCTGTACCAAAAGTTTGTAAACTTATTGCATTATTAAAGAAAATGGAACTTAAATTGTGTAAACTAAAAATACGAAAATATTAATATGGAGTTCGAAAATTCTGTATAAACGTAACTAATACGTTAAGAAGCTAAAAAATATAGTATCTGTATTTCATAGAATTCTGAATCATTTCTTCCGAATGTAAAAATCACATATAGGAATATAAGCTTTTTGTATTGCTTGTATTTTTCTGTGGAAGCATTTTAAAATCAGAATTACTTTTTTTCAATACGTATTGCAGAAGGTACTTTTTTGTTTTTCTACCTGTTTCTTTTCGTTTCTAACAGTTTCTATCAATATGTCTGTCCGTTTGTTCCTTTTTCTTTTTCTATTTCTCTCTCTTTCATTCGTAGTTAATTTATATTTTCTAATTTGGTAGAAAATCGGTGCTTGAAACTCTGCACAGCCTGCGCTAGTATATTTACTTCCAATTGTTCTAAATACACCTCTTTTTTTAACTTTTACGAAAATTCATATTCCGTTCCACCTCTCGCTCTCTTATTCTTTTATTCTTCCGTATTTAAATTGGTCATTCAGGAATTTCTGGTGCAGAATGTTGTCTCAGATGCATTCTCGTTTATCATTGTTTTGCTGCTATTTTCTGCCGACGTCGCACAACGTGAAATTACTACTTATCGACCGGTAGTATCCGTGTGTCGCCGCTTTATCAAGCGCAATATCAATCGACGCCAAAATGTAAGAGAACAGGAGTCCTTCGACCTCGTGTCCCCGGATTATAAGTCGAGGACAGTCACTGATTGAAAATTAATAGAGGCCTTTTTCTCTTGGTCGTGACTTCTTTGTGGATGCTCATTGCTTTGCTCCGAGTTGCCAATGCTATTCTTTGAGAGTTATTCGCGAAATTTTCAGCTCGGCTGTGTCACTAGAAATATACCTGTAAGCTAATTCATGGAACTGCGCCTACTATCTAAGGTATTTTTGTTTTGTGTTCGTGTTGTATTAATATCTATTTTTATATTACTAACTAAAAAAATATCGGTAATACGTTTTTATTTTTGTTAGATATTGTATTGTTAAATAGTCAAAATTTAACTTCACACTAATTTCTTTCGTTGTCTATAGGAAGCTTTTGAATTTTATATATAATAACATATACAAATGATAATTTAAAATTGAAAAGAAGTTAGCCTTCATTATCTTGAACAAGCATATATATATATATTCTTATACATAATACGAAAACTGTATTTAATAATCAATGCGTAAATAATTATTCCATTCATAATAGTATTATGTAAATATAAAGTGTAGCATAAAGCTTTTACTAATAAAAAAACAGGCGACGAAAGGTACATTGAAAAAAGGTATTCATTAATTTTAATATTTCTTCTCAAAGAATAGAGAACCTTAAAGAACCTTAACTCAAGCGCAAAGTACTGCTTGTTAAAAAAAAACTCAGTACAACTGAAAAGAGAAGTTTATTTCAACCTAAATAAATATTCAACTTTTTTCCCTCTGTGCTATTGGATCATTCTATAGATGCATTTTTCTCACTTCTGCTTTATTTTTAGAGTAAAAATTTCATTAAAAAAAATTTGTATTTATTCACGCCTAGTTTTAGTGAACGGAAATAATATAATATAATTATATTATTTATAGATAGAATATAAACGCAGATGATAGTTATCGGTACGATTTAAACAAGCAAAAGAATCTGTGAAAGCTTAGCTGTCAGATATAAAAGCATTTAATCAAAAATTCGATAAAATTTATCGTAACGCAAAAAAACAGAATTTTTGTCTGGAAAAACATAAAGTAGATAAGAAATAAAAAGTGGATTGGAACGAAAAATTATCATTGTTATAAAAATTGTACAAAGATTTATAAGGATTGTATCAACTTGAGATAAATTTGAAGAAATTTTAACACTTTTAATAGTAAAAATAATATTAAATATAAAATTTGTACAATTAAATTTGAAAAAATTCTAACATTATTCTATGTAAGATAATTGCATGTAAAATAGAATAACAATGCAAAGTAATAAATAAATTTTTCCTTTACAGAATGTGTAAAACACTATTCGTATTATGTAAATAATTCTTTATGAATACTAAAAATTATTTTAACAAAACATATGATTTTTATCATAAATAATAATTATATATGGCTTTTTGTTTCTGATAAAAAGTGGTAAAATAATCTTTATGATAATTATAAGAAATATATTATACGTACGTATTATAAGTATTTTTATAAATACCTAAAACTTAACTAACAAGTTATGATTTTAGAGGCTTATTTTTCATTCAAATAAATTTAAATCCTCTATGTTTTGGTCAATATAGTTAATAATTATAATATCATAGTTTCAAAATTCACAAAAAGCAAAAGTATTTATTTGTATTTAAAAATATTCTATTACATCGGATTTTTTCAGTAAAGTGACTTTAAAATTTAATATATTATTCTTGTATAAATGATGAATCATTTATGTAAGGAATGTATATAAATTATTAATAACGTATACAGACTTTTAAATCAAGATTTTCATATTTTACCATATTTTTAAATTAACAAAGGCGTAGTGATAATTAAAGTTTATGTTGAGCTGATGAATATTTAAATTTGGGAAAAATAAACTTTAGAAATAAACTTTATCGAATCTTAGTAATGAATATTAAACTAAAATATAGAGTTGTTGCTATACATTTTCAATTATAATTCTAATAAAGACCTCAATAGTTTATTAAAGAAAAAATATACGTTTTTAAAAATTGTGTTATAAAACATTTACTTTTATTTTACGCGTAAATTTCTTAATTTATTGTTGCTTCTCCTAGTATTTTTAACATTCTTCGTTAATTTACAATTTAAATATTAAATTAGTGGAGCTAAGTAAGTTTAAATTAAAAAATTGTGCAAGAGCATACTTTGTAAGATTACTTTTCTATTTTTGTGCAACTTTACTGTCTTACGTTATATGCAGGATGAAGAGTTTTCAAGTACTTGAAATACTAAAGATTAAGGATCATGATAAATTTTCATTTCGTATTCAAAGTTAGCACAGTACTTAGAACTTACTTGTGATGTACGCTGCCGTTTAATATTAAATTATTAAATAATCCAAGTTACAAATGACTTGAAACTTCCCAAGACATATTTATAAAATAAGTACTCTAGAAACTAAAACAGAAACCGATAGCAGCTTGTGTAACAGCCAATTCACGAATAATATCGGTAAGAGATAAACTAATTCTACAGGATTGGAGAAAGAGAGAAGTGTAACTCCGCCTGGCTTTTGTGACAAGTTGGACCGTTCTCCAATTGATCTACCCTGAAGCACCGCCACCACTGGTCCACCCGAGTCGCAAATTTGCTCGTTTATGAGAGAGACAGTGGGAGGAACGAGGAGCAAATTAAAAATCAATCCTAGTCTCGCGCCAGCAGTACTTAATGCTTGCTTCCTCGCTATCTCTTCGCCACGACCTCTGCCCTTGGGTCTTGCGGGAAATCCTCTTAGGCAGCTAGTGGTCGTGGGTGTGTATGAATGGGTTATTGCAGGACATGGATTGAGTCTATATTTCCCAGGTTTTGAGATAACACTTTGTACGATAAAAAGTGCTAGCAAATGATAGCTATTTTTACTTGATTCACGAAAGTCATTATGCAGATTGGAATAATTGTCTATTCACCTTTTTATTCAACACATAATTTTACGAAATATCTGCAGGAATTTTGAAGTAGTTAGAGAAATACACGATGTAGCCGATAATTTTAATAATTATATAAAATGTTTTCTGATTTTGTAAAGTATGATTATTTTTCAACTTAAAAAGTATGAATATACTTTATCTATTTACATATTCCTTTGACCGCAAATCTGATAGCATCCGATCATTTTTACATTTCATTTTATATTCATATGCGCTTAAAGAAATTTGATTTGTGTTTTCGAACTTCACAGTGAGCCTTTACTTACTTTTTATTGGTGTACGTTTTTTTAATATAAAGTACTTATATTACGTTGCATTATGTAATTAAAAAAATTTTTATGTTTCTATAACAGAATTATATACATATTTTTATTTAATCTGTATTTTTAGTTCGATCGATAATTTCTACTTTTCTTTTTTGGATCCGATAAACTACGGTATACAATTAATTTTATTATAGAAATGTTATTATAATGTTTAGAAAACTAATCTTAAAATAGAATGCAAATATTAAATATATTCTTATAGATGTTAAATTTTGGTTACTAAGTCGTTTTTACTCAAAAGCTATTACTTTGTGTAATTTATTGTGATTCATTGCATTGCAAATATTTCAAAAACCACTGTAGCTTTTTATAATATGAAAATTAAAATGCACAATAGCGAATAGAATTAAGTAATCTTCAAAAGTAGTTCTTTATTAATAATATAAGTTGTTAAACTTGTAATAGATAATGTTACTAATTTTAATTTATTACAATTGTACATTCGCATTAATCTTATCCACTTATATAGTGATTCATCATTTCTCGTAGCGCTAACGTACTGAATAGATTGGCATAATTTTCAATTTACAAATGAATAATTACAATTAATTAATTTTTATATTTATATTGTAATATTTAGGGATTTTTCACAATTCTCGGAGCCTACAAATTGTTCTCAGTTTCATTTTATATTTACACTGTAAAACTGGATGGAACTCGAGACTTCATCAGGGATCCTAAACACGTAGACGTTCAATACGATAGGATACCAAACTAAATGTTGTAAAACTACGAAATACTGCAGCTGGACCTTCTATTCGAGGAGTTTACGGACAAACAGCCTGAATACGATCTTTGAACGTGCTTTTAAGTATACAATCGATTACCTTATATCCTTTAACGTTGAAGTAAGCAAGTCTCTGAAATACAACACGTACTTTTACACTTATTCGTATATACAAATTCGTTTCTCCCTTGTATTATCTAATTGGAATACGATATTTGTGATTACAAATTAAAAGCATTTTTTGTCTAGTCTTTGGCACGTTAAACACCGAATAGACATTAAAAATTACAAGTTCATGAAGTGCACTAATAACTTTGTACGTGGAAGAATACTTAGCGTTTAAAAATCCAAAGCACGATATTTGTATCGGCACAGCTGACAATAAATTATTATCCAAATAGCAAAATGCCTGCTTTACCATCAGAATTCGTAAAGCTCGACTCACCTCTTTAATGTAATCGCGCACTCTCTCTTGGTTTTGTTATTCACATGCACAGCGCATTCTCCGTCTCTTTTCATTCCCTACAAGTTCGCCCGTGCATTCGCTCCCTCGTCCTCATTAGTTTTAATTCCGGGCAGACGTTATTCCGCGCTTAACCGTAGAATTAGTGTCTTGCGCGTATTAACGGCACTTAAAAGCACGCCGCGACGAGGCGTCCTCTTTTTAAATGGGAATTTGCTCACCAGAGGCGATCCTTTCTATTCCGCTTTCTTCATCCTTTATGCCCTCCTCCACTCTTTCTTTCCTAGCTATATTTCTTCCCTTTTCCTTTTTAATGCCCAAACCCCTCCACCGCATGTGTTCGCGTCCTGCAAGTTTCTCAGGGAAGTAAAGTCATTTCGTCTCTGCAATCTAAGTTAAGTGACTTTCGAGAGCTTCGAGAACGAAACTCGTTCCACGACCTGATGCAGTCTCCTTTTTATCTAGTTCGCGCGGTCTTACTCTCTTGCGGCCCTTGTGTCTCCCCGAGCTCGTCGCCCTCCTCGATCTTCTTAAGGTATGGCACCGGCGTCGATCGGGCCAAGTTCCGGTCGCCGTTTATATTGCGTCTTAATTCTTCGCTTCGTTTTCGCCCGGCTTTTGTCTCCTCTTACCTTCTTTTTTCGATCTGTCGATATTTATACTGCTATTGAGAAGCTGCTGCTGCTGCTGCTGCTGCTACCCGGGAATGTACAGTCGAAAGTCTTGCGGCAATCGATAGCCGGGAATCACAGGTGGGAGCATTTTATTTCCCGCGGCTTTAATAAATTGCAGTGAGAACACCTTTTATTTGCGAGATTGAAAAGAATATATTTGTGCTTGGAAGAATTGGGGACGTATTGAAAGAAAGCGTCACTTTTCCTCCCTTACAGTTTAATGAAATGCAATGGTAATGATTTCAATTCTTGTATTCGTTTATATATAGAACATTTTTTATCGAATATGCACTGTTTCTTTAGCTTAGTGTAAATTAATAATTGTTACCAAAAGCATACCGAATGAGAAATATTTGTAAATAATTTTTTGAAACAGTGTTAAAAATTTAAAAAATAGACTGCTTTTATTTCGTTAAAACTGCGTACACATAAGCGGAAAATCTATTTCGCAATAGTTTTAAGCAGTGCATAAATTATGCTACATTAACTTTATTTATCATAACGTAATCTTATACAAGAAGTATAAGTAGTTTATATCAATAGCTAACGTTGAGCTAATTCCTAACACTAAAAAGAAATTTTAACAAAATTAGTTTCAGTAGAGAGTATAAACGTATGATCATCCGCAAATGTATCTTTTTCGACTCGACGTGTCGTAGTTTCTTTTTCCGAAATTCTTAAAAAAAGATCTTTTACATTCTTTTTTCCTTCAAGAAAACTCTTCAGAAGGATGTAACGATGTAATAAAGGCAAGCAGCTACGCGTTGATGCACTCGTAACTTATCGTAAAAAATGTAAGCTCAAAGTGGCTTTTTCGAAAATGTTATTTTTCGACTAACATGTAGTGCTTAGAACAAAACAAAAACTACAAACTCAGTTTACTTTATTTGGAATTTGTTTTAAACCAAAATTTTGTTCTCTTCTGCGACTGTTGTATGTGAAATACATAAATTACAAGGAAAAATTACAATTTTTGATTTCAGCAAAATCGAGAAACTTCTTAATATTGCGATATTCCGAAACCCCTTTAGTTTAAAAGTAAATAATATTTATTAATCTGACGATCATAAAAATATATCAAATAATAGTATTAAAGCAATACTATTTCCACCATATCTAAGTGTGTCTATGTTTTATAGAATAATCACAGCGTGACCGTAGCATGCAATAAAAAAGAGATAAAACTTTTCAAGAAAAAGTGCCGTTCAATCTAATCCTCAAAAGAGACTTCGAGTACCAGTAATCCAGCGAATAAGAAAAGAATAAAGAAAGGAACCAATCTGCCTTGCGAGTCTACGATCCCTCCGCAAACTCGAACCATAAATAACCGCAAACATCTCTTAAAGTCTACATTTTTCAAGGCCGTATCACTCGTCCGAGCCCGCCAGGGCGCATGACGACGTCGGCCTGAATAAATCAGCGCGCGGCGCACGGCCGAAACGGATAGAGATAGAGAGATCGCGCACGCACGAACGTAATTAGATAAACACAGCGGCGTCGCGCAAAAATTTATGTCCGGGTCGCGAAATCGACAAATCTCGCGAGTCTGGCTGCACGCACAAATGAATCACGCGGGGCCTCGGGAAAGCCGGGAAGCGATCGCAGTGACATGACGTGCGTGCACTCGTACGGTCCAAATCGTCGGAGCTATAAATCTGCTTAACCCGAGACGGGAGTTGCACTCCATACGGGAAGAAAGTTTCGAGGCTCGTTGAACCGTGAGCTGTAATTGATAATGGCTGTTGTTCGAACGGGTATTGCGACTCGCGGTGTGCGCTCAGCTGCAAAATATTCATTCGAGAAGTGATTTTCCATGGCAACCTTACAATTAATGATTGTTGGACGTAGGAGTATAGAACGCAAAACGATATAAAAGTACACGTACGAATACGGAATCGACGATAATTGTTATCGATCTATATTTACTGACTCGCATTGAATATTTAGCAGGAACATATAAATTTCTTACGTCCTTTTTCGTAGTTCTTTTTAGAAATTATTGTTGTACATAAAAGCAGAAAAAAATAAAAATGGAGATGCAGCATATATTGTCGCAGTTGTTACCTTTTTATCAGAATTTTTTCCTTAAACAATAATAGAAGAGCCCATAAAATATAAAGAAAGAATTCTTATATTTCTAAAGTCTAATATTTAAAATAAATTAAAAAACTTTTAGTAAAAATTTTATTTTCATCTGTAGCGATTCTATATTTGTAACAATATAAAGAGACTGACGCAAAATTATGAAGCTTTTGATGGATTAGTGAAAGATAGAGTGCACGACAAATTTGATATTTTTAATTTATCCATTTAGAATCAGCAACCTATATTTACATTATGAAACTTCTGTGTTATTATAACTTGAAGCAAATATTCATACAGCTTGCATGATTACATATTTGTGTAAATTGCACTAGAATAGTTATGTAAATTAATTAATTTAAAATAGATCGTGTATTTCCATTATTATGAGATAATAACTGTATATCAAGTGCATTCTCGACGTATCTATTTTTATGCACATAATAAATTTTAATGTAAATTCTTGAATATTTACTTAATCAGTATTTAGGTAATTATACAATAGTGTAAATGTATAAGTCCTAGATCTTTATTTAAATTAAAAAACGTAATAAATAAAATAATAAATTTTAGTAATCATTAAATATTATTAAATATTATTTCATATTTTTAACATTATTTCGAATTTTAGCAGACTGAATTGTTTCTTAAAAGAAAAATTAACAAATTTTTTTAAATTTAAAAGAAAAATTAAACAAAAGTTTTCTGCTTATCATTTAGAAACTTTAATTAGTTAATTTAATTATGTCCATCTCACAATTTACGTAGAAGAAATATAGACGACCATCATTCTGTATGTAAACGAATACAAACGTAATGTAAATTAAATCAATTTAAGACAATTACCAATTATCGAATGAAACTTCAAAAATATATGATATATTCGGTATATATTGAATAAAATAAGAATTATTCTAAAAATTAGTGCATTAGTGGAATGAACGTAAAATTAATAAAATCATAATACAGGCAACAAAATTAATCTTTTAGCAAACGAATCAGAAATGCAAATTACTCTTTAAATTTATTTTTTATTTCTTTTACAATAAACGTTAATGTCTATTTAACAAGGGGAAGTAGTGAATTTAATTAGAAAAATATATAAAATTAACAATAAAAAATTTATTGTATTATTTAAAATAATTTTTAACTATTGAAATAATTTGTTTATATAAGTATGCAATATGTATTATTTCATAAAATTATGATTACATTATTTATTTATTTCTGTGCAGTCAAAAATAATTTATTTTTTAGTAAGAACGATTAAGAAAAATTCGTATGAACATACCTTTAAAATTAAGAAATTAACCAAATTATAATTATAAGATGAATTTTATAATCATTAATCTATTTTTTGTTATAAACATAGTAATTATATAAAAGCTCAATAATCATGTTACTTCGCTATTTTTATTTTAATTATATATTCACAAAGAATTGGATTCTAAAAATTCTCTTTCACCGAAGAAAATCACTTTACCCGTAGATTTTAATATTAAGCTGAATAGTTATTACAACAAGCTTACAAGTAAAGCTTCAGTAAACGAAATATATTTTGTTTGAAGCTGATATAATAAAATTAATTTAATCGATGCAATTATTGAAATTAATCAATAGAAAAAAAATTAATGAAAGACAAATTTCCGTGATTATAATGAATACATATTATAGACATTATAATATCATTGTTTTAAATATGTGATTATTTTTAAACTAATCTAATAATACAATAAAACTTT
Organism: Platyscapa corneri; assembly: GCA_018907185.1. Lineage (NCBI taxonomy): Eukaryota > Metazoa > Arthropoda > Insecta > Hymenoptera > Agaonidae > Platyscapa > Platyscapa corneri. Next base: position 3,205,888 of record JACCHW010000017.1, read on the forward strand.
CAATAGATAAAAAGTATTAAAACTGATATTTTAATGTTGAATTCAATTGTTATGATATTTTTTGTAAAATAATGAACTTTGTATTACCTAGCAACGATTGAATAAAATGATGGTAAAAACTTTTTGGGTAACTATATCATAATATAGTATATTTTAATGAAAGATATTTTAACAATAAATTCCTATAGTAACTGTTCTAATCTCGTGCTATCATTTATGAGTGTTTATTATTAATATTAATACACTTTCATATTCTAGTAGAAATGAAATTTAATTCAAACTTTTATTTAGAAATTTTCTATTACTTCCATTAAATATTAATTTTTAATAATTTTTTAATGTTTAAAGCTGAAAATTATGTATAAAATTATATTTAAAAAAAGAACAATTATATATTTTTTAATATTAGGAATAACACTAGACGATTGTGAGGAAACGCAATTTAATAAGAATTATAAAGATTTACTGATAGTATTCTAAGTTCACTGTTTATAGAATTATTCTATTCAGAAATTAAGATAAATATTTATCAGAAAAAAACTTAAAAATTATGGTTACCAAAATTCACAGTGAACTTTATCAGTAACGTCAATTATAATTTTTTACTTTATTAGATATATCGTTGCACTTATAAGTGTATTAATATAGAATATACACATTTTACATATAAATTTATTTATATATAATAAAATTATATAATATAATCCTATAATTGTTATATAAAGTATATAAACAATAACTTTCTAAATTTTAATAAATTTTAAATAAAGGAATACGTTTGTAAAAATGCAAAATTATTTGATAATTTATCTAGTTGCAGTTGCGTCCGGTTGATCGCAAAAATTCTTTAAGTCGAACGAACACATGTAAATAATTTAATCTGGCACACATATGATAGGGGTAAGTTTGCGGCGACCTTGACAAACTTTAAAATAATACTCGAGAAATAGAGGTTTCTAAAATAATATATATTAAATACTACACGATAGAAGAACACTTTAGTAATATAAATTATAATTATTTAATAATTTTACATGAACAAAATAATTAATCGAATATATGCAAGATTATATAATAGATGCAGGATTTTTTTCATATGTTTCATAAGAATGTCTACAAGAATTCTGTCAGATTATAATCTAATTATTGTTAAAAAAAAAGTTTTACGTTCTTTGTTGGTAAGTGTACAAGTGTTATTTATCAATAATGAATGGAAACAAATTTTTTGTAGAGATCAAATTCAATGCTTATTATTATTTAATTCGAATATTTACAGTTAAAAAAATGTTTGAAAATTAGTTTATAAAGTTATTTAAAATGAGACTGGAAAGGATAATAATGCCTAATTGAAGGAAAAGGAAATGAGACTCGTAGTATCACCTAAATCTACAATATTTAATATCTTGTAATATCTTTTAGTTATTAAAACTTAATTTTATAGTAAAATTGTACACTGAATAAGCATTTGCACTTTACAAATTATCCTGTGAAAAAAGTTGGAGATTTCAACGTATAAATGGAGGTTTTTTCCAAGGCTTCAACAATATTTATCCATACAAATTTTTGTCGTACCAGTCCGAAAAAAGAGCTTTCATAAAATGAAAAATATTAAATGAATGTATTTTTGCAGAAAAATTCAGTACTTACCGAGTAATTTTTTAACTTGCGACTGGCTGATGAAGAGGTTGAGGTAAGCGTCGCTGCAACCGATGAATAGCAAGAGCAGTAGCGCAACGAACTCGAATCGCGCGAAACTACAGGATGAACTTCCGGCCAACTGCATTGTCGCATCGTTCGCAACTCCGTCTCTCTCTCCTGACTTCTGCTTTTTCCTCGTCCTACTCCTGAGTGAAAGAGTAACTTTTTTGCAACGATGCGCGCGTCGTAACAAAAGTGCCGTCTCGAGCAGTTTCTCCACTTGGATGCGACAAAAGACCAGATGGATTTCTGCGAGAACCTCTCTTTTTCTTCATTCGCGTACTTTTCCAGCTGATCAAGCCATCGAAAGTATCGTCTGCAGTCTTTTCTCTGTCCTACTTTCGCTTGATTTCCTTCCTGCTTAATCGTTCGCGGAAAGTTTTGATTGTTTATGTCTCTCTAAGTTTCGACTGTTTGATTATTAAGGTAATTTCGTTTTACTTTTGATTTTATGGAAATGGGAGCCGAGGCTATAATCGCTATCCTGTTTGTCTCAACTTTCAATTCCTTTTGGCGAACTTCAAGGATATACAACGTTCTATTTGTTTTGTTCTACGTTTTAGAAAGAGCTTTATATCCTTTACTACGTTAAATGCAAGGCAAACCATTAATACTTTCCTACTCGTGTTCTCCACAAATTATCAACTTCTTCGTCTACATCTACAAAGGACTTTTAGATATACCTTGACAATACCATCCCTTTCAATCCTTCAATCATCCCCCAGACTTGTTCCAGTCGCGAACGTTCTGGTATGCGTTGCACTCAGCTGCATTTCCAATCCGACAGTTTTACGCGCCGATAAATCGCGCGTTTCTCGGCTGCTCGATGTTAAATCCACATAAAACATATGCCGCTATGCACTTGAAGCTCCAGATGCGGTCCGCGTTCGCCGGCATTTTCTGCTCTCCTCCCGATAATAATTCTTCGGTGATAGTCGAAGCGGCGCCACGTGGTTGGAGCTCGTGAGAGCTGGAACGGCGCGCGTCACCGACGGTTGGACGGCCGAGCGCGACTAGTGCAAGGGTCGCGGCCCGTAGGACGACGGCTCACGGCCGTCGAGAGTGACGGAGAAAGAGGAGAACGGCGGCGCTCGACGCAGGCGCCCCCGACGAAACCGGCGTCTGCTTATATGCGGCTCGCTTCTCGAGGATCCAAACAAGGGATTTCCGAAGATCCACAATCGCGCGGTTTACACCAGTGGCGAGCCGAGATTGCTGAGTCCGTCATACCCGCTGGAGGAACGATGCGTTAAGCCGATCGGTTCGTCGGCGATCCCCGGCGGCTCGATGGAACACCCAAACATTTGACTTTGTAATCAAAGGCTTGAGGTCGCGTGCAGCACGTCGAGCGATAAAAGCGCTGAGTGGTTTCTTCAACGCTTACGAATTTTGAGTGTGCGAATGAAATTTTTATTTCTATCTCTACTTATACGTTCACGCGAGCTTCTGCTTTTCGTAGGCATTTTTAATTAAATCGTTGACGATGTCGACTGTGCAGATTCATTTACGAGAATAGCTTTTATAGTGTTCATTACGTATAAAGTATAAAGTGTGTGGTTTTTTGCTTAATTTGAATAATCTTGTACAAGCAAGGATTACAGAAGTTTGTAAATTGTACAATAAAATAAAATTTTAAAGAAGGCAAACATACACAACTTACAATTTAATAAATTATTTTAAATTCGGAAACAATTTTTTTTTTTTAATTAAACATTCAAAAGTATGTAAGAATGTTGCTATTACAAAGTCGTAATTAAAAGCATCAACTATCAACTTGTTAAATAGGCATATTGTAATTTTATATTCACAAGTTCTGATGGTAATTTAAAATTATAATTTATAATCTCCATAAGTAAAGTAGTGACTTAATCGGATACAAATATTATACATTTACTGAAAGCTTTTTTAAAAATAAAATAACATAAATTTATCATCGAGTATCATAAAATTTGAAAACAGTAAGTATTAATAAAAATGTTTTAAAAAATTATTTTAAAAATACCGGATACTAATAAAAAAAAATTAATTTTCTTGTGAAATTTAAAAAGATATATATAACATAAAAAGAAAAAATATATATATTGATATGAAAGATTACTACGATACTGGTATAAAAAGAAAAAATTTCGTCGTGAAATTTAATAAAATATTTTTAATTTTAATGCTTTATTTTTATAATAAAATTGTTGATATCCAAATATGATTAAATATAAGTTTTAAGAAATAAGCTTTGCAAGAGTTTCTAATAACTTTATTATTTTAATTTTTTTAATATTTCTTTTCCGTATCGTAAAATAGTTTTTCATTATAGGCAAATTTACGAAGTTTTTTAAAATATAGAATGTAATTATTTTTTAAAACACAAATTGAAATTATTTCCATGATTGCATTTATATATTATTGTCAAATATTATTTGGATTAATAAAAAATTAAATAATGAAACGTTATTGTCATTTAAGACGTAACTAATTTTCTGTATATCTCAGTTAGAAATATATACTCACATCTTGATTTATTTTTTTATATAATAATAATAAAGTTAAAAATTTTGAATTATTTCAATTCATAATTAATAATAATAGTTGGACATTTTATTTGTATTCAATTAATTTGAATAATAGAAAATTTTTGGGGTAAAGAATATCTAATATGAACCATATTTTTGAAAATATTTCATTATATTATGAACGAATTTTTATGTAGTTTTGCAAAAATCATAATTTTTAGTCCAGATACAAAACTAAATATTTGTTGATTAAAAAGATATTTAATACAAACTTATTAATTTACCTTTAGATTGTATTTATTCAACGTAGTGAATTTACATTGAACTGTGTTTTCCCTGCATCTGACCTTTGAATTGCTCGCACCGTCGCGCTCGAAAACGCTTAAATTTAATTAAATAGGACGAAATATACCCTTCCTCAATCCCTTAAAATCAAGATATGTAGTGCTTTATTTTCAATTTTCGTTTTTCCTTTCATTGTAAACTTACAATGCTATATACTTCGTGTTATATAATTAGAAAAACTTGCATATATAATTATGTATGCATTATTACTTATTAAATAAAAATTATTTACAGACAAATAAAAAAATATTGAAAATAATTGAAATTTAAAAAATATTTTGAATACAGGCAAATTCAGTTACAGGAATTTTTGGCGTAAAAAAATTATTTCTCAAAGCGAATGGATCATTTCTTATTATTGTTTAAATTAATAATTCAGTTTTTAAAAAATTTTATGAAACAATGATAATTAATTTTATGAAACTAACGTCAATTTTCTTTAAATAAAAAAAGGTCTATGAAATTAATCTAGATTACCGCTGCGTTTATTATTGACTGAAATATCTTAATTATCAGAATTTATGACAAATTTGAGCTTTGAATTTAGCCGAGTTGATTAATTATAGAAAAGAGAGAGCTTTTAAATTTCGAATAGCCAAAATTTATACAAATGTATAGGAAATATTCTATTATTCTATGTCCAAGTATAATGGGAATAATGGAAGATGGTCATTATTCATCTAAAAATAGCTTCTCAAGAATTCGAAACCTGTTGCTTAAATCTGAATATTAAACGAAGAAGCAATGATAATACTTGTTAAATTTAGGTGAAAATTGTCCAACTACGTTAATAAATAATTTCTCATTACTTCATTTAAGAATAAATTTATTTAATTAAAAATCTATCCATCCAATACCTTTTATAAACAACTGTTTTCGAGTCACAGTACTAACAAATGTATTCGTGTAGATGATAGTATTTCAGCTACGTTGAAAAATGAATCACTTTATCGTAATTCACATACTTTCATACCGTTCCATCCGAAATACAACTCTTTCCATAATCCATGGGAGCATGAGCATAGTAATCTCTCCCTTTTTCTCTGACTGCCTCCGCCCGTTTTTGCATACACAAGTTTGACTTTTACCCCTCACGATATGACTCGTCAGCTCGCGCTCAGACCTCAACGAAAGCCTGGATCACCCCCGCGATGACAACGGACGAGTCGCGTAACCCCCGACAAAAGGGAATTTAATTAGAGGCAAGGGAACTAATTAACCCGATCGGATAGGCGACTGATCGTTACGCCGATGCTCACGCCCGCGGATGTTCGCTCTAGGGTGGTTTCGATTAGGGATTTTTATCCATCCTTTTTAACCGTCAGAATAAGAATCAATAATCGGGGTCGGCTACTTTGAGGATGGGACGCGAGGGCAGTTCGGCTACAAGGAATTCAAATTCTCTCCCCTTCAAAATGGGAATTCGATGGATCAGAAGGAGAGAAAAGAATGGCTTACATTACTCCTATTGTAATAGGAAAATGAAAATTATGAGATTGCGATGTGAGTATAGAAATTGAATTGATGTGAAAAATACGCGTAGGTAGAGGTTCGCCTGATAAGATTACAAGGATTTCAAGAGTAAGTACATATGAGCAAAGAAGTTGGAAACAATTTAAGAGCAAGAACTTTGCAAACTTTCAACTTTTAACGTATCATTTTGAATGGCTTAAAAGTTTTGTTTCTCCGATACAAACTTTTAAAGTTCTATTTTTAATAAATATGTATCAGATTATTCGAAATAAAGTTCTATGTACGTTATGACTTTTATTCATTATGATACAAGATAAAAGAAGTTGTTTAAATTATAATTTGTGTCTGAAAAGTTTTTATCGATAGAAAGAATAAAAAAGAACAAGAATAAGAATGGGTCTTTCAACCAATAATCAATCGGTTATGCCATCATGTTTTACTATTCGCGTGATATTTACTAAAATCTCTTAAGTCGCAATATAAAAAAATACTCATAAATCTTTTCAGAATAATAAAATGAAAAGAATATCTAACTGAATATCTGATTGTGTAACTAAGAAATGTATTTGTCACTATCTTTACTCTAATACAGTTATATTTCATAACTCGAGCAAACTATGATTTGCTGCAGTATTGCAGAAAACAGAGTCATCGAACAAAACTGACTTTCAAGAAAAATCTTTTTCCTATATACCATTATCATTATGGTAAACGAGACGATAACTATTACTTGGATCATATCAATTTTCATAGTTCATGGAAACATATTTTTATTAATAAAGTATTTTTAAATAACTTTATTTAAATTTTTGAACGATAGCGCAATCAAATGAAGTTTATAATTTAAATACCTGTTTTATACTGGAAATATTATTAATAAGTAAAAAGTACTACTATAAATTTGTTATAATTTAAAAATCATGTGTATCACAATTGAAAATTAACATAAAAATTAACTTCAAAAAATGTTTTTTAACTTTCGTAATTAAAATTTTTCGCTTTTCAACGTCGCAATTTCATATTAATTTTTATATAAATTTTTTAATGATATTCAATTGATGCAGGTGAGTAAAAATATTTATGGTAAAATATTAGGATTGAAAAATAAATATTTTAAGGTGATATTAATGATATTATTATTTATTTATGACATTTTTATCGTATTAGTCTTCGCATAGCAGATTCTAGAGCGTCGCTGGCACCGGTATGAGTGTTTGGGTAAGTAGAGTATTATCGAACAAATTGTTTTCAAATTAGAATAATCCTCGAAAAGTGATCTCTTGTAGAAAAGCTTTTTATCAAAGTAAATATTTTTGAATAAAATATGCTCGTTGGGTTATTTTGGAAGAGAAGGTAATATCCGGCGTTGCTGCAGCTCACATAAATGCAAAATTATTAATTTTAAATAGCTTGCGTGTAGACATAACTATTACAAAGGAAATTATACTTTCGTTGAAAACGTAAAATAAAGTCTCGTGTATGTCTAGATTTACAAAAGTAATGTATAAATCGCCGTTTTTATTAAATTTATCTTAGAAGGGTTAATCATCCCTTCGCTAGTCTTTATTCATATGAAATAAAAATCTTCTTTTGCCTATTATTTAAATGTTTGAATTGAGATGTTCGAGAAGTAAGCGTAATATTGCCTTAGATTATTACGCATCCATATACGGATTAGATATAAAAGAAGATTTATCCTTTTTGGAGAAATTTAAAAAAAAATGCACGATCTTGCAGTTCCGCACGAACAAAAGAAGCCTCCCCGAGCCTATCATCTGAAACTCCAGTCAACAACTCGAAAAAAGCAAAAAGGCGCCGCACAGAGGAAGGAAAAATTCAGCGCGGGATCGAACCAAAACGCAACCGCATTGCAGTGGTATACACTATCAGGAGCGGGCTTTCAGCGCCACATAATGTCAGCCATCCTGTAAGCGGGGGCGGAAAGCCTAGTGCCGCTTGTTCACCTGAGCCTGCTCTTCGGCAGTCGATGGTACGCGAGGGTTCAAAGGCGAGTCCCTTCCCGCTCGCACACGCACTTGCAGACCGATCGAAACGGCGGTCGCGCGCCATTCATTATTTAAGGCAGCACTGCCGCCCCTTCCCTCAAGGCGAATCCCACAGCGGCTGGGACGCTTGACTCTCCCCGCAAAAACACGGAGATCGATGCGCCTCTTCTTACGCATACGTGCGTGTACGGATATCAGCGGCTAAATGATGGATCCGGGAGTGCGTACGTGTGTGGCTCAAGCTTCGCGCTTTCTTGGGCCTTTTTCCTCGAGATCCGAGAGATGAATTTTGATTTCGGGATTTCTTTCCTCTCTTTTAGACGCCAAGATGAAGCATAAGCGATGCATTTTTTCTGACGTTTCTACTGTAAGAACGGTATTTATACTTAAGTAAGTGATGTTTGAAAACGGCTGGTTTTTCTTTCAATGAATTTATGCTTTCCCATAGAAATTTTTTTCTCTAGTAATCCCTGTTTCATGAACTAATTCTGCTTTTTCGTTTTGACACATTTGTAAAATACGCGGCTTTTTTACGCTTGAATGTACTGGAAGCCAATTTGGTTGAATTTATAGAATTTACAATACAAGACTTCAGCTGTGGAGCTGTAAAATTGCCAATTATGGCTGTGATAATAGCATTTGTGACTGTCACAAATTATAAGAAAAAATAAATTGCAATTTCTGTAATTACAGAAAACTTGTCTATAAATATTCTCCATATGTGCTCAATTTATATTATCTTTTTTCATATAAACTTGGAAGAACTATAGAAAATAAAAATTAAAATCTTTCGAATTATAATTAAGTTTTAAGTGTTTAAATTTGTGTATTTATATACTTTGTTTTCTAAATTTCTTTTGTACAAAAAAATTAAATTTACTTTAATACTTTTTCCGATTAAAGTCAGAATTTAGTCAAACGTAAATGATTCAATAACTATTAAAATTAATCAATAGTTCTCAATCGCGAAGACCAGGTTCTTGAAAGACGCGTGAAAATTAATAATTAATAAACAAAAATTAATTCAGAGAATGCAGTTTATAAATTTATAAGATATTTATTTTATAATTATAATTATAAAATAATATTATTTATGCATGATTTATAGTGTATTCGTCAAGATATTGTATACTAAATGTAAAGAGAAAACTAGCTATAACAAATTACAATAAAGAGATTAATTCTTTTATGTATTTAGACTTTAAAAAATAATTTACGAAAAGGTGATAATAAAAAAAAAAATGAATCTATTCGAAATGTAAGTATTAAAATTTATTCAACAACTATTAGTTAGTAAAAGTTTAATTTCACAGTTATTGATATAATAATATAAAAATCATAATTGAATACCATTATTTAATTAAATTAATTTTATTAATTAAATTTTCAAAGGGTCTTATTTAATGATGGAATAAAATTCAAAACTACTTCCTTTATAAAATAAATCTAATAAATTTTTTTTAATTTTTTTGGAAATCCTGTATACTTAAATTCAATTAAAATGTTTTAATAATATAAGTTAAAAAGCTATAAATTTATTATAAAATATAATAAATTATAGACCTCATTACCATATTTTTTTACTTTTATTTAAGCTTTTATTAAGATTAGCGAATTATTTAAATATAAGATCTTCGTACTCTGCAGATGCCTTGATGATCCGTTACGACTACATATATACAATATTTTTCGAAAATTGATATATTTTTATTAGTGTGATTAAAAAAGTGCTTTGTGATCTCAGTCGAAGAGGTATTTCTATTGTTTCCGAGGAAGGAAAAATTTGTTGACGGATCATCTTTAATGGTCTGCCCACTATCGGATAAAAAAAGAGATCGATTGCTCTTTCCGAGTTAAATGATCGATTCAAGATGCTAAGCGACTTTCCTGTTTCCATTATTAACTTTCGGCCGCCGGGACAGGCATTCGCCCCGTGCTCTCATAGCCTACGTCGAATTTAACGAGCGCACCCCTCCTATTTGATATCCGAAGAATCATTAGTTCCTCGATTTAATACGATAAGCTGAATTTTGCAATTCCAGCAAATTTATATGTATTTACACATTTTTCTCGATTTATATACATATTATTTATTTTTTTTAGGAACTCAATTTATACAATTAAACGCACCAAATTGGGAAGAGGCATTTTTAACTGATAATATTCACGAGTGAGGTTCATTATAATGTTTACAGTAGCACAGATCAAGCTTCCGTGACTTTACTTCATTAGCGATAAAGGAATAATTGTTTCTGTTTAATTATTTCAATAAGACCTTTGGTTTTTATTTTCTAGAACTTTTTTAAATGAACTTATTTTCTTAAAAGTAATTTTCTACTATCTATATATATATATATATATGAATACATACGTAAAAAGTACAATACGTTTATATAGATAATTTCCCAAAAGTATATTACAGCATGCACTGATTTTTCATTATCTTATTTCAAGTGCATATAAAATATATTATAAAAAGTATAAATTAATTATTAGTTATGAGAAAAAAATTTCCAAATTTTAAATTAAAATTATACATTAATATAAATAAGTGATTGCAAAGATTGTTTGTTTTAGATGAATAAAATTTTTTATTTTTTACTTGAATTAGGTATGATATTTATTAGTAGTCTTAAAGTATTCTGCAGATAATACATTAAAAGAGATTAAATTCTTTTAAAACTTATATTCGAAACTTAGATGTGTATGTAAAATAATTTCATTTGTATAAAAAAATAAAATGATAATATAGAAATAAAATTATAAATATTACATATTTTCGATACAAATTAAGCAATTCAAATTAATAATCATTTTAATTACTTGTTTGTTTCTCTCAGTACTACTTCACATTTTATCTTGTGTTTGTTGATAGAGACAGTGGTGTTAGATGAAATGGTAAGTGTGAATATACAAATAATCAGTCACGACAGTTCACGCAGATTGACCGTAAATATGATACGCTTATACTACTACAAAGAATCAATCGGGTAATAAATAAAAACATAAAAAATATATTAATAATATAGCATAATTATATTAATTTTACAAACATTTTACGTTCATGAATTGTAATTGAAGCGAATAAAATTAATTGTGGCCATTTGAGTTATTGATATCTGTTAAATATTAATAATAATAATAATAATAAATATTTATTATAATAATATTTAGAATTTAAAGTATATAATAAGTATCGTTATTATATATATATATATATTTACTATTATATTGTTTAGCAAATAGTTATTTATTCAGACAATCTTTAATTTTTAATTTATTCTATATAGATTTTAAATATTCAGATATTGATAGGTAGATATAAAATATTAAATTTTTATCTAATTAAAAAATGTATTAGCATTTAAACTTTTTTACGCATACGTCAGAATATAATGAATAAGCTTTTTTTATTTAATCAAGGATTAACGATTCCCATGCAGACGAGATGTTTATTATTGCATTGACTTCACTGGTATCAATAAATTCACGTATTAATGCACTAAACACGCACTTGTACTATTTATCGGTTTGCTATTCACAATAGAACTATCATTGTCATTGCCATTCGCAACGATCATAGTACTGATAATGAATACAAGACCTATGATGTGTTTGAATTTCAGCCAACAACAAGTTGATTGCAACAGCCGTAACCTGTACCATGAATATAATGACGAAAGTTTATTATTTAAAAAAAAAAGTATTTATCTCGAACAATACAATTGTCTATCATAGCACGAATATCTATCTCTATTGAAAATATCATTTTATCAATAAAACTAAAATATGCTTTCTGTGAAATTGCGATTTCGATTCCGCGAAAGCACCAATCAATTTTCAAAAGTTGCGCTCGGTTAATAAAACACAGAAGCAATTCGTGTGATAGGAGCGAACAAAAATCCAACCGCGTTGCTCGCCGCGCTTTGCCGCACTGGAGAAAAACAAAGTAAAATTCAAATTCGCTCTTCCATCCACTCAAGCTTTCGAGACGATGATAACACCAACTCAAATTATAATAATGATTCTCGCTCTGCTCTTTTGGCAATTTACAGCTTGTTGTGGTATTCCGAGCGATCCACTCGAGTAACCCTCATTGAATTTTCCCGCTCACGTCTGTTCACCTCCCCCCACCTCTGTCGAAAATTAATCAAAACGTTCAACGAACACTCGCAAATTCAATGTCGGCGTCGGCGGCAAATCTCGCCTACGCACTGGAGCTCGAATCATTGTATTCTTTTCGGCTTTGCCGTGCCGCGGATAATGCGATGTGTGAATTTTCGCTTCTCGACGCATTTACTTTAGCACATAGAGCCGAATTATTTATAGCACGATTATTCTACTTTATTGTTGTATCGATGCGTAATGAGTTTCAGCTATTTTCGCACCCTACATAATTTATTAAATCAAGTAGAAAATGATAAATTCTTTAGGCGTCGAGGAAAACGTCTTAAATCGTGCTCTTATCTTGATTGTTATTGGAACAGTTTTTATCAGAGAAAACTTTTTGAAATCAGCTAAATTATTTATGATCTTTTACTTACACAAATATATATTTTTATCCTTACGAATGATTTCTTTATAAATTTCTTATATTGTAAAGTATATGTTAGTTTTATTTATCAAGTGATTTTTTCGTGATAAAATATTTGTCTCAATGAAAGGTTAATTTTAATAAAATGTATTTTTTATTTGTACAGTTTATTCAAAAGCTTTCGTAATATTTTATGTAAAATTAAAAATTCAACAACTATAAATGCTTACTGATTCGACGAAAAGGCTCTTTCCATACATATTAAATTATACTATAAATATATATTGTAGAATTTCTACGTATAGCTGTTTAAAATAAAGATCCACTTATGTTTTATTATACTCTAATATTTTACAAATTATTCGACTATCATTTTCATGCCATTTTTTATATTTTATTATCCATTAGAATAAATGAATTAGAATAATGATCTATTAGAAGAAGTGTTATTTTTCATTTTTTACCAAAGTGGCTTATTCTCGTATATGAAATTATACTTAGATGCTGTGTTGTGTATATCATTTTTATTAACTTATTTATTTATAAAACGTTTTTATTTCCCTTCTAAGTTAAATATTTAAATATTATCAAACCAATAATGTTTACAATGAATGAAGAACAGAAAATAGTCGCTTCTAAATAACTCAAATCTAGTTGACAATAAAGTGCACATAAATGTATTCGATAAAGTCGCGTGTTGAAACGTAATGACTACTGAACATATACTTTGTGCGTGTTCGTGTAGTATATCAAGGCGAGAATAACTATGCTAATAATAAAAGTTAGTGCGCAGATTATCATCTACTAATAAGTTGTCTTTATGGAAGAGAGAACTCTTAATAAGATCTTCGTTCGTTACAATTAATTATTTTATATTTAAATCTGTATTACGTGCGAAAAAGTTATAGATCTGAAAATATATTTATTATTTTTATCGCAAGTTAATATATTAATATTTTATATATATAACTTTAGATTACTCCACATTATCTTTTAAGTAAACTTATTTGAGACATGAAAATTACGTCGTACATATCGAGCTTAAATAATCAATATATAAAGAAAATAATGTATAATAAATCGTTACACCATTTACATTAAAAATAATTCTTACTATTTGAGAATTATAATTCGTTATAATTTTTTGGTGTTTTAAATATGAAACTTTTAATATAAAACAATAATAAAAGTTATATTTAAAAGATATTTAATTTTTTCACAACATATAATAAATTTTTATTAAATATTTTGTAACATTTAGTTACAATTAATAATTAAAAATAGTTAAACTAGTTTTTTAATATAGTAATAAAATAAATTTTGAAGGAACTTTATAAAACCGAGTTATTCTAAAAGTATCAAACTTATAGTTTAGCTAGTAATTCCTCTCGAATGTTACATTCTATAAAACAGTATCTTTATTGACTAAAAGGTAAACTTATTGCTTTTGAAATAATATTTATTCTATAAATTTAGTGGAAATTCATTTTAAAAACGAAATTTTGTTCTTGTTACATAATAATAATAATAATAATAATAATAATAATAATAATAATAATAATATTATATACATAAAATAAATAATAAAAAAATTTATAATTTTTATAGAATTATGAAACCGATTAAAATGTTGGAAAAACTAATTTATTTCTGCATTGATGTAGATAAGAAAGATTTTAAAATTCTACATTTTTATTTAAGTTTTAGTAGCTAAAAAAATACTATTTATAAAATTTTAACCTAGTTATATTTATATTGTTATATTCTAGTTTCTCGCTTTTGAATATATTGTACTAGAAGAATAGCATCTAATTAAAAATTATGACAAATTGATTTTGATGAGATAAAATTAAGATTGAGTTTGAAAAAAAATGATTCTAATATAAAATCCTCAAGTGATGAACAGGTAATATATCTATTCGTATATTAATTAATAGTTAATAACTAAAGCTATTCGAAAATTGCTATCATTTTGTATGTAAAATAAGTAAACCAGATCATCCTCCAATTTCTGTTCGATACAATTGACACAAGTTTATGACGCTCTTAACTACTCGTCTCGAAATTCCCTATAAAAATCTCAATAAAAATCATTATAAATAAGTACCAGTTGCATAAGAACCGATGCTGTTGAATCATGGAAATAAAAATGACTATTAATTCAACATACAAATTCTATGCATATCCAATCGATGATTACGCATAAAATTTATTTGCCAAGAATTTAATTAGTAACTTTACCAGAAATAAAACTGAAGAATGAATTAAAATAAATTAAATGATTGCCTGAAATTTTCTTTAATTTAATAAATTCATCCGTCTATCTGTAAATAACTTAAAATTTTAAAGTCACTTGTTAATATTCATAAAACAGTTTTTCAACAGTTTATACAGACGCGCTGGTATTCACTCGAGTAGTTAACAGTTTTAAAACCTAATATTCAGTATCTGCGCTGCTCAATAATTTTATTTCGGAGTCGTTTGGAAAAATATCATTTGAATGCATTTGTCAAACACTTCCGTGGGATCAATTACTAATCACAGCTGCGCTCCTTCATTCATCATACCCTATACTCGGTAGTTAAAACGTCACAAAAAATAAGCGAAAAAGGCAAAACAATCCTGACAATCGAGCAGTTGGGAAGCTAGTAATTCACGCATGAATACTTGCCGATCCACGACTACGTGCGGCATTCGATGGTCCAGCGTAATTCGGCCTTGCACACGGCGTATCGATTCCGCGCCGGCGGCGCTACAACGTTCCACCCCCTCGCCGCCCCCATTTAATAACAATCGACGCTGGCCTTTGACGCGGCCGGACGGTCGCTCTGCTCGTTATCGTATCCGCGTGGGTCTATGCAAATTGAATGAAGCCGTGTTTCCGCGGGGCCCGTTTATGCGCTCGAACGCATCGATGCACCCTTGCGATTCGTACCTAAACAGACTTGGTATTTTCTCGTCCTTTCCCTTCCCTTCGAGCTGCCCCTTCTTTTTAGGTACATAATTGTGAGGTCTGGATATTTCCTCGTAGATGAGGGACAGTTCATTTGCTGGTACGAACAATAAACTAAAAGTACTTGGGTCGCTTCCTAATTTATATATCTAATGTTAGATTAATCACGGAGCTGTTTTAGTAAACAGAGTTCCGAATGATTCGTTTTAATTCATATCAATTATCAAAATTCTTACCCAGCACTTTAGTGAATTTGTGATTATTGTGTTATTTGTTAAAATTATTTAAAGAAAATATTTTTTTAATACTACTATACAAATACAGATTACTATTGAGTAAATCCTTCTTTCTTTCATTATATATCTTTTAAATTTTATGAAAACTTATTTACTTTAATTTTAAGTATTTCAATATGGTATTTTAAATATAATAAGTATTATTTTAATCGTGTATATTTGATATATAAATATATATAACATATGAACGAAAGATGAACAGTAGTTGAACGATTAAGGTGAGTCATAATTGCTTGTGTTTATCATTCCAATTTGAAAATGTTAAAACAGAAAAATGTTTTTATAAATTTCTTTCGTAATTATTCCAGAGTTTAGTTATCAAATATTCAAAATCGACATTTGTGTAAAAGCATCATAAAAAATTAATTAATTCGCAGTAATTTCTTAGTTTCCTACGTAACTTTGTCAAAGAAAAGTTATTGAATAAATAAATACAGTTTACATGTAGAGAAAAAGTGCATGGCAACTTTTTCTTTTCATAAAATTCCAAGCAAAGCTTTCACAATCAGAAGCTAAGCTTGCAAAAGATACAAGAACTGATGGGAAATTTCGTAATAACTTTTTTCTGATTTTGCAGAAACGAAAACGCGATATTTTCTCTGCATATGTACAGGTTAGTTCTGTTAAGTCAGATTCATGGTCGAACGGGTATTGGTTTTGAATTACGAGTGACTAAATATTGCGTTGGATATCTTTTGTGGAATTGCAGATTGCAACTACAAAGCCTTTTTTGAAAGCTTTGTAGCTTATAAACGTGGGATTTTTCTTCTTTGCTTGAAGCTAATTTTTTCTTTTCTTTCGTATCGAGTAGCGCTACTTGCGGTACAAAAATTCTTATCGAGCGTTAAACGCCGTTCTATAAGTACCGCGAATAAACACGCACAGAACAAATCTCCGTCGTGCATAAAATATGTTGCGCTGGTGTACGTGTTCATTTTCCATCGCGTGACTCTTGTGTTTGTCATGCTGCTCAACATTGCGGTCGATCACTATGTGATTTCAAATATTTAGGTGATGCAAGGCAAGATACGGCTTCAATTACTTTCGTTATACGGGATATCACCAGATAGATAGTGACTATCGTTCATGTTTTTGGATGAGGCATTTATGTTGTAGGAAATATCATTCACTTTGAAGTAATTTTATTTCTGAACAAGTATTGGAAAATAAAAATTCTTACACTTTTATTCATTCGATTTCCAGAAAGTATATGGTAATAAAGAATATTTTATTAAGAAAAACTATTTTATGGGTATTTTAAAAAGCGCTTGATTAATGATGCTAAAGAATATTAGTAAATACTTCTCATTAGTACTTAGAATTTATACAATAAAATTTGCTTACATCGATCGAGATCTCTTGCAAAAAAGTGATGTTTCTAATTTTTAAATTACTAACATAAATTTATATGAAAAACCTAAATCAACATTAAAATTAGGACTTCGTAAATATTTAGAATTATAATTACATAAATTGTGGAAAAACAAGTAAGTAAATTCGTTTGTATCCAGGTAGAGTTCCTTGTTAGTGCTCTTCAACCATCGTGGAAACACTCGGAGTTGAATAATACCATGAAAGCCATGTCGACAGAAATATTGAAGTATGTGCTCTGTGCACTTTAGAGTGTATGAAAGATTCGTAAATAAATTTTGTTATATAAAATCCTTTTAAATTTATGCGTAAATTCAGTAGATAAATTCATATTAATAGGTGGTTATTATTTAGATAGAACTACGATTAAAAAATTCATACGTTTCATCATATTTTTTATACGCGTATACTGTTATCGTAAATCATTCTACATAAATAAGATTTTATTAGCTTCAAAATTATCATCAAAAATGCAAATTATCATCAATAATACTTTCTACTATGATTAGAAATACTCACGGTGAATATTATTAAAATTGAGCATTGAACAAATTCTAAAATAATAGAAAATAAAGAAGGAAGAATACAGTATATAATTAAGCAAACTATTTATTTTATTGACCCGCGAGTATACGCTAACTATCTGAAAGAAATATCTACTCTCGTCGAAAAATAATTATATATAATTAAAATGAGCATCATCTTACCTGAATTTGATTGTTTTTGGTTTAAAATAGTTTTCGATGTAAATATTTTGATCGAGTATTGACATACATTAAAGCAAATGAAATTTTGGAGAAAGTGCGAAGCTTTCTAAAAGTTTTCCAAAAACTACGATCCTATCAGAACGAATACCTCGATTTTACGCGACCGAATCTACGAGCGAACAGTCAAGTCATCGCCTCGGCTAAAAGCGCTTGGTCCAGCCAAGGTAACGACGACGGAAAATCCTCGAGTCGATCGAACCAATCACTTAATTATTCGAGGAAAGATGCAAGAGTCGTGTGCGCCACCTGGGACCGGCTATTATCGACGCGACCCACACGAACGAGCGAAATACGATTTTAGTTTGTGCTTTCTTCTGTGCCGCACAACTGCACACGTAATTACTGCTCGGCGTTTCTTACTTATCGTTGCGATAGATATTAACTAATACGCCCCCGACCGCCGAATACGAGTTACGGTGTTAGTTTTTGGAATTAAGTTAACTAGTTTGTGAATCATGACTTTGAACATTAATATGGTAGCCGTTGTTTAACAACAAATTTTCCATTTGTACATCATCGGAATAAACATTTTTTAGTCAAAGTATCCTTTAAGAATTAGTTTTTTTTATTTATCAACCTCATCTATTGTATTCAAGTCAAAAAGTGTTCGAGTTATTTTATATTATTTATATAATATTAATGTGATAGTCATTATTGTATTTATAAACAATCAGATTGGCATTTTTTAAATAATTAAAATTTAGAAAACATCACCAGCCAACTAGTTTGATATATATAATATCGCATAAAGAAATGCGTAAGCTTAAGACTTTACAACATTGCTAATTTATTTATGAGAAACTTTATTTAAATATTAATATCGCATAAAGAAATGCGTAAGCTTAAAACTTTACAACATTGCTAATTTATTTATGAGAAACTTTATTTAAATATTAATGAAATGAAGTATAATTATTACTATTTAGTTATTAATTATAATAATTTCATTAATGTAATTTTAAATAAATTTCAAATTGAAAGCATTATTTTCTTCATTTATATATACAGATTTTTATTTAACTATTTATATTATTATCGAAGAGTATAAAAAATTATATCAACAATACAATTAAGAATATGCGTCTCTCTCGATATAATGGTTTAGTTGTGATTGTTTTAGATATATAAATAAAAGCACTAGCTAATTCTAAGTTATTGCGTATATGTAATCTCAAAGTTAATAACTTATTTCAGGAAAGAATTAGGCACAGGAAGTAGTTATTCAATTTCCAAACCGAAGCCATTGTAATACATGATGTGAATCTTGGACAAGATCAATGTGGACAATAAAACAAGAGATATTTCATTGAATTTCGCAATGACATTTTATTAGTGTAATTTATGTCAACATACCCGTGATTTCTCGTAAAATCTAGCAAAAATAAAGAACAGTATGAGACGAGTATGTAAAAAAAAATGGAACGTGAATTGAGGGAAAATTCTCCAGAGACAAGAGAGAAAAGTCCATTGAAAAGTTTCGCCTGCAGACCGACTTTCGAAGCAATAGCAGCGGGAGATCAGAATGGAAGGAGCAAAAAGTAGACAAGAGAAAAAAGTCCAAGTCAGGAAATGCATTGTGTAGCTACTGCGGTGATATTAGACAGAAGGAGCAAGAAAGCCAAGAAAGAGAGAGAGAGAGAGATAACGAGAGGAGGGGGAAAGAGCACAGATCCTTTACGAGCACTTGGCCAGTGGGATTTCGGTGCCGCTTGGGGATGTAAATGACGTGTAGTCGATAGAGAGAAAGAGAATGAGTAAGAGGGTGAAGATGAAGGCGGGAAGTAGTAAATGCCCGGTCGAGCTCAGCCACGCGTTTACTTTCCGTTCTACGCCGATTTTTCGCATCGTTCGACTTCCAGTCGCGCTCATGTCTTCTCCCTAGAAATTTATTCATAAGCATCGCCGATGCGCTTGGCCTTTTTTTATTGTTCCGAGAATTACCATTTTTATTGCATGATGCTCGCGTGTATTATTACTAAAATGGTTACCTCGATGATATTCTAGAATGAAACTTTCATGGGTCTTGTCATTTTACGATGTAAAAATACAAAGCGGCGTAAAAATCAGTGATATTTTGGTGTGACTAGTGATTTTAACGATTTTTCCACATAGGAATAACGTGTAAACTCAGTTTTACTACATGTTCTTTAATATCAGTACATTTGTGTTAAGCCCAAGTGCTATAACTTTAGATTGTACAAACATGATGAATAGATTTTGACAGTAATGGCGAGATATTTCATAAAGAATATCATGTATTAAAAAATATCTTGTTATTATAGACAGATTTAGATCATTCAAATATGAATCAATAAAAAAGAAACTCTGGTATTCAGTCGAAACTATTTTTTTTATTTATTCAAAAATGGAAAAAATAAAATATCAGATTCGTTCTGATGTGTTTAAAATTAATTTTAATGCAAGGAAAATAAATTATTCATCAGTTCATCATTTTTCATTTAAATTATACTACATGTACAAAGAATTTGTTACCAAAGTTTTGAAAGTATTAATAGAATATAAATATAAATATATAAAGCTGTTTATTCTCAATTATTAGACGGATTTTTCATAGTCCCAGAGGTGACGTTTGGGTTATTCTCTGACGTGATTCCCGAATTATTGTAAGATATGCAACGAGTCCTCTTGGAATAATACTTAAGATTTTTTGACAACTTGTGTACTTGGTATTACTCAGCCAGGAAAACAGTATACACTTTTATATATAAATATTTTCAGAAAATATTTTCTGAATTCTATTACAAAATTTAATAATTGTTATTATATATTTATGATATATATTTGTTAAAAATAAGTAATTATAAAAAGGACAATTTTTTGCAAATATCAACTTCGACGTTATCAATAAGTAACTAGTATTTATTTAGCGTTTTTTATTTAATAAATATTAGGAAAGATTAATAAAGATAATCTTTACTTCAATTTACATTAAAAACATATTTTAAGGAATATATAAATTTTCATAACTAATCGTACATTATCTCAGACTTAAAGGTACTACATTAAGTAAGATTAAAAAAACGAGTAAAGGGGGTGAATATATTCTTTATTGTAATAACTAATTTTTTGAATAGACGTTGAATTCACCCTAAACTAATTATACGTGTGCTAACGATGGATATTTCCTTGACATATTTGTACTGATCATACTTTTACTCTGAACAAATGCTAACAAAAAACGTTAAACATTCTAAAAGAATAAAATTTTTTTATTGTTTCTTGATCAAAAGACCAAAAAACATTTTCAAAAGATATGGAATAAAAATTATTTTTTATTAGTATTATTTAATTAATTTGCTTAGTAAATTTAATTTTTTGTTATCGATGCTAATATACAACTTTAAAATTTATAAAACGCATTTCTGATTAATTTAACATTAATAATATCTATTAAATACAAAAGTATAAAACATTAATAGTTTTAAAACTAACATATATTAAAATTAATAACTTAAGTAACTTAAAGACTATAAGTAACGTTAGAAAATATTTCTACATCTATTGTAAATTGAAAACATTAAAATGACTAATATTAGTGCGTTTAAGAAAATATAAATTATTTAAAAATATATAATTTTAATTAAATATTTATAATTCCAGTATGCAATTAATTCAATTAATATTATTTTAATTAAAATTACAGAGTTTATTATTTAATTTAATTTAATTCAAAATTATAGAAAAATATTAGTTATGTGATCATTTAATTAACAGTTCATTCAAATAGAATTCGAAAGTATTGATAAGTTAAATCGTTTAATAAAATAATTTTTTTAATATTTCCATAAATATACTTCAATATATATCTACATTTTTATTTGTAAAGATATAATTAATTACCTTGATTTAAATATAAAAACCACAATAAGGTTCTATAAGGACTTTTTAATACAAAAATTGTTTCTACTGAACTAAAATAAAATATATGTAATTATATTAAAAAGTGTTTATACGAGTCCTAATGTAAGTAATCGAGAAAACGTACATTTCTATGTAAGACCTTGTAAAATTCCAGTATTTTGTAATGTATACTTATTCTAAAATTTGTAGTTAGTAGATAAAATATTTGAATAATTATTTATAAATGATTGATATGCCAGCAAAAGTAATTACTATTGTTGAATGTCAATTTTATTCTAATCAATATTCAATATTTAATCAATTATTTATTAATTTAATTAACTACTACTTCATTATTTATAAATCAATATCTTTTCACTGAATGTTGAAACTCCAATGAGAATTGTAGAAGCTAAAGTAAAGCTAACAAAGAATATTTTTAAGCTTAATTAGAAATGCTTCTTTGTTACTTAATGTGACACTACTAATAAATTAGTATTCTCATTTGTTAAATTCATTTATTTGAAACTATTGCAAATATTGTTACATCAATCCACTTCACTTGAGTAAAGAATAAAAATGAAATATTTCTTTTTTCTATCTATTAAATAACAATGTACGTATTAATAATATTGTACGCCAATATTGTTAAGTATCTTGTAGAATTCTAACTTTAATTTTTGATATTAATATCATATATATATTGTTTGGAGCGATGATTTGTATAAAGGCATTTCTTCAAGTAAAAAACTTAAGTGGAATTAATCGAAAAGTTTTTAGAATAATTTAAGACCTATTTAATCATTATTTATAGTGATATATAATCAAGTTCCTTTATAGCTTTACAAGCGAGAAAGTTAATGGTGCAAGAATAGTCAACGATCGAATAAAATAGGCTTATTAAAACAGTAATTAGAATAATAGGTCACAGTACAATTAAGTATCACATAAAAATTTAACGATTTCAAGTACCATCATACATTGTACATTAACTTGAGTATTTCAGTGGCTGAACAGCCTATATTTATAGCACAAAAATTTTCTTACATATTGAGAATTTGTTCTAGATTATACAGTATAATTACTTTCTATTTTACTTTAATAAACAACACATACATAATTATATTTTAAATAGTTAATTTTCTAATTAATTACCAAATAAGAAATTATAAAACAAATATTTCAGTAATAATTTATAAATTCATGTACGTTCCTTGTTTATCATATCATTTCATAGCATCGTTTTCTTTTAAATAATTTAATTTAGAGTTGTATTTTAAATTATTCAAGGAAATAATATTGATATTCTTGTTAATTGATTATCAATTACTGAGCAACAAAGGATATTGTTAAGAATTCTTTCTATGAATTATTAAATTTTTAATTAATTCATTATTTTATCTGAATAGAAATACATCATTATTAAAATACGTTGTTTGTTTAATATAAAATTATTATATTTCCGTAAAAATAAAAATGCTATTTATTATTGTATTAAAACTTCGAATAAAAGTAATGCAAATATTATAGAATTTTATTTTATAAGTGTAAATCGAATGTTAGTTGTTTTGGAAAGCAAGTTTAATATTTATTTATTAAAGGGAGAGCAATATTAATTTGGATTAGTTGAAGTTGGAATTGAACAAATTTTTACAGACAGGAAGTCAATTAGATGCAACTTTAATTCTATTTATTTGATTCAGGATTTTTTTTAATTTATTAGAAAGATATATATTGTTTAATAAATTTTCAAAAAATTGAAATGAATTATTTGTAAAAAGTTTGTATTCATTTTATTCGAAGATTTATTCAAATAAATTTACCTAATTTTGTTACGTATTAAAACCTACTTCTACAATTGTACAATTAAAATTCATTTAAGAAACTAATTTTTAGTAAAAAATGATTTACGAATATTTCTCCCAGACTACTTAAGTTCGCGATTAATATTTAATACATGACATTAAATTTTCATTTATAAATGGTTTTTTAGAATCATTAAATTTATTTTGATTCTAAAATTTTGAGATATTCTTTAGAACTCTCCGAATTAACTTCGAAATATTTTTTTCGGTAAAGATTTTACGCAATGAAATTGATCAAGATACTTGGGTATTTATAATTTTTTGTATGAGATATAATCGAAGATTACGTTTCATATTACTATATAAAATATAACGCAACATAAATTATAGAATACGTTTTTATATTTTATAATTTGAAATTTTTTTCTACAACAATAATAATATTAAAATATGAAATATTTAAAAAATTGTAGTTCATAAAAAAATTCCTGTTTGATATTAAAGTTTAATATTTATAAATTATTACAAAAAAATTTTTCTAAATTATTTCATCAATTTTGTACATGAAATTTAATAAATTGTACTTTATTCTAATAATAAAATAGTGTTATTGTTTACTTTCAGGAAACCCCCTTTTTCATATTACGTAACAAAAATCATAAATTTGATTAAAAATAACACGTTATTGTTATAATCATTGTTAACATAATATAATTTTGTGTAAAAAGCTAATGAGAAAACTTTATTATGAAACCTTTGAAAATACGTGTGTGCTATTAAAAAAGAAATTCAAAATTCAAAAAGAACCTTTCATGTGTCACTCCTATGTGATACTTCACTAGCTAATTCCTGTTAAATTTAACGCAAGTCTGGTTTTAAACTATGTACAACAGAATCACCCGCATCCGGGCATAAAAATATCTTGTTTCGAAAAAGAAAATTTAGATGTGCGTTTCTTACACTTGTTACCCAAGCATACTTCCACTGGAGTTCGGGCAAAGTTCGTTCGTCAGCTCGGCATTTTTGAATCATTATACAAGGTTGTGAGTAAACTTCTCGTATTCTAGGTGAATGTATAAAAGTGCATTGATGAGGATTTCGATTTTTCTCGATCTCCTTCTCAGGAAAAACGTTTTGTCACGCCCGCTGGCGATTTATCACTCTCCCACTTGAGATACCGACCTCTGGCTTTTGATGAAAAAAAGAAAAGTTGAGGGTAGGAAAGCAAGAAGGCCGCCAGGAATCAGGAACATGGAGTGAGTTACTACGAGAAGAATTCGGGAAATTAGCAAGGAAGGAGGTAGAGATAGATAGATAGTAAGAATATGAACTAAGCATAAAGCAAGAGAGTACATTTATAAGATTTTCTCGTTCCTTATTAGAGCGTAATATTCTCTATTTATTTTGAGAATA
The DNA here is from genome assembly GCA_018907185.1 of Platyscapa corneri. Classification (NCBI taxonomy): domain Eukaryota; kingdom Metazoa; phylum Arthropoda; class Insecta; order Hymenoptera; family Agaonidae; genus Platyscapa; species Platyscapa corneri. Next base: position 3,230,917 of record JACCHW010000017.1, read on the forward strand.
ATTATAAATGAAACATTTTCTGCAATAATCCTGAAGTTTTCGGCATTATAACAGTACTAGTTATATTATAATATCAGAATAGGAGTTGCACATTGATTAAAAATTATGTTTACTTTAATTTCGCACTATTTAACTAATATAAATTAAAAAGCAGTGCCTTGAGTTAACTCTAGGAAATTTTAAAAAATAATGAAAATTCAGGTATTTCGACTGAGTAGAGTTTGTAATTGTTTTAATAATTCCTTGTATTCTAAGAATATCGCTATACGAACTATGGTCTAATATCGCAAAGTATTCGAGATTTTAATTTTTTAACACTCCATTTCATTTTATAACTTTGTCCGAATTACAGAAACTCCGGTATTCAACTTTTATTCAAGATGTCTTTCCGGAACTTCGGAACTGACCAACACATTCCATACCGTTAGTATTAGAATGTTCCTTTATATTGAACATAAGTTAAATTACGGGCACTGAGCCAATTCATCACGTTATCCCGTGAACCTCAATCTCTCTCTTACATTATTGTCTGCAATTTACAGCGAAAGAAACTGAAACTAACGCTGAAACAATCCAAGTTCTACCGTCCACAGCCATTTGTATTCTATTTATTCAGCATATATTTGCGGCTCGGCGAAGAGAAATGTCAGATGGATTCGAGTATGAAGGAGCTGGACCATTTGACGATTTGAAAAACTTCCCTCGCCCTCTTATACTACGTAATTGTTTGTTTCTCAAGACTAGTTTCCCTCTTATTCGCAGGACTGCTGCTACTACTTCCCTTATTCTTCCTCCGTTTTCGTCTATCCCACCTAATGGATGAATTTCTTTAATAGCTATAGTGAAGCGAAAAGGAGAGAGGAGTGAATGTGCGTATTTATTCCGTACAACAACAATTATTTGAACCACGCTACATGGCCCCGGGCCAAGGAGAGAAAGTTGAAATTTGTCGGGGGAGGAAAGTACCCTTAAATCCTCGGCTCTTATATGTGTATACATAAGAAGATACTCAAATAACTCTTGCAATACTCGCGAGTGGCAGCTTATTTATTGTTGCAGACGGATACGCGATTATACATCTTAAGCTGCGAATAATGCAGTCAAATTAATCTTTATTTAAAACCACCCGCGTAGATCTACTTTTAACTCGTTTATGGGGTAAAATAATGCATGAAATTCATATTTGTCTTTAACAAGAAGTTAATTAAAAAGTGCACGTTATAAAATACTAATTTAATTAATTTGATTAAATATTTGAAGTTACCTAACATAAAACGAAAAAGAGTTTTGTTACTCTTAAATATATCCAGGACTATACTTTCGACATTCGTTACTGCTTTTCATCTTAGTTTTTTATATATATATGCACGACTTATAACTTAACTAACATCATGTATAAAATAGAATTTATCCAATAATAAAACCAATAAATAAGCAAATGCATATCATCATATTGTATACGTAAGTTATATACTTGCATATAATTAATTTAATATACGAATAAATCTACTTTTTAATTTGCAAAGATTTTTAAAGAAACGCACTTATTTATTTTAGCTAATTAAACTTTTATGTATATTACCCAAACAAATGTCTTTTTAATTACATTCTTTATTTATCTAAAGACTTCCATAAACTATACGTTAATATTAATAAAAATAGAAGGTTAATTTCCCCCCCAAAAAAAAAATAAATTGAAAATTCAATAAACATACCTACCGACAACTATATTAGACGTTCATTTTAAATTACTATTGACTTTTATTAAAGAAAAAATTGACCATGATCTGAAATAAAAGTGAAATTACTCGAGTTAATAATTCATTGCCTTCTCAAATTTTAATGTTGACTTCGCTAACGGAGGTTAGAGGGTGAAATGAAATTTTTAAATTCGTATTTTTTCCAGCTAGAATCGTCAGAATAGATCTTTCTACTGTTTATCCTGCCGAAAAATTGCGCAAACAGAGCTTTCAGCACATCATCCTCCGTTTTTTCTTATGTTTTCATAACACAAATCCCTTACGCGGCTCTTCAAGGAAGTTCGGAGTGAGAGCAAACAAGTTTCGGAAAATAGCAAAGCACGCGAGGACTCGCCTCATAAAGGAAACCTACGAGTCTACCAGCGTCATCGACTTTGATTAGAGAATCGCGATGTGGTTTACCTAATGAGGAAGTAGCGAAAGCGAGCTTTAATCTAATATTCCCTCAGAGCCCATCCGAGCGTAATATTTGTAATTTCATTGCGAACGTAGGTTCGAGTGTGACTGTTCAAGCTATCAATGCTGATATCGTGGAACGGTGTTCAAGTGTAGGTGAAACACATTATCGTTTCCACATCGGCGGGACGGTCAACACACGCATAATTTAATTACGCGGCACAAAATTGAGCAGTTTACAACTAAGTCAAGCACCGCAAATTGTTTTCTTGATTAGAAGGATCAAATTAAGAGTAAAACTTGATGCAAATTATGCAGGCTAATTTTTAAAGTGAAAAGGCTCTTCATAAACCTAAGCATTCAAATATTTGCATTTTATAAAGTATCGCAAAATTACAAAATCATAATTCGTTCAAAATTCCATCTGTAGGGAACGAAATTTAAAAAATTCTGTTTACTATTTATTTAATGAAAAATAGAACTTTCCTAATCTCAAATTCTTCGTTAATTTTCCCGTAACGTTGTTAACTAGAACAGCAAAATAACAAAGCAACTGAAAAGACATTTTATCCTCATTTATTCATTATACTAATCATTATTTTATAATAGAATTGAAATTTAAATTGGAGCATCTAATTTTTTAAATATTACTTCATTTGTTCAATAATCGTACATTATTTACTACGATTTACAAGAATGTATTTGTAGAAATCTGAAAAATATGTCTTCCTATTTGCATTATTAATACCTTGATTTAATGCAAAACTTATTATATTTTCACAAATAATTAAACTAATTCAACTTAAGTGATAGAAATCGACTAATTAGCGAAGAATTTTTGCAACGTACAAACGGAATTCTTTCCTCTATATACGGAAACAAGTACCGTATATAGAGGAAAGAATACAGAGCACAGCTTCATCGAGTATTCGGTTGGTAGCCCGAGGCATAGCTCCTTCCGATGGCAGCGACGAGGGGGATCGAGATTTTATAATACCGAGACGTCCGAGAGTTTTGCAGGAGTTGAAGGCTGAGGCAAAATTGTTACGACTCCTGTTATTCGTTCGCAATCGCTAATTCGTCGAGTGGTGGCGGTGCCAGCAGCGCCTCTACGCTGATAACACCAGCTGCGCCCAGGAATTTCCTTAATTCGCGTTTTTCCATTCTCCCGGCGAAGAAAGTCGAGATTCTTTATAATACCGTTCATAATCGTGCAAAGGAACGAGGACCGGTATCATTTATTTGATTGCGTAATATCTCGCGTGGACGGAAAAAGACGAAGGGAAATTGAGGTAGGCCGAGGAAAAGTGGATTAATATTAAGCATTTCTTTTTCCATTCCATTAAGCAATATGGTTATTGTGCAATTTTATGTTACGTTAATACATCCGAAACGAATACTTGTAATTTGGTGAAGTTTTTTATTTAGTAATCGTTGTTTTGCGATGATTAAAAAACTAAAGAGTAAAGTGTTAATTATTTAGTTTGGAATTATTAAATTGTTTCTAAATGTAAAAATATCACCCGTTGAAAATTTATTCTTAATTTATTTTCGAAAATCGAATTGATTTCTGAAAACAACTACTATTATTTCTTATACATTGTTTATTCTATAGGTACTGCGTATCAAAACATGTTCCTGATAAATTAAATATTTTATACCCTGATAATGAATTGCAACATATTATTCATTAAAATTCTATGCTTAACTATAAACTATTAAAAAAATTGAAAAATATTTTTAATAACAACGTAATTTATTAAGAACAAATCATTATAAATAACTATTACTTTATTTTATCTTTAAATCATTTTTAGTAGTAAACTATAATCGCCAATACAAAATATAAAAAAAAAAATAAAATTTTCTCTAAACATAAAATGAGAAAGTTATAAAACCCTGTAAATATTATCGTTTGATTCTTAAATAAATCCAAATACGCACAGATGGTAGGTGAATTTTTCTGATCTGCTTATCTTGCATTTCTTTATGATTCCGCTTTTCAGAAGTAGATCATTCGTATTGCTGTCAGTCGTTAAAATATATCTTCACTCTTTATTTCGTCTATCATCGCATTTAATACCTACGGCTTTTACTTTTCAATCGAGAAAATAATACTTCACTGCCAAATATTCCAGACGTAAAAAAACTCAATAAATAAACTGAACACTAACTGCCAGTTTTAGGGATACTGTGCTCTCTTGAAACGACTACCGAACTTCAAAATATTCAAATTTCTCCATATTCTATATATAAGAGCAAATAATTTTTACATCCCCTTTCTTGCTCGAGCTTTTTCGACTTGCCTCCAGCGCAAATTTAAGCCTTTCGTGTAAAAACTACCCAGCAAGCCATAATAATTATCATTATCGAGGAGCAGTTGGCCGTATAGTTTTTCCCATCGGCGCATCCATCAGTGGGTATCGGGAAGTAGCGTAGCCAAGGAGCGCCGGAGGGCTTTATGGACGCGCTTCATCGACTTCCGCCAATATCACCTTCCCCCATCCCCGAGCTCCAAGCCGAACGATAAACGTAAAATCTAACTGCCGCCACTTGAGCCGCACTCGTGCGTGCATCGCAGCTCATCCGCGGGGCGCACTGGAAGAGGGGATCGCTTCCTTGAGATGAGCCATTTAGCAGAGCCTTCAACCTCCCCCCCCCCCGCGGGTTCCTTAACGCTTCAGATCTACTCTTTCGCTGTACGTTTATTTTTTCGTTGCTTGTGTAAGCTACTTTCTGAATTACGCGCCGAGTGAGCGCCAATTGAGGCTGCGCCGCGAGATACTTTTGAAGATGCTTCTTTGGGTTCTGGATTAGAGCGGTAAACGACTGTGGTTTTAATTTAAATTTGTTAAATTTATGTTCTATGAGAGGGGAAAGCTCGCACGTTCTAATTATTACCATGGAATATTGGTCTACTCGAAGAAGCGGGAATATGCAAAAATTCTATCAGACGGAACGACGCTTACCGGAGCCGCTGCGCTCTCGTTGCACAAGCACGCGTGAATAATAATAAGCGATAATCACGATGCTCAGATTTTTGCAGATCTTTTAATAAAATTTTCTTCTCCTGTATTCACAATAACGATGAATAATCACGGCAGTTACAACTGAAATGGAAATCGTGTCTGGTTAAATATTGTTTTTCAACCGATTACGTAGCCAACTTGAATAAGAAAAACTCGGATTAATTAAATTAACAGAAGGTTAATGCCAATTTTTTTAAAAGCGAGTTTCGATATTAAGAGGGAAAAAAATCTTTAGTCAGCACCACGTCCGTAAACACGAAAACTTCTTGGTCTTAAACGGAACAGAACCTCTTGCACTCGCAACAATTTTTAATTATTTATTATGCGAGGCGTGAAATCCATCACAAAAGTTTATCCGGCGAATGGCGGTTCAAGACAACACTCACTACGAATTCCTTTGTCATCTACATAATTTCTTTTTTGGTGGCGACAGGACGAATTATGGAAAAAATTATACGACTCGCATATTGGCTTAATTTTCGCTCTCGCGACAAAAGGATCGTAAAACAATCTCGCTTATACCAGCCACCGACGCAACCGCCATCGTCGCCACTGCCGTCGCGTTTCTTTTCCGCCGCTCTAATTCTTTCGTCGAGGCGCGTTAAAATTAATCCCCTCCGTTCGCTCGGTAAGTCCCTTTGCGCTCGGGGCAAAAAGAGCGCAATCGCGTGCACACAATCTCAACGTTACAACTTGCTTAATCCCGTCAATTCTAGACACCCACAATTATAGGATCAAAGGAAAAGGACTCCGAGCGGTCTTTGTATCCTTTTAATAGCAATTTTTACAATTTTTATTTCGACTCTCTTCCCTCTGCTTTGCACTTTCCCTCTCTATACTCGGATTCCATTTTTTCGCATCCTCATTATTATTTTCTATTTATCTGCGGACTTTGATCAGTACTTTCAATCAAATTAGAAATTATAAACAAACTAAAAGTGCTTATTTTACATTAATTATAAATTATAAATTTAAATTCGATTTTTTCTTGATATGAAATATTTAAATAGTAAAAAAGTTTTTTTAAGTTTTTATTCGAAAATCTTTTTTAAATGTTTAATATTTCCTTTTATATAAAATAAATTTTGCAAGCAATTATAAATATAGCTCGAATAAAATCTAAATTTTCAATAAAATATTTAATAGAAATAATAACGAATGAATATTTTACTATAATTCATCTCAGTTAATAATAAAATTTACACTATTAAAAGCTCGTATAACTGTATATATTTCGAAGTAATTAATAAATGTACATGTATAATAATGGTTTACACGTGTCTTAATTAAATATTCATTATTTCTGGCATTTTCATTACAAATAGATATAAAATGTAAAATAATAATTATGAAAAATAATTATAAAAAGAAAAGAGGTATACATTAAATGTTTCTTTAAATTTTAATACTAATAATAAATTAACTCAAATTAATAATGTGTACTTTAAATTTGGATGCTAGTTAGATCTAAAAAATATCTTAATAATATACTAATAGCTCTACTGTTATTCAGATGTTTGGATTTTTCCAAATTTTAAATGAATTTGGAATTTTAATTTGTTTTAATTGATCTATGATAATACTTGAAATTTTATTAAATAAATTAATCAATAATAAATGTAATAAATAATAACACATTTTTAATAATCGATTTAAATAACTGATTAAGATTTTTAAAATTTTCTTACACGTAAAAATTATATTCACAGTTATTTACCTCCTTTATTAACTAGAAATCTGTATATTACATATAATAATTACAATATTGAAAAGAAAATATGCCTCGTGTTAATCTTGAGAAGATTTTATTTTTAGATGTTGTGTTAGCTGTCAACAAACAGATTATTATCAAAATCTATTATCAACCAGGAACCTACAATTTATACTGTTAGGTTTATATCTAGAAGTTGAGATTAAAGTTTTCGAAACGTAATTATCACGAAAGAGCATTTGTAGGAATACTAAAATGAAATTTCGTCAGCTCATTAGCTCGTACGAGATTTGTGTTAGATATTATTTTCGTGGATATCCCTTCGAAAAAAAGCCCAAATAGACTTGGCAGTACTTTTTTCATCAAGCTCTTTCTCCCTGCGTCTTCATTACGTCATTGCTCCACCTCATCCTCTATGTCCTTCCACTCTACATTCTCCATCTGCAGTTTCGGTCCTCAACTACGAATGGCACGTAATCTCCTAGGCTGTCGCCTTAATTGGAGACTCTTTGAAAATATACCGAGCCGGTCTGTGTCCCCATAATTACATCGCTCCCGCACTCCAAGAGAAGCGAGTCAACGCGCTCGAACACCTCCAAACACTCTTGCACTGTAACGACTTACGGTCATTCCCCCGTGAGACGGTGAGCCGATGACTGATTTAGCCGTTACGTGTGCCTACGGTCCTTATTAAGTGGGCTACGCAGCTGAAGCGAATCGCGCGCTCCTGTTGCACGCATCGGATTCGAGATGGACCATCGATCTTCGAGAGGCGAATGTGTGGCAACAGGAAAAAATTTGTTCAAAGCAGAGAGTGTTAATTAATTTAAGATTTAAAGACGGATGGACAATGGTCTTATCAATGTATTGCATCCACTTCTTCGTGACAGGCAAAATTGAAGATAAACACTTTATGACAATTTTAACTGCACTAAAGCCTTCCAACGTGTTTCTATCTTTTTAATTCGAAAGGTTTGCGGATGTATAACCCCTTTGATGTTTATCTTTTATTTATGCTGATATAAAACTAATGCAGTTGTATGCATTTAACTTCTCGCTTAATTATAACTTTCGAATATTCATAATATAAAAGCGTTTTTTACCGTTTTCATTAAGCATTTAGATTATTACAACTGAAAAAGATTTTGCCGATTCATTACGAAAATACAAATGCAACAGTTACTATCGCCATTTAATTTAAGTATTAAGGAAAAATTCATTAAGCTGGTAAATTTATTCAATAATTCTTTAATAATTCTTGATTAATTGCTACCTAGATAGTGGAGGGAGATGGTTCTAAAAAATTTAATAAATAATCTAAATTTAATAATATAATAATTATTATTATAACCATAATTGTAATTTAATAAACGCAGTTAGTGACAGCTGGTGACATATTTCATTAAACTCGGTATAATAATTTTATTGTGTCTTCTAATTTTAGAAATTTTTTAATATTTCTGTTTTAATATTAGTCATTTTTAAATTAAATTTTAAAGTGTCCGGTGCTTCGAGTTATATAAGTAATTTAAAATAGTAATATACTGATAAAGAAATATAAAATTATTTACAGCTCTTGAATTTAGTGGCAATAACAATTCTTATTCCAAAGTTTCAAGCCTTCGAGTAAAATTATAACGTGCAAATTTCGTGAAAAAGTTTTTAATATCCAAATGGAGCCATGAAATTCAAGCCCAAGAATTTTTTTCTTAAAATGTCTTCATTAGCATTTCATGCGTGAAAACACGTAGGCACTTTGGAATACAACTGGCATTCCTTTCACACATCCCCCATTTTGCCTTTTAAATATAATGTGTATGAAAAGTACAGAACTTAAATGATATTATTTCAACTTTTATGAAACTTTTATAATTCTCCAGTCTCGTGAAATGCAATATTAAAAAAAAAGTTCATTATAACAAACAATTAATATTTCCCATGCTTTCATCAACGCACAACAATAAGAGAGTGAACCGAAAAGAGTAGTTTATTTTATGTCTTTTTATGTCGATAAAAAGGACACGGTTGATCTATTATTCACTCCCACTGGTTCTTCTACCACTTGCTGTACTTTGGAAACTTCATAAATTTTAGCCAACCGTCGTGTTATTTACACAGCAATAATTCATTTTAATGGCTTTCGCACCCAAATTTTCCATGTTACTATTTTAATTCTAAATTATTATAATAATGCTATTGCTTTTATTTTTGTTTACATACATGCAAATATTAGATATATATTATTCATTTTTACAATATATAATTCCTTCTTCATACTTACGTAAAATTATTTTATTATATAATGTCTAGCAAAAGATTAAGTTACTATTAAGCTGAACTGCTTGGATTAAATTCATTTAATTTATTTTAATGTATTATAAAACTGCCAGATATTTACCTGATGTGTACTAAAATAACGTTAAAAATAATTATCTTCTTGAATTTAATTATACGGGTATCATGTTTTATAAGCCACATAAACTACGTACATCCAAAATTTACATTTATACGTAACTGCGTAATTCTTACTAAATGAGGCATCGATTTATGGCTTTAATTTGTAACAAAAAGTATGAATAATATCCAACTGATCAATATAAATATATTTTGTTATGTACTCATGAAAATTATGTACGAAAAATTGATTGCATCGTGCATTTGTTTACAAATTTTTAATACCGAATAAGCTAATGATTTATAATTGTTTGTACAAAATAGGAATTACATATTTAAATAGAAATATTCATATTTTAATGAAACCACGAAATAAAACTTAATATATTAATATTCAAATAATTTGAAATCGATTAAAAATCTTTTTATTTTTCGATAGTATACGATCAATTTCATATTTTTTAAAGAAATATTTATATATTAGAAATCCAGTTCTAATAAGAATAAATTAAATATACATATAATTATAAAATATGGCGAACAATAATTACATACTTAATTTTGTAAGTATGATAAAAAGTTTGGGAAATCAAATTAAATCGAATGTAAGATTACTGATTCCAATATAAATTCAAAATTTTTTTTATTACATTTATTATTTTTTTTTTTATCTTTAACGCATACACTATTATAATTACTAATTTTTATTTTAATTGGTAATTACTTATTTATTCCTGTATGTACCATACATTGACCTTATTTAATTTCCTGTACTAGGAAATGTTATACTTATTAAATATATATTGTTAAAGATCTTACATATAAATTATGTACACGACTTTTATTATACATATAATAATAACGAATATGCAATAAAAATAAAACAGACTAATTTAAGTTATTTTATTTTCCCGATTTAATATTTAAATACAAACTGGTCACACAATTTACGTGTTAACTTGCTGTGAAGTGTTTCAAAGCTAACAGTGAGATTAAATATATTTTAAAATGTAAAGATAAAAAATTCAAGGCCTTAATTCTGTCTCATATCGTAGTTATAAAAATTTTTCGTGCTTATCTGAATAGATATATTTAAATTGGAAAGGGAAAGCAACAAAAAATTCAAATCAACATCATAGTTTTATATAAGTAAAAAGTAATATATATATAATTCGAGTAGTCATGAAAAATCCTTATAATACGCTGGTCGTATTCGATACCATCATATGATATCGTGTAAAGGTGTGTGCTTAAAACACATACATAAAACACATTCCCAAGTCGCGAGAATGTTTAGATTGATCGAGGAAGAGGAAGGAAATGAATGGTAAGGATAATCAATAATGGAGGGATCGAGCAATAAGTTAAGGTTAGTGTGCATTAGTGCCTTCAAAGAGGAAAATAGGAACATGAGATAGAAAATACATAATATGAGATAATGAAAGGATTGAGGTAATTTGACGTTTTCTTTAATTATTTTTTAGATAAAAAATAAATAGAAAGATTGAGATTTCGTCGTACTTGACAACGTTTGATGGCAAATGATAGATAATGATCAATACTATAAGGAAATTAAAGATGATTTTAACTATAGTTGCGTTAAGCATGTGTTGTCGCTCGTTAAAATAAATACAAATAAAAGGGGAAATACATAAAAAAAATTTCGCAGACTTAGAAAGTATAGACCGATTAATTGAAACAATTTTCAATGAAAACACTAGTTACCAAAGTGACCAAACCATAATCCTTGTTCCTTGTAATCTAATGACTTTAGAAATTCAGTCTATACCTGCTACGTCTGTAAGTGAGTATAACGGTTGTTCCGAAGGAATACACATATTATGATGCAATGAAGAATTGCGTTTTCGTTGATCGAAGAAAAATAGATTCAAACAATAAGGGCTATACATGCAATAATCTCGAGGAACACCGACTTAACTTGCCCATATGCGCGCGCTTCTTCATATATACATAATACCGCGAGTGCTCCTCAAGCGTTTTTGCTTTTGCATTTTCTCTCGCTCTCTCCTGGAGAACATACTCTCTCATTTTCTCGCATTCTAACCCCTCCTTTCCGTGACTTTCAGGGTTCTCCAATATTTACAGACGAACAAAACACGTAATCAGAATGTCCCCTGGAATAGTCGTAAAGGAGGAGACAGATACATACTTTCTCTCATGAACGAGAAATAATAACTCCCTCTCTCTAAGATTCTCAAAGAATGAAAATCGATGTCAGTCTGTTTTCGGAGATAAATCATTAACATATTATTATAGGAATCGCACTTCTTAGAAGTACTTTCAGAGAAGTATAAATCCGCTATGCATAAATAATGTTCATAAAGTGTATATTATTTGACTAAACCAATTAGCACAACCTATATCGTAAAAATCAGTGGTTACCGTTTGGATAATTACGGATTAGTATCATCTGTCGTGCTGTAATTGATCTCGTAAGTGAATATACACATTCATTATCCCCTAACTATGCAAATCAATAATGTTGATTCGTCGGAAAAATGCACTTGGACCGTGTGTGTTCTAATCTTTGTTTCAAGAAACTCAGAGAGAAAGCGAGAGAACAAATGAATAGCGAGTTAAGAGAGAGGAGTAGACTAACGAAGAGAAAGAGAGATATGAGGGTAGGGAGAGAGAGAGAAGGAAAGGAAAAGAGAAATAGGAAAATGAGAGAGGAAGAGAGACGAAGAGGATCAAGGATACTGAAACGAGGCGAGGGTTTGTGGCCTCGTAAAATATTTGTTGCGATAGCTTGAGTCATTTTAGAGAAAACGATCCATAGACTTTAGAAATAAACGCAAAGTTGTGGAGAGAGATATGTTTGCTGCTTTAACGTATAATTATAATCTCTCTCTCTTTCTCTCTCTCTCTCTCTCTCTTTTTCACTCCCGCTATAGTTTTTGTTTCGTCAGTTTAACATTTAATTCTGATTCTTCGTTAGTCTTCAGTTGGCTACTTTGACGAGTTCGGGATTTTCAGTGACATAAACTGGATGCGCAAATCCCAAACTGATCCCTGCATTTTTATGATCTACAGCGCGTACGCGAACGAAAAGGAAGGCAGCAACGAGAGAAGCGACGACAATAACCAATAAAAGCATGACGAGACCTCCAACAAAGCCGGGCAGAGACATGCAAATAGTTTCGGGATCGTTGTTTGAAGCAGCATCCTGGATAACAACAGTTGTATCGTTATCGGAGCTGGGAGTTCCTAGAGCGAAATTCACGTCTCCTGGTGCCACCACCTGGATGATACGCGATGTGTTTACGTCCGTCATCTCCTGGGCGGCGCGCTTGTATACGTGCGAGGTGACGAATGTCATCGTATGGAAGAAGTCCTACAAAGCAACAATAATTATGTTTTCTTTACTTTCAAATAGTAACAGGATACTAAGTTATAATAAGGGTTTTTAATTAATTTTTCAATTAATTCCTAATATTTCTTTTAATATCAAAAAAGACCCATAGCGCCGTTGTTATATAAGACTGAGTAAAACGATCTATCAGAAGCAGAATTATAAAATAAAATATTTTATTTTTTGGTTTTAAGATATTTATGGAATGGATTAAAATTTTTTAATATATTTCTTTTAACTGTTTATCCATTACAACTGACTTAACACTTACAAAATACTATTTGAATGTTTTAAAACATTTTACGTCTCAACTTGTATACCAATTTTACAACTATATAGTAAAATATAAAATGAACTTTTTATATAAATTTCTTAGTTTTTCAAAAATTATCATAAAATTGTACATATTATAAATTAGCAATTCGATCAATTTCTACTTATAGATTAAATTTCAATCAGTTTCTTTATTCAAAATGTTTATTGAAACATCAATGCTTAAGATTTTTATTTGCTTCCGAATATAAAATTGAATAAATAATAAGAGATGGAACGAAGAAAAGAAATTAGTTTCCTAAGTAACAGTATGCGATCTAATGTGGTAAAAATGGTCACGTTTCGACAGAAAACATAAACATACCTCGGTATCATTGTGGTCATCCATCGAAATGATGTTCCTACGCCTCCTGGCACCTCTCAGTTCCGCGGGAAGTCCTTCAACGGATCTCGGTCTTCCGCCGAGTGTCGCGAGATTACCTTCGAGTTCATCACTGCCCACCGTACCCTTCCTCTTTACAGTCTGGTAGGCGGCTGCGGGGTGTCCTGGTAGTGGTGGTGGGGGCAGGTGGATTCGGTCTTGCTGTTGCTGCTGCTGCTGCTGTTGCGAGTTTTGCGGTGCGCTACTGCTGGCCGTTGCTTCGTTGCCCGTTGATGTTGAACTTGGTGAGGAGGATGAGGTCTGCGCTTGCGGAGCTGGTACGATGTCCGGATTGGGTTCACTAAAAAACCATGGATCATTTGAAAATATTCCTCAATTTAATAATGTTCATTGATGGTGAATAGCAATAATCGAGTTCGGGAAAATAAATATTCAAATTTAAAATAATAAACCTCGGTATAAAAAATATGGAAATATATTTACAACGGAAATATTTTTATAAAATTATACACAATTTATAATTTATTTATGTAATCAAATACGTAAAAGTAATTATTAAGAAATTTACGTAGCTATAAATAACCATTCTCATCAAATGCGGCTTAAGAAAATTTATATTGATTCTTTAAACCCCGTTACACGGACCATCCAAGTTTTTATATTGAAATTCCTGCATTAAAAAGATGTGAAAGTCACTGTTCCAGTATTTCAACGACTCTTAAATATTTCAACGGTATGATAGATATCATATTAATTAAGAACTTATTTATTTTATATCTATAATTTTTTTTTTAATTAACAAAATCTAAGATCTTCAATTTAGTACTGGCGTTCGATCGTACAAAGTTCCATCCGAAGGATAATTTAATACCTACCACTACAGAAAAAAACAATTTTTTAACAAACATATTTAGAAATATCCTTTTATTTTATAATTTTATAAACATTTACGGCATAAAGCACTATTCGCGTTACTTATACTTAAATTTTTTATTAAAATTTGATTATTGATATAAAGCATTTTTTTCAATTATTGATGTACGGTATAGTTATTACAAAATACATAAAAATAAAATGTTCATAATTTCGTATTACTTTAATTACAGCATTATTTTGTTGAAAGGGAAGTATAATATATAATTTTAATCAAGTTTCTCGTTTTATTTTATTAAAAATAAAATATACTTAAAAATTAACATGGATAAAATAAAAACACGTGAATAATATTTTCTTGTCATTACCATCATAAAAAAATATCGAATATTTAAAAAACATTTTTAACGTAATTATAATCATTTAATTATAAATTACCTGTAAGCCCCAGCCGGTCCACTAGGATGGCGAGGATCAGGATATGCCGGTGGGATTCCGTACTCAGGTACTGGAGGAATTCCATATTCGGAGGAAAGCCCTTGATGAATTGGCGCTCCATATTCCGCAGAGATGGCGTTAGATGGAGCACCATATTCAAGGCCAGGATGTCCGCACTTAGGCTCCGGGCAGTTATACCTGCAGACTTGAATGACACATTGGAAGTGCACGTTCATACTGTCAGGGAACTTGAATGCCTGGAAGTAAGCAAAGCTTACGACTGATGCACTTGGCCCGAAGTTCTTGATCTTTTGGAATCTGCAATTGAGACGTCAACTTTAATCAATATTTTTACGTGCAAACGATCAAAAAATGTTCCGTTTAACAAAATTGTACAGTAAAGTTTTTAAAGTTCCATTTATATTTTTTATTTGCTCATTATTTCATATTAAATATCTAATTGTTTAATAAATATAATAGCTAAAGTATAAAACTTGATTATAGTTTTTCTTCAAAATAAAATTTTATAATAATTAATATATATATATTAAAAACTATTTAAAAATAAAAAAAACAAAATTAAAATATCGATCGAAAGTCCTCGGAGATGAGTAACAATTAAGTTTTTTCCGTAATAATTTAAGTTATTTGCGAGCAGTTACAAGCAGTACATCGGCATCTTACACTCAACGCATCAATGTTTCTTACCGGGACATAATTTTCGGCCTGACGACGCAGCCGTACTGATCGACCAACTGAATGGGCGCCCTCTTTCCATCATGAGCGACGCAATTTCTGACCAGCATGTCGAACTTATTCTCATCGTCCTTGATAGCTAGAACCATTGTCATGGTTTGTCCTATCTTGACGATACCGGACACCTCGGAAGCCCAGGGTCCTTTACCAACTTGGATCTGCATCCAGCACTGCAGGTTGTCACCGAGAAAGTTGGCAGTGACAGCGTGTAACATGTCTACTTGGAATGGTCTAAAGGTGACGGCCTTCTCGTAGAAGTCGTACCACGTACATCGGAGTTTCCTGGCCTGATCCCAAACCTCCTGAACGTACGAGTCGTATTGAATGATGATTGTGTTTTCCACGTAACTGCCAGAGGGCGTGGGAGCACCGTAAGCTGCCACGTTGTGATTAGCTGAAGAGCTCATGCCACACGAGTTGAGGAAAATTTCAAATGTCGCGCTCAAGTGGCCAGTGCCGGGCTTGAGATGAACGCAGTGTGGGTCTGAGTAGAAGCCCTTGCTAAATATCATGCCGTAAAATGGCCGGTCGAATTCTATATTAACCCGCATATGTGTCTTCTCGCACTGCACTTGTAGATGTTTAATTTGCGGTGTATCGGGTGACGCCAGAGGCCAGTTCTCCTCGGCCCCATGGGAAGCCGCCGGTGGTCCATATTGGGCTGCTGGAGGCCCGTACACCGATCTATGTTCCAGTGGCAGTGCGCTGCTGTCAACAAGCGGTGCTTCGCCGTTTGTGCTCTGAAACTGATTATTAGAACGAGTTGAATAAGTGTGTATTTTGATGTACGTGAATTATTTTTGTTGAGCTTTATACGTGCATTTATCAAAAACTGTTTGCAAACCTGACAATGATATTGTTTTTATTTTAATTCATATTTCATTTCTGCCATCGAAGTTTAAATCAGATTACATTTCGATTAAAATTATATTTCCTTTAATACATTTATCGGAATATTGGATGCATTTAATAATCAAATTAAGTAGACGACAGTTAATTAAAAAAATAATTTGATGTTCGAATATAAACTTCTGAAAATTATTTATGTTTCGATAACAATTTTTACAAATAATAAATAATAAAATTATTGAAACTATTATTTCAATGAAACATTATTATATTATATTACGTACATAAATTTAAAGAAACATCCACATATCGAAAATTTCAAATCTGAATTTAATTATTTTAATGAAATTTAAAATTAATTAAAATCTACAATTGATTTTAATATTCAAAATTAATAAATGTTCGGTATAAACATAATACGCATTGAAAAATGCACGTAGAAAGTTATTTTCAATAAATTTTTAAATTGTTGCTGCATTGTATAGACGAACCAAAACCTTTATATAAAACTAAACATGACGAAAAAAATGTCGCAAAAGAAAGAGTAATGGTTTTATGACTCACGATTATGAGTAATTTCGTAACATTTTTCTTGGGTTGCAATATTGAATAAGAAAGCTCTACGATGTTATAATTTCGAATAAACAATGTACATGTGAATCATTTTATCTACTCGTTTCCGGTTTGCCATCGAGTGTCAAGTCGATGGGCAAGTGCCTTGCCACTCGATAAAACGAGGATAAACAGGTTTTTGCAACCGAACAAATACTATTAACTGGAAGCTTGATATTTTTATCAACAGATGATTAGAAATTATTTAAATTTTTTTAATTAAAATTAGTAGTGTTTAAAATAACCTATTATTAATAGAAATTAATAGTTAAATATCTACTGTTTTGCAGTATTTTATTAGTACATATTACAACAAAACACCGAGAAAACTAGTTGCATAAAAATGTTACACTAAATAATATGCAAAAATATTTTAATTAAAATCTGAATTTCTTTAAATTCGTAAATTTTTAGGAATAAATAATAAATATTAAAATCATTAATAAAATTATAATAAATATTTACTTAATAATTATTCATTTTAAATAATAGTAGAAAGTTTAATTGTTCCAATTTAGCTCAAACCTTCAAACTTTATAATTAGAGTATTTTATATACTTAAAAAGCAGCAGATTAACATTGACTTAATCAATAAAGTAAGATGAAATTTTGTGCTTAATAAAAATCTATGTACCAAGTTATCTATATTAATCGAAATCTGTTGGTTTTTTCAAGTGGAAAGACACGTTTTAGATAATAACTATACCATTAATAATCGTTAGATTAAATTTAAAATCTAATATGTAGTGTGAGATGGGAATTCTTATTATAAGAATCTAAGTAATTAAATAAAATTGTTTAAGCATCTTTCAACGAAAGGATAAAAATTATTTGTAAAAAAGATGTGCTTTCCGAATAAAATATAATTACATAAACATAATTCAATCTTAAGCAGATCAAAAGAAACTTTGAGCGCAGTAATAACGCAGAATGAAGGTATGCGCAAGACCTGGGATTAACCTCGCTAACTTCATATAACGAGATAACTCCCGGTTATCGTAATTGATAACAAATTCGCCAATTTACGCAGCTTTTTCAAGCACTCGCCGACTCCTATTACAAAACACGCAGCTCTATCATCGTTCTGTTTTCTTTTCTTTTTTTTGTTCATTGAGACCGACAGTCGCGAGGAAAGAAGTATGAAGTATCCCAGGACGGTCGCGATGTATTGCCTCCAGGCGGCTGTTACTGTTGCTGTTAATGCTGCTGCTGTTGCTGATCCTGCTGTCGCTTCTATTACACCGGCTTTTCTGGGTTACCGGGTACGTACGGGTATATAAGTCTCTGCGCACTTGGTGTGGGTAAGGAGAAACTCGCGAAGAGGAATGATTGCGGTAATTGCGCGCGTTTCGCGGAAATTTCGTATTGAAAATTGAGCGTCGCAACGTGATGTACGTACATGCGTAGACATAGGTATGTAAAGATTTACGCTGTTTTTTGTAGAACAAGAACTGCGAGTCTGATAGCGGTTATCTTTATTTTTTCGTTTTTTCTTTCTTCATCGCCCATGTTAGATTCTTAAGGGAAATTTACGGGAGGGTTACTTTTTAAGGCGGCATAATTGCTTTCGTTCAGTTCGATATACGCACACGTTTTTCTCACATGATGCATGATGTATGCATGAAAATGCAATTTCGTTTTTTTTCGTCTATACAAACGGGCAGATGGATTATTGGTAGTTGATAAAGAGAAGCTCTGGGAATAGCATTAAATTATTTCCAGTTGAAGATCTTTTATGGCCTACTGAATTTGTGTTAATAAAATTACTGTAGTTGGTCTTAAGAAACCGAAGAAACTTGTTAGTCCAGTTTTAAATTTAATTACTACAAACCTACAGATACGTAGTATTTGATTATTTTTCATTTAGTTTGAGGCTGTATATTATT
The DNA here is from genome assembly GCA_018907185.1 of Platyscapa corneri. NCBI lineage: Eukaryota > Metazoa > Arthropoda > Insecta > Hymenoptera > Agaonidae > Platyscapa > Platyscapa corneri. The sequence continues at coordinate 3,249,649 of JACCHW010000017.1, forward strand.
ATTATATTTTACGAAGTTATTTCGAACTTGATAATCTAAGCTATTTGTAAAAAACAATAAATTTAATTCAATTTCAATACGAGAACTTGCTGAGATTTCAAGTCTACTATATTTTCTTATATTATACTTTCTCACCCTGCTTATCTAAAATTATTTTCCACGAATTTTCATTTTCCTTAAAAGCGTATTATAAATAAGTGTAAATAAAATACTATAATATGTGCAAAATATTTCTTTTTAGATATTATGTACATATATAGAGGATTGAAAAATAATTAACAGTGTCAAAGATGGTGATAATACATGAATAGTAGTAAATTAGTAATATTATAATATACGATTTTATGACGGAAAGCTTTGGTCAATCGTCAGCTGGTATTATGTGTGTTGATTGATTCAAACTGTTAGAACAATGAGATAATGTTCTTCAATTAAGTTTGAAATTAAAAGCTGTTGCAACAGGGGAGATTTTAATAAAGTACGACCGGTATATCAGCATCAAATAACTGTACAAGGGCCGAAAAACTGCGAGCGGACCAGCAATTAAAAAAGAAGAATCGCGTTGTGAGATACGTGTTAAGGCCGTCGTCACAAGTGACATTATTTGGCGCGACGGTGATATATTGCATCGGGCTTTTTGTGCCCTTAAAAAATTTATCAGGTTAATGCACATATTCGTTTCACCTTATAAAATTTATCATTTGCTTTATAGAAAGTCTTGGGTAAAATATTTTACTAATGTTTCAAAATACTTTATTAAAAATAAAAATTTGCACTATCATGATTTACACGTTGCAATTATATTCGAACATTTTTCTACAGCTGATTTTGAATAAGATGTATACAAAGTTTTTAATATAAATATTCTATAATTTTTTAAAGAATAATAGACGAGGACGAGAGGTGTCTACGCTTCTCTAAGAATTTATCATAGTGAGGCGTAAAAACTGCGTCTGATGGGAAAGAGGTTTTAATCGGAGTTTCATTAGTGAAATAATGAACTTTCATTTAATTAATTGAGAATCTAAGAGAATGTATATGTTACAGATTGACAATAACAAGAAGTGTAACGGGAAAGAATATTATAGTACAATGACAATGCGGTTTGGTACGCGCGTTACCAATATATATTGTACAACTATGTAGCAGTCGTAGATTCTCGCTACGCTTTCTTTTTTTTTGCTCTTTTATTAATGACAGTTTGGATATCGCGGTGCGTGAAATCGGGCAACCGAAATGCGTCAAAATACACTTTCGAAAGTGACGCTCGTCAAGTCGGAAACAATTTTTGGACCCCCAGGAAGAGCAATAAACTTTTCAGCGCACAATCGTACTTTCTTTTAGTCGCGCTGAAAAGGGAGCGGCGCATGCGGACTGCTATTCGCGAGACCGCCAAATTCCGAGTCGGCGGTCGGTCATTCACGAGAAGAAGAAAAGGATCGAGGCTTGTGAAGCGCCGACCGGTTCTGGAAGAAGTGCTCAAATAAACGATAATTCAATATCCGGAAGCAAGTCTATCCATCAGAGGACACCTCGGCTCTCACCGGCTCAAAAACAGTCAAGCTTTCAGTGCCAAATACGGAAGGAGCGAATCCTCGCCGCTCTTCATTTTTCCCCTGAGGAGGACGTCTACGCACCTTTGGAATTGCGATAAAATCAACTCGCGAGCAACCTGTTTCTCTCCTCGGATATTAGAGCAAACTCTCGAAGAGAAAATCGGCATCGTAGCGCGAAGGATGTCGCGCACACTCCATACGGGCGGCCCGTAGGAAAAAGTGGAGCGAAGCCGCAGCCACTACTACTATTCAACCGACTCTGTTCTCCTGTTACGCGCCCATCGTAGACGCATGCACACGCAGTCACAGAGGTGGGGAAAATGTCGCTCGCCTCGTTACTTCTGCGCCTCGTCCTTTTTTCCGAGTCCCTCTTTCCCCCGCGGCTTTTTGCGCGTAAGTACGGAAGCGCGGAGGAATTTTTCCGCCGAGGGCTAATTAGGGCTGCGGCGACTTATTGTGACTTTTACGTTCGCTCGGACGTATGTAACCCGGCTGTCGGAGCTCGGATATGTGTGCTGAGCCGTGAGAATCGGGATGGGAGTGGGTAAGTCGCGCTCGAGCTTCGATTCGAGGTTAATTTTTAATTGAGCCCCGGTCGAAGCGTAAGGATTATATTGTAAGCGCTCGTACGCGAGACGCTCAACACCTTTACATAATTTAATCGGCCGAAATCCCAGTCCTCTTTTGACTTTAGTCGTGGACTCCTTTCGCGTAGCCGCGATGCTCCGTTGAAGAGCCGCGTGACTCATGATTTATAGGTTCGCGTGGGGGTCCGTGGTTATCACTCCGCTCAATTACTCCACTGACAGAACTCGGACTGATGTTTTTAATTCGCATTGATAACTAAATAAGTGTAATCGATTCAATTATAATTGCAGTCATTTTACCGAACGTGGATGATTTTGTAAATTTACTTTAGTCAATTATGTACAAATAATGAGAATAGTAACTGATATAACTTACTCGGGTGACTTGTGGTATAGGGAAATTGTACATAACAGTAAACAAAAATCTTATGAATTGAATTTAAAATATTGACAAAAAATGAATTTGTTCTCTACAATTTTATACGGTTTTTTCTAGATTAATCACAATTACATCAATATACTTTGTTTAAATTAACAATTTATTTCTGCGATTGAATACAGTATCAAATAATGGTACAATATGAAAAGAGTGCAAATATTTAACAGAAACAAATTTTGATTCATTTCAGTCGAAGGTTTTGTAGAGTTAAAAAATTATATGTATATATATATATATATATATTTGTAATTTAAATAAAAGTTTGTTTAATATAGATCTTTGACAAGCGTCAATATAAATAATTTAAATATTGAAGTAACAGTATTTCGCACTTTATTAATCCCAGAGTATTAATACGTAACGAGCAAATCGACATAATTACTCTTTGTAAAATTCACGCAACTATTTTAAAGAAAATAATATCCGCTTTTTTGCTTCAACAGAGAAAACAAGATTCAGTCTCGAACTTTTTGTATGCCCGTTAGTTATTAATTAGCTCTACCTGAGATAAAATCTGAATGCAATTCAATGTTCGTCGCGATTCGTTTTAATCTTCTAGTTTTTCATTATTCCTTGGTCTTACCGACAATAACCATAAGACGAATACCTTCATAATTAGAACTCAATTAACTGTACATTCAAATGCGTTGTTACATTGCCAAATGCTTTAATTAGAAGTATCTTGCAAATATTTCGCCAGCGTGTGAAAAAGAAAGCACAAATTCCCGTACATTTACGACTTAAAAAAGCAGAAAAGTATAGGCACATGTAGAAAGTCGACGACTTATGACCTTTTAGCTATATAGCATGATTCTTTTCTTGTATTCGGACCCTCCGCGTTTTCTTCTTTGTTTTCGCGTAACAAAATTTTCATATTTACGGCTCAAATTCCCGTAGTCGACGTATGCACACTTTCGTTTTTCCGCCTACCCAAGCAGGTGGAACGGGAGGCGACGGCGTCGCGCCTACAATGATTTTGTGGTATCCCACAAGATTATATGCTAGCCAAGGCTCGAAACGCCTATTTCACTTTGTTATGCCTTTTTTACGGTTCGTCTCGCCGGGATCCGCAAAATATTTTCATTATCTAAATAAGTAAATTATTGGGTTTTCTGGAGATTGATTAAATAATAGTTATCGGTATTTTAAACGATGAAAAGTAAAATTTATTACAATTAACATTGATTACTTCATTAATTTATTGATTTATACGATAAAAATATGATAAAAATTTATAATTTACGTTTACGGTTTCTGTGTTTGATGAAATAATTTTATATTCTACCTTTTTAAACTTAAACAGTAATATAGATTTAACAAATTATCATTTGGATAAAAAAGTAAAAATTTTTTTTTCTTCCGCCAGATCTTTGAAGTTTCAAAGTAAAAAAGAAAATGTAGAAAACCCGTTATTCGCATAAATCACTTCAAACTTAAAATAAACTCAATAGTTGTTCTATATATTCAAATTTATTTATATTTCTTAGAACTAAATTAATGATTGGATATAAAAATAAATTTAGGGCAGCTTGTCGAGCATAATGTAATAAATATTATTCTGCAAAACATAATCGTATCATCTAACTACATAATGAACAAAATATATTATGAAAATTATGTAATTACCGAATTTTAGATTTAAACTGCAATTATATTATTCGTTAAAAGCTTTAGGGCGATCAAGAAATATTTAAACGAAAATAATACAAATTGAAATATTAAAAATGTTAAAATCTAATTAAAATAATCTTACGAAGAATATTTCGATATAAATTGCACCTTCCATGAAATTACAATATATATCTAATAAAGAAAATCTTTCTGCTCAAAACTATAGTTATAGTTAAAAACCCATTAAAAGTAAAACAAAGTGAAAATATATTTTAAATTCCACGCTTCAAGTTTTTTCAGCGTTGAAAAACTCAAGATTACTTTGAAAATAAAATCACTTTCAAATTTAATAACTTGTTTCTTAGGTATCAATGCGAAAATGAAGTATTTAAACGCATATTAGAAAAGTAGATCAAGTATAAGATATATCTATGAAAAAAATGACTAATAGAAATCTGTGGATAACGAAATAAAAAGTCCAAAACATCCCGAGCCTGTTCACTTGGCCTTGCAAAGGTTAGGCGCTACAATCACCTCCTTTTTCTCACTCTCTCTCTCTCTTTGCCTACCTCCCCTTTTTCCTTTTTGCTATGAGGTACGAAGAAAGATTTACTTGTTGACGTGTTCCCCGGTCAAGTCTAAGACTATACAAAATAGCATGCACATAGTCTAAGCTCACGGAGTCCAACGACGCACCGTTTCTTCGCAATTAATCATCGATACGCAATAACTCGGGGCGCGATCGATCGATAAGTTATTTTAATTGGCCGTATGAACGCGCAATCAATTTGGCGGGGCGCTTTCTAACGGACAACGGGAACATCCGCCGCGCCGATTACTCTAAATGTGTCGCGGTAAGACGTGGGTTGGTGGAAACTCATCACACGTTGTTTGCCTTTAAGCCTTTCGTTTCGAGTGTTTTCAACGCTAATAATTGCAAGTGCACGAGCATGAAGACGCTTTCTTTTCGTTCTGACTTCTCTTCGAATTGATGCTGAACGATTCGTGAATTAAAGACAGCCTTATGGACTAATAAGCGTGAAAATTGATTTTATCGGATTGAAAGGATTGACGGAGGACAACGAACGTCGACGATAAACCCACGTTTAATATCCGTTCGGGCATTTTATTTTCCTCTATTTATTCCTTTTATACAATTACGTTTTATATTTTTCTCGTTGTTTAAATTTATGAAATCGTATTCATTTTACTATGACCTATTGCTGTGTATGTCTCTCTTTGCAAACATGCAAAGCGGGTCGAAAAAGTTTTCAATAACAAAGAGGTAGCTGAGAATTTTAAACTCGAGAACTTTCATATTTTCAGAGAGTCATAAGTATAATTGTGCAATGTAGTATACTTTTATGAATTGAAGATTGTGATAAACTCTGATGGTTACTCCTTTAATTAAAAAGGTTCCAGTTCACATATTGATTGAAATTTTTCAAATTCACGACTATTAATGTTTATTTAATTTTTCAAAGATCGTTTAAAATAATAAAATTTACTTTTATACAGTTTGACAAGGACTGACATACTTTAATATAGTAAACTAGCTGAATCATGTAAAAATGCTTCGTATCTCTAAATTGCGTGAAAAAATTAACTGACTATTAACATTCGCGAGTATATTTTTTATAATGTATAGTAAGAGTTAAATTTTATAGTAATATGTTATTCGTGTCAAAAATCAGGAGTTATGATTTATTATTCTGAAATGAATTATGCTATGAATATTTTCTCATTTATTCAAATCTTTTCCAACTAACAGAAACACGTTGGATTCTATTAACGATTATTTGTTTATACGATAATTATGATAGCGCAGAAGATATTAATTATTGCAATTTCTTGGCCATGTAAATGATTTATTTAACAGCGTATGTAATTGGTCTTTTATCTAATCGTTTTGCGAAATCGGAAGAAAATAATTTACTTTTTCAACGCATTTTCAAAGGCCTACGAGTGCATCGCTTCAAGAACGGAAATTACGATAAAATTTACGCTTAGATTAGTAAAAAGCAATTACATTTTTCAGTTTTTCGCACAGCTAAGTCTCGAAGAGAGACGAAAACTTAACGAATCGTAGATTATGTATAGTTTCTCACTTTCTTTAACGCACATCGTCCATGTAAAAGAAGCTCGTCAATCTCAATGCTCGCGTGAACGAGAGAAGGAGGCGACAACAAATTTTAGACAACAAAGACTTTCTTGAGTCGATCGAACAGGCGCTCATATCTGCTGTCGCAAAAGAAGAACGTAACGAGCATAAAGTTGATAATCGGATTGAACGTCATAATTTCATTGGAGCGACACTTTTCCGAGCTTCTTTGACGCGGCTCAGGTGAAAAAGTGCCGCTCTAAAAGTAAACGACACCCATTCCCGTAAAGGCGGGCTCTGGTCGCTTAGCAGCCGATCGGGGACCGCTTGGGATCCTCGAAAGTAATCACGACACGCCCGACGCAGCGGCATACACGTGTCAACCAGGCGCGGAGAAACGGATGAAAAACAGTCCCAGAAACGAGTCCAAGCGCCTCTCTTACCATTTACGCGCGTCGCATCTATCGCCTCTGGTCTTCTTGCGCGCCGCTGAGACATGGACGTACGTACGTATGTCCGTGCTCTTCCCAAGAAAGAAAGTCTCCATCCAACAGAGAGAGAGAGAGAGAGAGAGAGAAAAGAAAAAGCAGTCCTATCTTCGGTAGCCTCAGCTCGCAACAAGAGTTTTTAAGCGGCAGCGGGCTTAGCGCGCGGAAAGGGGGCAGAGCGCGTCCGGCGCAGTGACCTACTATCGTCGCTCCACCGGGCTCCTCTCCTTCCTTCTCTCTCGCTGCTTCTCGCGTGTACGCAGAGCTAAAGGTAAGCTCGCGAGCTGCACCGGCACCGAAATAACCTGCAGCGAACAGATTCGAGCCGAGCCGAGCCTCTCCCTCCCCCGCCCTTTCAGCCGGCAATTAATACGCGTGCGTCCTTGATCGTTACTCTTCAGTAATTTTGGGCTCGATTCTACAGGGGAGGCCAAACTCGCCGACCCGAACAATTTGGTGCTTTACGAACTTACTCGATCGGCAGTTTTATTTTGAGCCTCTGTGTGCCGATCAAAGTGAAATTCGAGAACTTGTGTCTGACGTTATAATCATTACTTACTTCTCCACTTGTTATTATCTTATTTATGTGAGAAACGTGTCAAAAAATACTGTGTAAGAGAAAACCGCGGTAAATATATATATTATATTGGAGTTGTGAGATTTAGTTCAAACGTCAAATTTACCATCTTAAAATGTTACGTGTATCTGGAAATTTAGTTTTCATAAGATCTGTACAATGATAAATTTTACTACCAAATGTATATGCTGAGACAATACCGACGAAAATCTTAGAGATAGTAATAACACTACCGATTTTTGTAGTTGTTTGGTATCTCTCAGCAAAAAAAAATAATATATCATTGGCATGACAAAATTTATGAAGAGAATGATTTAATACTAAGATTTCACCTTTTAAAGTATACAATAATATTTTCAAAATATTTCCATTAAAATTTTCTCAATAAGATATATAATAAAAACTGTAGTATAAATAAAAAACTTCTTGACAATTCTATAGTTTAGCTTACTTTTAAAAGTAAGCTTACTTCAATCGCTTAACAATAATAAAATTGTACAAATTTTTACCACAACTTATTAATTGTTTATTTAATGTATAAAACAACTAGTGCAATGTAATACGGATTACTTGTATCGAAAAATGGTTATTTTCGATATATACTTATAATTTGATGTATTTTGTAGTTAATGATTTTCTGAAAGTTAAATGAACCACAAAACCTTTTAAGTTAAAAGCTGCTTGCATGCTTGTACATAATTTTAACCCAAAACTAGGATAAAGCTTTTAACGCTTATGTTTGTATTCTTTATAATTATTTTAAAATACATTTTTTAAAGTACAAAAAATTTCATATTCAAAAATGAATTTTTTTTTGCATAAAATATATTTAAAAATAAATTAAGATGCAGCTGTAGCAAAATTTTTTTTATTATAATAGAAGATATATTTACATATTTCTATGGAAAATAATGAAAATCAATTATATGGAAAATCTTTAAAATAATTATCTGATTATAGGAATTTCTTAAAATAAATATTTAACACATTTTTGGGTTTAGTTAAGTTAGAGAATTAAAATTAAATAAATTTTCGTGAATGTGAATCGAAGATGTATACTACGTTTCATTTAAATTTAATCACAAAAATCCATTTTAATGATGCATGATTTTAAGTATTTTGTTTTTATAAAATAAATCAAATATTATCTTATCAAAGTCTAATTAATGCAATATTTATACTGAAAAAAATGGTTTCGTTCAAAATTTATACTCTGTAACAAAATTTTAAATAAAAGATATTTAACTCTGTTAATATAATTATAGAATTCTACTCGATATTAAAGTGAAATATTTTAAATAAATTCTGCGTATAACCATTTTAAATATAGTATATATTTATTTCACTTTTTAAAAAGAATTTGAATTTAATATTAAGTATTTATTAAAATCTTAAATGTGCAAACATTGCAACTCTCATAAGTTGTAAGCGTTAATTCAAAATTTGATAAATTTTTTAGAAATTATTTTCTTATTTTGTTTTTTGCATTTGTATATTTATTCTCACAAAAATGGATATAATCGATTATTTTATCTAATAATTCAATCTACTTGAGGAAATGTAATTGTAATCTTTTACATTCATTAAAATAAATATTTGTCACTATTTTTGTACAGTAGTATAGTTTTAATTAGTGGTTCAGACTAGTTTCACTATAAGTATTTTTGATGCTTACATTAAAATCACATAATTTTTTAAAATCATTTATAGAAAAACGATTGTCTATATTATAAATTGAAAGTAGAAAAAGTTATTACATCACTTATTTTTTTAATTAATTCCATTTGTTCAGAATGTACAGGTAATTTGATAGACGTTGAAATTGGAAATTAAATTTAAGACTAGTAAAAAGTAGATTATAATTAACTATCTCTTTAGAAAGATGTGAATTTTTATTCTAGTAATTAAAAAAAAGAACAATAATTTATATAGCAAGAAGTTTGTACATTTACTGCTTTGTAATGTCAAGAATACAACCTCCACTGTATGTACCCTCAAACGATTCAGATGCTGATCGTTTCTTTAGATTATTTCATTTCTCGAACAAAAAGCGAACCGCTCGTATTTTCTCTAATATTACTATAAAATTATGTCTATGTTATTACTATAAAATTATGTCACTTACTACGAACTAGCATTTTATTTTTTACTCTTCACGGGTGTTTACTTTTATCTCTCCATAGTTATGACCGTTATTTCATTATTTATGAAGATTTCTACAGGATTGATGGATTATTAAATTCATTGAACTTGATGAGTATAATTACAATTCTGAATATCCTAATTAGTGCGTAAACGATGTGTTACGGTTAATTACAGTCTAAGTGACGATTTATTTGGTAAATGATGAAATATATGGTAATAGATAAAATAATTAGTGCAAGATTATTTTCTTCCATTAGTTAATTTAGTAAAGAAGGAACTTTTGCAAGTATTAATATTTTATAAATATTAAAAAACAATTGTTAAGTTGAGTCATATGAGAAATTTTTTTTATAAACTGTAAAATTTAAACTTTGTTATTGCAAATTTTCTAAAGTGCATCTTTCTATAATTGAGTAGTTTTTCACATTTTTACGATTACATTGTTGTCTAATTATCAAAAAAATTCTATGCATAATCAATTACGAAATATTCTTATTTCAGTAGATAAAAATTAGGTGAAAATTAAATAAGAAATATGGAAAATCAAGCCTGAAATTAAGGATATTACGTATATGACATGATTTTTATATCGTTGATATTTTTAATTTTTATTTTTACTCACTGCCAACAAAAACAACGGCAGCAATAACGTCAAGGTGGTCTTCCGCAAACTCCTCGTCGATCTATCCATCGTCTATGAGTTTGTTGCACTCTGCAATTTAAAATAAGAAAAAATTATAGTTAGCAAATTTTGTCTGGACATTGGATAATAATTTTATAACGTCAGTTACTAAATAAATAAAATAACAAAATTTTAAGAATAAACGCACTTGTTACAAACAAAATTTAGCAACCATTTTAAACGTATAAATACCTTAAAATAAACGAAACTATCGAAAAATAAACAACAACTAAATTAATTACCATTATTTTTAAATATATCAAGTAACGAGCCGTACAAATAATGTAACATATTAATTGAAGATTCCTTGAAGATAATTAATAAGTTATTAACCATAACTAACCAAATTGAAAATGTATTCAAAATTAATTGTACGTTTAACGTTTATTAGAAAAATCTTTGATTGAACTCTTTAACGTAGTATACTAATTTCCCTTAATTTAATTAATGTTATACTTCATATAGTAATTTACACTATCTTTATAGTTTTAACTGTGAATAACGGTTAAAGTACCAGAAATTATAAGCATCTGTGTTTTAGTAGGTTTTATGAAAAAATTACGGTCATTAATTGGTTTATTAAAATAAAAATTAGGTAATTTTGAAACTTTCTAAATTCTTCATAACATCAGTATTCGTTTACTGGCATGCAAATTTTCTAACGTTTAGCTTTACATTAGATTATTTATTTGCATTTTACTAGAATTTATTTCTATTCTGATTATATAAAATTATGCGGAAAGTTGTAGACAACTGCTCAATTATTTAAAGAGCCTGGTAGGACATTTTTATTATTAAAGCAAAAATAGTTTCGTACGGATGTACATGTAAAACTTTTGTGTGGCTACGATTCGATTATGCATTAAGGTCAATTAGGCTTTTATGGTAAATAAAGATTATTAAAAAATTCTATTCCATGTATTTTGTAGAAAAAGATAATCATCTTTCACTTTTTTATACCTCCAAACTACTGATTAAATGGCTATTAATTGTAACTCATTATTATACCCTACACAACGATTAAGTTCCTTCAATAATTATAGTGCACAGTTTTTCCGTTTTCCATATTTATTACTATACAGAGTCGTCCATATCACATATGGGATTCTTAATCCTTATCCACGATTTGCACAGTCAACGAAGCAAGCACTGCTCCCGTGATTCTCCTTATCTGGAAATCACAACTCAACAAAACTACGGCAAGGCAGTAGAGTCCGTGGAATAAAAAAGGTAGCAAATGGAAAAATAAACACTGACTCGCACAAGAATAATCTAGCCACGCTTCCTTATCCCTTACATCGGTCAATGCGACCACACCAGCGACTCGTCAGCCAAAAGCACGTATCCTTCGTCGGCAGCAGCCAGGCAATAGCACACGCGACTTCCGGGCTGCAACCCGGAGGATAATGGATCGCAAGGGGTGAGTGGGGAGGCTCCCCAACGCAAGGAAGAAAGCGAGTGACAGGAAGGGAGAGAGAAAGGCTAAGAGACGGAGAAAGAAAAAAAAAAGAAAGAGAGAGAGAGAGAGAGAGGAGAAAAAATCAGAGGTGCTTCATCGGGGCCCGTCTACCGAAAAACTCGCGGCGGCGCAGCTGGCCCAGGCGGCGTGACGTATCTGCCCGACGGAGACTGACTGAAGGCGAGCACACGGCGCCGATCCACCGGCGCGCCGAGCCTATGAGCGAGCGTCCCACTGACCTACTCTCGGCACCGAGGCGCTGCTACTGCTCTCTCTCTCTCTCTCTCTCTCTCTCCCACCGCCGCCGCATCGACAGGCCCATGGGCACACGCGCTTCCCCTATCCCCCTCCCGCCGGCCAGACCCCGCTCTTTTCTCTTTCTCATTCGGTATCCCGAGAGTGGCTGGCTATATTTTTTCTCGTTCCTTCGTTTCGGTAGGAGAAAAAAGAATTTCTTTTGACGAAAGTGGAATTCACTTGTTTACAGAGGGGCCTACGGTGGGGACGTCGGGGACCGATCGACCTTTTTTGGGGTGTTCCTGGAAGAGCGGATTTCTCTCAGATATTGGGCCCGCGCTTCGGGTTGGTAGGTTGGGAACTTGTCGCGAACGCTGATGTACTTTACCGATTCGTTTTTTCATCAACGTGCACACCGCGATTTCGAACCGCTAACGAAGTCTCATTTAGAACTATGTGTTTGATGTTCGAAATTCGGATAACTCAAAGAAGAGAGTTTAACAGAAATTAATGAACCGGCGATGAGAGAGTTTGACACTTGATATTTAATTCAAGTTCTCTCGATGACTCATATCTCTGCTTCTTTGTAAATTTCTATTGTAAGTTATTCCCCGAGCTGGAATCTACTGCAATTCGCAATTAAAGTTATGCGATTATTATCGCGGAAAGGCGAGCATTGGAATAAATGTACGCAAAATGCTGGAGTCAATTCACAAAACGAGCAAATTCCTATCCGCGCGAGAATAGCTTTATCAACTTGTATTTATTCACTTTCTAACTGCACAGATTCAGCATTCATCCCGGCAAAATAGGTTGAAGCTACGTCGGCCCTCCACGTCTAAGCAGGAAACGCAGATTAATATAGTTTTCAGCGTTACGCACGAGCGGCCGCCTCTTATCTATCCGTTAACCATTAAAGAAGTATTCAGCGTCAAAAGGCACGAACGGAACGAGCTGCTGTTCTCTCTTTCTCATGGCAGCATTATTTCCTGGCTCGCAGCGGCTCGATCTCGTCCGATATCTCGAGCACGTACGTACAATGCACAAGAGCAGTCGCGCAGGTGAAAGACAGGATGAACACGGTGCAGCGTAGACACGCACGCGCGCAGACACCAGCGTACGTGCACATCGTGAGAGAAAAAGAGAGAGACATCGGGAAGGGAGTGGGCACAATTACGCGGTCCTCTCTCCCCTGTCTCCCGAGAACACCATGACGGTGACTTAGTGCGAGAAAGAGAAAGGCACCACTGGCCCTTCGATGCACATCGTGATTACTACGTTTCTTTATTACTGCTTTTTCCTTCGCCTTTTTTTCATTTCGCATTGCTTTACTTTTCTTGGGATTCCGACGCACCCGTTGTGTATGTGTGTGTGTGTGTACGCGCGCGCAAATTTTAACTACAAACGAAAGTAATCATAAAGGCGACGGCGGCGCTGTTGGTGGATTCTGTTTTCGCAAATTATCGTCTCCTCCTCGTACACACTCTCTTTCGTGCTCATTTCTTCCTTTTTCTCTTTCTCCTCGTATCGCTCGATTTTTTATCCCACCCTTTTCTCGACATCTTTTTCTTTTCGGCGTTATGCGCCATGCGGACAAAATTGATTTTGTTGAATTTCTCGCGGTTGATTTTTTGCCCCGGTAAATTATTCGTCAAGGCGATACGGTGGCGCTTCTTTATTTCCCTTTTCAGTATTTCTGGTTCGCCCTCTCTTTTTTCATTTTTTGCATGCCCTGCACGCCTGAAGTATTTGAGCGGCTTTGCTTCTTGCACCACATTAATCATAATAAGTTTGGTTGATCTTTGGTTTTTTCCTCGTATTTAATTTAACGACCGCTCGCTTTAAGTGGTTGAATTATAGTACCGTTGACAATTTCAAAATATGTCAACAAATTTTTATATTGCACAGGATTTATATCGCATTTATCCATCATAAAATTTAATTTAGTCAATTTGAACTAATATCAAAATTTTAGAACATATCTAAAAATTCTGTAAAATAATTTTCATCAATATGCGAATAATTTAAAATTCGATTCGCGTTTATGAAAAAGCAATTTAAAATGCTATTTTATAATGTATCGCATAAAATTAAGAAAAATTTGAAATACAATGATGGTGTGTATCGAATCTTACAATCATAAATATATTTCACTAAGTACAACACCACTTCTCAAGCAAGTTTAATCTACGAAACAGAAAAGAAAAGAATAGGAAAGAGTAAAATAGGCGTCATACTATACCATATCTTTACACGGTTTTAAAACACGCGAGTTCAACTTCGTCACCAAAGGGAGATTAGGAGGTGTAAATAGGCTCTTGCTTTATTGTCATTCAAATATCTTTCTACTTGAACGGAGGTAATAGTACAAATATGCCGTACGTCTTATGAAGAAGCATTGACTCCCCGAACAGAAAACAATTCGTTGCGAAAAATCCTGATAACGTAGATTCAGAAAGAACAGAAAAGATTATGAACACAAGTGATTTACAAGTTGCTTTACTATCCTCAGATGACACGAATTCTTGTGTATATTGAAATTACGGTAATTTTAAGGTTCTAATTTCGTGGTTTCATTTATCACATTATGTAAATATTATATATAGATAGCTTACTTGAAGTAACTATAGTTTCTCGGAATCGATGAAAATTACCGGGCATTTATGATATCATTATTATTATTATTATTATTATTATTATTATTATTCAATTTGACCAAAAAGTAATTCGGTTTATATATTAGATAAATAAATATTTTTTACGATAAGAGTTAAGTTTTACTTCATTTGCGTTTCTTGTATATTATAATGAGATATTGTTTTAAATCTCATTGTTGTAAAAAAATTTAAATAAATTAGCGTTTGATATTTTAAACATCAATATTCTAGAGTATCATAATTATTTAGCTTTGTTAAAATGAATCTGAATAATTTATTATTAGCATGTCGATTGTCTTTAAGAATAATTTATTGCTCATATCATGAAAATTTAGAGCACCACATTTTATGATAATATTATTTTATGAATAATAATAGTAATAGAAATAATTATTTGCTATTATTAGTAAAGTGAATCAATACTATTTTTTTAGAATAAAACAGCTCTTCAACGAAATCATAAGAACTTCAAGAACTCTCAGGTGTTGTAGTAGAAAAAACAGTTTAAAAAATTTGTTAGAGTTTTATTAAATATAATAAATTTAGATTTAGATGAAAAAATTCTAAAAACCTGTTTTTTCCAATGAAGAACTTGAAATTCAGGGATAAATGTAATTGTTTTTATTTTATTTGGCTTCGATATTTTGCAACTGTCGCATAAAATACAAAGGTTTGTAAGCATGTAACGCCATATTTGTTAAACTATAAAAATTTAACATTCTTATATGAATTCACGTTTAAAAATATAATGACTCGAGATTACATTTAGGATAAAAATTTTATCGCAGCAACAAAGTACTTTCCCGATAAAAATGTATATTTAACGTACAGGCTAAGAATAAAATATAGAAATCCAGTCCAGCCATTTTAACCTCTAATTATCCAATTTTCACCGCGAAATCCAGTAATCACGAGCGAAGCAAAAAAGGCTTAGCAGGTCGCATGTTCCTATGACCCAATAATTTCTTTTCCCATACCGGGTTGATCTCCGCCCACGTAGAAAAGGCCTAATACCCGGGCGGCTCGGCGTCGTTTCTATTTTTTCTGCGCCTGTGTGCGTCGTGCAAAGCAGCAAAAAAAGATAAAAAGAGAGCACAACACTGGCGCGCGATGAAAGCGATTTTGCATAACGCCGGCGATAAGAGGCCCCGTGACCCAGATTTTCCGCCCGCATGCCGTGGATACAGTCTCGGGTGCGGAAATAGCCGCATAGTTCGGCGGCGCTCGGAACGTACCCGCGACAATGAACGATAAATAAACGCGGTCGGGATGCGGCCCTCGTGAAAGCGAAACGGTTTCTCGTGCCCGCCGTGGCTTTTTGCGCGTTATCTCGCGAGATAAGTGGGAGTGGGGGTAGGCGGGGGACCGAGGAGGCCGGGGCGATAAGCTGCTCACGGGAGGAGGGAAGAGTCCGGCATTTTCAATGAAGGACGAGGCGGAGATTGGCTTTCGCTTTCAGACAATGCTACGGACGGGGGGTAATTTTCTTGTTCGGAGCTGCTTTTTGGTCTGTCTGTGCGCCAAGCGCCGGATGACTTCCGGTTTAGCAAAAGCGCAAACGAAGGTAGAAGCGAGCCACGCGTTAGGCCCTGAACGTGTTCATGTGTGTGGATTTGTATAGGTAGCGACGCGAGTCTCCAAGTGCGGATCTTATCGAAGTAGAGCAAATGAACGGAGTAAAAGAGAGGGAGAGGAATTAGCTCATTTTCCTCACGTTTTTTCATCGTTTGGGAAGATACCGATACCGATGAATCGGGCTTTGTGCGATCTAATAGAAACGTGATTTTTTAAATGCTTCATTTTATAAATGATCTGCTGAAAATGATAGTAGTTAAATCAATCGTTGTTCAAAATGAACGAAAAATTTTCGCCACTGATTAATTGAAATGATTTTCTTAATTACTTACAAGTCACTGGAATTAATTTTTATTTTTCTAAATGATAATAATACCGCAAACTTTAAAATATATGCATTTTTTGTTTGCCCGTGTAATAAATAAGCAGTCTGTAATTTGATATTGTTTTCTCGAATAAAAACATTAACAAACACTTTATAATAGTTTGAAAATATTTATAAAAAGTAGAATGTCTGATGGTCTATACTTTGGGTATTCGTGTTACTTGATTAGTTTACCGTGCGCTAATCTAAACTAAAATATATAGAAGAAACGGTAATTGATGGCGGTTATGTGAGATTACTTATAAATCAGAGACTTCATGCGAATGAATACATACACGCGTCCATATACGATGTACATATGTGCATATATTGTTCGCGTAAATGAGGTAGTAACGTTCACGGAGAATTACTTAATGGAGTAATTACGTACAAGTTGTTAGACGTTTTTAAGTACCTGCATTCTTGGATTTAAGTATAAAATTTATTATTTTTAGATTTTATTTTTTGCATTAAGATGTGGAATAGTATAACACGCCATTTCTTTTCCCAATAATAATACAGGTGCATTAAAAGATGTCGGTAAAAAATATAATAAAACTTTTTCATTAAATTGAAAAAATAATTCGATGTATTCGATTTTATGAAATATTTATAATGAAAATTTCTATATTTTTTTCTCTTATATATAAAAAATAGAATATATACATTAATAAAAACTTGTTTCCCAACTTGAATCAATTAATTCTTTATGATTGATACATAATAAATTAATAATTGAATTTATTTAAATTTGTATACAAAGTACCATATGAATACATTGCATTTTTTAAATTAACGATAACAGACTATTTGAAAAGCTATTTATTTTTCATTATTCTGAATCGTATTTATATTATATTTGGGTAAACCTTTTTTTAAGATACATGCACGCGCTCGTGCGCACACGTGTATGTGTCCGCATTAATGAAACCAAAGAAATATTCATTAACAGAATGCGTACTGAATACTGTAAAAAAGGCATAAAGTTGATTGTACTTCAATCGGGATCAACGAAACTCAGCGTGGCATAACGTATCCAAAGAAAAAACTTGTGACACTTTTAGCAACATATCAAAATTTTCTAATAACATTAATCATTCATTTACAAAAAGAACAAGGCAGTTATCCATGTGTATCGAACAAACGAACCTTTAAGTTCCCCCAGGATCTGATCTTAAATATTGACGATAAAAGATAAATCCGATAAGGCACAGGCAGAAATGAAATGTGGGGTCTCGTGAGCCGGAAATATGGGTCGTCGTTGTCGTCACTTTTCATCAGCCGTTTTCATGGTTCACATTCCGTCCGCGGAACGCGCAAGGTCGAAATCCCGGGGGAAAAGCAGAAGAGAACCAAGAAGAGGGGAATCCCCCCACGTTGTATCATACGCGAGTCGACCTTAGGTGAAAGCGGCGGCCCCAAAAACTCATCTTATGTAGCCTCGACTCGCGGCTAGTAGTTAAGGTATGCGCGAGCTTGTATTCACGCAGGCGGAAATACTGACTTTTCGTTCTCGAGACCCAAATCGGAGGGCCTTACACCGCAACGAACACTTTCGACGTTTGGGACGTAGCTGCGCCTACTTTACACGCGGGAGTGCCTCGGGTATCCGCGTCTACGGCCCTGATGTACGTGGATTTTAGAATTATGTGCATGTACTCTTTTCTTTCGTTCCGCGTCTGGTTTTATCGGTTTAACCACTAGTGAGCATTTAATGTATTGTAGGGAGGACGAGCGTAGTAAAGAGCCGTATTCATTGATTTTTCCCGTTATGGGTAAAATATTCTTTTCTGCATTTCGAACGACGGGTTTGTTTGTGCGGAAAGTTGCATCTAGCGACAATTTTCTGTATGGCACGGAAGTTTTATAAGTGAATTTATTTCTTCCAGTTGGGCAATTTGAAAATCTTTCTCAACGCGTTAGCAAAAATTTTGTTTTAAAATTTCTTCAACACTATTTACAGTATCGAAGTGTGATTTAAAAATTCCTGTTAGAAAATCAAGGCATTAATTTTGTTTTTTAAACTTGTGCTAAAATTCATTATACCGAATTCATGCAAAGGTATAAGATATACTAAAAAATAATTGTGCCGAATAAACACGGTACCGTTTATTTTTTATTTTCTCCGAATAAAACGATAATATTAACTGTATATTTATATTTAATTACAGCGAGATTTATAATTTAGTTACCTCAAGTTAAAATTATAAAACTCGCAACGCAATTATTTATCCTTTAAACAACTTCGATATTTTTCATTATTTAATTTATTATTCTTTATATAACTTGTGATAAATAACAAATGCACTGTGTGTCTCTCAAATTTAATAAAAGTTAAATTTTATAATTATTTTTGAGAACATATTGAAATTGCACAGTTCCGTAAAGGCCTAATAAAAAAACTTATTGATGTATGTACTTTAAAATAATTAGTATTTATGCAAACGTACATTTTTATTTATGTTTTACCACTAGTGCATACCATATTTATTTATGTGCATTAAATGCTCAATATTTAAATTAAAAAATTACAAACAAGAACTTAAAAGCTCGAGAACAGAATTATCTATCCTCAAAACCTATAAATAACCTGCCTCATTCTTTTTTATTTGATGAAATATTCATGATCTTTCTGGTACCGGTAAATTCGCAATAAAAAAGTGTGTTACAAAAGATCCACTAAATTTCAAATGTCACGTTTGGCACATATTACTAGTTCCTTATTTAATGATATTACTTGAATAATAATCTTATATCCAATCATGGAAAACATACATATTGTTCAACAAAATTAGTAATTACTTCTAAATTTTTACGTCGAGTTTTCTATAATTTGTCGGACTATTGGCACCACTGTTAAATTGCATTTATGGATTAGGCCTCTTTGGAGGTGTGTGCATCATTAACTCGAGTAAGTAGCCATTTGTCAGCGCGTCTCTTTAGTACACAACTCACCGACAAGGAAGATAGCGATCGTTGCCAACTTTACGCAGAACGTCGGAAATTGACCATTTTAGAGCAAATTTTTTAAGAGTATATAATAAGCAGCTTTTGCTTCATTTATGGCTGCTAAGAAATTTACAGAGCAAAAAATATCTGTACGAGACTATCGTTGCATCTACAATGGATTTATACGACAATTGCATCATGTTTACTCATAATACGTTAACTTTTGTGTTGTATAAGCGTTAAATTTAACTTTTTAAACACAATGATTTTACTTTACAAAAAATAATTTTATATTTTAACTGCGAATTTATCTCCGTAAACCATTTATTTGTTTGAAAAAGTTTCTTTGGCTTTTCTAGTTATGTCTAGTTAAATGTTCAGAATTGAAAAATATGACGTATATAGGTGCAGTTTTAATTTATTAAAGTAAACAGTTTAAATCGATATCAGATAATGTCTTAACATAATTTTGATTGAGATATGCGTGAGATATAAAATTTACGCTTCATAGACGTTTTAGATAAAACTATGCAGATAAGGTTAGTATGATTAATTCATTTAAGGAATAAAGTAACTGTATAAATAAAAATGTATGGAAAATGTAAATCTACAAATAAGTGCACAAAAGGAATTCTTTTCTTAAAAATGTTTTTAATTAACCAATAAAATGGTTATTATTGCCTTTTCAAGAAAAAATACCTTTAAATTATTATTTTTATTATGAATAAGATTAATTATTTATTAAGTAAGTAAGTAAGTAAGTAAGTAAGTAAGTATGTTTTCTGTTTATATTTTTGTCGGAATCCATTAAACAAATATTTGTCCCATTTTCAGATTTTAAAGAAATACCGTTACGAAGTTACAAGTTACCAAGTTCTCATCTGAAATGTGAGTACGACAAATATAATACATTATTGCATTTTAAATATAACTTTGGGTATTCCAAAGAAAGTTCTCCTCAACATTTAATAATCACCTTTCGAGCTGTCCTTGACCCTTTTCACTTTCTCCAATTATCCTGGTTTGTTCCTCTTTTTCAATTAATAATTATTACCGTATTCGTACCTATCTTAGTAATTAATCTAGTCTTCCGAGTCGACAACCCAAAATAGTTTTCTCGAATATACTCGTGTGAATTTTCAGAGTGACTACGAACAGTTTCGTCACCCACATCCCTTCCACTAATGATTCAGCTTCTATGGCTTTTGATCTCCTTCGACTGAGTTATCCGAGAAAGTTGGGACGAAATTATCTCGCGATTTTCTATCTTCGCGAGAAAAGACTGCGTTTTAAAGGAGATCACGCGTCGTGTGGCAAAATTACTGTAATCAAAAGCCTGTCTGTAAGCTCAATTTAGCGCTGCTGAAGAAACAAGCCGTGATTCCGGACAGCTTTCTTGTGGGGCACTACATAAATCAGAATCATGCATTTTCCTGAGCTCACAAAATTACCGGATCGTTATTTGTAGGATCGGATCGTCGGAGAAGAAGAGCGAACGACAAGTCAAACATAATAGGGAAGATAATATCTTCAGGTGGGTATAATAAACTTAAAATTGACGTTTGCTCGCCTGGTAATTGGAACGTACGATTACGAATTATGCAGCGGTGTTTAGACTCTGAAGAGGTAGTAAGATATAACGTCACTACTCTGAATATGAAAGAAACACGAGTGAAGGCTCTAAAGCGAAGTATAAAGTTTTCTATACTTGGAATACTCGTGGTGTTGTGTACATAGTGTTAAGAGCTTCCTTAAGGTAAATTCTTTAATCGCAACTACTTATTATATGTTCCATTTTCTGCAGTACAAAGTTAAGGTTTATTTTAACTTTGATTGAAATTTTATAAACTTTAACGCTAACTTTCTGAATATTCCTAAGCAATGGCTAAACATAGATCTTATTTTACATGGAGGAATGTTAAAAACGGAAAACTATTTACAAATTTAAGTGAATGTTGGCACACTCTGTGCAGTAATAATAAATATTCATTTTTTAAATAATTTTGATGAGTTTTTAAATACTGATAGAGAAATTTGAAATATTTAAAAAGAAATACGCGTAAATTAGAAAATTTCAAATATTCATGACGTTAATGACAGTGGGACGAGTTTTGATTAACTTTTTATATTACTTTCACTTGCGTTCGAAGGGAAGAATATTCAATTTCAAGACTTTTTACGGTCTGAATGGTAGAATGAATTTCCTTTACAGGATACAATACTAATACCATAATCAGCGTTTTACTTCGATTCAAGCCGATCGTTTTGTTCCTCCTTTATAATTAAAAAAGGTCTCGTAAAGTGTGTTGACTAAGTTATAAAGGAGTTTAATTTAATAGATTATTAAAGGCTTTTAAATTGATAACCGGCAACATCTTTAATTCAAAAACTAAGGAATGCCAATCAAATACAGACGAAAAATTGGCGGAGAAAATCACGTCTATAAAAGCGTGGCTTTCCAGCTTCGTGCGACCAATTTGCCGAGGCGCATTATTTCGAATTTACGGGGACGCCATATGTATTACGCACTAGTGAAATGGAGAAAATCCGTATCGCGGGCTCGATACTAAGATGCGGCCTAAGCACGTCACGTAGACGCCAACAACCTTGATGCATCGCGAGCCACATATTTCGCGCGGAATGTTTGCAATCGACGTCGCGACGCTAGCCAAGGAGGACAGCCGTCGCTCGTAAAATTTCCCTCGGGCTTAATTGACGCGTCGTACTTCCAGTTATTGAGTGCTCACCGCCTCTGTCCACATAATCGGCAAATCATTCTCGTTTCTTTTTTTTTCCTTTGTCTTATTTATAGGACAATAATCAATTATCACTGTTTGAGGTTTCATTTATTTCAATTGATTTTTTTTTATTACCGGTTTAAAATTTATTAGTTGCAATTATATTATGGCATGAAGTATTAACAAATTTTCATTCCATTAACGTTACATGAATGAAAATTTATATTAATTGAAATCTGAACGATACATTGATCTGAATTATACATTAATATTTGCAAATCAAATTCATGCGTATCTTTTAATTTACATATACAGATGTTAATTATTAATAATTATTTTTAAAATAAACGTTAACCAATGCTTATAGAAATTATGAAATATAATTATTATTTCGTAACTTATACGAAAAAAATCTACTGACATTTATGAAAATTAAAAAATATAAATTTTGACAAATTAAATTTTAACCATTTAAGTTTATCTTCTTTTACAATTTTAAAATGAATTGATCGTTTACAAAATTTATTTTGAATTAATGAAATTATAAATTAAGTAAGTAGATTTAAGCAGTGTTACACCGTAAATAACTAATAAATCATAATAAGATAAGCATAAGCTAATCGATGCGGTGGTTAGTACGTAACGACCATATACAAAAAATTTATTATTATTTTGTTGTAAAGTAGATGTTAAAAAATGATGTACAATCTATTAATAAATTTCAGATTGAAATAATAGATTACAAGAAGCTCACTAATACATTAATTATAGTTAAAATATTAAGTTTACAATCAGCTACTAAATTCTATCTTAACATCTAATAATATTTATTAATCATAAATAAAAGTTTCGGTGCGTTGATAATATGGAACTAGTAAAGGAATTTCTCAATTATACAGAACTATCGAAAAATTATAGCCTTGGCACAATATTCACAAATAGATACAAATCTCGTATAAATGAACAACGTACTATTACAATTTTTTAGACCATTTTCCCATGAAGGAAGGAGGTCAGTTTTCTTTTTAAAATGTTGTATATCTCACGCCGTAAGCAACAATGAAACACGTCACATTTCGTACCTAAAAAACCAAAATCTATAGCTTTCCAGAAGCGTTAATAGCCTCAGTTCCTCATCATTCATTCAAACCGCAAGACATAATTCAAATATACATAACTAGCCATTGATTTCTCTCATTCACGTCTATTTTTCTCACACTTTCCGGCCTTTGTACTGTGTCTCGAGACTAGAGCTTGAAAATTTTAATGTATCCTTTTCAAATGCTTATAATCCTTTGAAACGTTAAAAATCCTTTTTTATAATTACTTCATAGCGCAAAATGACTTTTCAGCTTTTCTGCATTTACCGTTGATATTTTTCATAGTTAGCAATGGCTCCTGATTCTAAAAAATTTATTTATGATTGATAAATGCGATTTCTCGATTTTGTTTAAAATTTTTCCTGTTTTTAGAATTTCACTCCTCTTTATATGCTGTTTACTAAATTTATATTCAAGTTACGCTTTTAAAATTCATCAATTTAAAATAAAAAATTATACCATTTTTAAATAAGCATAAAATAACGGATCATGAATACATTTTCCCGTCCGCTCGCACAACTTTACGGACGTATTTTTTTAAAAATAAAAAATCGAAGCTATTATTTGAATTTATAGATTATCGTTATAATTTTATTAACGGATTTAATACGGATACACATTCCATATATACATATTTAGTTCATGAATTAAATTTGAATGCCAATTTACTTTACTCCACGTATTAACGTTAGATTTCTGTAACTAATACTCAAAAGCGTCCGAGAAAGTCTGTGATGATATAGAGACAAGAAGGGGAAGGGAGAGACCAACATATCGCTGGATATAATTGGAGCAATCGACACGGACTATCACAGGTATAATAGTCTGAACCGGGAATGGAATTTCTCGGAAAAGTCAACTCCTGCTCTTGAAGTCGACGCTTATGTGGATAGAGAGGAGGTGGAAAAGAAGGAAAAAGGAACGCTCTCTTAAGTTCTCAACATGTTTTTCGAATATTAACGTGAACACACGGAGGTGACACATTGAAAGGAGACGAGACGCACCCATATTGTCAGGATCGGGAAAACGACGTTTTTGTCGTAAAACAATTTCGTTGTGCAACAACGACGGAAAAGCCGAATAATTCGGCCCTGCAAAAACTTATAATGATATCACATGTATGAATAGAATACTTTTATTGTACAATAATTGTCGCGTTACGCGACGCACATCTTTTAATGTAATTTACTAAAAAGTAGTATATCGCTTTGTTAAAAGAAAAATTTCTCCTATTACTATTTTAGAGAGAAGATTGCTTTTGCGATAAAAGGATGCCACAAACACGTGCAGGGGAAAATGGTACTTTCGAAGGAAATCAGAGAACGCGCGCAAGTGCGAGTCAAGGCACTAAAATTATAGGCGGTCTAACCTCGTTGTGGACGCTTGGAATTTCAAACATTTACGGTGGAATTCGTTTGACGCGTGCAATAGAATATTAATAAATATTCAAGCTACATATGATTGATGGTTTGGCGATCTGGGCTGGATTGAAGAATGAGCGCAAATTTTCATTTTCTTTTTTCATCTCGCTTCGCTGATTGTGCATCGTTCATATTATGCACATTTGTGTTTATGTCTGCAAATTGTGCACGAGTGTGCACCTGCAGTGAATATTGATTATTTGTGATTTATCATTGAGCAAATCACAGGATTGTTTATTATTGAATGTTTATTTTTTACGTACGAATTTGTTTTATTGGAAGTTGATGTATATTGAATTGCTCTTCGGTATGAAATATTTTAGTAAAAGTAATTTATTATAAAAATTATGAATATGCTAATTAAAGCAATACCGTAAAACTTGAAAGTTCTTCTTTTAGAATAAGAATCTAAATTTAATCGTAATAGTGCGTCAAAAGAGACTAAATTTTAACGCATTTATCTCGATATTAACAACATATATAATATATAAATATGTGGTTTTATTTTATAAGAAAGAAAATAATATCATTTTAGCTTAACACAATGTGCTAATTTATTACTCGTTTAATAAAGGTAACAATATATAATTGATATAAGTAAAGAAGGTAATTGATAAAAGTTGATTTCAGGGCGAATAGAACATTTTATAGTATAACACTGCAAGAATAAATTAAAAAAATTAATGGCATCAGTGGATTTATATTTGTTTTATCACTGCATCCGGAAAAATTCCTCTGTATTCCTTAATATATTTTGCTTGAAGACACTATTGACAAATTGACAAATTAAAGGTTATATAATAGTTCATTCACTGAACTCAAATTTGTCTTACAGAAACATATGCTCTGAATATTAATCGATAAATATATATTAGTATTAAAATATATCATTAGGATCGCGGCTCGTAAAAGATTAGCAGAGTAATTATGGCATCAACTATTTGAAATGTTACTCGATACATCAATCTCAATTACATTTTTATTTGACTAATTGACTACATTGAAATTCAACTCCCGTCCGTCTAGTACATAAGTATTTATTTATAAAATGGGCCGTAAAACAACGGCGTAGTCCCGTTATTATGAGGGAGCCCTTTGAAGCCACAAAAAACCTCTAATGAATTCCCAAAGCGACGCTTTTACTTTCGCTCGACGAAGTTAAACGGAAAGTACACGTTGCACTTGTAAGCAAAGGCCAACAATAGAATAAAAAAAGGAAAGGAAAGGGAGTAAAAGGAAAAGAAAGCAGTCAGTGGCTAATGCGCAGCCGCACAAGGACCCGGTAAAGCCGAGCGACTACACGCACGGGCTCTCGCGGAAGTGAGATATCGGATAACGAGCCGTCGCTCCTTTGTTCGTCCTCGCTGGAACACGACCCTCACTTTCTTGCGGGCCCTTCGTCTTCGCTAGGACGCAGGTGCTCGTGACGCAACCAGGGTCCCGTTATTCGGCACACTCGCGAGCAAACCCCGTAGGTGCGAGAGAGGGAGCTGAGCTCGAAAGTGAGCGCGCGCGTGTGCCTCGGCTGGCGCTCTTCTTTTTTTCTCGACTCCTCGTTCGTAACGGCCGGTACCGTACGAAAAGTGCGTGCGTGCGTGCGTGCGTGCGTGCGTGCATGCGTGCATGCGTGCATATGCCCGGTTGAGCTTCTGCGAAGGACTGAATGGGACGTCCGAATTACGCGAGCGTTACCGCGTGCGTGTTATATGGCCTTTACGCAACTTTTTCGCCCGGAGCTAGATTCGAGGACGGGAGATACGCTCGAGGAGTCTTCTTTCTTTTGGATATTCGGGGTAAGGTTTTTGCGGAATTATAACGCGGCGCTCGGTGCTTTTCGGGCCGCTAACGTCAAGAGAATGGCGTCAGCTTTTTGCATCGGTGCGGTCTAAATAGTATGTAAGAGTATAAACCGATTTGTGTAAATATTCAGTACATATAGCGTTACGCGTACATTATATTAGCCTAATGTGTTTCGTAATAATACTTGTTATTGATTTTTCACCGAAACGTAAACCATCTGTTTGAAATTTCATAGAAAACCGGTGCTTAATACCGATAAAATTTAATTGTTTAATGTGTTTACGCTTTTTTAACAGCTTTTTCCCCGCTAATCTTAAAATCTGTGTGCTATAACAGTTGATTTAGTATCGATGATTGATTTGCTTTACTTTTTTGTAAAAACCAATTTAACATATCCCACAGCTTGTTATTTACTTAAGAACAATTTTCTTTCGGTAGAACTACAACTGCGCGTAATCATCAGATTTGATCTGCTGAAATTTTTACGTAATTATATTTTCTAAATTTAGATATTATTATTTTATTACTTCAAGCCACTTGTTAGAAGCATTTTTTATTCGTGTATAACTATAAAAACCCAATTTTTGTGAGAATTATGCTATTATAACTCATGAATTGTGAAACCTTATTCGTTTGAGAAGACCATTTTACGCATCTGTCCTGTATTGCGTAATTAGTTTGAGTAATATTTCGTTCGCTATCTAAAGCTCGAGATTGCTTTGGTAAACCCGTAAAATAGTATCAACGATTATGTTTTGTTAACGTATATTTACTTTTAATTTCAAAGTGATTGAAAGAATATAAAATGTTTTCTTTTGAATTCTACTTGTTTTCTTAAATAACGGTAAATATTATCTAATGCACTCTTACAAATTTTTTAATTCTAAAATCTGCCTATTCAACTTTTGGAATTTTGAGGAGAGTTAAAAAGAAATTTTAAGAATAATTACAAAATAAAGTTTTCGAATTAAGAATCACAAAATCCAGCACAAACTAGGCAATAACGACTCCAACGACGAACGAATCGACAACACATCAACCGGGTAAAGAGAAAGACGTCGACCATAGCCGGTGCGATGCACCAGATCCACGTACACCTCATTCAGTGTATCTCTCTCTCTCTGTTTCTTTCTTTCTCAGAGTCTTTTGTAAAGACTAGCATCGTTCATTAAAGCTAATTAAGGACTGAAAATGCGAGGAAAATAGGATCGTCTCGTCTAATTCTCTTTCGCACGTTTTGTCGCCTATATGAGCCTGTTTTTTCTTGTTCCTCCTCGGCCACGTCTACATTTTTTTCCGGCATCTTCGCCAAGAGCATCGTCTCTTCATCCAGTGAAGAAAGCGCAAAATTGGATCGAACCAACTATGCAAAGGAAACTGACGCGAATCCGTCGCGCTCGTTAAGTCAATCATAGTTAATGTATCTGCATGCATACCAACGATTTCGTAAAATATTTTCGTAGATTGTCTTTTCTACAAATATTTTTTTTTCGTTCAACTTTAATTATACACGATAAAATAAAACTCCATTAAACCCTTAGTTAACGTGGCCCATACCTTATCGAAAATTTAGTGCTATTTTTATAGGCAGCTTTCATTAAAAAAGTAGGCGATGAGTTTTTTGATGAAAATAATTATATAATAAAATTACAGCAAGAAATAATTTTCCATTCACACGAACAATTTCAATTTAATTGTTACATTGTATCGTAAACTGCAATTATAAAAAACTAATTCAATGAATCAGTACACGAATAACATTCAGTATTTGTTTCGTTTTCGGCATAAGAGGTTAATAGCCATTAATAGATGAGAATCAGGACGAATTTCATCATCTTCATTCTTTAAAAAATATACGCGAATTCGTTATCGAGTAACGAACTGTCCGAGTAAGTTCTTGCGAATTCATCGAGTTTACTTCACTGAATTTTTTTTTATACAGAAACCAATTTCGCGAGATTCAATTTTTGCACGGGCGCAAAGATAATTTTTTCATCTCTTACTGCTCCGCTGAACTTCGTGTTCTTCATCTCCAGATTACTACGTTGTAGGTGAACTGCGTATACATACCAAAGTGAGTTGGTTCGTTAAGCAGGATTAATTAATCGCCAAGCAAGACGGCGGTATGATTTTTAATTGCGAGCGTCTTGCTCTTATTATTTTTTTCTAAATCATTGTATTTAGGCGGAACAAGTCTATCAAGAATAATGTATTAGCACATGGTTTTAATTAATTTTCCAATAATAAGACATATTTCAAGAAAATAAATAAGACAAAATACTAATACACGGGCTCGTGGTTTGATCAATTTTAATTGTTCCACCGTGATCGCGTTTCGAAAATTCAAGTATCTTTATTTTTTAATTGAATAAACGGTAGATTCGTGCAATACTCAACTTTTAACATTAATTCAGCAATTAATTAAATAAATTGAAATTTGGCACATTTTACCACAACATTTAATAATGCCGCAATTAACGCACACGTCTAATTATCTCTTTTACTTATCATTATTCCTATTAGAATCTGGGCAACTACTCTAGGCTGCTCTATGTAGTATTACTTATAATAATATTTTGTAAATTTTGTAAAACGGCATTTGTAAAACGTATTCGGCGCTCACTTGAACAGATAGGTAAAAATGCCCGAGCCTAATCATTTTGATAGAGTCGATGAAAGTAAAACAGCACTCACGAGCATACCTACGGTCGTGAAATACATGGTATAGCTTCTAATTAACCTGCGCGAATACACGATCATCGAAACATATCCCTGTCGACTTTCACGTTCACACGACAACAAAACTAGTCAGTCCAAATGCACACAATGATTTCTCCTGCACTGAATGCGCAGCGTTGCACGCTCTGAGAAACCTTCGGCTCTTGTCCACACAAGTGTCCAGCGAATCATTTTTTCCAGTAGCATGCATCTCATTGACGAAACTTTCACTTCCGGGAGTCGAAGTATATAGCCTACACCATCGTCATCTAACCCAGACCTCTAATCATTTTAAAAGCTGACACGTTTTCTCAGAAATTCTCAGAGTGGTTCGGAAAGATTACGAGTGAGAGCTCGTGTTTGAAGTTTCCAAGCGTTATTGCAAATCTTTGTCGTTCAAGTTTCATAAAAATTTTGTAGATAATAAAATTAATGTACAAACTGTTAATTGAAATCATTTTATAATCTTTTAAGTTACTCGGTTAAAAAATTGATAAAGTGCTAAATAACTTATGTCAAGTATTTTTAAAACGTAAAAATTTAAGTGTCTAATTCCTAAAATTTATTTCACTTATAAATTTTACCTTAAAAACTTCAAACACTGTTATCTCTAATTTGTCACTCCAAGTAAAGCGGCTTCGAAATTCAAACTTTTGAATTTTGGACGTTCAACGTGGTTTGGTAAAGTGAAATGATAAAAAAGGATTTTCGGCGAGATGAAAGCATTCATTCTAAAGTACGTATCCACTTTTCTGCCAAAACGAAATATTGGCAAAAATCATTTATGAAATGCAAAGTCACTCGGAGCACAAAAAGGAGGAGCGAAAAAAAGTCGTTGCATCCGTTTTTCACGACATCCTTGATTAGCCTACTTAAAAACGTCATTCTCACGCGGTGGCGGTGGTACCGAATCCGCACGCCTAGATCTTTGAATGGCGCGCGTACACGCGCAAACTCGCGTGCCATACGCGCACGGGCACGAAAAGATGCCTCCTCTCTTTCTCTCTTCTCGCGCGTCTGTCTTTCTCCAGCGCGCGGCCTTATTCTCGCGGCGCGAATGAAAGGACAGAGACAGAGGGAGAGGGAGGGAGGGAGACAGCGAAGAAGAAAAGATAGATGGAGAGACTCGAGAACGTTGACATACTGACTCGCTACCCCACATACCCTTTTACCTCTCCGTCGTGAGCACGCGATTGCACGTGTGTATGAACATGTACGAAAAAGAAGGAGGTGAAATCGCGCGCCGGCGATTTTCGAGCGCTGAATGTTTTCAAGATGCGTCCGTTAGATTTATCTCTGTGGCTTGCTTTTATCGCGACGTTATTTACACTAGACCTGTAATGCGACGATGAACTGACGACTCACACCGAATCTCATTATTCTAGTATCCAGCGTTAAATGAAATATTGTTTTCTCTATACGGACATCGACTTTTCAATCCGACTTTTTCAAATTAGTACATTTCAAACGTGACGTCAATTATTACACTACTCGTATTAATCCTAATTTATAGTTTAGTTCTATACAAGTACTTAATAGAATATATTAAACATATTCGTATATTTATAGTTGAACAAATATTTGAAAGTAGATAATCAACTTGATCGTCTACTCAATTATTTATGAAAAAAGTTAAAGAAAATAAAAGCTTCTGTTACTAGAAAGTTATTCATTGTTGAAAATTAAAGGAACATCGCGCAAAATTAATTGAAAATGCAATTTCAATCGTGTCTAAATAATCAATCTGATTTAAAATACTGATTCAACGAGCGCAAAACTTGTTAAACTTTAATGCTAATTATTTGAATCGGTTATAGAGTAGTTAATCACCATCACGATTGAAATCCGGTAACTGAAATAAATAAATCAACCGATCGCAACGCTCAGGAGCCGAACTGAAAAACACATCACTAGCTCAACCAATAAATCAGACGATACTTTCGTCTAGATCGTGGAATAAGCGAGCGGCACTTTTGCGTCGAATCCAAAAAAAACGCCTCGACGTAGCACTTGAAAGGGTATCGAACCAAGGGAGCTGCACTTCCTCCCGGCGGAACGCGATAGAAAAATCGTAGATATAACACAAACCTCTTTGGCCGTATCGGGGTTTCTTCTTCCTTATCGTAAGGTATATGGTACGCGGCACTTCACACTCTGTTTCTGCTGCTCCTGCTTTGATAAAACACTTTCGTCGAGACGAGAAGAGCGACACCGCAAAACGTATAGGCAACACCTCGGGGTGTCCGCGACGCGATCGCTTTCCTTATTTCCCTCGTGATCGCTTCCCCTCTGTTGTTCGGATACGATTGGGACGCGACTTAGCGAGTCAACGGGCGATTCGTTGTGGAGCCGTTGGTCCCATGACCAGTCCTATATACGCTCCCCACTATTCGTTAAGTCGAGCTCGCCGTCCCCGTCATCGCCGCCGCTGCTTTCACCCAAATATTGCTGAGCGTGTGTGAACGGCGGCCATCACTTTGAGCCACGGTTATGAATGGAGACGTCTCGGCGAGGGTAGTCTAAGAACATGTTAGGAAAGTGCAAGACAGGCCTCGGGACTTTTCCAGGAGTTTTACTCGAGGCAAATACGCCACGCCAGAGTTCGGCTGTTACTACTGAAAACCCCTTATACGGCTTCTTTTGAATTTTCGGAGAAAATGAGTAAATTTGGAAGCAGCGTTTTCATAAAGGCGATTTTGAATGCATTTTACCAGTTAAATTTAAGTCTTTTCAGTGCTTTAAATATTTAAATTCTATATGTGAATGATAAGTGAAGAGAGAAAGAGAGTAAAATGAACCTTTTATCTTGTCATTTATTAAAATTAGTATTAAATGTTTCAAATAAATACAAGGAATGCAAATATTTGTGTATAAATTAGTTCCTCCATTTCTTTATTATTCAGCTCCTGACATGATTAAAAATGAGAATGATTGCACTATACATGAGATAAAATTTATACAATAAACATTGAAAAACTTAATTATGTTTTCGAAATGCAATTGTCAGAGGTCAGAGTTAATCCGTAAAATTTGATCCGTATAATTTGGCTTATTACTTATTGATATCGAAGAATTCTATTCTTTAATTGTTTTCGATAAAATTTTCATTAATTTTTCAATTAGAGAAAAGAAGAATGAATTACAGTTTTTGAATCAAGGAGAAAGCCTATATAATAATCTATACGATCTATTTATCGGCTTTACCGTACCGGATTCATTCTACTTAATGCATGTCTTACCTAGGACTACGTTATTTAATCAAATAAAACAATCATTTTTTCATAAATAAATTTCATATCGTTTAAAAAATAATTAATTGAAAGGATTAATACACCTCGAAAAATTAAAAATTTATAATGTGAATTTCACAATAAAATAATGCATGCTTGAAAGTATTTTATTGAAAATCAAATTGTATATGATAACGTAAATTTTATCAAGTTTTTCTTTTCAATAAAAAGGTAGTCATTATGCATTAAACAGTTATAAAGAATATTACATTTTGTCCCATCTTGTATTATGAAAAAAATTTTAAATTTCATTTTTACTGCCAAGTGAAAGGAAATGTAAATTTATAATATTTTTTACACTTGCATTCTTTCATTTTTCGTAGTTCAAGTTTACGAGTAAATCAAGCTGGTTTCACTTTATTTTAAAACAAATTCTACCGAAATAATCAAATATTTAATGAATTTTATAAGCAAGAGAAAATTCACATTTGAAAGCACAATGGTAGAAGCTAAAGTACACGTTTGCATACCCTTTCTTTACCCTTCATAAGATCCGGTTTTAAAATCTACGGATTTATTCTCAAAATATATTCATTGCGTCATTGTGACGCATATTTGAAAGAGTCGCCATAAAGAAGTCACGAGGTGAGGAGTTATCTTATCATCCTTTCAACACAACTGCACTAAAATAAAGTAAATTAATCGAGTTATCGCGCAACTTCCAGATTTCAATTTACTTAAAGCAATGCACAATTACGTGAAATCGTATTCTATTCCGTATGAAACGTACACTTTCTTATAACATAAAAGTACTTAATAAAATATTCCAATTCTATGCTCTAAAGCAGCTTCGGTGCAATTAAATACCGCATACCAATTATTCGCTAAAAGAACAAAAGCAGATTAATTATCGCAACCTTCAAGATGTAAATAATCAATCAAGGCATCAAGATCTGTAGCCTTCATACTTCCCTTGTCTTTTACGTTAAAAGAAAAGAAACCGGCCGACGTACCGCTTCCCTAGAGGAATATTCGCGCCTTCGCTCTCGGCAACAACGGCAAGAGGCTCCGTGATACAGCACCTGTTACGCGAGTCGACGCACGAAAGTCGGCCGCCGCGTCGCCGCCTCTCATTGTTGCTTTCTTTTTTCCTCTCTTAATCATCGGCAACGCACAGGACGCAAACGGAGCGAGGTTGAATCATAGAACGCGCGCGCGCGGGTGGAATAGCAAGTGGATGTTCGGAGCGCTGGTCAAAACCGGAAGGGCGCGCGCGAGCCGGTGAAAGTGCTCGGAGTCGGGGAACAGGATCTCTGGCGTTTCGATACGATTAGAATCGCGGGTTTTCCCGCAGCTGCCAAGTCCTGCTGGCCGGCCGTTGGTGAAAGGGGGACCGTCGATCCCTTACAGGAATTCCCGCTCGCCCTGCTCTTGTTTGGGAAGCGATTTCCTAAATTACGTGGCTGAGTTCACCAGTTTACATCCTTATATTGCACTCTTTTGCACAAGGGCATTGTTGCTCCAGAGCTTGAAAAATTGACAAAATATACATGTGTTATTCGTTTTGTTGCTATGTATAAGTAACTAATATAAGGTTAGTGATAAATTATGCTAAAATGTAGATTATAAACGCAACCGTATTAAATTGCTTTTTTATTTAACACTACATATTGTTTGCAAATATTTTAAAAGATAAATTTTGTATTGTTTGAGAATCTTGCGTTTACGGCTACTGAGATAGTAATTCAGAAAATTAAACCACATATCTTCTTTGAATGTAAATATTCAGCGCTTTATCGTAGGAATTTTTATGCATAGTTAAACGTTTTCAAGGTGTATAATAATTTTAGAAATACAAGATAAAACTCTTTTCTACTCTAAAATATTAAAAATACCAAAACATAAAAAATCATTTTTTTAATTATACAAAAGTTATAATCTGTAAATTCGTATACTTTTGTTATTTTTATAACGCGTAGATTAAACAAATTATTGTAGATAGAAAATTTATTAAAATTAATGTAACGATGAAATTATAATTTATAATTTTAATTATAAATAATATCATACTAGATATACAATGAATCATAAAATTTCCATTGAAATTATTATGCGTAAAGAGTAAGTATTTGAAATGAATCATAAATAAATTACAAGTTAGCTTGTCCTGCATTTATTTAAAAATATCAGTAGTCTCTTTTAATATAATTAGCTATTTTTATCTTTTTTTGACTTAGAAGCAAATACCCTATACATATCTTTCAACAAGAAATATAAAATTCTAGGTCATCGAGTATCAATAGCGAATATTAAATCCTCATTCTCGGAAAACCATTGATAGCATCCAACAAATCATTATTTGTGATTTTCACTACAATTAAAATGAAAAAAACGTGCATTCATCTCATCAGTGTTAATATCAGTTTCGATTCTGTGGTTTTACAATGTATATGCTATTTATAATAATTCTTTAATTTATTAAGTAAATTATAACTTTCATGTATTTTAAATATAATTAACAATTTTTATATAGTACCATTAGTACGAATTTCTAAATATCGTGCATATTTATGGAAAATATACTTGAATTATTGTAATTGCGCGCGCGCGCATGCACTAATATTTAAATTTATTTGTTGTCGAAATAAATGTGGGTTTTTTATATAACTACTCAATGGAAGAGAAAGTGCTCATCGTGATATCAATAACAAATATTTCTATCGTAAAAAATATTCTGTACATAGTGACGTTAATGTATTACAAAAGAATTATCAATTCACAGTATGGCATCTTCGTAAATGTGTTCAGTTCACAAATTTCTTTTTTTGTATCATAATATTTGTAAAAAATTTTTTTTTTAATTCTGTAAGTTGTATTAAGCTAAGCAAATTTAATAAATATTTTGTTTTAAATTTCATTTATAATATTCAGGTTAGACAAAATCATCGTGATATAGAACATTTTTAATACTGCTGTTTACATCTGCATCAACACGAAGAGTGAAATAAATCTTTTTGAATGACATCATTGCGTAGCTTCGATTAATAATGAAATTTTTTATTGGCATTAAGGAATAGAATACTTTATAAAAGTTATCGTAAAGAAAGTAAAAGCAATGATGTGTCTTAGGTCTCCTTCATCAAGTCGCGGTATTAATCTACTTTTGTAAAAGTGCAGCTTGAAATAAAAATGTAAAATTACGCATGTTTATGCGCGTACTCTGTCATTGTATTTACTTCATATACAATGAAACCTTTTAGATTTCTAATTAAATTAGTATAGTTAGAAGTCAATTGTATATTTTCATCATTACTTTCTCAAACAAAAATAAATAATTAAGAAAGTATATAATTACATTCCAAACAGTTTAATTAAAATGAAATAAAAACGATTGTGTTAACAACTCAATTTTTCGGATAAGCTACTAACAATATGAGTATCAGAGTATATCTTTATTTAGTTGCAATGCCATTGGAAATTATTTGTCAATTTTTATTGTAATCTCCAGTTTAATTAAGCAGAAGTGTGCCATAATGTAACCATTCTACTGTATTCAAAACACAAGTAAAATAAAGTGCAACTAGTATATAATTATTAAGGCGATATTAACGATGTAGAATCTTTTAAAATGGACGAATCAAAATTTCAAGAGCGATCAAATATGTAGATATCACATCGTAAAATTAATCGTTAGAAAATGTTATCACCAGAAAATTCATAAAATTATTCTGTGATTTTTTTTATTCAATACTATTTTCCATAAAGGTGACATCGGACTATAAAACGCAACTGATAAATTTTTAATTATCGCAGTGATCCAATTCTTGCGCGACTTTCTCTCATTTTTAATTGTTTTGATTGATATCTCGTGGTGTATAATCTTCTCCTAAGTAAGAAATCAATATGCATACATGATAAAACGAGTGTGATCAGGACACTCCTGGCTGTGCACGTGCATTAAAGCCGCGAATAAAACGACGGGAGGTCAGTCGCATCTATGAAATTTTTCAAAGTCAATGAAAATTATAGCGATTAGAAAACAGGACACAGTAGTCTACTTTAGGATGTCAAAACCGATAATCCAACGGCAAAAGAGGAGAATTTTCATCGAACCTAGAATAGGTCGTAGTCGATCCTTCAGAGTTGTGTCGCACACGCAGTGATGAATCTGCAAATAAGAGTATATATGGATTATTCGCTGAATGCCTCGCTTTGTGTTTCTAAACTTGAGCTTAAGTAAACGTTCATATTCGAGGAATGCAGTGGTACTCTCAATCAGTATTGTTTCTGGATCCTTTAGCTTAAAAATTTAGTTACCTCTCTTGATTTGTATATTTTCACATAGATTTTCTACAATTTTAATAATATTGCTCGTAACACAAGAATATAATTTTAATACCTTAAAATTGTATTTCAGGTAGTTTGGATGCTCTAGCGTTTAAATCCAAGTGCATCGTGGCGTATAAAACAATTCAGCGGAAAATTGCCTATTTGTTCAAGATTGAATGTTGAAAAAAGTAGTTTTTTATAAGCATTCCTCGTCTTATCGTTATATGAATGAAGTACCTCAATCTTACATAAATCATAGTTTTATTCGTGCAAATTATAAATTTTTGTTTCTATCTCCTTTTTATCTGCTCTAGAGAATACAGAATTTTCTCTCTATTTACTTATATTTAAAAAATATTTGTAAAACAACTATATAATCTTGAATTTATAATAATGTATTATAAAATAGCAACTTAATTGTACACTGGAACCATTGGATAATTAAATAAATGCTTGATTTTATAGCTGCAGTACGAAGATGAGACCTTACAAATTTTTATTTAAAAATTTGTTACGTACTGAAGACTTTAGTAAAGAAAATGATTATTTTTATCTTATAAAAAGTATGAATAAAAGTAAAAATTGAGCTTTAATTAATTGTATTTTATTATTGGATTTTAAGTTATAGTAGAACTTTTTATGATACAGAGATAAATAGAATTAATGCATTTCATTCACAAGATTTATTGAGAAAAATCTTTACAAGAAAATTTAATTAAAATTATTGATTTTTTATTAAAAAAATGAACTTATTAGACTTATAAAATCATTAAACCAATAAGATAAATATTGCAAATGCAAACACAGATTTAATTAAAAAAATTTCTTACGGATTATATTTAATGTGTTAAAGCGAACTTACATTAAGGGAACTATCGATATTATACTACTAAGTTTGAACTTAATTATATGTATTTTAAATTGGTATTTAACATTTAAATCGCATATTCAACAGTAGTTATCGAAAGTAGCCATAGCAGTATGTAGAGTCACATTTTAGCGACTTCTTGAGAAAAAACATTAAGGCTTTACATAAACTTGGTAACCGTAACTATGTTAAAAACAAAGAAAGAAGAAGTACACAGAAAGAGAGTTCTACTTCCATACTGAGCTGCAACATAATGTTAATTTTAAAAGAGCCATTTCTTTACATGACTTGCTTTAATTTTAAAAGTATAATACTTCCGGGCGCTCGTGGCTTTCGTTAAACTGAAAAAATTTCAGATCGTTGATTTGGTTATGTGCAGTTAAGTCAAACATTAAGTGTTTAATGCTACACGTGAGCTGGTTAATTATGTTTAATTTATTGGAAACTTTGAACTATCAATTCAATGAATATTATACATTATAATTATTTTAGATGTAAACATTCATTATATTCTGTTATAGATTGTTATAACAATATTAAAACAAATTTCAACGTTCAAATTTCACAGTTTATTAACACTCTTTTATATTTTACGTTGTATCGAATTAAAATAAAAAACTTAGCTTGGACTTGGCTTATAATGCAAGGAACCACACTTTTCGTGAATAGAATTTTATGTTTCAATGAAATCTACATTGCAATTTAATATCGAAAAGAAGTTTTAAATAAAAAAAGTTTTGACCCTGTTCCAGAAGAGAAAGTAAAAGCCTGAATAAAAGACAGATAAATATTAACGCTATTCAGAACGTAAGTAAGGCATTCATTTTGATTTATTATTCGTGAATTCTTTTATTAATAGAAAAGCCTACGTTTTTGTCGAATTAGTTTATATTTTGAATGATTCGGTAAGTTGAATCATTTTTTTTTTAACATATTTTTTCATTACATCGAATAAATTGTTTCGCAAATATTTTACATTTATAGACGTGTATTACATTTTAAAAAAATTATTGTAATATGTTGCCGATTTAACTGCATTTGATAAGTTATAGGGAAGATTTTCATAAGAAATATATAAATTTTACTTTGTATTATTTTCTGAAGTTAAATAAAATAATCACTTCTAATTAAAAATATTTATAGTTGAATAAGCTAATGTACACTATTCTTCGTACCGAAGTAATTAACAGTTGATTATTGTAATAAATAATTGTAAGTGTATATTATTAATGATTTTTATATTAGAGTATAATTATTATCTCACTTTATACTAAATATACTAAAAAATAATAATTCTTACATTTGATAATAGTTTTATAAGTAAAAATAATTGCGACGTCTTACAAGAAGTACATAGCGTAACCTTTATTAGAATAACAGTATAAACAGAAACTTACGACTATGGGACAGTAAAATGAATATTGCGTATTCTTACACACTAGTTATGATTATGAATTATTACAATAGTAATTATATTCAGGAAAAACTTGCTTCTAGGAATCATGTTTATCTAAGAATAATGAATATTTCTAGTAAAAAATACTTATTCGACTGTAATTGCACATAAGTATAACAAGATCCATAAAATTTGGCAATAAAAACTTGCGTGTAAAAGATACTTTGTACACTAAATGCCGGGCAACCGCGATAGCCAACGTCCATCAGCTTTTCTCCTCCAAACAAAGGAATATGCAAGAGACTTCCAACAGCTACATTAAATATCCTCACGAATATTTCCACAGTCATTCCACGTATGTTTAGGCATGCGCGTGCTTAATTTCCCTCTCTGTGACTAATCAGTACCGCCGACCTTAACTCGAAAAAATCGACCATTCAAATCCGCAACGATCTCGAGCCATTGGCGGCACACACAGTCAGTCGAAAAGAATTCCGCGCCGCCCCGTCGCTTTCTCTTTTAGAAAACAAAACGACCACGCCGTCGCCGTTCCAGCAGATGATGCCCGTGCTCAGCGCCGCAATCCCCACCCGGCGACCGACTGACGTACTCGCGGCCACTGCTGTTGCACAATTTGCTCCCCCACCCCAGGACCATTGACGTCAACGCGGGCCCCCGCACACCCTGCAACAGTCGCTTTCACACGGATCTCAGCTTCATCGAGCCGGATACGGAAGGCCGCCAAGGCGCTACTCCGTGGGGAGCTTAGAATGGATGCCGATATCTCGCGTTTCGTTAACGCGTTTCGGTACGCGGCAAGCTTCGATTTTCAATTCGCGTATTCTTCGGAAAGCCGGTTAGCTCTGCGGAAATTAACAGGACGTGCCGGGAAATGCATCCTCACCGAGGCACGGCTCGTTAAACAGGAAGATCAAATTCGCTCGAGATTAGAGTAGCTGACACGTTGATGGAAGTGTGAAAGGCGATGCATCAAATGCCGAGTGTTGCGGAGGAAACGACTGAAGTTCAGGTTGGCAAGAATTGGACGTTGGCAAATTAATATTATTGGAGCGGAGAATTCAGGTTTAGATCGCTTCCAAATTAATTTCATTATGGATATCCTTAAGTCTTTCTATAATACTGCGCCTACGTACAGTACACGATAAATAAAGCTTCATAATGTAAATCATTTATTCCAGGATTAAAGTTTTAAGATATCTGAGAAGGTATACAAATTTCAGGAAAAAACCATTAATAAGTTGATTCAATTTTGTAATCTAAGACCTGATATCACTAATATTGTCCTTGAAACACAGCTATACATATAATTTACGATAATTGTATCATATAATTACGTATCATTATAACGGTTAAATCGATTC
This sequence comes from Platyscapa corneri, assembly GCA_018907185.1. Taxonomy (NCBI): domain Eukaryota; kingdom Metazoa; phylum Arthropoda; class Insecta; order Hymenoptera; family Agaonidae; genus Platyscapa; species Platyscapa corneri. The sequence goes on from JACCHW010000017.1 coordinate 3,290,058, forward strand.
GTAAGCTGATTGCAAACAAGCTGAATTTGACCTATTGATTTTAGTACTTTTTTGCTAAGTTGTTCATCTTGACTATAAATATTTTGGCTCTTGAAAATGACACTATTGCTCACTTAGTTGTACTTTTTTATTTTACTTAGATTTTTCGACTTTTAAAATGCCTATTTTTTATTTTGTATAGCTCTGACTTGTTTTGAACAGCGATTATAGAACGAAAAATTTATATACATGTGTAAATAAAATTATTGTGGTTGTTACTTTTGGTACGTAAAAATACATACATAGGCATAGGTAACCAGTGGGACAAAATGGAATAAAATACAAGTGTATTATTTTCTCGTATAACAAAATTTCGTGTCATATCTTTTAAGGTCATGAAAATAAATTACAATTTAATTACCATTTCGACGAGTTTATCTCTCATCCGCTTAAGAGACTAATAATTTATTGCGATGTATATTAAGCATGTTATTTAGATATCATGTATCATATGATTTACGATAATAAAAAATCCACTGTCTTTAAGTAAAATTTATTTGATAAATAGGTATCAAATATGTTAAGAAATATTTGTAAACATATTATTGTTCTAGTCAAATTAAACTGTTTCTAAGCTTTGGTATTATAAATAATAAATAATAATATAAATAATACAAAAAATTTATTGAGGAAATATTTTTTCCTAAGGTAATTGTAAGAAAAATGATTAAAATAATTTCTATCGAAAAAACGAATAATAGTTACATTGAAAATTATCGATTTCCAATATTTTAATGAAATAATCTTTTTATTTATATTACTGTTCTGAGATTTCAATCATTCTACCATATCCCATACTATAAAGTACTTTTTTATTACCTAATATATGTGAAAAACAATACACGTAATTTATGCGACAAAACGTACAATCAGTCTAAATATAATAATTTACCACTATAATACAGGAATAAGTTGTTAATTAAAGTTTATAAATCCTTAAAGGTTTCTTGTAAAAATTTTGTTCAGAGGTTGTACGAGTACTACGTTTCTATTAAGCTTAATCAGAATTTCTTAATTCTCTGCACGATATTTATTAATACATAATTTCGTTTAAGTCTAATTTGATATTATGCTCGCACCTTAGTCTAGATTTACCTGAAGGTCGTTTAGTTTCAAACTTTCCTACGTCCCTAAACATTGTTCTTCAAGTTTTCATTATAGTTCGTGTCTATTTATATTAATCTGTGCGATTTAATTAACTTTGCGATATTGAGTAAAGTATAGAGTTGCTCTATTTTATGATTACATAATTCCTTGTAGCCTCTGCTTTCCCCATCCTGTTTTGCTCTAAATGTTGGTTTAAGTGCTTTATTTCTTAATTATCGTCAGCATTTTTTCTTTTTATTTTTCAAATACTATGATAAAATTATGGATTTGTAAATCTTGCGTTTTAATTATAAATAATATTGATAATTTCAATATTTTCATATCAATAAAAAATTGCTAAAATCATTGTATTCTCTATGTTAATATGCACCTTAAATTATAAGCACCTGAATAATGCTTTGTATCGATATTAAAATATGTGGTTCATTGATTCTTAAATATATAGCAAGAATTCATTAATAATTAATTATCCTGTGTGTATAAAAGTAATGATGTCAACGATAATTATAATCAACTGTAAGATCTTTTACAAAATTTTTTCTGTGTTACACTTTATACGTTCAAAACAGCGGCTTTGATTCGAAAATCTATAATTATTATTCGTTTGTAGAAAGTCACGTCATAAATGAAAACGTTCCAATTACTTGTCAGTTTTGAAAAGACATTTTCCCTACAGCGCATAAAGCAAAAAAATGTATAAAGATATTTTAAAATTTACGATTGTATAGTACCAAATCGGCCCCACGCGGTAGTAAAAGTGATTTCACCGGTATAAAAAGCGCTTCTACGATATATAACACCAATCATACAGTACAGCCCCATAGTCGAATTATCATCATCACCGTGACCCGATTCTACCCCATATTTTCACCATGTAATAACCGTGCACGCGAAGTTCTTCTCAGCTTAGCGAATTCCAATCTCTTTCTATCTTAAGTTCAAATCGTCTTAGTGAAAGTCTATAGGATATTGAGTTTGATGATTCATTTTATCAGCCGCCTTTACAAATCCTTTCTTTCTTAACTTAAATACTAAGTTACAAAATGTCATGGTATTTTTCTAATAAAATAGAAGCATCAAAGACTTAAAGTAATAATGAAAATTGATAACCATTTATAGCTGATTATCATTTACAATATGTTATAAAATTAATATACACGTTTAATTATTTGTAACAGTTTGGATAGACATAAATATGAACTTGGCAAAAGTTAGAGAAAAAATGTCGAAAAGCCGCAAGAGAGTATACATACAAAAACAAGAAAATGTAAGTTAAGATACGCGTGACTGAATAGAAATGAGTTAGGATAAACTGCACAGACGCGTGACGAACCTTAACAACAAAAGAATAAGTACTAAAAGACTTAGTACTCAATAGCTACCATTAAAAAAATTTAAATTAGCACTCGTTATGAAATTTTAAGATATTTAGTCTTAAACTTTCTATCTAAAAAGTAAAAATGGCCTTTTATAGTTCTCGCTCGGTAGGATGGATAATTATTATCTTTTTTTCATTGTAAGTTATTGAGAAAATGCTACAAAAGCAAAAAATTAAATGGAGTGCTGTAAATGTTTTCTTGAATGCGTGACAATAAAATTAAAGAACTAAAAATTATTGAAGAAATCAAAATGTTTCTGACTCTTTAAAGGATTTATAATTATTTCTTTATAATACTGTAACAAAATTAATTTTCGTTCTTTTTTTACAATTAAATACAATAAATTCTTTATTTAAGAAGTATGAATATTTATGACGATAATGTTTAATAATAGCGAATGGATTAAAAGTAGTTTCCGCGGTAAAAATTACGTAAAAATTCAGTATTTATTAAAATTGATCTTTTAATTGTGCACAATAAAATTAAAAAAAAAAAATATTAATTTTTCCATATTGCACAGACATTTACAAGAAGTATTTCGATAATCTTTTAAATAATTAGAGCTTAACGCAGTAGACTTTTAAAAATATATTGTAAACACAATACTCTATAATGTTATTAATCACCAAAAACGATAAAAAAATGTAACTAATTTTGAAAAAAATCATAAGCATTTATACATTTTGTAGATTCACTTAAGAAACTAGTACACAATCATATTTCTAGTAATATTTATAATGTTGAGATAGTAACTTAATATTTCGGAACATTTCTTTAAATTTTAATAACAAATAATGCTGGAAGTAAAATTATATTTGATGCTTTAATGTGCATTAAAATTGAATATAAATGAATTTGGACGGTACGAAAAATAATGTAAAACATGCAAGTACTCTCGAAGATGAGGCTTGGTATTCGAATACAATAACACGATCATTATCACAAAGAAAATTCAACTCGACATTCGGAATACTTTTTGACGATAACGAGATTTTAATTCTCCGGGTATAGGGGTTACCCTGGAACGTCTTAACGACCATAAATCACGGCTAACGGGGAGCATCAGTGCGACCGAAAAGAAATCCGAGCGCAAGTCGACGAGGCCTCTAATAACCGCGACTTCGGAAGAACCGCGAAACATCGGATCCCAGCCGCTACGGTGCGTATGACACACTTTCCGGGGTGAGGTCCACGACAGGGGGGAAAGGAGGACTTTTAAGACCCGTGCCTCAGTCTTACCGCACCCACGAAATTACCATTACAAATTGCAAGTATACGCGCGTGCGCTGACTCTAATGCCGTCATGTGTCGGACTCGTGACGATTAATGGTGGGCGTTTGCGAGACGCGCTGGTGTTCCCCGTAATATTGGGTCACTGAATCTTCTCACACATCGTCGGTTCATCATTTCTGCGCATTCGACTGCCATTGATTGTTTTACTTTCTTTGCCTAGAAATAGAAGTTCATCATCATTCGTGCTCTACATTTCGTTTTTTCTACTTCATTTTGTACGTATGCACCCGCTCGGACGTTATATTCAATTGTGCAAGATTATATCGAGTGGCTCGTACGAGCTGATTAAAAAAAACGTGGAATCAAAGCTTTCTTTTTTATTATCGCGCTTTTTTTCTGTTCGCTTTCATGACAGATATTGTAGGTCATTAACCGGTTGGTGTTGATTTGTACCTGCATCACTTGCTTAAATTTAAATGGCTCGGCTGCGGGAGCATTGTGGACGATAAAAGCAATGTTCAAAGTACATAATTGCGTCAAGTATATTGTGACATCATGGAAGTGTTAAATTACTGCTTCTGACGCGCGAGTAAAAAATATATTCATCGTAACTGTACGAATTGTTTATTATATGATCACATTGTCAATTCGTTCGAGTAATATATTCAACATCGTGTGAAATTACGTTGAAATTATGAAAAATTTCTTTAATCTTACATGAAATTATCCCTATTTTGTATATGGAAAAAGAAAATTGTTCCAAAAGTCATTGTGTATCATTGATAGGCTATGTGGCGATAATTCTAAGGCAAATAAAACGCTAAAAATTTGCTTAAAAGCAGATCGTTGAAGAAATTCTTACGGCATTCCAAATTGAATTTGCTTATTATACGTGAATAAAAAATTAAATACCTGGTATGTGCAAAAAGGAGATAAATATATTTCCATACTATTAGGCTTAATACTTATTTACTCTTCGAATTGCTCTTGCCTTGCGACGTACCTTTCAAATAGGAAAGTCTTGAGCTTTCACCCAAGAGTATTAAATACAGTTAAAAGCCTCCACTTAATAGCGAGCAATATAGACCGTATTTTCATTTTTTCTAAAAAAAATAGGTATTACCATAAAAAGCCGTCGTAGTTTAGAAGCAATTTCGCACTCGTTAAAACTTGAAAGATCGCCGAATTCCATGGGAATCTCCTCCTACGCAAAATCAGTACCTAAAGAGTCCTACATTGTAACTGGAATTCAGCTTGCGAGTAAAAATATTCGATTCCTGTTCCTCCCACCCTTTATAAGACAAAACAAGCTCACGCCTTATCTTGGACCGAGCACGCGTTCCTTTGGCGTGCATTTCAATTTCACCTACTCGAATAACAAAGCAAGAGAAACGAAAATTTTACCCGCCTTCGCTTCTCACTCCACTTCTTTTTCTAATTGTCTTATCAATCATCCGCTTTCTCCATCGCGCTAAACGCATATCTCGCGCCTTCTTCCATAATTACCGAGAACGGATCGACAGAAAAACGTCCCGCTGCGTCCCCGGGCCTCCGGTGATTAATCACAGGCGATGATTATTGCGGATAAGCGTCTTTTGTCTCTTCGCAGCGACTTCGATCGTAGCGTGAATATTGTTTTTCGCGCGGTGCTAGCGTCGCTCGATTCGTCGGCGTCCGTCCGGCGCTCGCTCGCGTCGCATTAGTAGTAAAAGCTAATTTATGAGCGAATCCGTTAATAGGTACAAAAAACCATCGTGATGAGATGCGATACTCGCACCGTTTGTATTCAACAGGTTGCTGTTACTGTGCGGCTTTATGTGACAGCGCACTTAATCGATGTATATAGCCTCGGCTTCTACTTCTTGTAGTTTAGTAATAAGGCTGATATAAGTAATGAAGACAGACGCACATCATTAATTTGGAAGCTAGAGATTTTCAGAGCAGCTTCAGTATATGTAAAATATTGCATGTATGCATGTATCGTATGTATGTAAAATATTAGACGCTTTTATAATTTATCGGGCTCTTTTCTATTATTCTAAATGATGTAGCTATACTTTTAGGAATTAAAGTAGGATTCGACAAACAAAATTCAATCATGTACTTTTACTAAAGTAGCTTTCATAAATAAATAAATCCATAGGAGCTGATCATAATGATATTCAGAAAGAGCAATATTATTAAATATGATAGTCAAAAATTTATTTTCATAAATAATTATAACGAAATTTTGAAAGGTCGCGCAGAATTTTTAGAAAAAACGCGTAATAAGACTTCGTTTATAGCACACTATAGCAAAACTACGACTTTAAACTATTAAAAAATTTACTTTTTCGTACTTAAGTAGTACAAAAGAGAAGTTTGTTCAAGTTCATAATATAATACCACAAATTAAGAATAAATGTATGGGAATAGATCTGGTGGTAATTACAATGCAGTCGAAATAAAGTAAATGCAGGTAGTTACCTGTATCATTTTGTTAACTGGATATTTTTCAAAACTTTCCCCTAACCTTTACTCTTCCGTAGTTGAAAATAATATCTGCGATTTATAATATGCGCAAGATCTAGTCTAAAATATATTCTTGCAATTACGTTTCATCGAATCTGTGGCTAAGAACGTTAACAAATCTAATTATTATCTTTTACGAAACGTGTACTCGATACTCCAAATATGATACTTTTACATTTCTCAAGGTAATAATATAAGAAAAAAATGTGTTTTTTTAATCTAAAATGGTACTTGCTTGAACTCGAACGTTTTAAAGCTTTTTTAATTTCTTTCACATCGGTAATCTTTTACTCTTAATTTGCGTTAAATATAAAATCTTCATTTTCGTTAAAACCTTGTGCTTTCGAAAGAAGAATTCAAAATCATCATAATGTTACAATATGTTGATTATATTTATGATATAATTCAATATATCAATAATCGAAAATAAATGAACGAAAGAATAACCTTTATAACGAGTATTGTAATGTGATTTAAAAAGAGATGAAAAAGTTTCAGAGAAAATTAAAATCAGTACAACTATTAAAAATTTAATATCTATTTTTTTAATTATTTCTCAAAGCATTGATGTATTGCGAACTATTGAAAATAATTCTTTCCAAAAAAGTGTTGAACTTTCTATCATTTTAGTTCAATCGCTTTGCAAATTTCATAAACAAGTAGCCAAACAATAATTTAATCGAGATTAAACAACTCATAACTTTGACGACACTTTTTTTATAATTCCCAGTAATACATTGGAGAAATTAAGTATTTATTTTACAAAAAAGATCAATGAAAAATAATACTACGTTCGATTCTACGTAAAATGTGTCATCCACCTCAATATTCTTCAAAATTGCGAAACGTACTTTTAAGTCGTTACCTCATCCGCTTGATCAATCGCTAATTCCGCGAGAGGCTTCTGCGTCACAACCTAATATCAAGTTTGGAGAAATTCAGCTCTCCCCCATAATCATAACCATAAAGCAAACTGACACATCTCAAGGAGCGCGTTATGGGAATCCTGTTCCTCTGAAAAATATGACAACAAAGAGCTTGCGTGCGTCAATGGGGAATTCCGGGTGATTCATCGGTCCGACATCCGTGTGAAAGCGAAAGGCTTTCCCCGGCCTCGCGGACCCAGAGAAAAATAAAGCCGGAGGAGCGATTAAGAAGCGGGAATGACCTCTTTCGCAATCACGCGCGTGCGCAGAAACAGAAACGCTTAAAATGCGAGTGCCGATTCATCGATGTCGCGTCATTGTTACGTAAAGAGGCGATCTTCGAGTGCGTGCGAGTGAAAGGCGAGAGGAGATGAGATAAAGAAAGAAAACCAAGAATAAAGGAGATATCGGTCAAGTTGATCTTATGAAATTCGCGCGACTGTAGTTATGTGCTGTTGCTAGAGGATGTCAATGTGTGAGCTCCTGTTATCTCTAAATAAATATCGCAACTGTAAATTGTCAGAGCGTTCCACACATCAGATTATATTGCTTTAATGTATTTGCTGTGTAATTGAATATACAAACTGCTACATCTTGCCGGCTCTGCTTGATAAATCAGCATTCGAAGCAATAATAATGAATAATTTTATAAATATTGCTCGCATTAGTAGTACAGGCCTTAAAGTGCTTATTCTAATGGTAAAAACACACCGAGGTTCAGTAACTAGTAGATATTTTCAAAAAGCCAGAAGTACATTTTGCATCGGTGTACCTAATGCTGGTATAAGAAATATGTTACATCACTAGTGTACCGAAACATTAAAAAATTCAATTATCAATATCCGAAGATAGTTAATGTTTCACGAGTAAAATTTATGTTGCATTAGCAAAGCTCGATGAGTATGTAGGTTATATGCATATCTTATTTTACATGTAATAAAGATATGACATTCTATAAGTATCCTTCTCGAAATACATCTGCAACATAAAATTAAATGTAAATGGTAGAATTTCATGTTCAATATGTATATACATATATAAAATATATCGTTTGATTAAAAAAGTACTGTTTGTTTTTGAATAATGAGTTGTTTCCAATACTTTTACAAAGTTACGCCTAAAGCTGACATCTACAAAAACCTCGTGTACAAGCTTACAAATGATTAGAGCTCGAATTTACACATGTGCATACAGATACGTGTTTCTGTACACACTTGTTTCTGTACATACCTTCATTTAGTTAAAATAGATATTACCTAAAGCCTTATCACCAACTCCGATTCAAGTTTGTTCAAGAAACTAGTAACAACTACTTCTCTTTAGCTGCAATAATTCACGCGTAGCTTGTTTGTATTCGATACCCAGAGGTTTTCATTTATTTATACACTAAATGACTATTGATATTAAATTATAATATTTTCAAATTAGTTTTTGCAATTTAAATTATTGACATATGTTTTAAATCTTATTAAATGCAAATTCTAGATGCACTAGGTAAGTGGTATTTTATACAACAACAAATTTGCAGAATAAACGATCCTTAAAATAACTGGCTCGTGCATTTTATTATATAAATTTAATTCTAATATTTGATAAATTTAGAAAGTTATCAATTACTTTTCTTAATTATTGTTCTTTAATAAAATATAATTATGAAAATCTTATATCTATTAAACGAATACTTTTATTATTAACATATAATTATTTTAAATATAAATTAAACATAAGCTTAGCTAATGTTATTTCGAAGTCAACTGATAAATCGAAACATAATGTTCTGATATTTAGTAATAAAATAGTTTATCAAGATTAAAATCAAACATAATCTATCCTTTCCTGTAATTAATTTTGTTTCCACAAGAAGACTCATTAATAACAAAGTAAAGTTTTATTTTTTAATGCATTTTTGTCTTATATATTTTTAACTACATCAATTTTTTAAGTTTTTTAATGTAAAACATTAATAATGTATTCGAATAAATAATTTATGATTATTGATGATATGAAATTTATATTGTATATTATTATATTTCTCATGTTATAAATAAGATTGTGCAGTTATACAATTAATTCACAAATTTTCACGTTTCATTCGATATTTATTTGAAATAGTTCTTTAGACAAAATAATTATTAATGCTAATAAAAAAATTTTATGAGGTGTAAAATAATTTCTACTAAAGTTGATTTGATATTTATATCAATAATTAATTTACTTTATTTAAATTACCTCTCTTCGATAATAAGAGCTTCCTACATCAATTAATAGATTTTAGAATCAAATTAATACTTTTCAATAACTTGTACGCTAATATTAGAATAAGTATTTTTAATAATTGAATAATAACGTCTCTAATCTGTAACGCAATTCAATAAACTCCTTTTTTCGCAATCAATTAAATGCTTGTTCAATACTCAGTCAATCAATTTGCTCTAATGAAGGATAATGAAAAGCATAATAAATTGCGAATTTATGCTTTAACAACCCAAAGCTTAAAGTATACACCACAGAATCATTTCAATGTTCACGTTCACGCCTCGTTTTGGAAGAAAACAGTCGCCTTAAGTAGCTTAGATATCCCACGAGGCGTTCACGGAAAACATTTTGCTCGTTAAACATAGATCATAAATTAATACACTTTAGGTCTTCTTAAAGATCTCTTTAAACATACAGGATATAATGTCTACATAATGAATCGAGCATCTAAATCAACGGTAGATCCGTCCAATAATCAACAAAAGAAAGCAAAATGTAAAGTCGATCACGTTTCTTCTTCGCGTTGGACAAAAAGTAGGCGAGGAAAAAGGGGAACGTCTCAATCTGATGCGTGCAAGAACTTATACCTTATATCCCTCCCTTCCTCTCCGGTAACTAAAAGACATATCGCAGTATAAAGGATCGCGGAGCTGTGCGAATTGAAAAATGCCGAAGAACGCTGCCGAAGACGGCCGATATGGAATCTTAGTGTGTCAGTGTGCCTATATGCTAATCGGCTTTGCCAGCCGTTCGTTTATCCGTCGTGAGTGTTAACCTTCCCAGACTCGCGCGAATTTGCTCTGACTCTCTCCGTGTCTACGTATATGTGCTTTTCCGCATCGATTGGAATACGCCAAATGTTATTTGAAAGTTTAATCGCATGATGCGTGTGATTTCCATAGGTTATGCAAGCTTATAATAATAATAATAATAATAAGTACGTGTATGTCGATCTATGTAATTCTAAGTTGTTACCCACGAGGTGAATCTAGTTAATCTCTTAAAAATACTACGCGAAATAAAATTTGGCATTTTTATTACATACTCGTTACCATGAAAATATTAAATTATCTATTGTTTAGACAAAAATTCACTTTCTCGCAAAGTCACATTGCAACTCTTACAATGCGCTAGTCGTATAATTGTCTTTTCTAGGTTAAGTTCTATCTTGAAGTATTAAAATTTTTCGAGATACGCACACAATATTTTTGAAGATAACTTTCTTATAGTAGTGCAATTTAACTTGGAACTTACCGTGCAAAAATATTAGCCACACGTTCGAGTACACGCGCATGTGTGCATAAATTGTAACGGTACAGGTGTATATATGTATAGGCTAAGATGATAATAATCATGATGATCACGATTGCAAGAAGATGTAGAAATTAGTTTGATTTTAGAATGCCAGTAAATATACACATACGCTTTTGACTCCTTTCTCTTTGTTTTTGTCATTTTCTTCTGTTGTAATCGTATCTGTGCATACCGCGGTTTTTCTCTTAAGAACTGGAAGAGTCGAAAGTCGACTCACATATTGTTTTCCATTCTTGCGGGCTTCAGTTTTATTCTTCTTCTTCTTCTTCTTCTTCCTTTTCTTTTTCTTTTTTGAGTCCACATGGTATCTCTCGTAGACATTTAAGTAACGTTCATTTTGAACACAGAGATTTTTTAAGGAAATATATTTGTTCAGTATGAACTCAATATAATTGGAAGGTCTTTCGAAATTTTAGGCACTTAAGCGAGATATTTTGGGAAGTGTGTCATCAATCTAAATTCTTAAAAAAGATTTGTGTTTTCATCTGAAATTTAAACCACCATCAATTATATATCATTATATATCTGAATATATTGTTTTCATTTCATAGTCTAAATTAATTCATTACGGTAATAATTGTGTAATTCTTTTATTTAGCTACATAATATCACAAAGTAATTCTAGAAATGATTTTTTATTTTTTTTATTTCTTTTAAATATACAATTAAAAATCTGTTTCTACTCAACCAAATAATTACTAAAAATTACTTATATTGACTAAACAAATATCAATATTTTATAGATTAGAATTGTTTCATATTTGTCATTTTTTTTTAAATACCTAAAATAAATCACGCAGTATTATAAACCAATGTTCTATTTCAATTTGTTTTACGATATTTATCTATAAGACTATTAATTGCTTGCTTATATATTTATCAATTATTAATAAATTAAAAAAAAATAATAAATGCACCATTTTGTATCATTCATCAATTAATAATAATATGCATAAGTATTTATTTTAAAGTATTGAAATGTCTTTCGCTTGGTGCAAAATTCCAATATTTATCAAACTTGATTAAACTGCGAGGAATAACTAAAATAAAAATTTTCTTTATTAAGTTATAATACGTAACCCCTTTTTAAATATAAAATTCGAAATTTGAAAATAATTTTTAAACATATAATTTGAAATCTATTCTCAAATTTAAAATTTATTATAAATATATTATACGACTTCGTGGGTTATTAGAAATTTCTTTTTAGTCTTATATTTTACTTTCTTTGAAAATTTATTTAAAAATATTACTACTGAAGATTTTTACTATAAACTATTTATGACTTCATAATTTAGCGATATTTTCGACTATAATATTCAGAGTAATATATTTTGAATTTTCAATAACATAACATATTTACATTTGCTGTGTGTGCACATAAATTATACGCAATTTATGCTTGAATCGATCAATAATATTTTATATTATATTTTTTTAGTATTTTTAACAATTAACTATGAGAATCTCATTTTAACAACTGAATACTTATAATGAATTTGCCAAGTTTCTCCAATTATCCTGTATTAACATCAAAGTCCGAGATTCACATTTCACTGATGAAGCAGTTGATCTAGTAAAGTTTCTCCTAAAAGCCATAAAAGCCAAAGATTAAGCATAACATAAATAGCTAATTGGCATGAAAATCTTCGATATCGTTAAAACTAATCCGTATAAAAATTTTCAAATCAAAAAGAGTATCTCCTTATTACAACCGAGGAAATATAATTTAGCGAAAGCGTAGACACAAACGACACCGATGCGAGGTCTTGGGTGTTTGAAAAAAAGTGCAGTCGACCGAACCCAAGGTGAAGATTTTTGTGCCAAGAAAAGAAATGCATGCCGACGTAACCGCTTCTGTGTATGTTTCTTTGTCTGATATCCCTTGCTTTTGTCCGAGATCTCGCAAAAACGTAAAGTCAAGAGTGGGCGTGGCTGCACTTTTTGGGTCCGCTCATCCGGCATTTATACCGTTCCCTTAGTTGAGTACCGGAGCGTAAAATATCTCGTACGTGCGGATACGTACACGAGACAATTGATTCGCGCCTCTGAAATGCGTAACCAGCAGCTCATTTGCAGCTATGCACTTTTAACTTAAAAATGCACTGTCTGCATCGATTCTCTTTTTGCTCTTTTTCTTGGTTGCATGGCGCGTCTAAACTTTTTTTGGAACGAGATATAGTTGTGAAAATATTTTGGGAAAGTTACGACATAATGGAAGGACTTTTTTGGCGTAGGCGATCATAAACTTTCGCTACAACGGTATTGAAGAATGACTTTCTACCGATGATTACGAAATATTGCACTTTGGTAAAACTTCACTTTTTCATGCTCCGTATGTAATGCACGGTACTCGAACCATAGATTTTTTAAATTTATAAATTGAATTTTCTAGTATATATACATTAAAATACTAAAAATATTGTATGCTTTTTATTATCAACATGATAAACTTCAACATAAATTAAGTGAATAACAATATTTTTATTATATAAGTATATAATTTATTATACTTTTAATTCAAATAATAAATCAATCTATAAAAAATCTAAATTTTTTATTTTTATTTTACTCTATAAAAGAGTTATTCTGAAAATACTATTATCTAATAATGTTATTTATACATATTTAATGCTTCTTACACAAATTATATTAATAAGAATATTTTTTCATGTTTAAGATAATTTTCCTTATATTAAACATTAAAAATACTGATATTTGAAGAAAATCCAAAGAATTTTATTTTAATTAAAGAGTTTAGTTTAAGTAACAAAAAGTTCTTAGTTTTAGATTTTTTCTTAGTTTTGATTCACATCCGTGCTTTCATTATAATATTTAAAAATTTGATGACAACTACTAGTATGAAAAGTACAATTACAAATCCTTCCCAAATGCTCTGCTGCATATGACACTTTATACATACGAATAATTAAATAGATAAAATGAATACGTTAATTTACTAATTCTACTTGGAAAGTTTTTGATAAAATTGTTTTTGTAAAATCATTAATAATAAAATACATTCTATCTGACAGATAATCTACTTTTGTAGAGAATTGTAAATTCTACAGATACGTAATAAAATATTTTGAAAGCTTTTAAATATTTATTTATTTCAAATTATTATGTATAATTCATTATATCAGAAATATTTTTCACTTTTTGTGAAAATTACCGATTATATAAATACTTTAAAGTATTGAAAAGTACAACAAAATATTACATGAAAATGATAAATTACGGAGCAGGAAAAAGAAATATAATCTAATATTTCTATTTGACTCTAACTTTTATATAAGAAGATTTACATTTATTCATATATTATTTGATAATATTTCAAACTTTTCAAGTGAACTTATTTCCAGTACTATAACAAATTTTGGTATATGTGTGTGTGTGTGTGTGCGTGTTTTACTTGAACAAAATAGAACTAAAATCTAGAATGATTTCAAGTAAATATTTTAAATATTCAAGTAAATACTTAGAATATATATTGTATAATTTAATTAAAAATGGATTGAAAAAATCTGAAAATCTATTGAAATTATTCCAAGTTTGCAAATATGTAAGTCAAAGATTCGACTACAAGCCGTTTGCGATCTCGATCAACGAATTACGCACATCACGACAGAGTGGCATTTCAGAAAATTGCTTTCACGTACCTCTAGTCCACAATCCTCTTTAAATACTTTATTGCTGGTTATATACCGCGTCTCGAAAAAAACTTTTACCTATCAAGAAGTCGATTAGAAACAGCGTAACTATGAATGAGGGTCTCTGTATTGCACTTAATTATATACACCGAAAAGGACGGTGATCAACTCGCTCTGCGTGCAATCAGTGTATACGCATATCCGCTTCATTTATACGGAATGGCACGTACATGAGCGATAGATTCCGGATGCTACATCAAGCATTGGAAAGTGCGCACGTAGTTATTCTATATAACAAATATCCATCGTGTAATACCAGAGTTCCTTAAATCCAAATAGCTTATTCGTCATTTTTCTTTTTATATTTATTCGCAAAGATTCATTATTGCAAGAAATGAAAACTAAACGAAGTTGCTTATGTTCAGAAATATTCAAATTTATTTCTAAAACCACACATTTCCTGCACGATGAAAGTTGTTAGTTGCTTATTTAAAAAACAATAATTTACAAAATGTTAACAAAGACTATTTTAGAACTTCTTCTTGTAATAATTACAAAAATAAAATCTATTGTTTCTAATATTTATATTTTGCTGTAATTTATCCAGATCAATATTTTATTTTTTTATTTATTTTTTATTTTTCAGACAATATTTATTGTTACCATGTGTCAATGAATAGGATAGAGATTAAGAACAAAGAAGATACATTGACGACGCAATTTGGTACGTAGCTATTTCAAGATAGACTCACAAGTGAATAAATTACCGTGTAGTCATCTGAAACCATCTAATTTACCTAATCAAACAGCAGAGAAATTTAGTAAAAGACTGAGGTCACACTGTGGAAAGCAAATAATGTTTAATTGCATTGTCAAGAGAAAATATCGTTTGTGAAATCGATAAAATTTACCTTAATTATTCTAAGAATGTCTTACAAATTTTTTAATGGAATTCATTGAAAAAATTAAGATTCTATCTCCTAAAAGAATTAAAAACGTGTTTTTATGTAAAATAAAAATAGGTTTATAAAATTAAAAATTTTTAGGTGCTCATTATATAGACAAGATAAATAGTAAAATTTCATTTATTTGAATAATTTTTTCGTTGCACGATGAAAACGCAAGTGAAAGAGCTAAAAGCAACTATGTTCAACAACGACGAAATCGAATTTTTTTAATTGATTATATATGTATATATTATATTCAGAAATTATACTTAAATTTGTAAAAATGAAACATTGAAATGTTGTTGGTAAGAAATGAGAAAAATTAACAAGACATGGGAGTAAAAACAACAAAAATGTCTAATAAAGATTAGAGGGCTGAAATTGAATTTAAAAAAAGGAATTCATTGAGAAAGGATCGTAATGTGTCGAAAATTGAAACTGAGTCAACAGTTCTGAAACATAAAGTACAGCTGCTGCAACAGCAAATTAAGCAATTTTTTGGTCGATATCGACAGCCGGAGAAAGTTTTAATATGTGCAATGCGATAGAAGAATCTTTCGTTGATTGAAAATACGACAGGTTCTATTACGATAAGAATCAGTCCATGATAATTAAAATGCGACGGGTCTAGTGTAATGAGTAATTTGCATTACTAAATTATCATAGATTCTTAGTTGAAGAAATTCATTTAGGTAAACTATTACAGTTGTTTGTAATACTGTGAATTTGATCAAGGCGACTCTTACAACGAAAGTATTTATTAAATATGAAATTTATTATTATTGACACAACTTGAAATTAAGATCCAATAATTGACTCTGATTTTTCACAGAAAGTGACGTGAATGCATACGAAATGATGTTGTCTCGTAATTGTCCAGCATAAGTAATACAACATACTTTTCTATGTATCCAGCGAGCGTCACTACCTGAGTCCTCAGCCGCATAAGGAAATCAATACATCAGACATGTAGACCCAGACAAGTGCCAAGACAGTATCTGCGAAGACCGCGAAAGCTATGGAGACGGAAACTGCACAAACGATCTGAATTTCTGTAACCACTCTAGTCACTAAGAGTATTCTGGTCTTCCAAATACTTTTAATTAATCGAAAAATTAAGAACCTCTTTATTTATGACTTATGTGTAAATAATGTGGCGCCGGTTGTTGTAAAACACTTATAAATGAACAGTGCTACATCTGGATATCAAATAACTAAAATAATAATAAATCTAAAAAATCTAAGTTACAACATAATCATTAATATAAATAAGAAATTATCATTAACGTAAAATATACGTTAATACAAATACTAAGCTTCCTTTAATTTTTAAGTTAATTAAACTTTGAAATTTAACTTGTAAGTTATGTTTAGGTACGATAATTGAAGTGTGGAAACGATCGACCTCAAGATTATATTAGAAGATGTAATTCAACGATGAAAGTAATGAAAAGAACTGAGATCAAGAATGGGGCAAATCCAATGACGTACGACTAGGCAAGTCGGTTTTTCCAGCTATTCTGAACAGTTGGAAAACCCATTGTACGGTCGCTGACCGAAACCGCCAATGATCAATTATATATATATGTAGGGGAAAACCCTGTTTGCGAAATTGAACTTATGTAAGAAATAAAATAATGATTTTTGAGTAAAAAATATTTCTTTTACTTACTCTGAAATTGACTACATTTACCAGTAATTTTGTAGGCAATACGTATAATTTGGTATTAGAGCAAAGGTACAAGTAAAAGCTTGTAAGGGAAAATATACCTTCAGTCTTGGCCTCATATAAAAGCAAACTGATATAACAGAATTTCAAAAGAGATAGTCATAAATATACTGTAAAAGTACATTGTAGAAAATAAATCTCGTTCATATTTTAAGCTTCATATTTTAACCTTCAATAAGAAATTTAGCGTTGAATTTGTACAAAGTATAATAGCCGAATTTCATTTTTCTTATCGTTACATAAAATTGGAAAATTACTTTTGTATACTTTTTTTTATTAAACTAAAACAAAACGTTTAATTACATAAACTTCAAACAAATTATTTAATATGTTTAGGATTGTTATTGAAAAGTTTCACTAGACTTACTACTTTCTATAGCTTAAAAAATTAATTTTTATGGATGACCGATTTAATGTTTGATGTTTAATGTTAATCCAAAGAACAAGTAGTTCAAACTTATTCATAATAAATTTTATTCAGTAATTTAAAACTATTTTGCACATTCTATTATTTTTGTAAAACAAAATATAATTTTACGGCAAATATTAAAATTAACGTAAAGATTAAGTATTGTCTTCTTTTAAACATAAATTTCCAAGTGATTAAATTAATTTTAATTTAGTTACTTAAATAAAGACTAGGATAACAACTGCAGATTACAGAGACTGTAAATATAATAGTTGTCTTCTTATAAATAAAATAAATAATAGTTGTCTTCCGAATAAGTGGAATTTAACTAATTTATTTCTAAATAAATATTTTTCAAATCATTTAGTGAAAATAAAAATTGTATAAAAGTTGGTCTCTTCAGTTAAAATAACATGCAATGGCTTTACGTGTAACAATAATTAAGATATATGTATCTATAATTTGATTTACATAAAATACAATTATTGTAACTGTAGTTTTCTGCGCTCTAACCATTCAAGGATTACATTTTTAAGTTTTTTTTTGAAATTATCAATTACATCTTCACCACTGTTTTAATTTCCATAAATTAAGACAATTTTATGATTATACAAAACACATAATAACACATTTTTTCATGGAATAATTTACTATTTATCATTCTAGACAATTTAATTAACCAATTAATTTTACTTGAATTTTAATCACTTGCATTGGTATTTTCAACATAATCAGGACACGTAAAGATTTCACGCGTTTTATTTACCAAATACTATATAATTTTCCCGTATTTCTATTACGAATATCAAGGCTGGTCCGAATTTTCCTTTGTGTAACACCTATACATGTTTCAGAAGTGTAATAAAAGTGTGGAGGAAAAAGAAGTCAGACCAGTGTGAAAGAGTCAAATGACAAGAAAAATGCAAAAAGTAACCAAAAATAGAATAAGAAAAAATTTAATTTACGTGCACCCGCCTGAATATGTGTTTAAAAATATCATTTCGAGCAAATTTTTTAAAGTAATGCTTTATGAATAATTCATTGTATTTAATAATATTTTTAGTGCAGGTAATTGATTTTGAATGAAGAATACGTACGCAAGGCTCATCTATTCAAAATTTAATACAAAGCAATTGTAGAATTGAAAAAAATTTTCCACCGAGTGCGCAACGGATAATATTTTTAATCTTCTGTTTGAAGGAAGGTATGAAGATGTTTAATTTTGTTATCAAATCGGCTGTTTGTACGTCAGTTTGTATTAACCATTTATTAGTTCACACTCAAAGTTTAATACCTATGACGAGTCTCATCTCTTGTTAAGTTAAGTCCATTTCAGTTTTATAACGCAATCCGACGTTTCATTAGATTTTACAGCTTTATAATATACGTTCTTGCTAATAGCTTTTCTAGATGCAATAGTAGTCGACGTCACACCAACGCGAACGCCTATTCTCTTGTATTATCATTCTTTTCTATAATATCTGCTTTATTCGTCGCACGTATTTACTGTTTTCTTTCTATTTCATGTGTATTCCTGAAAGCTTTTT
The DNA here is from genome assembly GCA_018907185.1 of Platyscapa corneri. Lineage (NCBI taxonomy): Eukaryota > Metazoa > Arthropoda > Insecta > Hymenoptera > Agaonidae > Platyscapa > Platyscapa corneri. The sequence goes on from JACCHW010000017.1 coordinate 3,309,108, forward strand.
TACTATTCGCCATTGTGGAAAAATTTAATGTAGTTGTAACTATTATTAAGTCGTAAACCAGATGTTGAATCGTGTCTTTTTAGAAGTTGAACATGCGTTCACTATGAATCTATTTCAGTTTTGAATAATAAACATTCCCCGTCCATTATAAATGATTGATTTAATGATGAATAAAATTAAGTTACAGCTTAACGTTTTAATAAAATAAAATATGAATAAAAACGCATGGTTGATATTTATAACTCTTTGATTAAGATATATTTTTATATTTTTCAAATAATTTGAAAATAATTTTTGGCCTAAACAATATTTAATAGTCGGTAAATTTTAACATTGTGTCCCGATATACGTACTTCAATTCAACTATATCTTCTTTTATAGCTGATTAAGAGACGTAGCTATGATAACTAGTCATTTAAATTTGTATTATGGAGATAAATAATTTGAGTCGCTCGATATTCCATTTATCATTACAGCAGTAAACATAACAATAAATTATTTTTATTCTATCACATAGATTGCTAATTCTAAATTTTACGCGCAAAGGATTTCCTTTGCAATTATTTGATAAGGCACACGTAAACCCATATTTATTAAATATTCTAATAATAATAATTTATTATTTTTCTAATGATTACCAAATCTCATAAATAACATGCGAATAATGCATTGCACCAAACACTTAATAAGAACGATGTTGCCAACATTATCAGTTCCTCGGTTGCGAATGAATGCTGCATTATGAATTCCTCTTCCTCGAGCACTTTCTCGGTACCAAAACCGAACAGCCATTCGTGGAATGTATTCCGCCTCTAAATCATGTAAATCCCTAATCGCAATGTTCTCAAGTAATGCATATCAAGTACCCGGTAAATATCCTTACACTTGCCGCGTATTCAGGTTAATTTCGGCTATAAAAGACAATTTTTGTCCTAGAAAATAGACGCACACGCGTATAAGCTTACGCAGGTGCACGCACAATCACAATAATCACGCCTTCTCATCAACATACGTAAAATACTTTCGCTCGAAATGATGCGTTGCTGAATGCTCATCGCTAAAAAATACTTCCATTCCTTTGTCCTTCCTTCCACGTGCAATTCATTTTGCATGCATGCGCCTCTGCTCATACGTGTAGACCTGATGTGCATAAGAAAATCATGACTTGCCTATTGCCACTACGCGCGAGCGATTAAAAGTGTTTAAGCTATCGAAGTGGTCTAGGATTAAAATTTATTTATAGATATTGATTTGACTTCTGGACATTTAGAATTTATAAGGAACAAGCTACATGTACTTGAATTCTAGATGTACCTAAATACGAAGACTTAGATTTTTTATATGAAAATATAAAGTATATACAGTATATGCTTGAGTATAAGAAAATTCTCGTATGTATTACTAGTACGTAACTTATTAGTCACTAGTTTTGTATTATTTTCTACGTATACAAGATCTTTAATTGTATTTTGAATCTCTATTATTGTTCTCAATACGTTATATAGGTAATAATGAAGCAATATTAATTTATAAAATTTAATACAATGTTGATGCCTTATATATTCTTTAAATATTATATTTATATTTAAAATTAAATTTGAATTGTCAATGCGTACATAATAAATTATTTTCATATTATTTATAACAGAAAAATTTATAAAAAATTTTTAGCAATATTTATCAATTACCAAGAAAAATTGAAAGAGTATATAAATCTCCTCCTTATATAAAATATATAATAAAAAATAGTAAAAACTTGAATTCAGATTTAGAAAACATAGTAAAATTTATATCGGATAAATTAAAAAGATTAAACTCTAATTTTTGAAGATGTTTATCAGAACGTTGAAGTTTCAATTTTTGAACTAATTAAATTTTCACTAGTAAAACATGAAGTATATATTGATATTTAAATTTATTGTAAAACCAAAATTTATGTGACTTAATTTAATTTATAGACATAAAAAAAACACCAAAAAATTCTGATAGTTTCTTCGATAAATAAATTAATTATAAGCAATTTAGTAATCGATCCTTCCTTTTAGAATATTCAATTAGATATTAAATCTTTCAACAGCAAAAACTAAATATTTATTTTTGAAACTGCATAAATTTCTCAAGCTCAGTATTTAAATTCATCAAGCTGAAACTCTCATATACATCATTGTACATATATTATACAATACTTTTTAATTTTATTTCGCTGTCAAACATTCTGTTATAAATTCACACTTACAAAGATAAGAAATAAAAATTCTTATTCACAGTTAGATTTTGAATTTATGTATAGACTAGCCAAGCCATTAATATATAAATTCATTTAAAAACTGACTGCAATCTTAGATTTGTATGTTCTAGATTTCAATAAAATCATTTGTATAGCAACATCCAGTAGCTATAAAATATTATTAAAAAACACTGAATATACTGACAAGTATAATGTTTTTCGTTTCCTTTCATCTTGATTAAAATTTAAAGCTCTATGCCTTATGCTGGAACAAAACGTCCTGACAATAAATTTAACAAGTTGAGAAAAACTATCATCTTCGAATACTGTAGTCTTCCTTTGCTAATAGATTTGAACTTATATTTTATAAAGGAGAATAAAAAATTTCATTAAATTGTTAGCGAACTGTAACTTATGAAACTTAGACGTTGCGACAAGTAAGAGAACGCGTACGCGAAGCTCTTCCTCTAGTTACGAATCCGCGATTTTTTCCGTACATTCCTCGTGTGTTCGACAACGAAAAAAATCATTCAAATAAGCGCGGACAAGGCAATTCCACGGAATTCCTCCTGATGAGGAGAAAGGGGCAGGCCGGACTACAAAGGGAAGTGGAATGCGCGCGATAGAAAATGCGCGCCATGATTATACCGGATGCAGACGCGGGGAATGCTGAGCCGAGATCCACGGTGAAAGTGAAGATCGGCATCGGCTACGGCTCCGAACCGTAGAGGATTACGTGCTGTTATTCCTGTATTAGTATTAACGATTTGCGGCGAGGCAAACAACTGCGAATTAGTGGTACATGTATCAATTATCGAGAATGTGGATTCGCGTAGCTGATCGATGTTAATTTATCGATAGTTTGAATGCTTAAGAAATATTTTTAAGAGGGACGAGGGGTATTTACGATATTGATGTCTATGTTATTAAGATAATTCTATGACTCATTGATTATTGAACTTTTATTTTATCAAAAAATTCCATTAATTTTCTGTTTGTGAAAATACTTGTATGATTTTATCTTTTGCTTGAAATGAACTTAAAATATTACATGAATTATCTGATAAAATAAATATAATTAGTGAGTGTAAAACAAAGTTTGATGCTAATGCGGGAACTAAAATTTCAACGTTTTATTTCAATACGTTAGACGCGGTGAACTTGAAAGTGCAGAAGCATTCATTGTTTAATGGAGTAGTTTATTATTTTCGTTATTCAAGGTAACGTTATAATTAATAATAAAAATATAATCTTTAATGACATACGCAATTACTTATGACTATTAGTATTAGGATATCGATTACAATATTTAGGATAAATTTACAATAAAAATATTGAATATAACTAATCATAATATTATTTCAACTCGCTAATTATAATTTATTTTGCCTAAATATTTATAATGATTAAGGTTATGCAGAATTAAATAATATAGAGAACTACGTTTCATAAATTTAAAAGAGTCGATTAACAATAAAGTGTCCACTAATTTAATATGTACTCCATAAATATTTTCACTTTCTATACAGCTGTAACTAATAGCTGTATCAAATTATTATATACAAGATGGAAATAATTTTAGGATCGTTTATTGACAAACGTATTATTCAAATTGAAAATTTAACTATTTTATGCTACAATGGAATACGTAATAACGTGGAAAAAAAATTATTCGATGGTACAACGTAAGCCTATGAATTGAAAGCGGTATATATTATTTACTTATCGAACGATCATTTGAGAAAATTTTGGCACAACGTGAAAAATGCTTAAGACTAACTCTCAAGTCTTTACCAGGACGAAACTTTACCCCAGGTGTAACAACAAACCCACGTTTTGTCTTTCCCTTTCTCTCTCTTTTTTGGTCAGTCCTTGACTTCTTCTGTATGCGCACAACAAAACTACAGGACAATATAAATCACGTCGAGGAGAAAGTGGATCCGAGGAATATTCGTTTGCGTGGGTATCTTGAATTATCGCTAGCCGAGAGAGACTTTCGCGTCTGGTCATTGGTCGGGTGATTCACGAACGTTACGATGTAAATGCGACATGATTGTGGGTGGCTGAGTCAAGGGATTTTTATAAAACTTCTTTAAAAAGTCGATCTTTAGCGCGTATTATTGAGATTTAATTACGTTATAATTTAAGTTTGCTCGTCTCTTCTTTTTCTATTTGAAATTAACGGTTTCTCTTTATGTCAAATCTGGAATAAAACAGGATAATGAAAGCAAAAGATATTTCTGTAAAAGTACGCGATCTTAAAAATCAAAGCATAATGAGAAACATGATTTTCATGTTTCGAAAACTGATAATTAGTAAATTATGGATCATAAATCATACTTATGAATTTAAAAATTTATTATTTATGAATATACACTCTCTTAAAATCTGTCTTATTGCCTGCTGTACTTTAATATAATAAAATATTTACAGCAATATAATACATTAGTTTAACTCATTAACGATAGCTTGTTAAAGTTGGTAACTAAATAAATTTGTGAATTAAAATAAACTTTGGTGCTGATTTTACAATTCTATCTCACTTTCTTGAATAACTCGAGTGTTAAAATTTATTTTAAAATACATTTATTTGTGTAGACTGTAATTAGCTATTTTCGGATATCTATACCGTAAAATGGGGCAAGGCAAGTACCGTAGGAGAAATCTAGCAGAATTTTTATAATTCGATATCTCGGTTACAGGATAAACATTAAAAAGATTTGCGATTCTTTTCTAAGATACATGTGTAAAACTTTCATTCTAAAATTGTTTGGAGAAACTCTGTAGATATATTTCAATAAAACAATTTCATCCATTGCTTATCGCTTTGTTTTATTAGACGTTGGTATAATTTAAGTGAATTTAAACGATAAATATTTGCAAGTAGATTAAGATTATAAATATGCAAACATTTATTCTTGATTTGCATTGACAGAAAAATTAATTTCTAAATTGCTTTTATTTATTCACGAGTCGATTAAGATAAATAATACTGATATGCTCAATTTTTTATTTATTAACACGAACAATTTTTTATTTATATTGATTAATTTATAAATTCATAATACCAAAAATTTTGTTTTATAACGCATTGTCATAATAATTAAACAAAACATGTTTTTCATTGTTATTCAACTATTTATTCATAGTTAAATAATTTCGAGATATAGCCTCTTCAACCACTTTCAAGGAAATACAAAATTATAAAGGATTTCATTGGAAATTTAATTTTGTTACGACCAATATTTTTATTTTTTCTATATTTTTACCAGAAATTTATAGTTAACCTCAATAAATAAGTGATTTCTTTATTATATGTCATTAATAATTTGTTTAGAATTCATTTTTAACAATATTTTTTAATGAACATTGAAGTGAAATACACTATAAATAAATATTGTAGTAAATAATTAACGAATAGCATAAATATAAATATTAATAATAAAATATAATTTTAAAATCTTCTTTTATAAATCCATGGTAATACTACTAATTAAATTCGTTCGAAAACTAAAAATTTCTCAATAATGTATGCTATTTTTTCTATTTTCTTTCATATATAAAGTTATATTATTTTTTGCTGTTACTAATTTTCGCTTAAATATATTCTAGACTTTTTCAAATTTTCATTTATTATAAATAATACTTCGAGAAATATCCTACATACATTATATAAATATATAATTTGGTAAAAATAACTGTTCAACTTGACAACAGATATTTATTAAATCATTTTTTCAAATATCATATAATTGCATTGATGGCATGCATGTACATATTTTTATTGACATCTATTTATTAGTGTGATACTATAAGACATTATTATTTTTTGAATGATGCAACAAAACATAAAATTCTCAAATAATAGTACACTAATAATATATTTCTCTAAATCGAATTGAAAATGGTATTTATTTTTCTTTATTAATAATTAATATTATAATAGTTACTTTAAAATTTAACTATTTGTAAATTCACCAACGTAATTCAGGTAATGATTAACTAATTCTACATTTTATTATTGCTTAATGGTTTTATATTTTATATATTGTATTTTTTATATAATTGCATGATTTATTTATATTACTTTTTGGTTATTTTTTACGATTCCTTAACTTAGTTAGAAAATTCAATTCTCAATGAAAGGTGCTTCGTTTTTATAATTTCTCTCAGAGGTAAATTATTTTAATAGTTAGCTAAATATTTGAATTAACTTTTATGCAATGAGTTCATTACAGTTGAAACTTTTATTTACTAAATTGAATAGATAATTTCTTTATAACTGAGTATATATGCAAAGAGAGTTAAATAACTATAGTTTTTCTTTAGGCTTACTTAAAAATATTGAAAATATTAATTTACTATATTTTTCTAAATTAATTTTGGTACAAAATTATAAAATTATAAATATATAAATATTTTTATTATGTAGAAATTAATTTATTATAAAAGGGATAATACACTTTGTTTCAATGAATTATTGTCGTAGTTATAAAAATTAATGAGATTTAATAGGAGTAAATGAACTAATAATACTATTTTGAATTGAGGAAAACATTTTTCGAGTCATTGACATTTATCTTTTATAGTTAAAAAATACCATAAAAATACTTGAATAATATATTTGAAAAATTATATGCTCAATCTGTTCGTACAATTCTCTTGTTATCACATTCGTCGATATGCTATTCGTGAACTCTGAGGTGAAAATATCTTAAAATAGTAGTATTAAATGTAAAAGGGTGTATTAAAAAGCATGAATGTCTAGAGAGTAATATAGCAGATACGTTTAATTATACGTTCTAGCCACTCGGAATTCACAAATTAATGATATTTTACTTCGTTTTTCCATTGAGTTTATTTTTATTCACATTTTATGGCTTTTGTATATTTTTTCTTTGTAAAAATGAAATGGTATACTTTCATTTATTGTTAGTTCAAGTTTTGCGCATCTGGTGCAAAACAATTTGAAATTTGTTCTAATTCTTACTTTTACAGCTCGAATTTGTAAAAATAAAAATGCGACTCGTCACTCGCAGTTTATAAAATAAAATTATAAATTACTGTTATTATTGTTATTTAGGTCAATAAGACACCTTTGTAATTAATAGATTACGGAAATGAAGAAGGTATATCAATTTTTTTAATAATTGTTTAAAAGTCCCTTATTTTCAACGAAGCAATTATTTTGTAAATTTCTCAAATTTCCACGTTAAAAAATTAAATTTTAATGTATTATTTCATTCGAAACTATCCAGTAATTAAAAATATAATAATTGAGCATGAAAACGACATTTTAATAAAATTTCGTTTTGAAATTTAAAAATCATAAATGTATGCGAAATGTGCGAAATGATTCGATTAATTAAAAAAGTATTTGTACATATGTAAATATATTACATCAATTTTTATTTTGAATTACTTGAAATTTTTGTAAAATGTTTCTAGGAAACAATAAATATTATTTTTTTAAACAATGTTTTTTTAATAGCTCTTTACTAGTAGATCCTTAGAAATACATACATGTATATTTTTTTGATAACGAAAATTATGAATAGCATACGGATTTCTAAATTTTTATATTATTTTAATATTTACTTCTCTACTCAGAAATACTGAATCTTTTTTTTTTTGTATATATAATCAATTTCTATCTTGATTTACTAGATTAAAGAAGTCTCCCTTTTAAAGAATCCCAAACTGTTTACATGTTCGACTATTACTATATTTAGTTATTCAGTAAATAGATACTTAATTATCATAGATAATTTTTGAAGACAATCGAAACAGATTATAAAGATGACTACTTTTACTAAGTTTTGCTGCAAGGTAAGCCTTGATATAAAATCATTTTCCCGTATTCGTGAAGAAAATATAAATATGCAGTACCTATCTATTCATGATGGTTTCATAGAAATGCCTGTTATTGTTCATCGACTGTAAGGTATTAGAGGTATAAGACTAGGTACTGCATTTTTCCACGATACTTGCTGTTTAATTTTACAGTTTTCAGAATAAAGTTTCCTTTGTCTAGATAATTAGTAACTATTGTCATTTCACCTTTACTATGTTTTTCTGTTCAGATTCGTTTTTCATGCTTTCTATATATATCTGAATATAAAAATGAATTACTTCAAAATTCTATATTTAAAATTATTATAATTTATACTAGGGATGATACTTTTTTAAAATGAAATTTATAGTTGGTATCGTGAAAAGAAAATAATCTGGTAGCTACTTTTACCAATCATCGTAAATTTTGAGATCGTATTTTCCTTTCAACGTGGATAAAATCATTATAGTGTCTTCATTATGAATTTAAGCTCCCTTATCTTCATCATACCACTTTATTCATTTTAACAGTAGTTTTTGTATATAGTCGAGAGTTCCGTACGATTCTTAAATCTTGATGGAATAGTTTGTACATAAATTCTATTTCTAATACATTTACTTGATGTTATAAAAATTTAATCAAAATGTTCTGATTAAAATGTTTATTGGAAAATAAATTAACAGAAATTTATTTTTTCCCTTTTTTTCTTTAAAGTAATAACTGAAAATGCTAAATATAAATACAGTTTTATAAACTATCTACATGACAATGATTTTTATACCGAAACAAGAAGTAGAAATTCATAATTAATTAAAAAAAAGTTAAATGAAAATATTGTACGAATATAATATCCCTTCAATTAGTAAACTTACTTTTTTATAATTACATTAGATGTAAGATTAATTCATTAAAGTTCATAGCTTATCTTTACGCTTTCGCTTTGTATTATAAGATTTTCTTTGCATTTATAGTTTTAATAAATTTTAATGTTCTTATTTTTTCTCCTTTGAAAGTTTTATTACCAAAAGACTTTTTAGTGAAATAATCTGTTTTATTATTTTTAATTGAATACACTAGTCTTCTATGTATATTTGCTTCTCAATTATTCAATTCAAACTGAGTTGATCAAAGTAATAGCTAAAAGCCTTAAACATAGATTATATTATATTTTCTTCTTTGGTTATACTGCAAATTTTATTAAAAATTTTATTTTCTACATAATTTCTTTATAATAAAGATGTTGTTACTATTTTTAAATTACAAGTAATACAAAATATACGTCTGAATTAAAATCTTAAGAACCATAAAGAAAGTAATATATGTTACAAAAAGAATTAATAATATGGTATATTCAATGAAACTGAATAAAAAAAAATATATGATTTTAATCCGTACATTACTATCTTATTTGTAAAAAAAACTGTAAAAAATAGTGGAAACTATAGATGTGTTATTTTCATAGTAGGATTAAATGGTACTATTTTTTAATACTATTAACAGCACAGCTAATTTACAGAAAAACAATTACACACATAAGTTTAGTAAAACTAAGTATATACCAAGAATGCATATCTACTCAAGTGACTATTTTATGTATATCTATACTTATATATGTCCACTTAAACGAAGAATCTGTTAGAGAGTTAACGACTTCTTTTCAAGTGAAAACATCCTGTGGTGCTAACATTGAAGAAACTATTGTTCATATGGTAAAGAATGTATTATTATTCTTAACATTAAAAATTACATTCAAAGAATAAAAAATAGTATTGAAAATACTCTATGTATACATATAACGTTTAAAATAAAATGATAGCGATTTGATAAACGGAGCAGCGATCTTAAGAGAAGCTTAAAACATTCTAGGAAGAATACAAAAAATCGGAATGACAACTACGGGAGAGCAGTGGATAACTACGTAGCTAGGAAAAGTAGAACGGTACTAGGCACATACATTTACTATACAGAAATGATCTAAATCTTATGTATACAAATATAAATTATAAATTTGTATCGCACGTAGAATCTAGATTAAAATATATCCAAAGCTAGCTTCTTTTCGATCATAATAATTATTTTTTTGTATCATAATTTATGGCTATTGAGCGAAAAATCTAATAATGATATAATGATTATTTTATTGAATAATGTATTTTTTAACACATACTTTAAGTTAAAATTACCGTATAAATTCGCCATATTATTCAGTATTGTTTTCATTTGAAGTCAAAGAAGTGATGATAATATGATTAATATAATTGGCATTCCATGATAATGACAGAACTATTTGATTAACTTAAACGAAAGTAACTCATATTTCGCCAATTTTTGAGCATTAAATAATTCTATAAACATAGCTGATTGATATATCCATATATGTTTATATAAGTCATTATTTTCGAAACGGGAACCCAACTTACGATTGCCAATTTTACGTGAGTGGATATCGATAATATTTTATTTCAGATCTGCAAAAGTTATGTATATATCCATAAATTTCTACTAGGATACTTCAGGTTTTCCTGTAATAAATTACAATAAAAATGTAAACAAATAAGCTTATATGAATACCAATGAAATCTGAAGTGATTGGGGCTAAGAGAAAGGTGTAAAAACTAAAAATCGGAAATTAATATGCATTCAATGACAACTAAGTCAATTTCGCAATGACATCTTCCTTACAGTTGAAGTTTTAAAAAATAAAGAAACTGAATGGAGCAGAATGCTTTGACAATATCGATTTATATCTACAAGTGATATGAAAGGAATTCTCCGTTTTAAGGTTCTTGTGTATTTTTTTGTATCTTTTTAAAAGGAACTGAAGACTAAGAAACACATTTTTTTCTTCTTAGCTTCTGTCTCTTTTTCTATACTTTGTGGTACTGTCCCTGTATCTAGGGAGAATTCTTTTTAACAAAACAAACTTCATAGAGACTGAAATTTTACAAAGCAAACGAGATTTGTTTACGTCAGTGTAGGATATATATTATATAGAATAATTTAACTTTGTAAGTCTTCTAAATTCAGTGTTATTATTCATTTTGATAATCTACAGTCTCGTGGAAACTTCAAGAGTGCAGCCAACTTCGAAACAGTAAGATGAGTTCAATCATTTAAAAAATGACAAAGTTGTTTAATAATTGGTATCCCATTTCCTTGGATGACTTTAATAATTGTGACATACACTTCGCTTATTACCAAATTACACGAGATAATATTAAAGCTGAAAATCTTGATTGAGATTCATTTCGTATGTAAATATAATATTAATCTTTCTTATTCAATATTTTCCTCGATTGAAATTTAATAAATTATTATTTAACCGCTAGTACGTACTTTGACTTATATTGTTTCGTATATCAAACGCGCAAGTTTACTTCAAAATTTTATTAATTGTTATTGAACTCGTTACATGACGCTGATATTGATCCAACTATTCCTCCAATTTTATGCAAATTATATATTTTGCATGTTTATATAATAGTTATATTAATTTATTATATTTCTTTTGCATTTCGATTTCGTATCACTTTTATCATCCAAAGCACATCCATTGCTCACGCCGACTTATGCAACGATATTAAAACCAAATTCACAGGAGTATAAAATATTATATATTGTTTATTTCAAATTTATTTTTATATTCAATATAAATAAATAAATAAATATATATAATATATATATGTATGGTTTTCTAAACATAAATTAATTTGTTAACTACAAATTTAGAAAATCAATACATCAGATAAAGTTTAAAAAATGTATTTCTTGAAAATGGAAATTATTAATATATATTTGTGTTATCAATCTTCGTCAGATATTCTTAACTCACCAATTTTAATTTAAAATTTTTAACATAAAAATCAAAGGCAAATATACTCTATTATTTAAGTTGGAAATGAAATGTCACTTATAATTTTAAATTAAGATCAACTATGATAGATTCACCATTATGAATTTATGTTTTTCTACGGAATTGAAAAAATTGCGATTAAAAATCTTGCAATTATAAAGTTGCCTCAAAATTTTTCTAATTAAATAAATGTAACATAAGTACAAAAAAATAATGATTCAAATACATTGATTAGAATAAGTATTATATTGATACAATATAGTTGATTCTTTAAAATAGAAATTTTAAAAACTTTATTTTTATTTTTACTGTTATATACTCACAATGTAATTGTTTTATTTTGAAAGTACATTTTTTATATAATTGTATATAGTTATTTAATATGCAAGTTATAATTGTACTGAATTGTGCATATTTATAAATATTAATTTGTTACCAAATATTATTGATTTATAATCAAATATTGAGACTGTCGATATTATTATCCAGATGGATTTGACGGTGGTAACGTTGTAGTAGTTATGTTGTTAAGACGATATGCTCCATCCAAATCACTTTGCTGAAACCTTTGTCCCCCTATAAAATAATAATAATTGCCGTTTATTAATTTAAGTAAAAGTAAAATTTTATTTTTTAGAAACGCTATTTATATATATATATTTATAATAATTCTCAATCATTTTGCGTACTTTGTCTCGTTAATCTAGGCAGAGATTGTTTGCTCTTATCTGAAATTAAAAGTTATTCATATGAAAAATTGAGTAAATATGTTTATTTTATTTAATTTTCGTTTTATATCATAAGTGTATGTCATTTTTTAAAATCTTTTTTTAATCGATTGACTATTTTACGTACCTTGATAACTTAAAGTCATGAAGATAAAAGACGACATTATAATGGAAATAATTAATAACTTCATTTAATATTTTTTTAAATTATTGCTGAATTTCAATTTATAACAAAATATATAATATATATAAATTATAATACAAAAAATGTCTTTCAAAAAAAAATTGATTATAAAACTCTTTGCTTTTAATAAATTTATGAACACGAAAATAGTCATTTAAATAGTTTTTTTTGTTCCATTTTTAATAACACAAATGTATTTAAAAAACGAAATTATAATAAAAATAAAAATTATTATACTTTTTTATTATTTTATTTTAATTATTTAAAAACATTTCCTATTAAAAGACTAAAAATTTTATAAGTTACATTAAAATTTTATTTCTTTCAAACTAAATTTTTATTTTTTATATTATATTATCATAATTTTCGTTTACGATAAAAGCAATTTATTAATGGCTTCTGGTTAGATCATTGCAATTAAAAAATAATGATTAATAAATTAACTTATTTTTATATTAAAATAAAAGTAATATACAGTTTTTGCTGTCACAATTAATTTATTACTAATCTAAGCCTTACGTTTACAAAAATCTAAATCAAATTTTATATATAATTTAATTTTTACATTTGTAACACTATCGTATATGATCTCAAATCCATTATGCTGATTTTTATTTAATTCTAAATAATGATTTTAACTTTAAATGTAAGAATATTTTACTGTATCTAATTGAAAAATTATATTTATAAAATATCTAGTAATTCATTAATTTAAAATTAGTACGTATATAAGATAATTATAAAATAATTTTATAAATATTTATTCAATATTGATATATTTGTACCCATTATTGTTGTTCAACATTTTACTACATTATATGCTTTGCAAAAATTGCATCTCTTATGGTAATAATTAAGTGATTAATATTAAATAAACAATAACAATCCTGAATATTTACCTTTCAATAGAAAAAATTGATTTCGTGAAATAAATATATTTGAAAAAAATTATTTTTCAAAAAAATTTTACAATCATTTTCAAGAATAAATCTTGTATCAAAATTTTATTTTTTATCTCTTTATTTACTCAAAACTTAGTAATACTTATTGAGTAAAGTTAAGTTATGTATCGTAAAATAATTTACAGATAAATTGATTTGATTCTTTTTCATATATTTTATTTTCTTTTGAATAATTAAAATTTTTTACTTAATGTGATTAACATTTCTAACTCAAAAAATTAAAAAAAAACAATAAATTATTCCATAAAGTAACAATATCACCTCAACATTTTCCTACTTAAAATAACATCCATTAAGCTACTTACCTTTTTCTTTTTATTTATTATTATATTCAGAAAATAATAATAACTTGTAATTATTAATCAATTATTATAAAAGAATTTTGAATTTATGAAGAGATATACTTAATTTTTTAAATTTCCTTCGCTAAAAATTCTGAGATACAATGTAAAAAAATTACGTTTATCAAAACTAAACAGTTAAATAATGTAAAATTTTTTTATTTTATTTTAAGAATATCCATACATATATATTGTAATTCAAATATATTTTTTTGAAATTCCACTTGTCTGATGCATCAGTCGTCGTCATAATGCCGCCTACGTTTCTTGTATCCTAAAAACATTATTTTAATTTAAACAATTTTTTCATGATTTTCTTTCCATATCCTAAAAAGTTTATCGCAATTTTATCAAAATTTTATTTCCTTAAATAACAATTTGACTTACGCTTGTAATGCTTCTTGTATTTTTTATATTTATATTTCTTATCTGGAATAAAAAAACTAACATTAATAAGAGCAATAAATATTAAGATAAAAATAATTATAATCAAAATCAAAATCAGAATCATTTTAATATATTTATTATTTATTAGTATTATACTATTTTTAAATATATATTAATGTTATTATAATTTCAATTACACACTATTTATCATACAAAAGAATTTTCTAAATATTTATTGTATAAAAATTGTAATGTTCTGGTACATTTATTACATCCATCTTTAGAAAAAAATTTCATATATGACACATTAATTGTAAATTTCTTTGTTCTTCTGTTAATATTTACAATTAAATATAATACATACTTTAACGGTTTATTTGTAAAAAATATAAAATAATATCGTAATTAAAAACTATAACTGTACTGGAAAATTCATAATTTAGAGTGTCATGATAAAGAAAGATAAATTGAAAAAAATGAATAAATACATTAAAAATAATTCATTATAGTAATATGCACATAGATAATATATATATATATATATATATAGTAACGATTAAAAGCTGTTACTAACATCCAATATTATTAAATTGAAAAGATTAAACAAATTTTAGTTTTTAAATTATATACCTTATTAAAATCTATTTTTGAACAAATTTTAACTTTTAATTAAAAACATTTTCAACTTTTAACTGTTTATAATTTCTAAAAATTGTAAACACTAAATTTTTTTTAATAAATCAAAGTTGAAATTTTTTTAATTGATTGTAATATATTTTGAACTGCAATAGTAATAAAAACAAATAACCGATACTCCTGTAACTTTGTAAACAAAAATTCTAAACTTAATATCAAATTTTTGAATTTTTTTATACTTTTATATTTGTGCGTTATTTAATTTAATATACAATTTGGCAGAAGTTAAACAGTATTAAAAAGAATAAAATATATATTAAAATAAAAATTTATTTAAAAAAAATATTAATTTTCGGTTATGCATGTATTCATGAATTATTTCATGATTTTTAATAATTTTTCTTTTATATATTAAGCAAAAATTTTTAAAGTAATTAAAAATGTCTTCAATGTCATTTTTGTTTATAGATAACCAATTATTATGATTTAAAAAATAGTCCCATTTATTAAGAATACATTCTTAGCCATTTGTAAAAAATATTATTTATAGAAGTATTAACATGTAAACATACCGGCAATTGCTAATCCAAATATCATAGTCATCATTAACAAGAGAACGAATAATAATCTCATTTTAAAAAAGATATAGCTATTTCAGAAAAAAAGAAACATTTACTAATAATGATCTTTAATTGAACTAACAAGAAAAGTTTTGTTCTTTTTATACTAAAAAAGTTCTTAAAAATAAGGATAATAATTATTTATATAATTATTTGTGTACACGAACAAGCTCTTAAACATATCTTAAAATTTTATTATTCATATTTTATTAAAAAACAGAATTATCAAAAAATAATAAATTTTTATCATATTTTATTTGAATATTTAAAAATGTTATTGAATTATATTTCAAATTTTCAATTGTTTAAAAATCAGTACTACTGCAAAGATTTAAATAATATATCATGTCTAGCTCAAAATTATACCTACAAATCTTCAAAATAATATATATATATCATTAAAAAAAATTGTTTGAAAAAATTTAGCATTAGTTACAGTACATTATGGTATTTTTAATAATACAAATGCACTTTTAGCATTATATACAAATAAAATATTTTTAACTTTAAAAACAAATATAACTAATTAAACAAATTTATTGAAAAGGAACTATTTTAAAAACTAATTTACTGTTTTCATTGGATATATCTAATAATAAAGGGAGATGAAAAATGTAGTGCTTTTATAGTAAAATTTACATAAAGCAATAAAAATATTACCGAAGTACCTGCGTGTTTAATCATGCTGAATGTTGTTTTAATTGAAAAACATATTGGTAATTGAGCTGATCTTGAAATTTATATTTTGAATAACGGCTTAATACATATAAAAATTATGTAAATGCTGATATAATAATAATGGGTTGCAAATATTATTATTGTGACGTAAAGGTAATTGCGCTTCTTATTAGAGAATTGAATCACTTATTGACTAATTTTTCCAAAAAGATTTACTGATCCTTAAGAATCGGTTAAAAACAAGAAAAAAACTAAATTAGAAGCATAAATTTATATTATGAATATCATATACTTTAAATAAATGAAATTCGAAGTGCAACTATTTCGTTTTAATAATTAATAGTGTTTATTCAAAGCAATATTTTTTATTTCAAATTACACTAATTCTAATAAATTATTTTTAATTTAGTTTAATATTTTAACAATAATTTTTAATAAAATAAAATTTTTATAAATAATTTAAAAATTTTTTTCTTAAACTGTAACTTCTTTACCTCTAATGCTTAAAGAATTTTTTATCAAATCATCAAATTAACGAACGAATTTAATTAGAATATAAATTATGCAAAAATTTTAATCATAACTTAACCAGTTATACCGTGTATATATGCTCGTACATATAAAAAAAATTATGAAATTCATTCTGAATAATTTCTATTGAATAATATATACTTTCTTAAAAAATTCGAGTACTAACGTTTCATATTTATAATTATTATGTATATTTTTATTGAACAACTATGGTAAACTAATGTTTAAAAAATAAAATTTCATATTTTTGTTCAGAATTTATATTAAGATGAAATTCAATGTATTTGTTTGAAATGTTGCAAATTACGAGCTCATAATACAAAGCTAAAGTTAAAGTTTTACGAGTACAAGTGTGGATTCCTTTTATATATGAGTTTTATTTACGAGAGGTCATTGATTAAAAAGTCCAGTTAAAACACTGTACTTTTATGAGTAGACATCAAATACACTATACTAAGACTTATGAAACTAAAAAAATTCTTGGTTTAACAAGTCGCTAGTTCAAACGAAGATGGCCAAATATAAAATGAAGACTTAAAAAATTATACTTATTCTAAACATATGATTTGATGCGTATTCCTTAAATGGAATAAAACGTTTAGACAGAGTATAATTTGCATGTATAGCATCATATGACAGGTGGTCTTTTTATAAATTAAATTTGTAAAACATTTATGACTATTCTACTAAATTAAAAAAAAAAAATTTATTGGTAACCGATACCAATTGTTAATCTAATTATAGAGGATTTCTGTAGTACTTTAATTTTTTTTCTAATTTTTAAAACAGTAAATGAAATATATATTTTATTAAATAAAAGTTCAGAATTGGTAACGTATCATAAGATGTAAATATTAAAACAATTTAGATCAATCAGTATCATCTAATTTTATATTTTCTCAATTTTAATTTTAATTATTCTCTACAATAATAATTATCATCAATCGTTTTTCAAATTTAAACTAAAATTATAAATTTCAAAAAAAGTTTTTAAAATATATATTGAAATAATCTATTCTTCATTTTCTATTAATATAGTAGATATTTAAAAGAAAAAGAAAATATAAAAAGTGTTGTGTTTTCAAATTTGATGAAATAAATTATGATCCATTTCAATATGTAATTTACATTAATATGTTCCAAAAATTATAATAATTAAGTAATAGTTTTATAAATTCTAGCACAGTGGTATTTAATTATTAACTAATTTTTCACTTAAAAAAACTATTGAAATTAAATAAACTAAACTTTCAATAAACTATTGAAATTAATTTATCTAATTAATTATCGTTTCAAAATATTATCAGTAATCACTTGAAGTTTCCTATTTAATATTTATGTTAGTTAATAATGATGAAAGAAAATAATAAATGCATATATATATTAGATTATATTAAAATTTATTTATTAACTTTAATAAGTTTATATAAACTTAAATAATTTGTTTCTTTACAAAAACTACTATTAACTATTTATTTAACTCTTATATCTAAAGTTAAAAATTAAATATTCCATTCAAATCTTGCATTTATAAATTTATATAAAAAATTAAATTAACAGTTAAATAAATTTTTTTAAATAAATACTTATGGTTTCATAGAGGTAATCTAAATTATACAAGGAGTATAACATAGAAAATTAGTTTTTTAATTAACTATTATATTAAATTTAATTATTTCAATTGATAGAAAAAAATTTCCTATAATTTAAAATTACTACACTGATATAATGTATAAAAATATTATATTTTTAAACAAGATTATTGAAGCTAAATTTCATTAATAAGTTTATAACGAATTATTTTCTTATGAAGACAAAAAAAGTGCTTAGTGCGCTTCAAATTCTTCAATGCAGATTTAATTTTTATTCACTTACTTTAGAATCACTTCGATTAGTATTTATTATAAAATCCATTTATCGCAGATTCAAAATATACCTATCTTTTACAATTAGTATTATTATTAATAATTAAACATATAATCATATAAATATGTGTAAAAGAGAATTAATGATTGTATCGACAGATACAAAGCTCGCAGGATGATATTAACACTACAAGGCAGCAATGTAGTTGTAATTTTTATCATTATTCTTCATTGCTTAACAGAATAATGCTATGAAATTTAATTTTATATTCACATTTTTTTTAAATTTTATATTCGAGTGTTCATCGTTAGTGTTGTTTCTGTAATAACATATATGATACGAAGTATCTGTTATTCATATTATACGTTAGACTGTGAGTTTCATGATTTATTTATGTTTAGTATGCTTATGTTTTTAATTATGAAAATTTAATACTTAGATCGGAAACATTATTTCAATTTATTTAACGTTAGACGTTATGGTAAATTTTTTGCCAGGTATTCCAGTCTCTTCTGTCATATTTACCTGCCAAACACAAAGGATTGTTTCTTTTATGTGATATGTCCAAGTAATCCATTATTATTACCTGGGCTTCAATAAAAATATGATTTTCTACTACCGTCTATATATTTTTTGTCATACTTTTACGGTGGTTCATTAAATTCTAATTCAATCTTTTAGAATTCTTTATGTATGACGTTGCAACTACTCAAATGATGATTGAATAAATTGTCGAAGCTGAAGATTCTTCATTAATGTTGTTAATTAGCGTAAAGCTGGTGTCGCTATTTTTTTTCTAATCTATTGGTTAGAAACTTAGTAAAATCGTTACTTTCTACGCTTATTCTTCTTCACATTATTTCAATTAAAAATTTTATAAAGCCGAGAAATATCATTATAATCGCTTTTTAAAGTTTGAATAATTTTCCTTTTTAGTATTTTTATTTAAAATTATTTTAGTTCTTATTTTAGCACCTTATTATTTTTTTATAACTTTGCATTTATTTTTATATTTAAGAGTATTTAGCAATAAAGGAGGATATTTACCCTAATAATAACCTAATTCGATTTAATACTGGATATACAATTTCAAAAACCTTTATGTGAACATACAAAAGATGTCAAAATTAATGTTACGTATGCTCATACAAGAGTATGAAATTTCTGTGTGTGTGCACGCGCGCGCGAATGCGATTGCTCACATACGCCTGTTCGTTTCTGACACACATTAGAACAAGGCAATGGAATTGTCTTGAGTATATCTGGGGATTTGAAACACGATTTCACTGTGAAAGAAAGTATTAGAACTCCAAAGTACCAATAAAATCAATCGTTCCATAACTCCGTCTGATTTAATCTCAAAATAGTATTCTAAGAATTGAAGACGTATAAGTCATATGAATCAATACACTAATCAATCGAGTTCCGTAACAAGTCCCATGGAAAGTGAGAGTGAAGTCTTCGGAAGCTCGAGAAGCCCCTTGTCGTTAATGCATTTCTTTCTTAGAAGTTTCCCCCATTTCATTATTCTTATCAGTCTTTATCAAAGACCACCAATGTGTCACTTAATTAGGAATGTTCAAATCATAGGCCAATATTGAAATTGTGATAAAGAGTTTCAAATGTACGTCGGCGCATACGGTTCTGTATAACGCTGGCATTTAAACAACTAATAATTTGGAATCATTTTCAAAAATATTTTACAAAAACTTATTTATTAACATAAAATATAATATTGATGGTTATACATATTATTACTTCCATTAAAATAAAATTAAAAACATTTTTAACGATACTTTATATAAAATATTATCAATTTCATTATTTATTTGGGTAATTTATTTATATTTCATTTTTTCAAAATTATTTTTATTATTATAATTAATGAAAATATAATAATAAATAAATTTATTATATAGTCTCCTTAAAAATTTTATGAACCTCAAGCTAATTAAATTTGAATCTTAAGGTCAAAAATGAAACTTGCTTCATTTTTTTCATACAATTAAAATTTTCTCTCTACTTGTCTTCCATTTTATAAATTCATTTTTTTTTATTATTTATTTTTTATTAATGTAACAACAAATTTAATTATTATCTTATTTGTGTTTATATACGTAAATTCGTATGTTGAATATAAATATATTTTATAGTGAATATAAATATATTTTATTTACTATAAACTATTGTTTATTATTTAAGTTTGTAATAATAATAAAGTTAAAAAATTACAGTAATTTCTTTAATGAACGTTAATAATGAGATTTAATTTTAAGTAATTTATTAAAAACTTTTGATGCAATAAAATTATATTAAATATTTTATCATCGATTATTATTAATTTTAATAAATTTAGACAAATACTTATGCATATTTTAATAAGTCTTGCAAATAAATTTTGTTTTGTTGAACTTTTAATATTCTTTATTACTTTAACGTTATATTAGTTTACTTTTTTTAATTTGTTTTTTTCTAAAAAAATGTAAGTAATTTTATTATGTGTTTCTTACTTTAAATAACGATAAATATGATATTTATATATAATTATCATATGGTATAAATTTAAAAAAAACACGAGGGATAAATATTTAATTTTTAACTTATATTTTTTTGAAATTCTCTATTATTTAATTTTTTTCAATGGAAAATACTTTTTAAATTGTTGTATAATAATATCCAGTTTTAATTATTAATAAATAAAAAGATTTTTCAACTTAAACTATTTTGAAAATTTTACTTTGGTGTAATTAAATATTAAATAAGATAAGTTATAAAATTCAGTAATCCAAAATGCTGATGAATAATGTTATATAATAATTATAATTTTTAATTCATAATATCAATGAAAACTTCAAAAGTTTATAATTTCTTTTAATATTCAAAAAATATCTCGTTCTAGATTTTTAAATATTCAACTATATACGTTAATCATCAATGTAATAATAATAATCAATAATACAAAAATCATTTAAATAATACTATTACAGGGAAAAAAATGAAAAATAAATAGAAAATTTTTGAAATAATATTTCTTTTTAATGAATTATTGTATTTTGTTCTTGTGTTTCATAAATTAAATAAAATAAATTAAAAATAAACAATAAAAATGATATTTTACGCGAAAAAACATTTTTAATCTTCATGTAGTTTAAGTTACTTGTTATCAATACTAAAGTAATTTTCAAAATAACAAAGCTATTAAATAATAACCAATTACATTTATTCTTCATTTAATATTGTACGCGACTATCCCGAAATAATAGGAAATCATGCGATTTATATTTTATACTTTTGTTATTTTAATATTATTGAATCTTTAATCAAATATATTTTAACAAATTCTTTAATAACATATCTATAATTATTAATAGATTCTCTATTTCGTTAATCAGCTTTTATGAATAAATTAAAGATATAAATGTATCTTTAATCGAGAAATTTTTAATTTTTATATTATTTTATTAATTTTTTACTGTTATATTTTAATAAACGTCTTTTATTACATGATTGAAAATGTTTAGATATATACACCATTACAATTTTTATTTCAATATTTTTGAAAATATGCAATATAATTATTTTTTTTTAAATACTTGAAGAATTTATAGAAAATATGTAACTTCACAAAAAATTTTGTTTAATATGAAATATTATTAGTTTAATTTATATATTTCGATATGAAATTTATATGAGGATATTTCAAAGAAAGTTACATTTTTGAAATTATAATCTGGGATCATAGTTTTTCTCCTATTTTAGATAAACTTCCAATCTAAAATATTCAGTATTCGTTTAACTTTTTTTTAAATATTTTCAGATTATTTTAAAGAACACACATCTCTTATAAATTCTCAATAAATTTTGAAAATAAAAGTACCCTTTCGAAAAATACCTAAATGATTTTGACTATTTTATTTATAATTATATTTTCAAAATTATATATATAAAAAATATTTATATATTTTTTTTAATCACATAAGTAATTAAAATATTAATAACATGAAAATTCTAAAATTATTAAAAATAAACTCCTAAACATTTAACATATTTAATAAAATTTAATAATTAAAAAAATTGTTTTTTATAATTTTATTACGAATATATATTATTTTAATAAACAATAAAAAATGTTATTGTAAAAAAAATATTATTTATTAATATTATTAATTAATACTATTACCTTCAAGCTATTTTCTTGTAAACGTGCATATATTATTTAAATATTTAAGATCTACAACCTATATATCTATAAATATCTATAACCTGTTTTGTTATAAAATTTCATATTTTTTTAACGATTAAAACTTAACTAGTTGAAAGAATTTCCAATTATTAACAGAAAAAAAAATTATACAAATTCAGATCAAATATGGAGATTATGTGATTGCTAGTCAGAACTCTTTTCAATTAAAAGTTCATTTACGAAGACAAAGGCTACGAAAAACGTTGAAATTTGAGAAAATACATTTCTCTACTAAATATAATTACCCTCCTAAAATTTATATATTTCTTTTTTCTTCTGAATTTATTAACTTTAATTAATAATTATTAATATAATTTCATTTTGAGTTTCTTAAAATCATAATGCTACCCTTTCTATTTTATTCAAATTTAATGAAACTATTGAGCTTTGTACGTATAATCTATGTATAAAAATCGGTAAATTATATACTTTATTAAAAATTTACTATAAAATTATTATAACGTTGATAATATATTATGCCAATTTTCAAATATAATTTTTTTGAATTATGGAAAAAAAATTTCTTCCTGCATCATTTCTTAAACATATCTAATTGGTTAATGAATTAATAAAATTTTTATCTTAAACTATGTATTATATATTTAAAAATATATTTTATTAATTAACTGATATATTTCATCTTATTCTGTAACATCTATACATACTTAATAGCTATTATTTATATTAATGATTAATAAAATTACATTACATACTTAATTAATATTTTTAAAAATTTAATATTACCAGTATGAAAAAAATATATTTATACATTATTTTAAATCGTATTGAAATAATATAATCATAATTATAAAATGAATACTTTTTTTAAATGTATATTTGTAGCGACATTTTTTCCTATAAACAATACATATCATGCAAATAATGATAATTAATTTCTTTCACAAAATTTCATTAGAATTTGATATGATGAGACTACTTTTTATATTTCATAATGAAATATTGAATGGTATCGTCAAAAATACTGAAAAATGCAGCTACTAATACTTTTTGAAATGCAATAAAAATTGAACGAAATCTATTGAACTTTTTTCGACATAACTTTCGAAAAATTCGCAAAACACAGACATAATTATTTATCAATATATAGAGAATGAATTTTTATTATCAGGGATCAATATTGAATCTTGGAAAAAATGTTAAAATATTCCATAAACTTATACTAACAATTATTCTATATATAATTATAATGAT
Source organism: Platyscapa corneri (assembly GCA_018907185.1). Lineage (NCBI taxonomy): Eukaryota > Metazoa > Arthropoda > Insecta > Hymenoptera > Agaonidae > Platyscapa > Platyscapa corneri. Next base: position 3,333,409 of record JACCHW010000017.1, read on the forward strand.
TGAAAAATGGTATACAAGTTTATAAAGAAAATAACAGCCTGAAAAATTTCAATTTTATTTTATAAACAATCTTGCATTCCACGCTACAAATTTTATAAAATTAACTTTCATTTTAAATGCATCTGCCTAATTTTAACTCTTTAAAAGTATAAACGTCACTTTAGCAAAGTGAAATTTTGTCCAAAAAAAAGTTTCTCTCGAAAAGCGATTTATAAATTTATCTTATATTAAAGCAATGGTGTGAAAATAAAATGTAATCTGGTTTATGTGACTACGAAAATGCAAATGAGTATCGTACCTTCGGTGCTACCAAACTTAAATTGAGGCGATATTATCCTCTCCCTACATTTGCGTTTAGGTGACGCATTATAAGAGGGGATCCAAATTTATCGCGCGTGTTGGTGTAGCTTATAGTGTACTTTTATATAAATAAATATTGATACGTAAAGGAAAATAGTATTGTTATCCGTCTAATAATACGGGCATTTGAATATAAAGTGATAGTAAATTTAGCGTTAAAATGAAAACTTGTATTCCTACAATCCTTTTTTGAGAATTTGTGAACGTATGTACATAAATTTTCTTAAATGATTAAGTGAGTACTTTCAATAAGTGAATTACAATGTTTCAATTTAATTATGTCGATTTACTTTTTTTAATAATGTATATTCAATACATTTCTCAGCAAGATTTATCGCTGAATTTTTATGACAAATTACGTTTTTAAAATTATTAGTCGTATTATATGCATAAACAATAGTAAATAAGTAAAAATATGTAGTAAAATCCTTTGAATTAAATTGAATTCTATAAAATCTTTTAAGAGATCTTTATGAATAAACTGAAAAAGGTTCTTGAAATTGTAAACTTTAAATTATAGCTTATATTTTTTTAAATGAAATAGTCGAAATAAATAATAAAATAAAACTAGTATATATAATATATTAATCGATAAAATATATGTGCATAAACTCCATAAATACAATCAGCAGAATATATTTAAATCAAACCAAAGGAAAATATAGATCAAAATATAAAAGAATAATTGTAAAAAATTACACGAATGTCGGATAACTAAATTTATGAAGTGGATTTTTTATTTTATTATATTTTCAAATCTTGAAGATTTTAATGAATATATAATAAACTCAATCAAAACAATTACATTTCAATTACGATTATCGACACCATCGAAAAATATAAAGGACACGATTAAAGACCTGAGACATTTTAGTTAGATTTTTGATATTTCACATGAATATGTAATTCTTTTCAAAACAAGATCGTTAAAATCTTTAAATAATATTTACAGCTTTCTTAAAATATATCTTTTATATACTACGAACTTTTATCTTTAACTGAGAACCGGTATTCCTTACAAGGAGCTTTCTACTGGCGGAAACTGAGATAGGAGTCTGGAGTACGGCTAAGGTACTCCAGATTTGAAGAGAGTTCTAGACCCTCAGCTAGTCAGATAGCAGCGAGGGTGTGAAGGAATTATTCATAAACCTATGGGTTTCTGTTGTCGAGTGGTGGTAGGACGGTGAACAAAATCTGAATTAATTAACTTACTAATAATAATAATAATAATATACTAATAACAATATGATAGAATTAAAACCAATTTTAAAAGTTAAAATACGTATGAATTATAAACTTTCAAATATTTCTATTACCCCACTTAAGTTAAGAGTAATAATTGTGAAAAAAAAATCGGTTAAATATTCATTCGATAATTTACCTGGTGCGCATTATTTTAATATTAAAAATTACTATTATAAAATATAAAATTATTACATATATATATTATATTATACTCATTTTATTGATTTCAATATAAATTTAAATGAGTATTGTACCAAATTTATACTGGTAAATTTCCATATGTACAATACATTTGATGTTGGCTTTTAAAATGCCTTTTAAATGATCAAAATTGGCCTATTAATATTTTATATGTAAAATTATTATGGTTTATTACTTTCGAAAATATGATGAGTATAATTTTATATTTTAAAGATAATTAATGATAACATTTGAAACATTGATATGAATACAGAAGGAATTGATTGTATATCACTGAATTTCATGGACTTCCAGCCCACTTCTGTTTTTACCATCTGCGTAATTGCTTTTTTGTTATAATAATGGATTAAATATTAAATATTCAATTTAACATTTTAACGTTAAAATACGCAACTATTTAATGCATGTGTATTTGGAAGCGTATAACCATGAGTACGTGCATGTCTGTCAGCAGGTAAAAAGAGAACTGGTTTATGAGCCAATTTTCATAAACCACGTACTTATTCTTTTTGATTGACTGCGTGAGATCAAATATGATTTCTTGAATTGAATTGTCATATAAATATTTCCACATTTAAAAAAATGTATTTTTTTATTCGAAACTTTCATGAATTAATAACCTTATTACAACCAACATCATTATTAAAGAGAGTTAATTTAAATATTATTTTTAATTCTTAGTCGTTGAATGTCAAACAAAAATTTTTGAAGTTATTATTTAAACAAACTTTAACGAATTTAATTTTAGTGTTTAAAAAAGTATTAAGGGTATTTAAACTGTTTATGCAAATTTAAATTATTGAAAACCAATTAATGGAAACTTCATCCATATTTAGCAATACATTAGTTTTCATATAAAATATTCTAATTTAATTTTAGTGCAATCCTTTCTATAATAATGACGGTATTTATATTTCAATTTATAATTATTTTTACTTAGTGATTTGAATTTAATAGACAATGAATTTTTTATAAGCAATGTATCCAAAGCCAATTATATAATTTAAATTATTATATTCACAACTGAATATTTTAACCATTTGTTTAAATAATTGTAAAAATAGAAATTTTTTACAAATGATGATTTTCAAAATTAAGTAGTATTCATTATTTAATTTGATAAAAAAAATATTTTATGATAACCACATCTTCAAGATTATGAAAATAAAGTAAAGTCTTGTAAAGCTAACACCGCAAAATTTAAACTAGAAAATTTTATGTAAATAAGCTAAGAATGTCCTAATTGTTCATTGATTAGACAAAATGAGTCGTAAAAGATTAACGTATATCGAAATACAGGCATGCAGAGTGTACTGGAAAATCTTCGTAAATAATGAATTATTATAGTCCATCAACATAGCATTTACACAGCGAATGAAAATTTATTCATTTTTACGCAGACGATTATTTAGCTCAGTCAAGAAATTTCTACTAGCACTATCGACAAAAAGATCTCAATCATCTCGCGGCGAATTTTTTCATGCGATTGATTGTAAATTTAACAGAGAGTGCGCATCGCCTCGAAAAATTATTCCCCGCGTTTCGTTTTTCGCCCTCTCTCCCTTCCCGCCCGTCCATGGCTCATTATGGACAGTTAGTTCATGTATAATTCATTCGCGCTCATTCGCTGATACAAACAAATACAAAAGATTGATAATGTCTCGTCCTTCCTCGCGAAGCATCGCAAAAAAGAACCTTCACTCTGCATGCAAATTGCAGAGCGAGTAACTCGCGAATAGCCCGGGAGGAAGAATGCACCGAGCCGCGGTGTGTTTACGCACGCGAGAACATTTCGAGTCTGCAATCGAGTGATAATTGGCCGGTTGCGTACGAGGGCAACCTGTCTCGTAATGGAATGTATTTGTTTCAAAATTGAGATGTTTTCAGCTCTTTTCAGAAAAGGATGGAATTACATTGGCTTGAATTTCACAAGAAAAGGAAGAAATTCGGCCCATCGTTTTATTACCATTTTATGGCTCGGATAAATTGTCAGCTTTATTTTCACTTATGAAAAAGCCACTGCACTGTTTGTTAAGCGCTTAACTTGCCAGATTTTAAAGACCGTGACGTCCCATGCGCCCTCAGCCGTATTTTTTGCGAAGTGACTTTTTCAACGAATCGTCTCGGAAATTTCGTGCGCGCAAAGCGTATAAATTTTAATAAAGATATTAATTTTCATTGCTCTTATTTGTTCAAAAATTAAATGCCTGCGCAGGAAGCATCGCTTTCAAATAGCCCCATCGCGTATATTTCGAAAGACCTCGTGCACTTTCGCACGAATTCACGGGTGCGCCCCAAGAGTCCAAACACTACCTCCTCGTCCTCGCATGACAATCACTCTGAGGGTGTCTATTGTGTCCGAGACTGTACCTTCGCAGCCAATCGACTGCGTGTCCTCAGAAAGTACACCAGCAAAAACAACGCGAGAGACGTTAAATCAGCGCTCGATTACCATCGCCGCAAAAAGATCCTACGTGTAAGTGTATGTGGCGCATAATGAGTGCCCGAAAAAACAACGCAGCCGACGGTATACCGTTTATTTAATGACGTCGCTCTTTGCGTCTCGACCGCGGACTGACAACGATTGTTTTTAATGGACGAAATTGCACTCACGCCCTATTGTACCCACGCCTGGGAGAGCGGAGGCCAAAAGAAAGGAACTTTCGCATGCTCTGGAGGAAGTTAAACGATGATAAGACCTTTAACAAGTTGTGAGAAATGTAACGATTCGCTGGATGGGATGATAACCGTCGCGGCGGGAATTTGGGTGATACGAATGCACAGTTCAGAAAGCATCTTTTTAAGGCAGACTCTGGATGGATATTATTGATGACTAAACTTTTTGGCTTTTTACAAGAGCGGTGTTTGTTAATAATAAAAACAATCTTACATAGCTTAATTTAGATATAATTCCACAAATTAAACAGTATTCAAGGGCATTTGTATTTGAATGAGATTTCTAAAAATTAATTTTTCATAATATTTGAAATAGTTATAACTTCCATTACTTAATAAGTCCACTATGAATTAGTAGATTTTCTCGGATAATAACTTTTGAAAAAAAATCTATAAGCGACTCTTAAAACGAATATCAGTGCAATAGTTTTCCTATGATTATTTCCAAAAATTATCGAATTCTTAAATGTATGGTTGTACTTATAGTTTCGAAGTTGATTTTTTATAATGAATCGTATCTTTAAAAATCAGTTCACATTCCTTTCCTTAATCTTATAATTAGTTTATCTAATATTGAAAAACTCTAATATTTTATAATGTGAATAGTATGATAGTAGTTTACAAAGTTCGTCATTACGAAGTCATTATTTATTTTATTCGAAAATAATGACGACACAATTTTAAAATAAATTCCAAAAAGTATATTTTTAAGCAATTATATATAATAACTATTTTTTTTATAAATTAAATACAATATCAAATATGAAATCTTCTAACACAAAATAATTCTATCTAATTAAGGTTATAAAAGCATAAGAAATATTATATAAATTACCCGTAATAAATTATAAAAAAATAAGATGATTCTAGATATAGTTTTCAAAATTAGTAAACATTTCTTTTTATCAATATACTGATCTTTTATTAACCTATACACAAATGAGATACTTGTAACATCAGTGTTTTTAATTAAATTTATATTCATACTATTAGTTACCAATCGAATAAAATATATTAAACGGTGCATTTAATTTAAAAATAATGATATTTTAATTGATATTATTAAATCAGTTATTTTACTGCCAAGGTAAAATTAATAAATTATATATACGTATATATTATAAACATACACCGAATGCATAGACACGCACAGGGTTTAACATTAAAACTTTGAAAAATTCAAAAATATTATTAATTAAATAGTCTTCAATCAATCATAAATCAATATCAATCAATATCATCATAATAAAACGTAAAGTTAATTTTAAAGTTTAGCTTATATTTTAACACACGATTTAATTTAATTTCTTAAAAACAATCATTATTAAGCTCAAGAAAATAATTTATGCAACTGAATTTTTATTTATTACTTTAATTAATTTTTGTGATATTTACTAACGTTTTTTTATATTTTTTTCTTTCGTCTATTGTTAAATTCTTTAGTAAATCTCTTTGCAATGTGTTTGTTATTTAAGTTGAGTCATCATAGAAAAATAGTAATCGAAAACAATCGCATCCATTACAATAATATTACTGTATAAAAATATAAATTTAAATTTAAAGAGAAAAGAGAAATCTCAATAATGGAATTAATGGAGGAATTTTATGAAAGTTATTTTAATGATTTTATAATATTTTTTAAAATTTATATATCATCATAGAGAACTGGAAAAGAATTTGTATGATATTTTTTATAAAACTATTCTTTCGTAAATAATCGTATTAAAAAACCTCGAGTAAATATTGAAATTTATAAATTGCAGAATGATAGAATCATTTTTAACCGTGAGATTCTTTCTTTTTGTTTGAAAATAAATAAACCTTTGAAAAAATCCGTTGATATATTCAATACTCTAACGGTTATTAAATTTACTAACTTAATCTTTATTATAAAATGTAAATAGTCTTATATTTCCAAAAACTTGCTTTTATTGATATTCTGTAGATTTATTGACATCAATAAATGGAAATAAAATGCAAAGTGAAAGTTAAATAAAATAAATATTTTATAACGTTTCGTTATAAAAATTATAACGAAAAAATAAGTACTAATAGTGTGCTATTCCCATATTCTTACAGAAAAAACGATTGCGAAAATCGATTCTACATAAAAGTGGTGTAAAGGAGGTGCTATTTCTCTCTCTCTCTCTCTCTCTCATCGGCAGTATTTCAAGATTAAGGAGGAGACTGCGGCGTGCGTGTGTGCGCGCATAAGTGTGTGGCTCTCGAGGAGAAAGTTCCGCCGTCGCTCTCGAGGTAGAGGAAGTAGGCCACGACTTTGACCGCTCACAAGGTCTATACCTCTTGCGCGGCTCTCCCTGGGCGCGGGAACGTCGCGGCTTCGGGGCGCGATTGGGGCTAAAGAAGAAAAACAAGGCGTGTTAGACTAACGTTTTCAAACTTACTTTTCAAGGATACGGGTCGAGCGTTCATTTTTGCGTTAATTGAGTTAATTGATAAAAGCGCTGACAAGGAAGGATATCGGGTCTGCCGCATGTCGTCCGATCGATGCGAGAATAGTCATTTACGTCAACTAACTTTCGCAAGTAACGCGCACAACTGCCATTACTGACATAATTTTCATGCGTAATTCTCTAATGGCTGTGGCGACTTTGTACGTGGACTGAAGTTCGTTTCATTTCCCGTCGACTCGCGTGACGTTTACGTACGGGACTTCTGTGTCTAATTGTAGTCAAAGGATACGACGCTTCCAAGTTATTTAAATTGGGCTGTTGCGATATCCGATTTATCTGATTTAATAACGTTATTGGAGAAGAAATTCAAAACGAGCTACCCGATAAATTAATGCAACTAAGAATTATACCGGTCAAATAACAAAATATATCGTAGTTTCGATTACGCGAATGATTGTTGTTCGTTTATCAAAAAATGAATTTCCACTTTTTAGTTTAATGAAAAGGTATAGAAATACCGAAGAAGTGCATAGTTAAAGTACTTTTCGTCCATGAAAATTTTTACTCGACTTACATTTTCGTAATAAAACACAAAAAACGTGATTTCTTTTTCTTATTCCTTTCGTTAATAGCCATGGACTTAGTTCGTCGGGTGGTTTCACATCCGATTCACTTATATCAAGAGCAACTTTCTTTTTCGTTTAATGTAGCATTAACTTTGGTATTATGCGGTAAAGGAAGGTCAAAAAATAAATCAATCATTTTAAGGATGCAAATAAAACGATTTCGATCCTCTCAGTCATAAAGGTATAAATTATGTGATAAATACTAAAAGAAATTCCACGACTTTGTTGGGAATACACGAGAATCTTCAAATCTCACTAGCATCCTATCATTATATATCGAAATAACATCCTGTAATAAAATTGAGTTTCGATGAAAAACAGAAATTAATCATTGAAATAATTTATTTCTGGAATTTAATTCCTTCTCACAGTAAACGCGACCTTTTAAATCACATATTGATGACAATCGTGAAACAGCTAGATTCATGAGAAATGTAAAATTATCGGATATTTAACTCCACGTGTTTTAACGATCGTCAAATATCCCCTACGCAACGCTGCTACCTTCATTCATTTAAATCGAATAGGTTAAATTTAATACTCGTGATATCACAGATCGGTAGACACTTACTCTGCTCCATTACATTTGCAACTCCGAGATGCATACAGAATTCTCGGTCTCCCTCTCTTTTCCGTCTTTCTTTTTCATTTATAATGGAGCATTGGCGAGCGACGTTTTGGGTTCATTGTGGCTCTCCTTTCCTTCAACGGTACCCGCGGATCTCGACGTTCTATCACAGTTCGACTGCTTAACGAGATAATATAGGGGCGTCTTCTCGCTCAGCCGAAAGCACTTCCTTGCGAAAGGGTATTCGAAGCCGGAAGTAAAAAAAAGAGCGCAAGATCTATTTTCGAGTTTTCCTTTTGTCCTCGAGGAAAACGCGAACGGCTGAGGCTGGTAAATTATGGGTTTTAACGCGGTTTCCAACATGTGTGCTTTTTTATTTAATGCTAAATTCGACATCAATTACAATCAATCCCAGCGTATTGTTAACACAAAGATCTGATTTCTATTACTTACCGAAAATAGTTCCAGATATTTACTTTGGTGTATTTTAAGGAATGATGTAACATAATTTATCCTGGAATTCATATTTGATTTTGAAATAACATACTCAAATTGAAATTTTCATTTAATTAAGAATAAATAAATATTCTAATAAGATTTTGAAAGACATTTTGAATTTGAGAAATGCTTACTTACTAAGTTTTACAGCGATATTTTTAATATTTTTAACCATGCGTAATGTCGTCAATAAACATTTAATAAAATGACATGGATTCAAAGTTTGTTCACGTTTATGGAGACGTTAAACATATATATAAAATAATAAGATATAAATAATCGTTTAATTTTTTTTAATTAATAGTTATCTAATTGTTCATAAAAATGTGCGTAAATAAATTTCATTTTAATATTGTTGGACAATTGCAGATGACGGTCATAGACAAAGTTTTCCTTAATTGATAAACAAATAACATTACTTCTAAGTAAATAATTAACCGATATAAAATAACAGTGATTGTCACTGTTACAGCCAGTTTTTCAATTAGAAACTTATTCTTTGGTAAGTCTCGAGCAGATAATGTTGGCAAAAGCGTTAGCTTCGAGTCTTGTAAAGTTTACTCTCCCACCAAGGAATCAAAAGCCGGTGTCTCCTTCCGCTCGTAAGCGTATCGTCGTTTTCAATACAACCCTTATCCCCACGTCCCAAGAATTTCATATTGGAGGAAAGTCTCCTCCGCAAAAACCAAAATTGAGAGTAACTCCCATGATTCCTGTCGATTACGTCAGTCCTTTTTTACGAGCGTAAGTTACAGTGTAAGCGCTCGGCGTCTCAAAAAGATAACCTTTTTCATCGAGTTATGCGCGGAGCAACGGTTACATCCTTTCCGATCTCGCTTCCTGTATTATATTTTACAAAGAGCTGGCGCGCGCGGCAGAAGCTGAGGCTCGCCGCAGTGACTGGGTCAAGGCTGGCTTTTTTCAAGCCAGTCCCATCGCTCCATGACGTCCCCCCTGGAATGTCAATGACTCGCGGGTCCTCTGTGCACGTAGCGCGCACCTCGCGGAGTTATTTTCTCTGCCGTTTTCTTACTCGTATTATCTTTCTCATGGCTTTGCATCTCTTGCTCGTTTTTTCGGGACTCGCTTATAATACACGCTCGATTGAACGATCGAACCTTATCATTGCTGATTTGGTCTCAGCGAGGGATTGGGATTTGCAAACCGAGGATACCGAATTTAAGTGGATTAAGACTGGATTCGGCGGTTTTTTTTTAGTGAAAATTCGAACCTACTTTGGACGAGCGACGCCGACTTAGCGCTGCTTATTGTTTTGCGATGCATTTTGATGTTTTTCGGCTTTTTTAAAAGAACGAAACGACGCTTAATTATAATTTGTTAAAGTAATAATGGTTCTTAAATATTAAGCTGTATTTTAGGATATTTTAAAGTTTATTTGAATTTTATGAAAATTAGACTACGTGGCTTGTATTCCTTCTTACTACGATGTAATATTTTTGCACGATTCGTGAATTCACTGGTCCAGCAGAAATTATGATTATGATATGATTAATTAAGCACAACACAGAAATAATATTTATATACAAAATTTTATTTATCCTAATATTAAAATTTTAATCAATGTCTTATCGAATTCCTAGTTTATTTTCGTGATATTCAAATAATTATCAGAGTGACAACAATTGATATATGTACAATTATGTAATATTCACCAAAAACTTTATCGAATTTAATTGTTTTGCAATAAAAAAGGAACCATTTAAATCCTTCAAACATAATGAAAACGAAGTATTTTGTGAAGCAAAACCATACACAGGCTTCCCAGCCCTTCTTATATTCCATACACGCACGTACGTGTATGTGTCTAAGCCCCCTGAATTTCTCTCGAGATCGACTCATTAAAGATTCCCAAGAAATATAATGAATTCTCGGTTTGTTGTGTACGAACGAGGAATACGGTAGTATATAGATAGATAGCAGAATATCTTCAATTAGCATCAATTAAATTAACATTTTTCCTTTCGATTTTATTACCGGACAACTAAACGTAAAAGATCGGTTTTCTATTAGCATACGTTATTCTAATGTCAAAATAAGTTAGATATCTATAAAAACAAAAATAAAATTACAAAAAAAAATTTAAACGATGTTGAGTATGCACTCAATGTTTCTTCGCGTTGCAAGAGGTGATATTTTCTAAAAAGTAAAAAATTTTATAACTGAAAATAGTATAGCAATTTTAACAATATATTAAATATAATACATTGGTGACATGTAAATTCTAACAATCTCTCTTTGCTTTAATATTTTCATTATAATTCTTAATTAAAACGGAATATTCGAACAGAAACGAAAATTGTATATCGAAAAATTAGTGGATTACAAAGTTGCTTATTAACTTTTTTTTAGTATTTTAAATAAAAATGTCTTTATCAGCGTGCAAGATATAGCCAAATCTTTATAACAGGTTTAACTTTATATGAATAAAATAACTATTTCATCAAAATGTCAGTAAATTTATAAATTCAGCGTTTTACGCATTGACAAGAGTAAATATGTCGTATTCATTATGATACTGCTTTACATAATTATATAACGCAGAGTAAAAAAACAAAACTACAGTTTTCGCTATGAATAAAATAAGTGCTGGCACGCCCAAAGTAAGTTGTCCATCGCATAAAGCGGACGCTTGATACCTCGTACCGTAAATCAGAATTAATGAAACCAAAAATATCTTGAAGCGCTGTTGCACAGACTTCAAAAACACATATTACCTTTACCATATATCGACGTCTATATGTTTGCATGAAATTTAAAGATAATTCACTTTTCACGTATTTATACAGCCACATCATTGCTAAAAAGAAGAAAATATACATATGCACACGTGCGTAGCCAGAGTAAGAGTTGCAGTTGTAATTTAATGTTAAGAATTTCCTTTACTCGTGTTACATGTGACTTATACAAATGGCAGATTTTTGAATGCATGTGAACAAGAATTGATTCGTCAGTTTTACGGATGGAGATTAATCGGTATTGCAATCGGCATAAAAATCGTTAAAAAGATATTATTTTTTCAATTATCATTTGAAACATACGAATATCAGCAGTAATATTTTATTGTTTTATTACATTTTGTTCGGATGAATACGTAATTTTAAAGTCATTGTTGCATAACGAGTAATTTTTATTATGAGCATTCTAATACATTGACCATGGCATATCGATAAATATTTTGGTATAAATGTATTATGACGTGTTTTGAAATTATTACTATTTTTTATAACAGTTTTGCCTCTTATCCTATTTTATGTAGAGAATAAATTTAAAAAAGGTTTTTCGGTGCAATATCGTGTATCAAAGAGTCCATGAATAATATGACTTACAACGACGCTGGAAACCTATTTGCATATAGATGTACTCTCATCCACGTTTCATCGATACTTTACAGGTATTTTGTAATTGTATTTAAAAGGCTGTTCGGCAAATGATCAATAAACGATTTTGATTACAAATTAGGTTCTTTCGATTAATGAAAAAGCAGCGAAGATGCAATGGAAACGTGGTAAAGAGCCTACATTTTCTCGACACTTATGCGAGGTTTTATTACTCATAGTTTTTTACGGTTATCCAATGAATTCATCAGAGAAGATAGACAAAATACAATGTCGAATGAGAGACAACGAATAAGTACAAAAAGCCCTGTGCACGCTCTCACACACGCTTGATTCGCAAAGATCATCGATGAAATACACAAGTAAGGTGCGCATTCGTTCTCATAAAGGAACGGAGTTTCAATAGTGCGTCATTAGCCTTAAGTTTCAGCCATTACGCCTGCCTAAAATATGTACCCGTACGATCTCTCGATCAGAGGACGAAACTCCCAGGAGAACAACCCCGCGCGGTCTCGACATGTTAATGTCGATTTTATCTCGGAAGAACAAAAGTCCGTGATGCGAAGCTGGAATCCAAGGAACAGGTACACACACGTGCTTAACGCGCACGCAAGTGGTCGCGATGCGTGGCACGGAGTAAGGCGACGTCGCGTCGCATCGTCGACTCGCGCATTGTAGGTCAGCGGAACAGCGCCTCTGGCGATCAACGTTCCTCTCTCTCTCTCTCTCTCTTCTCTACGAGATCTTCTTCTCGCCAATCCAGTGCGCGGGACCCACGACAGCGACCTCGGCCTTTTCAGATGGCCGTTAATGAGATAGCGTGGGCGGCTCGAGAATAATCAATCCGGAGATTTTCGGATTTTCGATAAAGATCAGTGGCTGATGATGGACATTGCGGAATCGGCTTTGATATCGGAGGAAAAGTGGAAGCTTATTTGTACTTGCGCTGAGACGTTTCATTTTTTCCTTCGTAATTGCATTTTTTAACGCATACTTTCTACAATTTGCTTAATCACTATGAATTAATATCGACATTTGCCGTGAACCATAATATATTTACGGAGTTCCGTTATTGTACATTTTAGTCTATAACGTCGTAAATGGTCCTTTACGTTTGTAAAATCTCAATTCTTACCGATTCGGTATTCACGTGTATTAAAGAAAATCTATTATTGGCCATTACTCTCAAGCATCTGATTAAAAAAATTTTATTTATTTCAACGTGATAATTTACGTATTATTATTTTAATGATTCTAATAGTGATTATTTTTTTTTTAATCTATAAATTATCATTATTTGTTTACATACTAATAATTATTGATTACCGAAAATCAATATTTATTTAATAAACTAATAAGAAATATCAAAGAATTTGTATATTCTATGTACAGTAAACTTATGATATTTAAAATGTATTTGAAAATGATTTTGAAAAATAGCTGTGCAAGATTAAAATTTAAATAAACTTAAAATAAGGCAATTTCTTTTAAATACTAGAAAATTATCCCAGTATTTTATCACATTAATATTAGATATAAATAATTTTTAATTCAATATATAATCAATTAGTGTGTATAAAATATGATGAAATACATTGTATTATTTTTAATAATAAAATGACTATTCCTGTTTAAGAAATCTGAAACCCCTAATAAACAAAACAATCTTCTTAATTTAAGATTTGTTGTTTTAATTGATTTTTTAGAGTACAAAAATTATTGCGCAATTAATGTCGCACAAATGGTCTACGTTACAGGTATAAAAAAAATATTTTAAAAACTACTTTTTTGAACTACTGCCATTCAACCAATTAATCTTGGATTTTGAATCCTTATGTCTTATACAAGTTTTGATATTTCAATAAAATTAAAAAAAAATATTTTATTGCGTAACAAAAATCAACTATTTTAACATTTATAGACTTTTTACATGTATTCAATTATATTTGAAATCAAATTAGGCTATTTCCTGAATATTTTCATTAAAAATTGATCTCATTCTTATCATCTTTTTATATGCATTCATTTTCCTCAAAGATATAATTGAAAAAAATAATAATATGCCTGAAAGCAAGTCATTATTTAGAAAAATCTTTATTTTTTTAATTTGAGAGTGATATTTTTTTTCCTAAAAAATGAAAAACGTCGTTCATAAAATGTAATATGTTAAACGCGTGTACAAAAGTTCTAAGCGGCTGACCCAGTAAATGCTATGAAATCAGTACATATATCTGTAAAAACATTTTCTATTAAAAACTAGTTTTTTTTAATTTGTATTTAAAATTTTAGCATATTAACTCAATATTTTAGTAATTATATATGTTCTACTATATACATTTTTAATAATATATCTATTGAAAAAATTTAATTTATTGATTCGTCTTACATAGAAAATTTCTTTAAATTATTGGAAACGTTAGTACTGTACATAAAAGAAGAAAGCAAATTAATAATTCGTTAAATTAAATATGTATATGTATGTATAAATTTAATTCTTAATAGAAAATATTTAATAAATTCACTTTTAAATATTATATATTAATCTAAATTATCATTACGGAAATTAAAACGGAATTTTCAACATAAACATGAAAGTTCTCATTAACCGATATCGTGTATAGTGTCTATACAAACATTATGAATCGATCTATTCCACAATCACTATAAAATTTATTTTTATAAATAATAATAATAATAGATAATAATATAATAATATAAATAAAAATAATATCTAAATATCGATAAAAGTTAGATAAAACTTAATTTAATAGTAAATAAAAAAAAATATTTTATTTACTATTAAAATTTAATAGAATGCAATCTCAATTATAGAAACATTTTTTTAAGGAATTTCTTAAACTATCTTATTAGTGTATGTTTAATAAGTTTTGTTTTAATTTATTATTATTTCAGAATATTAAAAAACAATAAAATTAAATTAAAGAACCTTATTCAGAGTTATACCTATACTTATTTTATTTAATCAAAAACACTTGTATTATAAACAAAAATAATTATAAGAAAATATTTCTAAAAAATATTATAAGACAAGATAAAGAATTCCTTTAATAAAATAAGTCTTCTAATAAAAAAATAGAATAATATTGAATGAATTTCAATATACAAAATATTCTGTTCTTAAAACAGTATAAAATATTAATAAAATTAAACATTTACTGCTCATATTCACTATTTTATTAGACTGATTATATGTCTTAAAAAAAATGTTATTATCATATATTAGATTTTTGTACAATTTTTAATAAAAATAGAGACTGGATATTTTAAATGTAAATGATAGAAAAAAAATGTATATTCTCTTAAAAGAGTAAACAGCTAAATATTATGAGAACATCCTCTTTTCTTGAATGGTCTCGTAAAATTCTCTAGACCACAAATGGAAATTTACATTACACTGTAAAATTCAGATTAATGCTAAGTTAAATGTTAAATAAATTTTTGAATATCCTAAAATATTCTATTTTTTAATTTATTATATTTATTAGTTAATAAAATATTATTAATTTAATAATTTTTATTCAAAAATATGAATATAAACTATTAAACTTTATTTACGCACACATTATATATTAAATAATTTTTCTTACTTTCTTTCATTAATCTATAAAAAACCATGAATTGAGATCTGTATATATGATTTTATATATAGATATAATATTAATGGAGAATAATGGATGATTATTTATAATCTGAGCGGAATTAACAAAAAACTATAAACTTATCAATGATTTAATTAAAATATCTACTTTATTGGTATTTACAATTAAAAGATAATTTTTTTTTTTACTTTGTTAGTAATTTGTATGAATGTATAGTGAATTCAACCTACCTAATTAATGTTTTTCATAAAATGAGGGAAAAATAAAAATTCGATAAAAAAATACTCAGTTTACCAAAATTTATTTTTTTGTTTTATTATATCATTATAATAATTTCTCTTTGATTATTTATTAGTTAAGTATATTTCTTATGTTAATTATTTCAAATAAATTTTTATTTATGAAAAATAAATTTTCTCAATAGATAGTAAATACCTATGAACTTGATCCAGAAAATAGTGTACACCTGTTCAAAAATATAAGTAGATGCCTATGAAATCAAAGAATATTCTACTATTATTGTATCTATATTCTTCTGTTAACATTTTTGAATATATTTCTCATTAGAAAAAATTTAATACTGTAAATCTCAAAAATCGAAACGGTTACGTATGAAAAATATTTTCAGATTAAATATTAAATAGAAATATTATATAATTAAGAAGAAATATTTATTGCTGTGATTATACATTCTACATATATAAATCATATGAATAATTTGCTTAGTATATATATACATATATATGTTAATTTGTTGAATTACTTATTCGAGAAAAATTTATAAATTATATTTAAAGTAAATTGAAAATAAATTTTAAATTACTTAATCGAGTCTAAACGGAATTTAAAAACAAAAAAATTTTTTTCTCATTTTTTATTTGAATCGTTAATCTATTGAATCTTTAATTTTATACATAAAATTTTGTTTAAAAAATGTTAGATAGTTCAACAAAGCAAATCGAATAAAAAAAGACATTTCTATCAAGAGAAATAACTATAAAAAATAACTGTATCTAGCTAGAAGGATATAAAAAACTAATACTAAACAATCGAGAGCAGTGTTTTTACGTTTGTCGTTTCTCGAACGACGCGTGACACAATGTACGTACGAAAGACGGTCAAAATCATTTATATGTAAATTATAATACAAGTAGTACAACAACTTATGAAATAACAATATAAATACTACGGATTTTAATGAATTGTTTCAGCTTCGTGCTTAATTTACTAAACGAAACTAAATTACGTAGGATTTTAGATTTTACCGAGTCTTACTCGATCGTTTACTGTGTTCTTTTTTTAATATTTTTTTAATGAATACGACTATTTTTATCTTTTACTATCACATGTATACAGATCTCAATTCATGGTTTTTAAAAAGATACCAATTTCTTTTGGTGTCTCTACAGTTTGCTATTAATTAAATAGTGTATTCTTCGTTCATTTTTAATCACACATCTTTATACTGCTTTATTAAAACAATATTTTCATCTCGTAATATTGAAAATCATCGTACAGTTGTAGCTAAAATTCGAAACAGTCAAATATAAATTGCACTGTCATAAAAGATTTGTATCATGTTTACAAAGACTTTTATAACTTTTATTATAGTGTTAATTTTTTCAATGAACCAGACTCAAATAGATTTTGAATCAATAGTAATACTTTGAGAAATAAGAACATAGGAAACTGAATAAGAAGCTTCATTACAAAAGCAGTAGCGAATTAAGTGAGGCCAAAATTTTTTAAACGCTCGGTTAAGCACTCGATCTACCACTGGTTGAGCTACCAGAGTCCAATGTCATTCAAGGTCGATTTATAAAATAACATTAATTTTAACGATCAACACCGTTCAAAGCCAACTGTTTTTATATTAAGAAAAAGTTACGAAATAACAAGCAAACAACTTAAAATAAATATAAGAATACTGTTTATAGATAAGCATACCAATTATTTTTATTAAAAACGACGGACGCAAGTGTTTGTACTTAAAAAATGGTACGAACCGAAAATCGCGTACCAACTAATAAGAAACTAACGTTGATGTGCCACGCCAAGTGACAAAGCGCATAAAATCAGAACAGCTTCTTATCGTCGAGCGAAAGCCAAGCGAATTACTTGACCACGCGACGATTGGATCTTCATCTATAAAAAGCCGTTGACCGCGCCGTTGTCTATTACACGGTCGCGCTATATAAACTGCGCACAAACACAAACCAAACCAGCGAGAGTCTATTGCACGTATTTCTCTGGTAACCATAGAAACAACAACAATACAGGAAATATTATGCTATTCTTCTTTCAGTGGCTAACAATTGGGCTATAAGCGTATTATTATACAGACAAAATAGTTTAAAAAATGTTTAATTTACTATGGGTCATTGCAGTATTTTCATACTTACCGCTGTGCGGTTATTCTTACATAAATAACTTTATAATTTACTCACATTACGATATTATATATATATATAAATTTTACAAAATCATTATAAATTGAAACAGACAATGTACAACTTTAAACAATTTATAATAACTTTAGTGACCTTTTTTTTAATGAAGATTCTTTTCAAATTTAGTACCAACTTTTAGTGGTCAAAAGTACTGACTTGTAAAAGAAAATTTTTAAATATATGTCCTACACTTTAGCGGAATCCTCAAAAAACCATTTCTTTGTAAATAAATTTGTTACCATAGAATTAAAATATGATATAATTGAGTATCGAAAGTAATTACGATTATGCAAAAATGCTAAATTTCAGGATAAAACGTCAACTTACTGTAATATGTGACTTATTATTTTAAAAATAAAACAGTCAACTGACAATAAATCTAGTGAAAAATGTAAAAATTAAATTATAAAATTAACAATTGTCCAAGCATTGCGAATCAAACGTAAAAAATTTTAAAATAATTCTAAACTCGTTTTGAATACGACTACAAGCTTAATAAAAGAAAATAACAGATAGAAAACCAATAGTGTTATCAATTACAAAGACTGACTGTCGTATGTTACCAATAACGGTATCCAAGTTGAATTACACTTTTAGAATACTTGTAAAGTTGCAGGTTAATCGCGAACAGGCAGTTAGTCCAGATATTTTATTCGGTCATCCCCTACTTCTACATGTATGGGGTCATCGATGACGAGGTTCAGGTAGTTTGCTCCGCAGTTTTGCAAGACCAGATATGGCGCACATTTGCAGGTACAAGGTGTACAATAACGAGGTCCAGGTAGTGCGTTCCATAATTTAACGAATGTAGGTATGATATCTGGTGGTATTCGATGTATACATCGTAAAACTAAAAACTAATGCACCTAGACCTCGTAATCGAGGAGTCTCAACGCGTAAATGTCAAGTACGACTAGATTCCTCGCCTAGGATTATAAAAGTATGGAGTGCTCTACCTAGACCTTGTCGTCGATGACCTGGTACACATTGTTGTTATATAAAAAAAAAATTATCTAAACTTGTAAAATCGTAAACAAGACGACCTCTCGAGTTAATATATTTAGAAAAATCGTTCACCTATTTTTATACACATGATTCCATTTATTTTTAAAAATAATACGCGAGATTTACATTTATTATCTTATATTAAATGTCTTTAAATTCTTTGTGCAATTTACAGAAAAGTAATTTTACACAAAAGATAAACAGTTATCTGATATATGGAATAAATATACTTAACTATAATTAACAAACGAAAATTTAATAAATAACCAATGATATATAATAATAGAAACAATTATTCTTTCAAATATAAATTATATATTTTATCAAATAATAACTTTACTTGGTGCTTACTTACAAAAATTGTAGGATTTTTATTTGTAATTAATAACTTTAAGAGTTACATGAAATATTTTATTTCTTATCAACTCAATTGTAATAATTATTATATTGATTGTTTAACAATTCACTAAACAATTTTCTTAAAATTTTAATTATTATCGTTAATTTAATGATTTTTATGATTAAAGAAGAACATCACAGAAGTTATAATTTAGTAAAATTTTCGGTCTAAATGAAAATAAATTTAATTAAATAAATTTAATAATGTCAAACATTAAGGCCAATGAGATAATTACCGTCAAACGAATTTTAAGATAAAGATATTATTCATTAAAAAATACATTGTTTGTAATTCTGGAAAAGAGATTAAGTTACCTTTAATTTTTTGCTTCAGAAAATGAACGAAAAATTGATTATCAACTTTTAAAACTCTCAAACTTTCATAATTGGTTTTAAATTTTGTATATATTCCGATATAGATATATTATATACTTTCTACTTTGTAAATCTATTTACGCACGCTTGAGTTCGTTATTGTTGACTGAAGTATCAATTCAATAATAATGTGAATAAATTCAATTATTAATTTACGATTACAACTTACGTTTGATATTTGTTCTGTGAACAAATTTTATATTCCGGAGAATATGTTTCGTGAAAAATATTAAAATTAATAATTAAAATATTCTTGAATTATATAAAATGCATCATAAAACATTATAAAAGATATATGCATACATAGAACGTGTTTCTACTGGAATATAGGTGAAGTGTTCCAATGGTGATTAGTCACCACTCCGTATTTCTTTTAAGATAAAAGCAACATACTTGTCAAGATGGTTAATAACCATATAAATGATTTTACGTTAAAAATAAATTTCTTAAGAATTAACAAGAATAAATATTATTTTTGAAAAGTATCTAATACGTCATCAAACTGTATACAATAATTTACTTTTTAGGAACAATATAAAACTTTTCGATTCCGCCAAATTTTCATTAAATCAAAACGCTTGCTTTCTAAATATAAAATGAACCTGAAAAGACTTTATAAAAGCGAGGAGTTTCCTGTAAAGTAAAAGCTCATTAGCCATTAAAAATTAAGAACAAAAAAATCTTAAGACCGAGATAAGTTGAGCCGACCGAGATTCGCAATGCAGAAACTCATAAGTATATAAAATTAATTTCCAAATTTAATTCGAGCAAAAGCTGGAGTATTTCATTTATGCATCAGCTCGCCAAGAATTTTAATCGCTAAAAAGCCGCCCGAGTCCGAAAAGCATTGTAATGTAAAGCATCTGAATCGGTGCGATTGTCGAAAGTTAATTCATTATAGGTATTAAGTTACAAGCTGCAACTCAGACAAATCCTGACGCGGAAACTGCCATCGAACATCAAAGCTTATCAGCAGCTCGACGACGCCGTGAAAATCCGACCAATTTCCTCGCACGCGCTTCAAAAAGCGACAAAATAATCCACTTTCCCAGGTGGCGGCGGGAAAATCCCCCCGGACAATGAGTGCGCATGAATCGCATGCAGGCGCGCACGCCTCCGCAGGGAAACCACGTTCTGAGGCTCCCCGTAAGCTCTTGGCCGTGCTTTTTGGGATCCTGGCAAAAAGTTCAGGGCACTCGTGACAATAGTCGCGTCGTGAAGCCGCGCGAATTTTCCGCGTCATGGAAACAACTGCGGACGAACAATGGAGCTCGCATGGGAAATGAGCGCGACGTCGGTTGTTAACCTCTCGAAGGGATTAATTTCCTTTCCCGCATCCGCACGGCCGTTTGCATTTCTCCAAGATTGTCACTTGTCACTGTGTTTTGCGGTTAAGCCACGCGACTTCTCAGTGTATACATCGAACGATGCACGTATGCTCTTGTAAATACGTATCGAAGATTTTCGATCGACGATAAAGGACTGCGCATACTTTTCAAGTATTAATGCGAAGGAGCCTCTCCTTCAAAGTTCCGTGCTATCAAGTTTACTTCCTCTTGCATATAATTTCGAGAGCAATCATTGATCGCCGATCTGAGATAATGGCGACCTTTTACAGTGTGGTTTTGGTGAATTTGGAATACGGAGAAAGCGCTTTCGCATAAGTCGCAATCATAACTTTGAGATTCTTTTCACGCAGAAAAAAATTAAATAAGTATATAAATTAAATCCAAATTAAGCCACTGATATTACGATTTGTCGAATAGTTTTCTCGAAAATTTTACTGTATACGTTGAAAATAAAATTAATTTAACTAATGATTTCATCCCTGTGAGTCTCGAGTAATTTCATAAGGGCATTGTTCCTCGTGGTACAAATTTTATCTGTATGCATTTTACTTTTACTGGCTTTATAACCCTTAAAATTTCCATGAAAAATGAATACAACGTTTTTATCAATACGTATATTCAATTATTCAGAATTAGCAAGCTTGTGTACTTATTACTAAAACAAACTAAAGTTGAGAATCACAGGTTTCCATAGAGTCGCGTTCGCACATAGCCACGTTCATCTGAACATAAAGCAGTAAATAAAAGTTTTGAAAAATATTGAATTTGTTTGTATGCAACTTTTCTCACGCCATAAGTTAGTGAAATTGCGTGGAAAAGTTGGAAAATTTGTCAATAAATTTATAGCTGAAAACATCCAATAATAATAATTATTCGATCAACGTAATTATTTGAATTCGGCGTAAAAATCAATATTATATGTATTTATGGCCTCGCATTAGTTTGGCAAGGTGAAACCGTTAATTAATCGGCACTTGCAAGAAGTTCACCTGCTCGACGATTCAAAGGAATTCCTTTGGCCGAAAAAGAATTATTGCCCAAGAGTAATTCGGAATAAATTGTCCCTTCATCGTCTACGGCTCACCTGCCGCGTCTTAAACGAGGCACATTCTAATCGCGCGCTGCCTTCGTCTCTCATTATTTCCCGCCATATAAGAAGCGATGAAAATTCTTCTAGATTCCACGGCGCATCCTCGTGACTATCGAATGCGAACCGACGGTCACGAGATTGAGACCGGGAGCGCCGCGACGTCCTTTGCAGCGGCATGCAAATACGAAAAAAGCGTAAGACCCGTCCGGTCGTCGCAACGACTTTTCCGCTGCCGATGCACTAAGAAACATGCCGGCATTAGCGTTGGTGAAAGAAAAGATGAAGGGAGTGCATTCGCGCACGTCACCGCTACGATCCCCCGTGCATGCGTGCGCGCGTGCGTGCGTGTGGATAAAGTAAGAGATACGAGAAAGAAATGGACGTTGATGTATGTGGAGGAGAAAAAGATATAAATTTATGTGCGTGTGAACAAGTGTGGGGGCAGAATGGTAATCAAGATAATTGAGATGTGAATATGAGTTTACTAAATTTTATGCAGCTTAAATAGGATTCAAGGAGTGCAGTGAGAAATTTATATGCGGTCGGTCGTCAATTTGCCGAGGCTATTTTCACTCAGAGCAAGTAAATTTTTTCATATTATTTTATTGTTAAGTGAACTTGCAGGTGTATTTCGTTGTTTCGAGTAATAAGATTTATCACAGGCATGTTTTTAAATTAAATATGAATTTTGCATTACGTTTGTTGAGATGGAAACAATTACGACAAACTCAACAGAAATGATGCTATTAATATTCACTTACCAGAAAACAATATACGAACATTATTGTATGGAATAAAAATATTTCTCCTAAATGAAAGAATAAAATTTATTTTAAATATTTATGTGCTTCTCAAGCTATTTCATTTATTTCCTTTACCATTTCAAATTTATTGATTATTTAATGTTTTTAAATTTATTTAAACTTTATAACTTTGAGAGTGTGGAATTACTAGTTGTCCAAAAATGATCTTATGTAAAATACATAAGATCTTACAAAAATAAATAAAATGCAAAAAATTTTGAAAATTTAAAATAATGTGCAAATTGTGTACATTAAAATAGTATTAAGCTCAAAAGTTATGAAATAGATGAAATGATAGGGACGAAAAATGGATTGAAATTTCAAAAATAAATCATTTTATTTAAAGGAATAAAGATATTTAAAAGTTATTATACAATTTTTAACCAAATTATAAGATCGCATTAAATTTAATAAATTAACCATATCTTACTGTAATGTGTAAAGATATTAGTCGACGATCTTTTGCATATTCCGCAAGATAATATGGTAAATTATGATAATTTATCGTAATTTATTTTTATACTTACCTCATAGTTCGTTCTTTGAAAGCAAAAATGTTTTTACAATAATCGGTAATATTGTTTAAAGTATTAATAAATCAGCTCACTGATCGTAAAAATACAGATACTCGAACAAAAATGTTTTAAATGACAAAGCATTTTCGTGAAGATCCTCGATCCAGATAAATTTTAGGCTACTTTCTTTTCACGAGTATTTTCAGTGAAATCCGTTGCATTGAAATGTTTTTTCAACTTTTTTCCATAAAAGAATCTTGAGAAAAATGCGGTTAAATTTCATGAAAAACACTGGCAAAGCACATATACAATATCTGCATGTATAAGGAGCAGTGCCTAGAGTAGTAATGGGGTCTTCTATTACAAGGTTGCATTTCACATATGATTTTTATGTAAGGAATCAATGCACAACGACTTCAATAAGAGTATTTAAAAAATAGAGGCCTCAAGTCGCGAGAAAACGGAATGCAGATGTGAAATTGGATAAAAGAAAATTAACAATTGATGCTCGATAGCTTTCGCTTCCGCATTCTAACTTTCTCTGCAAAACGCGCATTTAGGTTTTATTATTTTCAATCGTTACAGCTTTATTTTCATCGATATCCGCGGGCTTTTATAACGCGATAACGCGGAACGCGTCTTACAATACAAACGGCTCCATTTCGATACAATGAATCTTCAACGTGCGAAAAATTTGTTGGAGAATGAACGCATTGTGTGGTGTAGCGCGAAGTGAGATATCCGACGCACTTGGGAATCCATCGCATCAGGATTATGACATTGATCCGGCATAACCAAGATCATCGAAAACTCTGATTTTCCGGTTTACGGAGCGGCGTATGAAATCTTGGCTGCTCGGGTCAGAAGCGCCACCGAGGGTCATAACTTTACGCTTAGCATCTCAAGGATCGGTCCGATAAAAGGGATCAAAGAGAAAGAGGGATATACCGTCGAGCCCGCGGCGGAGCTACTAGATTAAGGCAATTGGGTCAGGCGAGCGCAAGTCGATGTGCCGCGAGGCCCGTCATCTCTCCTTCCCTCCCTCCCTCTCCCTTCCTCTCTCTCTCTCTCTCTCTCTCTCTCTGTCTTTCTATCTTGCGTGTGTTGGCAGCTGTGCAAGGAGAAGTGCACCTGCGGCTATTCGCGATACCGGATTCGTCGCCGGTGTTCCCCACCGAGAGCCGGAAGGGAAGTGCGAGTGTAATTCTTCGCGGATCGATGTGGAATCGTCTTAAGTAGGTGTAACTAACTGTATTTTTTTAAGTTTAATTATAAGTTTCCAATTTATTATTTTGCGGGGAATGACCAATGAATCGAAGGTGCAGTAGATTCTGTCGTTTTGATTTGATAATTAAAAAGTACTTTCCGCAAGAAAGTGAGACATTTGTTTGGTGACTAAATGAGCTTACACGTGCTTATAAAATCGCGTATTCTTTATGCACATCTTAATTTAAGTGCGAGGCTTGATATATTTGTTGATCCCAGAAATAGTTGAAACCGTAGCCTGCCAATTACAATATCTGCCAGAGTAATAAATATGAGATTATAAATTTCCAATCGCTCTAAAAATTAATTGCATCAAAGCTGAATGCATGTTTTCTGGGTACGCAAGTAGGTAGTAAGAACATAATGCAATATGAAAAATGCAAGTTAAGCAATTAATTTTTGGACTAGATAGATTCAATCTTGTATATTGAAATTTATTTAAATTAGATGTATTGGTAAAAATATTATTTATTCACTAAGAGAACAATAAGTGCTTACTAGTCATTGTGGTTTAATTAAACAAGCCGTATAAAATCGAATTCTTTTTAAGACCAACAATAAAATTTAATTATTCAATAATCATTACGAAAGTAGAAAAGTATTCTTCGATAAACGACTTTATTTAAAAAAAAATTTAACCTTGAGTTTTAAGAATTTATTAAATACATTAAATCGCAGTGTAATACTATATTTTCTAAATTATTCCTGACAACAAACTGTTTCGTTTACAAATTTCCTGAAAACATCCTATATTGGTGCTTTTATTGAATTTGATCGCCGTGAGAAAATGCAGGAGCTTATTACACGCAGTGAATGAACTTTCGACTAATAAAACACCGTTATTGATGATTGATTCAAATTGACGGTATTGAATGTTTATGAAATAGATGTTTTCTGATAAAAAAAGTCGATCATCTTTTCTTATCTAATTTCTTTTATAAGTTTTTCATAATTTTTTTTCAAGTTCTAAATTTTATGCAGGTGTAATCTATAATTTTCACTTGCATATCAGAATCGATCAAAGTTAATATTATAAATCTGAAAGAACTGATAAGTAAAAGATAAATAACTTATTTCTTAAAGATGTATAATTCTACGCATGAATATATCTATCTTTGCTTTTAAAAAACTGCACTTAATGTCTTTTATTCGTGTTATTTATCAGCTATTAAATTTTCTAATATTTTCATGAATTTTTTTTCTAATAAAACTGGTTTGCACATGAAAGTAAGAGGTTGAGTAGTTATGATGCAAAAATAAATGACAGAATATATGCAGATATGTGGTAAAATACCTCTACTTTCGAATGTAAATGATTAGGTATAATTTTTTGCAAAATCAATAGTATTTAAAGCAAATATAAAATATGCCGGCGCAGAACTTAAAATACGGCAAAAAAAATAATTTTAGGCCAATATATATTAACAAGCAATCGAGATGAAGATCTAGGCATTTCTCTCGAATATGCCATAATCATTAAGTCCATAAAACTGATAAAGTCTCGACGAGTTTCATTTTTAACTCGATAATTTGACCTGGAATCCTGTATATATACATAAACACCCGTGCAGCAGGTGGAAGTGGATATTGACGGCACCGCGGGGGCCTCTCTTATGTGTTCAAAAGCGATTGACGAGATCAAGCGTGGTATCTTGATCCTTTCATCGTCGGCTCTTATATTCGAGATCGATCTAAATTGAATAATAAAAGATCGATTTTTTCAATTCTTTTCTTCTTTTCGTAGACAAAATGTTTTTTTATTTTCGGCAACCGGATAGTTGTTTTGGAACGATTGCGAATCGATGAGTTTGTAATACGTAATAACCTTCTTTTAAAAGAAATTGATTACTTATTTTCAAAGCGGAACAAATGTTTTAATAATAATTGTACGAAAGATGAAGAAGTATATCATCTTTGTTTTTATAAGTAAACTTTGTAGAATTAAAGAGTATCGTGTATAATTTTGGCGTTGAACAAATCTTGTTAAATTTTAATTATACATTGAACAATTTAATTGCAGTAAGTAAGAGTTCAGTTGTAGTTGAAATTTGTTTTCAATTAAATACTTCAAAATTTACACTATATTCTAATGTTAAGAACTAATTACTTTCATTGCTCAAATGCTTTCAGGAATGTCCATGTAATCTTTAACTTTGAAATATCTTACTAAATTAGAAATTCTACGAATAGAAGTTACATTCTTAAAATTAAAAAAAGGTAAACATTCATATCCGAGGGCATATAGTTTGATAGAATAATTATATCTCGTTTATAATGAATTTCAGCTTGATTATCAATTGAAAATGAAATATTTCACAATTATCGTAAAATTGTTTGCAAGTCGATACACCTACACTTTTTTTTATACACGTGTACTCGAATGTAATTTCGGTATCATAAAGTGACCTACTTAATAACGTTAAAAACACAACATAAAATGCCTATAAAATTCAATTTTCATTTCAGACGTAACACATGCTCGTTTTAAAGTGAATTGAGAATGATGTTATAAAGCGCGTGCACAAATTAAGGATCTTACTTTAATCCAGACCCAGATTGGTTAATAACCGCAGGAAGGTTAATAATGCGGTTGAATTACACGTGACGTACTTTGGAGTATAATTAAAGCATGAGAACTAAAACAAGGTTAGGTCAACGTTTTCATAGGATTGAGTTTTTTTAAATAATTTTCTCGGATTCACTTGTTTTTTCGCATTTTAAAGAGTATAATAATGTTTTTGAATCAGGAATAATAAGCTCAAGTCTTAAAAATTCCATCGACTTGGTCTTTGCCGTGGCTACAATCGTATTCGTTTTAATTAGAGTACGCTAATTGTTCTTAATGCATGTCAACAACTTTGAGAACTCAGTTACATCATATCACAAATACCAAAATTAAATAAAAATTTTGATAATAAAGAAGTTAAGGAGTAAAATGAGTTTCGGCCATAGTCCTTTATTCCCATGTTCATATATACCCTATCATGCAAATTACATTAGTTCAGAGTTATATATATTACGAATTACACTAAAAATATTCTTGATATCGATTATGTTAATTTTTTCCATTTTATATTTTTCGGCTGCAGTCTACGTCTATATGCAGTGACTTTACCACTAAAAAGTTTAGTATGGCGATTGAAATTCAGTGGAAATGGTATAGAATTCAGCATAATGCGAGCCCCATAAGTAAAAGCTTATGCGAATTCCGCAAGTTCGGCTACACTGCGCTATACGTGTACATCAAGTGCACTATCATAAAATGGATTCCAACTTTCGAAGAGTTTATGAAGAGGATTAATATTTGAGAGTGGGCTTATTGGAATTCTTCTAAACTTATTAGTATGAAAGATATTTAAAGCTATTCTAATGCATATTTCCTCGTGTTTTTTATCATTCCTTTTTAAATCAACTCTACAAATATTTGCAATATTTTAAAGAGTTATTATCCGATTTATATATATTCATACAAATCAATAATATATTATTACTTTCATTTTGTTGATCCGAAACTAATAATTTTTTATAGTACTAATAATTATAAACGATAAACAATAAAATATTATTACTTTTCAATACAATTATAACAAATTCTTCTACTTATGTTTATTATATATTATACTATTTCACATTATTAAATATGCAGCTACATATACTTTTAAAAGGTATTTACTATAAAATATTATAAGTATTAATCACAAGTACCATTTGTTATAAAATATTATTGATGTTTCTTAATCCAAAAATAAATCTGTATTAATATCTTGTCTCTGTCATTATTTGAAAAACAATTCAGAGAGCTTGCTAGTAAAAGATTTAGAGTAGATACTCTTATATTTATATATAAGCGATAATAGAGTTGAATACAAATATGTGCGTGTGTGCGTGTGTGTAGCGTTACGTGCAATCAGATTTAAAGAGAATATTGTTCGTCTAAGTAGCTTTGAGTATGATATCATTCACTCTTAACAGCAATGAATTGTTCATCTTTATTGAAAACGACAGCATAGGGATTACCGATAATTTACTACCTTATCTTACTAGCTGAAATTTTCTTTACATTTCTAAGTTATTGTAAATGAAAACATTTTTGTTGATTCCGTTTGTAAGATAATATCTAAGTCAGCAATAAATATAAACATTAATAAATTAAACAGGATTAATAACTCAATAAAGTTATGAGAAAGTTCTTGTACGTATACACACACACATACGTAAAAATGTGTAAATTGTGTACAACAAGTTAGTTTATTTTTATATAATCAGATAAGACTTTTTTTATTCTAGCATATAATATTTTAGATTGAAAATCAAATCTGCGTACATTCGATAAAATGCAAAAATGTCCATAAAAATGAAAAAAAACGAATATTCTCCATACAAAAAACCCTCATTCACAAAAAATTTGTAAAATCAGTATTATCACTTGAAACGTAAAAGGATTTTTAATTTTAAAAGCATGGATCCTTGTAAATGGAAGAAGCGTTGAACAAAAAGTCGATGAAAGATTAAGTGCACGATTATAAACATACGGAAGTTAATAAGAAACGAGTCTAGCAAGACACTCGTATAAAATTTTATTGGATTTTTCTAAACTTTCCCCTCGCACGAGAAAAGAATTTCAATCAACAGATTGTTTTCACTTTGACCTGTAAGATAAATTTCAATAATTTATTGATTTAATAAAATGTACATTGGGCGTCCCTTCTATTTCACTTTGAGCAGCAGTATTAATGTTGATTACAACAGTAGGCAATATTAAAACAAATTATATATTAATAAAATTCTCAAGAGCTTTGCATAAAAATGTTTGAAGAAAAGAGCATTCAAAGAGGACTCGGCGAGTGCTAACTACGAAAATCACAAAACCTACGATCTTAGAAACTTGTAAAGAACGTAAGCGCTGAAGAAGTAAAAAAGTCGGTGGCTCGCCGGCTATTGATCGAACGGTGATAATGCCGATGGTGCATTATGGAACTGGTCACTTGTATCATTTTCGTCAGTTGGAAATCTAGCGATCGCACTCTCTACTTCACAACGAAATCCATTGTGCGGGTATTAGGATCACCTCGTATACTACTTTCATGCTTCTTCGCTCCTCGAATTAGAACAAAAAACATTAATTAACCGTGTAGTCTCTATAATTAACCGTTAAATACAAATAAAAGAGGCTAAGAATTCAGCATATTTAATTATCTACTGATTATTTCTTGTTGAATGCTTTTACCATCTCATTTATTATCATAAAAATCATGACTACTGTTATTTACATTCCTTTTCAAAGTTTCCACAGTTTACATACGCTTGTAATTTCTGTTAACTTTTTTACATAACTTAAAATTGAGCACCTGCCTGTGCGAGTACTAAGTTTGATTTACATTTTTTTTAAATTCAGTTAAATAATCCATAAAAATATTGGCGAACAAGTGTGCAGCGTTGATAAAAGATAGGCACTAAATAATACGTAAAGCACAAGCGTTTTTTGCTTTCGCTGCACAAAATGTCAATAGCTGAACTGTAGGCTCGCGCAAATAGCGTTCAATAGAATACTCGGAATAATCTCTCGGATCTTAAGGTAATTTAAAAAATCAATCGCAGCTCGCTCCATAATTCGAATTGAAGAAAAACCCCGGGACGTTTGAGCTTGGACTCGGAATCGGCGACCTAGTAATGGAAACAAGTTTCGAATCGCGTGTAAAAATGAATGGTATATAAAACGGTCAATTGAGCGCCTGGAGTGCCTCTGTTAAAGCGCATCGTGGATCGGATAGCGTATCGGTGGCCTAAAGCGTTATTTATAACCCGCAGTAAAGCACAGGCGCGCGCAACGTAGGTGAGAGAGTTGTGGATAGCCCCTAAGAGGCGCGCGCGCATGACTCGGTTTAGCGCGCGTACAGAGACAGAGACGGAGCCGCGAGTCGTCAGCGCCATCCGCCGCGTGACCGTCATGTCGTTTGCGCGGGTAAGGCGGTGCTCGGCCTCGAGGCCGCTCCTGAGGATACTCAGGGTCCCAAAGTCCATGTTCCGGGTCATGGGGGGCCTACGTCACTGCAGCTTCGAGCCAATTCAGGTGTCCAAGGAAAGGATGCAACGCAGCTACACCAAGATGATGATGAAGTGCAAGTGTGAGTATCACAAGTGCGCGCGCGCGAGAGCAAGAGAGAAAGACAGATAGCGAGCGAGCGAGCGAGAGAGAGACAAGAGAAGTACACGTGTGGGGAAGAAGCGCGAGTCAGCTGCTTCGGGAGTGGTGATTTGGGTCGACGAAAGGGGTGGAAAGAGATGCGCATGTTCGCGGTCGTATTTCAGACGGTACGCGGCCTCAAGAGCGATGAATTTGACCTTCTGTAAGCCGGTTGTGAATTTCGCTATTGCGTAGGTAATAGATATCTTGGGAATTTTTTCCCCGAGGTCTGACGTTACGTGACGAATACCACGCACTTGGACGAGAAAAGGTCACCAGTGCTTAGAGCTGTTCATTCGTTATTAATAATCCGGTATTCCACTTCCGATCGGCTTTCATTATCTCCCCCAATTAGCACTCGGAAGCCCGTGGCGAAACAACGGGCGACTTTCTCCAGCGCTGTTTCTTTCAAAATCACGAATCAATATTGCTGTTTATTTCGGTCGCCCGTAATTGCGCGGCCGCGAAGCCATGAGAAGGTCAAGCTCGAGTTGAAACATATTATAAACACATAACTCGGTACGTCCAAAAAAAAGATCCTCGTGGCGATCGACTATTAAGAAAATCTTTGCCAGCCACTCTTTCTCGGGATAAACAGCTCTCAGCTACAATGTCAACGCGATCGAGCGTCAGCGGGCAAATTGCTAACGACGCGCACGCGCGCTAATCTTTAAATAACCAAGCACGCGAGCGAAGCGTATCTATCGCCGCACTAGAATAATGTAGATCGTTGAATCTCGGCGACGGTCAATGTCGATGCGTTCTGCCTCCTTATCGCTCTCCTTTTTTCTTCGAGATACCGCACGTGCGTAGCGCGCCTGAATCATGATCGCGATCGAGCGGCTATTTCTACTCGTGCGCTACTCGAGAAGAGCACACGCGTGCTTGCTGGTGCTTTAGCGCACTTCCCTCTGAAAAACGCGTTTGCGAACGAAGGGCTGAACTCGATGAAGTGACAAAGGCAAATTAAAGATTAAAAAGCTTCCGACGTTACCTTATAATGCGTTCAAAGAACCCTCTTATTTTTCCCTAGTTCCGAGCAATTAACCAGTCATAAATGTGCCAAAGCAATTTACGAATGAATATCAGCGGCTTTGGCACTTCCCTTGCACTGATAATATACTTTTACAATAAAGAATTTAAAGCTTTTACAGGCGTTAATTTTACACTTAGACCCATCATAATTAGTTAGACAAGTTGAAACGATGACTATAAATTCACTTTGAAACTAATTTCAAAATAACATGCAGCACTGGTATTAACACATAAAGTTTAATGATACTTATTTTCATTTGTTAAAAAGATATGCAATTTATATGGTATATTTGTAGTTTTTAAATTTATGTAATATTTAAATTTTGGTAAAATTAAACGTTGACTTGATTAAGAAAAAATTATACTTTTTTTTCAAAAACCTTTGCAAAGTAATCAAGTACTTTTATTTAAAGTATAAAGAATCTTATGAGTTGGAAACTTTACGATCTGGAGAATTGGAAGAGAGAAAATCTATTTTAATTACAATTGAACGCCTGCAGAATCTTACGTTGCTTTAATGTTAAAGACGATAAATTATGTATTATTAATTAATTTATTAATCGAAGGTGTTAAAAGTTTAAAAAATTATATAAATTATTAGAGATGATGCTGAAACAATCATTCCCTCTATACACTTAGTCTATAACTTCGTTCGTTAATATATTTGCAAAGCTGGTACAGTTCATTTGCTTAAATTGAAATTTAAATATTATTCCATATTATTAACAGCAAAGAAATTGCCACAAGACGTCAATCCACGTGGCGTTTTCGCTTGCAACGAGTTGGACTTAAGGGAAGTGCAAGTTTACGGGTTCGATTATGATTATACATTGGCATGCTACAAGCCGAGCATGGATTATCTTCTGTATAACTTAGGTCGAGACATGCTCATTAAAAAGTATAAGGTAAATCAAAAGCTAGGCTTATTTCATCATAATATTAATGTTTTTTTTTCAATTTATAAAAAAACTTGATTAAATTAAATAAACTGAAAATATATACATATATATATATATATATTTACAAAAGATTTTTAATAAAACTTTATTTATAACTATAATGAGTGAATTGAAAAAAAGTTCTTGTCCGAAACTAAATCTCGTAGATTATTTACATATTTTTATTCATTATTTGAAAACACACCTTTTTCCAAAAAATTAAAGTTCTTCCATCTTCCTCAATAAAATAATTTTTAGACACAAATTAATACATTTATACGTACTGTATCATTTTTAGATTGCTTAAAAAGTAAAATATTTCAAAAAATTGTATTGTTATGTTTAAAATACATATTTGTTATAGTGAATACAAAATATAAAGTTTATGCAATACTCGTATTAATAAAGCGCGTTGAAAAATTCCATTAAAGTGGTTGTGTGAATTATTTGTAAATAAGTAGAGTAATTTTATTTTATCATAACATAATTAAACTTCAAATATTTATGTTTAAAATGTTAAAAAACGTAAAAATATGCCATTAACAAATTGGCTACCTGATATTGATAATTCTTGTAATTTAAAATTATAGTTTAAATTATAACTTAAAAAAATTTATAGATATGTAACAATAACGTATCAAAATAAAAAATATTTTACTATTTATTTTATAAAAATTAAAAAAGATAAATAAAATACTTCAAAAGCCCAGATGCCAGTGCAAAATGATATCCTTCGTTATAGTATCCGGAGAAAATAGCTGATCTAGAATACCGCGAGGACTTCGCGGTACGTGGACTCCACTACGACATTGAAAAGGGTCTACTTCTGAAGCTCGACAGCTTCCTTCAGATCCAACTCGGCGCCGTCTATCAAGGTCTCCATCCCGTGCCTGACGACGAAGTTCTGAGGCTCTACAAGAACCGCATCATACCAATTGCTTATGTCGAAACACCTTATAGGCATTCCCACGTGAGTTTAGGGCCTACGCGACAAAATCACTAATTACACTACATTATTTTGTACAAAGCACTTAAATATTGCAAATAGTTTCCGTAGATATTTTTAATGACTTTTTTAAATAAAGCCCTGAGATATTTTATAGTTTTTACGAGTGTTTGTAATTTATTTGGTTACAATCAAAAGTAAAAGCAATAATAAAGATTAATAAATAGTTGCAAAAAATAAAATTAAATGCCTTCCAAGACTATAATATATTTGGAATCTAAAATTCAAGGCACATCATATGAAATGAACAAAAACGTGTAAAATAAGAGATTGTTGTTTTAATGAAAAATAGAGATTAATACCATTATATAATTATATTCTTTTGTTATTAGTTTAATAAATTAAAATTTTTTATTTGGTTTTATAATTTTATAATTAAATTACAATCTGAAAATGCAGAGTTTCAATCTAATTTTCTGATTTGATATTAAGAAATTAATAGCAACGTATGAAATATTTTATAATTTAAAAAAATAATAATAATATAAAAATATTTTTTTATTTTTTTAATATATTTTTTAATTTTTTATAAATAAAATATTTTGATTTGCTAGATTATAGTTAATTACATATTAAATTTAATATTTGTATTACAATATTTTGCAGTATAATTTTTGTTTATCGAGATTTCAATTCATTCGAGTGAATTATTTTAGAAATTATACATAATTTTTAATAGTATTCGATATATATATATATATATATATATATATATATATATATATATACTTATATATTAAAATGTGCTTAAAGATATCCACGAAAGCTAAGTAACTTTATTCTCTTTTTAATCTTATTAAAGGATTCAATTTAGTTTTATAAGGCACTTTCTTATTACTCTGTATTTCTATCTCTCCCTACTCTAGCTAATTTCCTGCGTATGCAATAATAATGATGCGTGACTGTCCCCTATTTTATACATGTATCTTTGTCCTTCGCGTTCTAATGTCTATTCTTTGTTCATCATGGAAAAACAAAACCTGATGATAGAGTGATGATGTTGATAGCGATGGTGATAATTTATTATAAAATCATTTTTCGTGCAACTCTGCAACTATCTTTTTGCATGTCTTGGCTCTCTTCGACGTGTGATTCACTGATTACACCACGCTTTAACGAGTTAGAAGGTAAGTCGTGTATAAAAATGGTGAAAATAAGAATTGTTTTTGTGTACAGTTTTCAGAATGCTTAGATTATGAATATGGTGTATTTCATTTTTCTACAGTTTTTTCATTCTTTGAACAAAGCAATCTTCTTACGTTCCTATGTTTTTTTCATATGTATTAGCAGAATCATAATAATATAATAATTTTATCTCTTCGCCACATTATATTCTCGATACTCAGAGCACACACATATTACAATATATTTCTATTTAAAACCGAACATTTTGTTTTTACCGCAGTTATAATTTTAATTAAATTTTTGAAAATGTTTTATTCATGACTAGGTTATTAGGCTGCAATTCCATCAACATTCATTATTAGTGTTCCTTTTTATTTACAGCATACATACGTCGATACTAAAAAGGTTCCAGACTAATAAATTTCACTTAGCTGTCAGCTATAAAAGCAAAATTACACAGTAATAGTAAATGGCTTAGTTGCTTCAAATTGAAAAATAGAGTGTCATAGACTCGCTTAATGTTCAACATTTTAAATTACGCAAGGACGAATAATCATTTGAAAACTTTGAATATATTTACATTTTCATACGCATGAAGTATGAAGTCAAAAAGTAGTCGATTGGAATTCAATTTTTTTGTACTCTATATACTAACATAACCAGGTATCGAATTAAACAATTTTTTATTTGTCTTTTAATCATTTCAATTAATCAATGAATATATTGACGAATAAATTTGAATCGTTTGTTCGAAACAAACAAAGAACACATTTATAATTAAGAGAATTTATAAAAAAAAACTGGTATCCTCGAGCATTACTCTAATTTCAGCAACGAGATGTTGAAAATGTAATATTTTTATAATTTGTTATAGTTTGTTTCGACGTATTTGACTTCATGTAAAAACCAAATGTAACTTCGCGCACGTCACTAAGGTACTAATTATCATTATCCTTGATTAAAACTAATTACATGATTAAATATCATCATTACAATTCATACGTTGTGGTGCATGAATGTAGGAGGAAATTACGAACAGTTTTCGCGTGACACTGCGCTTCTTTCAGGATGGCGTACATCGCACGAAAATGGTGCAGCTGGCGGATCTGTTCTCGGTACCGGAAATGGCCCTATTGTGCAATGTCACCGAATATTTTCTGCAGAATCACATCGACTACCATCCAGAAATTTTATTCAGAGACGTGAAGGTATTCGTATAATTTTAGAATAAGTTTTAACCATTTGAAATTTATCTTTTTACAAATTAGACTGCAATGAAATGGTATCGGTCTTTTTTGGAGTGTTAAAATTTATTTCAGTATCTGCAAACTGTTATAATGAATACTAGCTTTCTATTTACGGATTTAAGTATTACTATTCAAAAAGAACTTGAGAAATTTTTATGACTTACCAAACAAGATCTTTGCTTAATTGACTATAAATGATGTTCCATAACAATTAATGAGTGATCTAATGCTTAATGAAATAGTTAAATATAGCGTAGCATGAATAATTTCTGTTTCAAACGTATAATTGTTTATGTTGTATGTATTCAGAGCTCAGTACAAAGCTGCCATCCAATAATGCATAAACGTGTAGTCCAAAACGTGTCAGAATATCTAGAACAAAACAAGGATCTCACAAGGTTTTTTGATCGTTTAAAGGATGCCAACAAAAAAATGTTTCTCGTCACGAATAGTCCATATCCATTTGTGTAAGTTTGATAATTAGTTTTATGCTTTATTATTATATTAAAATATAATAAATTATTATTTATAAAAAAAGTTTATTCTATTAGTTTCATAGCTATTCAGAAATAAAATTAACATCGTTAAAAGAATTAAAAATTAGATTTATTTTAAAACAAGTTGTTATATAAATTTTCTAAATAACATCTTTAATTTTAATTGAAAAATGAAAAGATGTAAAACAATACTTCAAGTATGATTTATGTAAACACATAATCCTTGTCAATGTGGGAGGAATTCAAACAATTACTTTTAATAAAATAGTGGTAATTATTAAGAAAACTATTTACTAAAATTGTTTTTACTAAAATTTTAATGTTTTATTCGTGCGGGAAAAATATAATAGTTTCAGTTGCTTGTATAAAAAAATAAAATAATCATAAACAACTTTATAATAGATTTTTCATGTGATTTACACTGATCAATGAATTTTTAAGATTATATCTGCAAATTCACATTTTGAAATACAAAACTTTCTTTACGCATCCAATTTACTAGTCAAGCAGAAAAAAGTTACTTTATATGATGAATATTTTACATGCAGCTAATAATTGACTTTCAATTAAGTTGCTTTACAATATTCCATATACATATGCAAATTATGAAAATAGAGTTCGATAAAACATTTTTGTTTATTTTTTTAACGCAACGACATATTTATGTAAAATTTGTAAATATTATAATTAATGGTAGTGACGATTATTTAAATTGAAAACTATTTAAATGTATACATTAAGTGTGAACGGATTAATAAGAAATTCACAAATTTAATGAAAGCAGTTTAATATGTTTAGAAATATGTTATTCATTGTAACATTCTGGTCTAATAGCTGTAATAATTAGTCAGATAACATCTAAGATGTAGATAATTACGTACATATAATATATTTATTGCCTGTAAAAAAGGGTATAAATTTATCAAATTTCTGGTAGTTTTAAAATAACAAAACGCATTTTTAAGACTTATTTATTATTATGAGCTTTTGTAAACATATTGTGGTAAATTACGAATCACAGAATATAAAAGAAACTACAATTGGCTAATTAACGTAGTAAATACACGAAATTGGATAAAAAAGTAAACTTTAAATGTTAATTCGAAACGTGAATGCGAAAGGAAGAGATACTTGCATCCGCAGAAGAGAGCATTAAATTGTACGACTCGTTGTAACTCTTCCGAAGACATTAAAGCTTCCACTTTTTCGCATGTGCCGAGAAACCGTTATCGTGAATCTTACGAATCAGTCTAACGCTTTGACGTAACTGACAACAGGGACCGGGGCATGCGTTTCCTGGTAGGCGATGACTGGATGGAATACTTCGACGTGGTGATTGTGCAGGCGCGCAAACCGCGCTTCTTCACCGAAGAGTCGCGCCCTCTGCGTATCTACGACGAGAAGAACGAGACGCAGCTCTGGGACCGCGTAACCAAACTCGAGAAGGGCATGATATATCTCGAGGGCACAGTGAAGCAGCTGCAAGATGCGACCGGCTGGCGAGGACACCAGGTCCTCTATTTCGGCGACCATCCTTACAGTGACCTCGCGGATGTGACGCTCGAGCACGGATGGAGGACCGGGGCCATCATCAAAGAGCTCGCGGTACGTGTTTGATTAACTATGAGATATGCTTATCATCCAAATCTGAATTTGGAGCTTCGCGCTCTTCCTTTGTCATCTTACAAAGTTGATCCGTCAACATTATCTAAATTGGATTACAAATAATCAAAATTATATGAAATTGATTAGTTGGTGAGAAAATTTGGAACATCATTCTTTATTAAATATTACTTGAGTAAGTAAAATTTATATTCAATGCGAATTCTTTGCAATAACGTAAGTCGTATTAAACTAGTTCCATTCTGACACGTTTAGGATTTGTCCGCATATTATTCAACTTTCTCGTCGACAAAACTAGTCGAATTTTTTAAACTCCAGATTTCTCACGATCTAAATGTTAGCCCAAGTTTCATAAATTCTCCTCGAGGGCATAATTCTATATGCCGTGTTTTTTCTATTTTATATTGTTGCCACTGAATGTAAAATTGTAACCTCTATTTTGCAGTATGAAAATTAATTAACTTCTTCTATCAGAGGAAAAGCTTACTTTTTATTAAATGTAAAATTCAATTTCGATCAATTTTATTAAAATTTTCATTGATAAATTATTTAGTCAAATTTTTCCTTGCACTAAGCCTTAGCCAATCGAATACAAAGTTAGATTTTTAATAAAAACATCCTTTGGGAGCTTATACACTTGCTGTTTCAATGTGTACAAAATCTTATGACCCATAAATAATTAAAATCTATTATAAAATGCAAATTTCAATTTACATTCTAGGAGACAGAATTATTCAAATAATTTTTTCGAAAGATTATCAAAATTCTACATGTAATCAAATAAATTTCTTATTCATTATTTGATTAGTTACAGTAAAATCAGTAGAACCGTGAAAGCTAATTTTTATTTAAACCTCTTACCCAATTGAATAAATTATCATTTTTTAACTTTTTAATCACACACATAAAATAATAATAATTTGCATACAGTAAGATAATAATAATAAACCATAGTGTGTGTATAAGATAAACAAAACCATGCTAGTATTAGAATCTAGCAATCAAGTACATCGAATACAGTAAAAGTAGCAGGATATTAAGACATGCAACAGAATTAAGTGGAAATCTTCTCGAAATACATAAGCCCTGGTAATTACGAATATCAAAGAGTAAACGTATTTTTATCCTTCCGATCGGAGCTTTGACATAAACAATGCAACATATCGGATTCATCGCACGTCCAACCCAGTCAAAATACGTAAAGGGGACAGAGTATTAAAGGGAAAACGATCTCGTACGCTTATCTGTCCACAGCACGAGATCGAAACACTGAACCAACAAACATTCAAGGAGAACGCAAATTGGCTCCAAATGTTAACGGGCCTGATCGAGGACCACCAGAACGTGAACGGTCCAGAGGCCGAGGCCCTCTTGGCCGAATGGATAAAGGAGCGCGACAGGCTTCGCAACGAGATTAAAGGTGTATTCAACCAGCAGTTCGGCTCAGTCTTCCGCACCTACCACAACC
Organism: Platyscapa corneri; assembly: GCA_018907185.1. Taxonomy (NCBI): domain Eukaryota; kingdom Metazoa; phylum Arthropoda; class Insecta; order Hymenoptera; family Agaonidae; genus Platyscapa; species Platyscapa corneri. Next base: position 3,373,348 of record JACCHW010000017.1, read on the forward strand.
CGACTTACTTCTCCCGGCGGCTCTTCCGCTTCGCTGACATCTACATGAGCTCGATCACGAACCTCCTCTGCTACTCGGCCAGCCACACTTTCTACCCGCGGCGCGGCGTCATGCCGCACGAATACACCAGCTACTTTATGTAAAGGGACCGCAATAGGTTCCGCAAGCGGCGAATTTCCCGATGAGGCTCTCTTTTTCCTTTTGGCGACTACACGACGCCGTTGCCAAAATGACGAATCGAACTCTGCGAGCGTGATTGCGCTGAAATTAGTAGAACGACTAGAGGGTCGCTTTCACTAGAGGCCCTAGCGACGCGCTATAGATAGTTTCTTACCATAACTGAAGGATTTAATTGCTTGTGGAACTGTGACGCACTGGCATAGACTAAATTGAAACTAGCGTGTAGAGATTTGGATGACAGGCGCCTCACTTCACAAGCCAAATCTTCATAGTAAATGTCTATTCACAAGAAATCTGACCCACTAAAATAAAATGCCAATATGTTTTCTTCCTGTGTGTTCAATTCGTGAATAGATTTATTTTAATCGAAAACCCGTGTTTTCATGGCTGTAAATTTTTTAAAAAAATTTTAAATTAGTTTGCACGGTTTTTCTAAGTGTGAAAACTACTACGACTATTTTTAATGAATTTTAGTCAGACTCTTATACTCGCTAAGATTTTTAATTTATTTTGTTTTCTTTTAATAAACTTTTTTAATTATGTTAATTGTTAATTTGTTGTATGTTTATAAATTTAATCATAATTTTCATAAATTTCATTTTTCTTCTAAAATAGCAGAATAAAATTTTTACTTTGAAATCCTATTTATTTCATTTCAAGCAAAAATTTTGTTTCCATTAATAAAAACAATTTTAAATAAATGCAGTTTTCGAAAAACGTTAAAAATTTAATTATTAAAATTATTAAAAATGTCAACGATCATAACTATTTGTAATATATGTTCTATAATATTATGGTATATTGTAGGAAGTTTTCAATTAAAATTTTCAGATATTTGAATAGAGATTTACTTGATTATAAACAAAATTAAGTTCACATTTTATATACTCGCGACTAAAGTGTAATTATTTCTAAAATTTAGAAATTATCTATAAAATTAATTCATGTATTAAATAATACCAGTGATTAAAACTTTGAAAACTAGTCTACAATTTTCGCTAAAAATATCTAATTATATTATGTATAAAAACTGTTTTATAGTATATTTTTACATTATTAGAGCTGAAAAGATCTTTAAAATAAAAATGCAGAATTTTTCTTGCAATTTTCTTCTTGCCGAATGAAGATAAAAACGAATTATTGTAAAGTAGCGCTGAAACGTTCGGTGAAAGTAAATAATTTATAGTATTTTTAGATTGCACATATAGTGCTTTATACGATTTAAAATTTTATTTTTTCCAAAAACAAAATTAATAAATAAATTTTTTTTACATATTTATCAACGATTACAATAAATATAAAAAATCAAATATAACTGCAGTCATTTTTTGTGTATTGTTAACGATTGACTGACGAAAAAAAAGGAAAAAAATGCAAAGAGTCATTTCCATGTCACGGGGAATGTATAATTTTTCATCAAACTAAGTAAATGCGATTAGCGATTCAGGATAATTATAAGGTGGAACGTTTTTCGATTGTCGCACAAATCCCATATAATAATTCCTCCGAGGGTTGTGGCCTCAAGAGCCGTTCCTGAAAAATCGGTTATGCGAAGAAACATTTTACCGCCGAGTATTTTGACGCAACAGAGAGAAAACGTACAAATGCGATGCAGCACCGTTGGACGTGTCGCGTAATTAAGTAGAGTGTACCGCCTGATTATCCAGTGCGTCGGTAAACGTGTGTGTGAATGAAACTGAAATTCCCCGTAGGTAGACCGAGATGTAAATTATATTTCTCAGCTTGCGTTTCGTCTCAATAACCTTTTCGTTATTATTTTAATTTTTTAACGTAATAAATATTTTTTCCATTTTATTTATCTATCAATGAAATTTATTCCGTTACTTTTCTAAGGTAATAAAATTTATAAGAATGTGTAAAATATTTTTAAAAAATAATGAAACGGTTAATCTAGAAACTTTTGCCCTGTAAATGCCTTGTAGTCAGAAACAATAGTCAACTAGATAATACATTTGTCAGTACAAGTTAAATTATGTAATTAAATCTAATATATTTGTATTTATATTTATACATATGTATCTCTATTTTACTGGATATAGTTAAGATAGAGCTGTGCCGGAAAAAGTTAATATTTTTAAAACGTTGAAAAGATAAATTCGAGATTTGAATTAAAATAAATAGTTGTTAATTAATGTATTTTATCAATTTTATTAGGTGTATAAAATTAATTGTTCAAAGAACTTTGACCATAATCCAATAAAATAAACAATGATTTAATGAATTTTTAATAAATAAAAGCATATAAATGTAAAAAACAAATTGTGCTTAGTGATACATTATTATAAAATTATTTTGAAATTATGCCAAGAGTTTAATTACGCCGTTAATAAAATATTTGCCAAATGCAACAAATATTTGTAATAGATATATTTTTAAAATAGTAGTATCAGCTGTTTTATCGTCACTGTTTAAGTTTATTTCATCCATCAGTTATTTATAAAAGTAGATCATAAGCGTTTATAAAGAGAATGCGCATAAATGTATAATATTAAATCAATGATGACCAATAAAAGTGACTATCAGTCAAAAAATAAATTGTTTCTAACTTCATTCAAAACGTTGTAAAAGTTCAACCAAAACATGCCAATCAATAAATCGATTCATCCGTAATGTGATAAAACAACATTTAAAACGAAAAGCTATGGCAGTCACGGTAAATTTGTTTTAATTCATCTTCTAATTATGATATTATTTTAAACATAAATAATTTTAGTTTCAAGATACAAAAACGGACGATGCATTATCTAACAACAAAAAGAACAAAATTTTTGACAGTGAAAATAAAGAAGATATCGCGCTGGGGGAACTCCATGAAATGCTAACTTCTTCGACATCGAAGAACGATGCCGAGTTTCAAAAGAATGTTTGCCTGGATAAAATGAAAAAAGCTTACTTGGATGCATGTGTATAAATCTATAATTTTTTACTACAGACATTTTATCACATTTTTACAATTCATGATAGGTTTTTAAGGTAGAGAATAATTTTTGTATAGTTTTGCTATAAGGGTAGGTACTCTCTAAAATGCTTTATTTGATTTACTTTATTTACTAAAGTTTATGTGAATAAAAAATATGAATTGATAATTTTAAATTAAACATTTGAATCTATTTTCTGTTAATTATTCTATTCAGTTAAAATTATCTGTAAAAGGGTGTTTAATCTTTTGAATTACGAAAAATTTCTTATAGTATTAAATTTAATTTGCTTTAAAATGCTTCATAAAATCGAAGTTTAATGTACATGAATCTACCGTGAAAGGGAATACAATTCGACATCATATGGAAACTGTATTCAATAAAAATTAATTTTATATTTCTAGAAACTGTTTTTAATTAAAAAAATTTAATTGATTCAGTAATATATTAAATTTTCAATAACCTACTAGAATATAAATAAATTAAACCTCATACTTAAAACGTTAATGACGTATGTAATTTAAATTTTTTTCAAATACTCGTTTACTTAAAAGTAACTACAAAGGGTTTTTTAATAATTCATAATCCTTTTTAAAATATGACAAAAATTAATTCAGTCTTAGTAATAGTGTGTTGATGATCAATTTATATTTTGTAAATTATGGTTTAAATTAAATATTCTTTATAAACATTATCATTCGCTTATTTACTCAATTATTCAATAAATTTGTTGTAATTTACGATGACAGTTTTACAGCGATATTCTTAAATAATAAGTATCATCAATAATTTTATTTTCAATTAAATTTGCTTTTATATTGATATTTATATTCTAATCGAATTTTTATATTAAAAAATACTTTATGATTATATCTAATCTATTAAATTGAAAATCTTATAACTCTGTAAAGTTGAAAATACAAAGATCTAACACATAAAAATATTATAAAATTTAAATTTTTATTTAATCTGCGTTGGCAAGTCGCAAATATTTTTCACAACTGATAATAATAAAATTTGAACAAATTATAATTAATAATAGTATTAATCTTACATGATAAACAAGAAAAAAGCTTAAGAAAAAATTTATATCTTCATTCCTGTTTAGATTCTTCGTATTAACGTTTAGAATGTGTTATGTGATCTTTTGATAAAAATACTTTTTGAACTATCCTAAAATTTTGTTACAAAATCATTTTGAATGCTAAAAATCTTTCTAATCAAATAGATACACTGATATTTTCACCCATTTTAATTTACGCGTATAATTTTAAAGATTATAATTTAAAAAATAACCTGATGGTATGCTTACGAAAACAAAATAATCTATTACATTCCGATTAACACCGCTTCTTACCAAAACCATACAATCTATAACTATTCATTTATCAATCCATCATCCCCTTACCATCCGAAAACACTGCACGTTCAAGGAGCTGGACGATTCAATGATAAACTCAATGACAGAGACTCCGAGAAATAGCCTGCAACACCTGGCAGCTAGTATATCTGAAAACATCGGCGTTCACAACCTTCCCATCGACTATCGGGAAGAAGAGGGTCTCAGCGACCTCGAGGCCTCGCTCTTCTCCTTAATCTTGCAGGAAGCCTCGGATGTCCTCCAAATTCTACGCGGGACTCTAGAAATGGGCCCTAAACCAAAGAAAGACGTCGACTTAAAATCACCGACCCGAATAACCATGAGACCGGAAGATAAATGCTCGGCTGAGGATGAGATGGAAATGTTCTTTGGTGAAGACGCAGGATTAGTGCCGGTGGTGCCCAGTACTCGCGATAAGTTATTAAAAAACAGGTACTGTTTCGATTAAATTACTCTTTATTTTTCGATCATCTTCTGATACTCAAATAACAATTTGTATAAAGTTTTACACAACTCAACGTACTTTTACAACGGAATTTATAAGAATTTATATAGAATTGTTGCAAATCTAAATGTAATTAATAAATTCATTCGTAAAAGTTTCACATGACTTAGAAAAATCTTTGTCAATATTAAGAAAATTCATAAATCATTCCTCACTTTTATTAAAATTGCTAACATTATATATATTACTGAAAATGAAATCAGCTACTTGATTTTAGCACAGTAATTTATTATAAAATCATTCTTAGTATTAAATTCTCAAACTTCAAAAGAAATATTATTTTATTTTTTTTTCAAGATTAAAAGCATAATGAAATATAGCTTAAATTGTCAACTGCATTTACAATTAGACATGTAACTATTTTTAATTGCAATTCGTGTTTTTGTCTTTAAGAATTTAATTATATTTGTTTACATTTTTTAAAGCAAATATTTTTAAATACAAAAATTTTTATTTTTAAGAATTTCATTGTCTCCATAATTTAGAGACTTAAAAAGGAAAATTATACGCCTGATATTATTAAATATTATTAATCTTATTTGTTATTAACACAGAATTCAAAATGATATACTAAATAAGTTTACAAAAATTATTTTCTTAAAGTAAAGCTACTGTTTATAAAATAAAATATTCGACACCATATGAAGCGTAAAATATGTTGTTATTCAACATAAAAACTACTTTGAGTTTGTTTTTCATAAATTATTAATAAATTATACTTCAGCGAAAAATAGAATTAAAAATATTTCCAAATACTAATATACGCATTTTCGATATTAAAACTTATTAATATAATCTAAAAGCTTCTCGAACAGAACATCTTGTAAATGTTTTTTACTATTACAATTTCTGGATTAATTTAATAAATGAAGTACATAAAATGACTGAGGAATTTGTTTATATAATATACTACACAATTTTTCATAATAAAAATTTAAAAGAACTTTTTTCCTGCTTTGTTAATATTATAAACATACTTTAAATATTCTTGATTTTTAAAATATTGGCTTACGTAAGTATAAATGTTTGACATATAACACGGATATTAATATACATAGCCACGGATGTTTTCTTCACTATTAGAAATAAATATAATAAACGCAATGTTTTCCTTATAAAAATTCATTTGAATTCTATTTTTAGATAAAACGTATAATTTTCATTAAGTTACATAGCAGCAACACTTTGTATATTCAATATCATTTTTAATTTTATCAAAAAATTATTCATCTAACTAAAAGTGTTGTCATTTCTTAGATAAAATATCAATTCATATATATATATAATTAATAACTTAAGAGTTTTCTATAATTTACATCGGAAACTTTTACATTATATTGTAAAATAAAATATCAACAGAAATATTTAATATTTTTTAATTTATATCGAAAACTAAATAAAAATTATAAATTATATTTAAATTTGCTGTTGTATTTACATATTAATTTAAAAATAATTTATCAATACGATAAATGTTTATGTATTTATAAATAAATCATAAAAATAAATTAAGAGAAATTAAAGATGTATATTAGCTTTTTAAAACATAAATAATAAAACGTATCATTCTTCAGGGACTTAGTTTATAAAGTTTTTTGCAACATCGCTTCCGAACTCGAACACTATGGTATATACGATTGTCTAAGGCAAGAAGTCAACACAATTATTGAATCGAAAGAGCAAGAATGCAATCTTAAAATAAATTCGAAAATGTTGTCGGAATTAGCTGTAAAACTGCAAAACTTATACGATACTTTCGAAGAAAAATTTGAAGCCCAAAGGAAACAATATTTACAGAAAGCAAATAAATTAACTGAAGAAATCGATCGTTCATATTGCGAAAATATCGAAAAATTAGGTAATCTCAATATACCTATTTATTTTCTTAGAATATTTTATAGTTTTATTATATACATATAGATTACATAATGAGATGGGAAGATTCAAAATTAGAACAGCTTAATCTACGGTTATCTCTTGAGGAAGAAAAAGTGAACGATCAGATAAAAGAATTAGAAAAGGAGAGGACTGTTGACGCAAAAGTTTCAGAAGAACTTCGATTTTATGGCAATTCAGTAGTAGATTCATATGAAGATGATATTATATCTTGGTCAACTAGATTTAACGAAGAAATGGAAAGACGTCAAATGGAAACTACAGAACTTGAGGTTTCTTATTTTAATTCATTTGCAGTTTTTTATTAAAACTCATTGAATATTAATATCCGGTCATTTTAATTAATATAATTTAAAATACAATATATTAAAAATAAATATTTTTTATTAAAAAATGTTCTACTGAACTAGTTATTTGTATTGTTTTAGATTTAAATTAATTGTTTTTGGCGTAATTTACAAAAAAAATATCTGTATTAAATTGGTCGAGACTAAAAACCAATATTTATCTATTTGAGTGTGAAACTAAATTTAAAATATAAACAAATATAGTAACGGAACAAAATAAACGGAAAGTATACAATAATCGAATAAAAACTAAATAAAAAACTAAATAAAGAATAAAACAATTGAATTTTCTTTATATTATTAAACAATTTTTTTTACTTTAATTTGTTATTTAGTTATTTTAATTCATAAATTGTTTTTGTTTTTTATAATTATAAAAAAATTGATAGATAATTATAATGATAAAATTTCATAATTCAAAGATTTTATAAAATTTTTGAAGTTCATAATATTATAATATTATTAATATTGATCGATAAAATATCATCTAGAAAATTGTGTTTATATATATATATATATCATTTTTCAATAAAAACTTTTTATTGTTATAAAAATAATAAATTTTTCCATAATTTTAAAATTTAGATGTACATTCTTTTACACCTTTAATATTTCTCTCTACTTTATTATTATCATCTCATTTTATAGGAAAGAATTGCGGCAATGAAAGAATTTCTGGAGGATTCATACGAGTTAAAGAAAACTAGACAGAAAGTCGTTGATAAAGACTTGGAAGAAAAGCAAAAAATAGAAGATGAAAAAGAATACTGGAGATCGGTAAATGAATCAGCAACAATAATTCAAGCTCTTTGGAGAGGATATATGGTAAGACATAAATTAGGTGAATACGCGGATTTGGGACGTAAAAAGAAAAACTCCAAAAAAAAATCAAAGAAAAAGAAGAAATAATGGAAAACAAGCTAATATTATTTTGTATGAAAGTATATGGATTATGGTATATACATTTGTAATTTCAAAAACAATATAAGTCACTAATCGCTCAATTTTCGTATAAATAATTGAAATATATATATATTCTTAAACAATTGTCAGGACAATTTGATTACAAGTAATATTTACAAACAGCTCATGTCAGCTCGCACAATTACTGGGTACACGTGACACGCGCACAGCACTGCCTCGAGAAGTCTTTGTTTTTATCGCCAAATTAACATCGGATATTGGTAAAAACACTTAAAAATCGTTTAGAAAAAGAAAATTTAACAATTGCAAGCAAAGAGTCATTCTACCCATATCCGATGCTTAGATTCTCGCGATTTCACAATGTCAATTACACAAATATGTTTTTATCCAGTCACTCAAATCACGTGGAAGTATGTATAGTCTTTCGGTATCCATTCTCTTTACATATTGAACCGGAAATACCAAAAAAAATTTCACATCACTCCCTTTGGAACGTGAAAAGACGGGCTGTCTTTTATTATTTATTTTTCAGTCGTACTTTAAAACAACTTTCCTTTTTCTTCAAGCTCGTTGCATTTTAAATCAGTGAAATTCGCATTAGTCAAGCTGATTAAAGATATAACTCTGGTGATTCTTAAAAATATTTTTAGAGCCTTTTTTCTTATAATTTAGATCAATATTTTTAAACTCTTAAATATCAATTATTCGTGGACTAAAAATTTATTCGAAACGCTAGTAGTACATCGTAACCCTGTTTTATTATTTAAAAAGCAATTGGTCAATCATTTGCAAACAGTAGTATTATACACGTTACTAAAAAATAATTTAATTTCAATCCAATTTTTAACTTTAATATAAGGAATATATAATTATAAATATATAATTATACAAATTAATATAATTTTATAGTTTAGAATCAAGAAAACGAGTTTCTGTTTTCTTATAAGTATCATTCTTCTTATAAAGAAAATATCAAATTTGATCAAATAAAACAGTTTTGTATAATCAATTAAGACTTTTATATGACAAAATTTTTCTAAATAACATATGCAAAACTGTTTATACGATATACAGTTACACTGATATTTAGACAATTTTAACAGTAAATATACTATTTCAGATATTCACATCAGGTTTCACAATAAAAAATCTTTGAAATTGTAAAAAGAATCTTGATCTTACGAACTTATCTTTATATTATATGAACCTGACTAGATAAAATCTTTCCGCGTGCAATAAAAAAAATATTTTTCTTTTATAAACTGCGGAAAATAAACTTTGATACATCTGTATGATTTTTATATTTATAATTTTATAAAAATATAATACGATTATATTGAATGAAACTATAAATAAATGTTCTGAAATGATAATTTTTGAGTCCATTATAAATGAGTTTTAACGAACTCAAGATTGCCTTATCACTTTTTAAATAAAAATATTAAAATCCATGAAAGCTTTTGTAGAAAAATTTTTGTACTTCTAGAACAAGTCCTTTTTCATTTTACAAATATTTAACTCATGTAAGAAATAACAAATCTTATTTTAAATTTAAAAAAAAGAAAATCACCAGAGTCTTTAATTAAAATGGAACTTGAATTGGAAGGGTGAGCCCTGGAAGTGGTGGAACTCTTGGAAGGGATTGAAACCATGGCCTTGATGCCTGCCAGATTCAGGATCAAGGGGATCCTCGCCTCGATCGAACTTGGCACGCTTCTCATCGTCTGTAAGAACTCCTTTTGCAGCTGCAATGTCAATAAACTTTTTTTGAGCACGCTTTTTCTCCTCCTCATCCGGAAAATTGTCCGGATGCCATTTTTGGGCAGCTTTCCTGTATGCTTTTATAATCTGTTGCTTTTTCGCCGTTCGTGGAACATTCAGAATTTTGTAATAATCTCGCGTTTCCGCTAACTTCTGACGCTGCTGAGCCTTTTGAAGACCTTGTTTCGCTCGTTGGAAATTCGCATCGATTTCTAATGCATCCTTGAAATCCCGTATGGCTTAAAAAAAAATATATATATATATTTCTTATATCGATTATACATTGTAAATATATTATTTTTAACGAGAAAATTTTGTTACCGTTACACAAATATTTATTGAAATAAGTTAAAATTTTTTTACATATTAGTGATTTGTAATATAAAAATAATCTATAAACATAGATTTTCTTTTAAAAAAATTATTGTACAATATTAATACAAGAATTATAATCTGAATTTGAGTCTATTAATTTAAATATGACAGTTTAACATTTAGTGACCTGTATTTTTTGGTGAAATTTGCCCCATCGTTAACTTTATTATTTGTATCTTAAATTTTATGGTAATTAAAATAAAAAAAAAACAAAATTTTTTTTTGTAATAACTAATAAAATGTGAGTGAGCATAGAATTTAATATTTAAGGAAAAATAAAATTAAATAATACATTTAATTCCTGAAAATTCTGTGTGTATTAATTCATCATGATTGACTAAAATGTACTTTTTTTTTACTGCTTATTTTAATAAATAAAAAAAAACAATAAATTTTTATTTGAAATTTAAAAATAATCTTTATGCTTTCCAATGTTGCATACTTTATACCTTTAAAATCAGTCTTTTTTGATATTAAATAAATTTTAAACTATTAGTTTTTATCTTTATCTTTGTTTTATGTTTTAAAGCAAAATGTAAAATTTTATTTTATTTACTTTAATTCTAAAAGCCGTCATTGTGTAAAATACAATTTTAGTTAGTTATTTGATTTAAAGAAAACTTTTTAATAATAATTACAATTTGTTTCTCAGTTTTCTTCTTGTATGTATATAAAAAAATAGCCATAAGTATGAATGCTTACCATCGTCAAACATGTCTTCTATCAAATAAGCTTCAGCACTATCACATAAAGTTTCAGGATCTCGTTGAATTTCTAACACTGCTCTACAATTCTTTAATGCAAGTTCAGCCTCTGAATTAGCAGTGTGACATTTGCAAAGTAAGCGTTGTGCAATTAATCTAACATTTTCTACAGTTGTTTCATGTTTAAGCACACGATTTGCTTTATCAATACAAATTACTGGGTCATTTGATTCCGCAGCTGCTTCCGCATCGTCTACAAATTTTGCCACTTTTTTAATTTTTTTATAAAATGGAAAACAATCATGATGCTCTGGATCTAATCTTAAACATTCTCTAATTTCTCTGTTGATAAAATACAATTTTTTATTTAATAAAATATAAAAGGAAATTTTATTTACTGTTAAATGGTGAATACCAAACTAATACTTACTTTAAAGAATTCTGAACCTGTCCGAGTTGATATAATAGATTTGCAAGTTCAAAATATCCTTCTGTATTATCCGAAGTAAGTTTTGTTGTAGATTTTATATCTGACACTGCCCCAGTATAATCTTTTAACTGAATACGACACTTAGCCCTTAATTTTCTAAGATAAGATGACCATGAACAAGTCTCAATCACTTGAGTCAGAGTTGTAATAGTAGCATGATAATCTCCATTGGAAAATAATGCTTCTGCAGATTCTATTTGTTCTCTAACTAATCTTATTCTATGAATGCCATTAATAGCATCTTCATAATTAGGATGTACTACAAGCTAAAAGTAATAATATTTACTAGCATTTGCATTTAGGTTATTAAAAATTTATACTTTATACCACTAAGAATTACATAACTTTTTATAAATTTATATTTATTATTAATATATGTTAATATATGGATATACGTGTGCATATATGAAACTAACAAAAAAATTAATTAAAGTTACAATTTTAAGCTATCTTAGTTCAAAAATTTATGAATTGAATAAATTGAAGAATAAGAAAAATGAATGCATTTTAAATACAGTAAGTCAATGTTCAAAATTTAATTCAAAATAAATATTTTCACATTCATATTAATGTTTTAATAAGCCAAAATTATTCCTTACTGTACTGGTGAAGTCAGCTTCAGCATGGTCAAGATCCCCATTCTTTAAATGCACACTGCCTCGCTGAATTCTTGCAGCAGTAAAATCGGGCTTTATCTCTAAAACTTTATCAAAATCAAATAGTGCTTGCTTTGCTTTCCCTAACGCTAAATATACAGTTCCTCTCTTATAATAAGTTAAATAATTGTTGGGATCACCCTCTAAAAAACAAAAGAAGTACACAATTGTTATTAATACATAAGATCCCAAGAAACTTTACATTATGTTACAAAAAAGAATACGTACCAACAGCTTCGTGAAAATATGATAAGGCATCCTGATATCGACCCGACGATAAGAAGTCTGTCCCGAGTTCCAAAAGCTTATCTAATCCTTTAGATGTGTTTGCGGTAACTACAATAGAGGTTAGAAAAAGAATGTTAGATCACAAATATATAAAGCCCTCGTCAATATCCATTCTATCCAAATTGTAACAAAAGAAAAACAGAGCTTAAGCTTTGATGAAACGTCAAATCGCTTACCATCATGGCTAAAATTTAGCAAAACGAGTAGCAATCCGCAACGGTACATGACGGCAATTCCGTGATACTCAACAGCTTTGCGATTTTCGTACTTAAACCTCAGTCTGATGCCCGTGTAATTTCAAACTGCAATTACGCCTCTCGAACGAAAATCTCTAATTGACAGAATCTTCGTCAGACCTCCAATCAGGTGGCAGATCAGCAACTCGCACTTTCAGATACATACAAAACACACGATTCACAAAGTGTATCACCCGCCTTTGCTCTCTTGGACCGACGACGTCGTCTCCAAACTCTGCCGAGACAGAACGCAACGCGCCATCGTGTTCGTGGTCTCACGCGATTGGTCCAACGCATATCGCAAGGCGGCGAGTCGAGTCAAACCAGCTGGCGCTACGTCGGTAAGTTCGTTTGACCAATGCTGACGACAATAATATTTGTGATATAGTTCGTGTGAAATTTTCTTTATAAGTGCTATATATTACTATAATCTTGACACTTCATTCGTTACATACGTTTTTGCACACCTAATGTTTCGAAGATAAGTTTTTTTTTATGGCAACAGAAAAAATTAAGGTTAAAATATACTCAAGACTTTTAATTGAAAAATTATAAATCATTTACTCCATTATTCGTGGTCATACCTCATTTAAAAAATTTTTACTTTTCATATTATCTGTATAATAATTTATTTATTTATTACTTTCATTCAAATAATCAATGTATAAAGTGAGTGATCGGAAAAAATTACAGCTAAAATAATATTGAATGAAACCCTTTTGATCAATTTCAAATATCCATAATAAATGTTTTAAATTACACATGTCCGTATCATTTTTACATTACAAGAACGAAATATTTGTTAAATTCTCATGGTTAAATATCAATAAAATCGTTAAATGTTTTTTTAAATATTGATTTATTGATTTCGTTAAATAATATTTTAGTTTCTGAAAAAATACTATAAAATACTACAAATAATAAATATAAAGTTCATCAAAATATTAATTAAAATATTGTTTAAGTAAATTTTTGTTTAAATAACTGCAGCTAAATTGTAAAAAATTGAACTTTAAAATTAAAAATTTTTATATTTCCTTTGTTAAAAAATAATTAAATTAAAATTCAATTAATTAAATATCGGTCAAGTTAACTATTTTATATTATTTCTAAGAAGTTCATATTATTTTTAATATTAAAATCATTCATTTTTAATCACAAACTTCATATATTGAGTTTTGCATACCAAAATAATTATTTATGATAGGAAATAATTATTATTCTAATGCAAGAGAAAGTACTTTTAGCTGCTTGTGTAAATTATTTTGTAACAAATATACACGAATGATAATATTGAGTAACCTAACCATTTATAATCATGTATTGCATAAGAATCGCTCTTCGCGTATTTTAATAAAAGGTTGTGGTTTCCGTTTAGAAACACGAAATTCGCGAAGCAATATTTATATACAGTTGATTACATTTTAAACAATATATTGCATACAATATAGCATTAGAGGAATTTAGACGAAACATTAAGTGTCAATTTTTTTTTCTTAATATTAAAAAATCAATATAATTATGAGAACTAATTAGTATTAATCTCTTAAATTAATGTATGTATGTATAATTTATATCACTGGTGTAAAAGAGCTGCGAAAATTAGTTAAAAATAGTTTTAACTAGTGATAGAACATGGTTTACATTTTAAACCCATATTACTTTTGACTATAATGTATAATTTAAAGATTATTTAAAATATTATTCGTATGTTCTAAATTATAATTGTAATTGCACAAATTATAAGATGTTACTCAAATAGAATGATTATTAAATAATATTGGTTAAATCTGATAAAAAAATATTTAATCCTTTTGTATTTCGTGAAATCATCTGGGAATTATTTTTTTAAATTGGTAAAAAATGTTTTTGTAACTGATTTCATTTTTTATATTAACTATATGTATTAATTATTAAATATAAGTTCTCTCATCATTCCTTGATTAATTAAAATATACAATAGAGTAAAATAATACGAAGTAAAATTGTATAAAACACACTTTTTTTATAAATTTATTTATAAGATTATTCATTATATATCGTGTATATGTGTGAAAACTAAATAAAAACTAGATAAAATAAATATTAAAAAATTAAATAAAAAATAACTGTTTTAAAAAAATTGAGTATAACTATATATTTTGAAAATTGGACATTACTTGAATTATTTTGCTTACTTTTAATATGACAACGTTTCAGCTATAAAATTTGAGGATGTTTTAATTATTTTCTATTTAAATTTATGTTTTGTGTAAAATAATTATAACCAGAACTTATTAAATAAGATGCTACTATGTGAAATTCATTATTGAAAAAAAAATTTATAAACAACTTTTTTCAATAATTATTAAAACGTTATTATGTATTTATAATTTTTTTATTTATTATTGCTCCATGAATAGTTTTTTGCAAATTAAAAATATAAATAAAATATGCGTACTATCAATATATTTTCAATTTGCACCCAACTAAAGTAAAAATAAATATATACTTATAAATTATAGGAACAATTAATGTAAAAGAGAAAATTTATATATCATAATTAATGTTTAAGAATATGATATGATGTACAATATAAATTGTAAAGTAACTTTTTTATAAATTCACCAGCTTGAATGCGTAGAGCAAAAATTTTATTTAGTATTAAAATTCTTATCGTTACGATACAAATTGTAAATAAAAATCATATAATCGTATGTTCATAAACACATACTTTCATTTTTCTCAGGAAACTAAGTTAAAATTACGTACACGTAAATTAATATTATATTTGAAACGCTTTCTTGTTAATTACATTTGAGTAAGTATTTTCGAGAATTTTCATAAATATTTCACGAATTGTGTCGTAATAACTTGTTTTAAATATTTATTTAAAAATCAAATTGTTATTGAAAGTAGGATTTACAATTTTTAAACACAAGTTACTAAAATATGTGTTAAGATTTGTATAATAAAAAAATATATTATGAACATTACTTATTTTGTGTTATCTAAAAGAAATATGTTATATGCATGTAAATAAAAAGTAATATTTTTTATTTTTAAAAATTTAATTTTTTTTAAGTATACACAAGTGTACTTGAATATAATTCCTTCAGAAAGTAGTGGTATTTTATATAAGAGAAGAAATTATAAAACATAAAATTACATAAAACAAAATGAAATCATATCATTGGGTAATTTCTATAATTGCTATCCTTGAAAATCGTTAGTTAATAAAAAAAATATTTTATTTTTAACATTATACCATTTTTCTAGAAACTTTTTGCATAAACTGATGCATATATCATTGTAGGTTGACTGCGTAAAATAAACTGATAAAAATATATTTATAATTATAAGACATGTATTGTGTATTTAGATAATCAATTTTTTTGTGATAAAACTAAAAATATTAGTTGTATCGATCTTTAAAAAAACATCTATTGAAATAAAAAGTCGTCAACTACAGAGTAAATATTACTTAGTATTTAATTAACGATTCTATAACGTTATTTAGTATTACATTGTTTATTTAATGGAATTTCGAATTTGATTTAATTTATTATTCACGTTAATACGTGTAGAAAATTTATTAAATTTATTGGAGATACAAGAGTTGTTGCTTAATCTGAAAAAATTTTTCTGAAAGTTTCAGTCACTGGTTGTAATTAATAATCCATTTTAAAAACATCTATTTAATATTTTAATAAAATTGCATATGGCCAAAAATAATAATTTTTCTGAATTTTTAATTATAGCATATTCAAAAATTTAAGATTTTCTAAATTTAAAATATTTGTATTATACACGAACGATTTATGCTTTATATTTATAGTATTAATAATGAAAGTTGATCATTCTATCAATAAATGAAATAAAACTACTGCATTTATAGATTTTTCATTTTCAATCTTTCATCTATTTTCTAATAGCGTTTTACCTATCATTTTATTACAGATGCATATTTTTTATATAATAATTTTACTGTTGATTGAAAAATAATACTTTCCATATTAGTTTAATTTTTTATTTTGATTGTTTTTAAAAAAACATTTTTGAATTAACATTTCCCTAGCATTTTCTTTTGCTGTTTTAATAACTATCTAAATATTTGTCAATATTTTATAGTTGATGAGCAATTATTGTTTTTATTGTTAAATTATAGAAATTAATCTATTATTTAAAAAATAGATTAGTTGAAATGATTGTAAGACGAATAAAACACTAACATGCGTTACAAAAATTCATTATTTTAAATTGCAATCGAATTCTGAAATTCATTTGAAGAAACTATACTTATCATTAATCATTAAAAAATTTCAATATAAAAAAAATTGATAAGATTTTGGTCTTAATTTATAGCATTTGTTAAATTTTAAATCGAAATTACATAAATTTTTTCCAATCGAAACCACTTTCCATTAATTTATATTTCTGTTTTTGAATTCGAAATTTTATATCCACATATAATAAAATATTTAATAAGACTTTACTTACCTTTAGTTGTTTTTAATTTAAATGAAGTTCGGATGATTTAATAAAATATATTATTTACAATAAATATATAATTTCTACCAATTGTAGTGTATAAAAATTCATTATACGATGTAAAAGAACTATGAGCTTTGAAACATTTATTAAGTGAATTAGCTTTATTTAATTATTAATATTTTAACTATATTTTATGAAAATTACTTGTCAGTAACAAAATCAATTATTAAAGTATTACTTAAATTCTGATTTTATTTTTTATGTGATTGCTATTTATTTTGATTATTTCTATTTTTGTAGAAATGATTATTTACTATATTCTATATTAACGATTATTATTTGTAAAATATTTTTAACACAATGTTGTCTTAAGTTTTGAAATATTTTTTCTGTAAGAAATTTATAACTTTTAATTACATAGTTTTCTTGTTTTCGTTAGAAACTAATCGTTTCTAAGTATTTTATAAAACTTATAATAATACATGATGCTACAAAAAATAATACATCATAATTAATATACGAAATAAAATTTTGAATACTTTTTTAACTTTGATGTACTTGAATAAAATAATATAAACTTTATTTTAATTTTTATTATTAATACGTCTGAAATTTCAGAATAACACGATGTGCTGAATAATTAACAAATAGAACTATGTAATTTATTTAATTAAATTAAGAAATTCAGAATTATTTATATTAATTATTAATTCCTAAAGTATTATGCCTGAAACTATTTACCGTGAAAACCAATATATGGATTATAAATAATCGTCCATCAAATTTCTTAATTTATGTACGTGGTTATCATTATATAAATAGCAGTAAAGAAGCCAAATGATTATGATTTATTTCTTGTAGAAATTTATGCTCTGAATTATAAAATTTAGAAAATATTTTGCTTGCTAGTGAAAAAAAATCTTAAGGTATTTTAATAAATTTTACGTGCATGATGATTACTGATTATAATTAAATTCGTATAAACTTCCAACTGTTTAATACTTTACTATTGTCTGTTTGAATAATAACTAAAAATTTATATTCTAGTTTTCTATTTATAAAATCTAAAAAGTGCTTTAAATATCCGTATAATGAATTTTAATTTAAAGATGATTTTTAAAACTATAATAATAATAATAACAATATCAATAACAACAACAATAATAACAGCTTAATTAAATTCAGGCTAAGTAATATTATATTACTTTTTTTAAACATCACGTGTGAAGTATACTTGCTGTAAGTTGTATTATGTATAACCGTATGTCATGCAAACAGGAAATAATGAAAATGGAAATACAGGAATTAGATTTCAGCAGCATAATAAATTACAACTATTTTGTTTTCATGAAAGCCATAATCGGCATCATTTGTCGAGATACCTCTCTCTTTATTTTTTTTCAATACACGTGTACAGTGTACAGCGATTTGTAGTTTCATCTAATTTTTTTATCTTCTTTCCTTTTCGTATTCTTCACGTCTTGTCAACTAACGTAGATTGTAAATATTTAATTACTAGTAAAAGACCGACAGAATGGTACGTCACCGTTCCGCTTTGAAACGCACTTTTCCCCGCCCCTCCCTAAATTTCCCAACAACCCCATGCTTTCCTTCTTTGCGAGAATAGTTTGTTGCGCTTCTCGCGTTCAACTTATTAATTTTTTTCTTATTTTTTTGTATTTTTTCATTTATTTTCACTTACTTCTTGAATATTCGGCGAACGTGCGAGATTGTGTCGCTCGACGCGAAAAAGACAAAAGACAGATGTTTTGCCAAATTCTCTCAGATTATTTAATGTTTAACATTTTTCTTCGATTAACATAAATATTATTCGCTGCTTTAACATTATAATTTTACACAATCGTCATTGATATCTTTTTTTTTAAGAAAAAGAAAAAGTCATGGCTTTTAAAAATACAAGGAAAAGTGAATATAAAACAGATATACTTAATATGAAATTACTGGGCGTTAAATAAAAGAACACAATGGATCGTACTTGGTCCGATAAAAGTCAATTTGTGCGATTGAATATTGTAAAAGACCTCAGTGAAGTTGAAAAAATTTAGACTCGTCGTTAAAACCAAACTAAATTAATCAAACTTGCCTATTGCACCGCACAAATCATTATTGTCTCTACCGGTCACCTAATTTCGTAAATACAATTAACGTATTATACATGCGATGTGATACGCGGACAAAAGAAATTTTTTTATACACGATACAAATAAAAGCTAAGAGACCACAGTTTTCATATTCTATATGTATATCGAAATATAAATAAATAAACTGCCATCATTCTCGCGTCAATACGACTTTTCATCTTCCTCGCCTCTCGTTCGCTCTATTTTTCATTGTTACTAACCCATTCACCCGCTCATTCACTCGCTTACCTTTTTATTCGACCATTCTCTCGCTCAGTCACTCGCACATTGATTCTCTCTATCCTTCTGTATCTTCATATCTCGACTATTTCTCATAAATTTTCCACCGTCTAATTTGAGGCAAACACGTGAACAAAATGTCACTAATTAACATTCGCTGAAACTTCCCGAAGTATTAATGGCTGCTGAAAGGACGATCGCTTAAGAAAGAGATCTTATACAATTGGTTTACATTAAATTTTATAAACTTTATAGATTATAATAAAATTAAAGATACTGAGATTTCTACTGATTTTCGGCAGCCATTATTCATCTCAGCAATGATCAATTAGATTTTACAATACAATTTTTTATATCTCCTTTATTTCTTGTTTTCTCGCACGCCGCATGTGTTAAGTCATGCAAAAGTGATACTCTGAATTCTCTCCGTCTCTACCCTTCAATGCTCTCTTATGTATCCTTCAGTATATGATTGCAGTCACAGTCAACGTTTTCTCTTTCATCCTATTTATATTTATTATATAATTGGTTGTGATATTCATTACCCCCCTCAATTGCTCTTTTCTTTCATTTCAACACGTACACACACGCTCATCGCCAGGCACACGTTTGTTTTTTATCATTACATCGGGCACCGCAACTTTTCCAAATTCTCTCTAAATCGTCTTTTTCCTCCCCTCCGATTATAACGGAAGTATAACTTGTCATTTTCCATTAAATACACTTCGGCAAGAAGGCTCACGTAATTATCGGCCCGCGCCCGAAATATTTGCTTTTTATTTTATTATATCGCCCTCTTCCGGCAATATTTCATTATGTATTTACGCTGCAACTTGTGCAATTATTCCTTACGGAAAAAACACCCTCACGGTAAGTAGGGGATAATTCGACACCACAGGACTTCAACCAAGTACTGATATCTTTAATAACACGCGCATTGTAGTTGAGATTGCGAAACAATGCTCGACCTGAGTGTTTTTTCCAAACGAATCGAAGAATCTATCCCCGGCACACCCTTCTTCTTGTTTCTTTTATTAAAATGAGACCGTCGACATTTTATTACCGCAATAACGTGAGACTACTCGTGTCCGATTTTACACTCTCGGAGGACTAAACGTAGAAACGCAACAGAAAAAAAAATAAAAAAGTCACGATTATCACTGGCGGTACACGGTTGAGCGCCAGAAAAAAAACGAGACGCAAATGTAAATATCATATATTACAAGGGAGAAAAACAACAAGGATAAGAACGTAAGAGGAACAGCGTAATGTTTTTCATTTAGATACTTTAAATTATTATAAATAAAGTGGAAAAAACGATTGTTAATTTAATATAACGCGCTAGTTTTACTTATTATAAGCCATTAAGTTCGTGGCTTTTTTTTATTTTTTCTAATAACTGCGTAAAAAGGCACCGATGATACGGCGCTTTTTTCAAGAAACTCTATTTATTTTGTCCTTCACACTTTCAACTATAAAAAATACGCGCATCCTGAATGTATCTATATAGAAAAAACACGATCTGTTAGAGGAACACTTTTTCCCTCGTTCATCTTCGTTCAACTCTTTCTATTCCTCCTCTTGTTCCCGTCTTTCTATACTTTTTGTCTTCGCTTTAATAATTCGACTATTGACTCACGAAAAAATGAATGAATCCTACATATGTACAGGTGGCATCGTTATGCGCTCGAGCCTTTTGTTATTTATTTATAATAAACAATGAGCTCCGCCAGCCGAAGCGAAACAGGGTTCGTCTGAGGAATGATGAGACAAAAAACTTGAAAAATATATTATCGGAGTAATAATTCTCCGTTTTTTTGTCCTTTTGTTCCTCAAATCCGCAAAATTTGTAACTAATTATGTAACACTATACATCCGCTCTCTCTCTCTCTCCCCCTCTTTCTCTCTCTCTCCCACCTATTCGCTCACTGAAATATGATCGTGGAATTTTTTACAAAAACGACCTTGGAATCAGTTTATCCCTTTGTATCTTATTATTATTAATAATTTTTGCTATTATTAGACTCCAATATTAGCACTTTTCTTTACTTGTAAACAGGAACTTTTCGTTTATTTGTGACATAATTTTGTTTGATTATTTCATATAAAAGAAAGATAATTTGCTTTACTTTGAAACAGAAGTAACGAAAAAGAAAATTTTAAATTATTGCTCGTTACTTTAGCTTTTAATTACCTAATTATCAATATTTTTATTCACAGTGACAATTATTAATAATAATGTGACATAATTAAACAAATATCACGTGCTTAAAGTAATAAAAAGTAAGGTGGGAAAAGTGCTCATATCACTTCTAAGTATATGCTATACAGACCTGTGTATCGCATTATAAGTCAATTTATTTGTTGTAAAAAAAGTTTATAAATGGAAATATAAGCAATTGTGTAGTAAATAAAAAGTAAAATGAAAAATGCAGAACATACAAGATTGAAGTATTTGCAAAATGAGAATTGAAAAATCTATTATGTTTCAAAATTTCTTAGGTTAAAATTTTGACAATCAGTGTATTTTATTTATTATTACGTAAGTTATTGAGTGAAGGAATACAAGCCTTCGTATGCACAAGTAATAAAATTCTACATTTAATATTAAATAATAGAATTTCTGTCTTACGTAACTAGTTATAATTACTGACAAAAGCCATAAGAACTCAGGTGAAAGACTATACTGTACATATAGCTATTAACATTTGCTTCATTCAAGAAGCACAGATGGACAATCTCCACGAAGAGGACTTAGGTCTAGACTTAATAATACTCGGCAAACTTACAGTAAAAGCCGAATAGAGCGATTCATCCGTAGAAAAGCATTAGAAACTCGGGCCAAATTGGCTGGTGCAATTAAAATGGTTTTATTTGCTGGTTTACCCAAGGTTGAAGACACTGAACTATATATCAAAAAGAATCAGACTAGCCACCATTACTACACCACTATAACAATGTGAAGAATTGAAATGAAGCTTGGGTATGTTTATTTTACTGTTGTCTAAGGGTCTCATAAGAGCGTCTCCATCAATACATGTTATGTTCGGAACATCGCCGTCATTGGTTAAGTCAAAAATCCAAGTCTTGGGATGTGAACATACGTACCTAGACGTTAAATGCCAATTGAATTCTCTTTATCATAAAGATAGAGTTCTTAGAACTACGTGTGGTGTGACTAAGTGTTCTTCCAGAGTCAATTAAGCCGCGAATAAAATCTGTGGGCAGCCTGATGATCCATAGTGTCATTACGTATCTTTCTGTGTTTATGAAAAAACCTTACAATTGCAGAAAAATTATTTTAAACTATTGGCCAAAAACATATTAACTGATTGTAACATGCTTTCTAAACTTTATCGACAGCATGTGTATTACACAAAAATATTCTGAATGAAATATTCACTAACGATTTGCTGAAGAATAAAGATGAAACAAAAATTATACTACGATGAATATCTGCGTAAAAACGTATTATCCATTGGTCCGCTATGTATTTTTTTACAAAAGCCCTTCTAAAAATTGTTCGATGAAATTAATTACAAATTTTCTATCCTTTTGAGAAAAAAAACATACAATTATCGACTCTTCAGCAAAATGAGTTTCTATAAATATTATAAACGCCACTTATTCCATAAGTTTTTAATTTATGGGGCATTTGGCAAACTTATCGAATAAATACTTTCCCATATGAAATTCGGCAAACTACAAAAAAGGTGAACTGATGAAAAGAAAGAATCATTACTTCTCATTTACAAGAGTATTAGCGATTATCGAATCATAACGCTACCGACTTAGTTTGGTCCACTAACACTGAGTTTATTTTTACTTTTCTGGTTTTTTATCTTTGCACGAAAAATTAACGAATTTTTGTACTCTTGTGTTCATCGCTCAAGATTGAATCCTTGCTCGATCGGCACATCTTCCGTCTTTAATTTCATAATATTTTCTAATGTTTTGTCCTCTCCCCCTCAATAAAACGAAGTGCAATCGTAAATTTGATAACACAGTGGTACAGACGTTTTATTCATCGATATGTTGGAGCGTAATGGATTGTAACCCAATACCAGCGTTTATCTTATATTGCGGTGTATTTTGCTCTCATTGACTCGTAAAGACTTCATACCATTCTATCAATGTATATCTCATACTTTAACGTGATTCCTGCAATTCAACGAAATTATGTTGAGTTTATGATGTTGACTGACGCGTATCATTCTTTACAGCTATAACAAGCTTGTTTCTGCAAGTTATATTAGGTACATGCACCCACAATCGGTGAGAAAACCTTATCCAGAAGAACACGAGTCAGGGACGTATTTTGATAATAACTACGAGGACGACTATCAACTTCCAGATTGTATAGCCTACCTGCTTGTTCATATTTGACTTCTTGATAATGGGAGCTGAACTTCAGGTTAAACACGTCTATCTTATCGTGGAATACGCTTATGGCGGCATAATATTGCAGGCTCCATCGCGCTGTACATTCTAGATTCGTTGATTTGATTGTTCATAAGCCTATCCTCTCCGTTAAAAAGAGGAGAAGGGATCACTTTTTCTCTTCCTTGAGCTTAGAAAGTTGAAAGACTCACTAATGATTTTTGTTATGATAAAAATGAATATTCCTTAGCACAGCTTTTGAAAATTTTTGTGTTTTACGTGTCTGTATGTGCGCGCGTGCGAGCGCTTGTGTAATGTGTAATTATAAATATGAGAGAGAAAGATAGAGGATCAGTCTTTCCTTTTATTTTTTCATTTTGCTTTGTCAAAATTTGCACTGAATTGGAAGTACTAAGATGCACTCGAGCGCACGCAAATATATACTTGGTAAAGAACATGTACATAAAATATCATTTGCACTGACCCTAAATAGCAAAATTTCTTACGACTTTGCGAAGACTAGCACATATTATTTACAATGTTACCGGTCTTACAGTAATAAGTTATTTATATTGTAAATTTATTACTTTTGTTTGTTTTATATTAGAAAATAAATTGATCCTATAATTCAAATAATGTCCAAGATACTTTGAATGTAATTAAATTTTAAACACGTTTTCGTTTCTCAGTCAATTTCCAATGTATAAACAGCATAAATTCAGCTTACTTTTATGCAAATATTTATTTATCGTAAAATGTGATTAAATAATTTTTTACAATATATTTACATTAAATTACAGTTCAATTACCCTGCTAAAAATGCTCGATTGAAATTGATAGATCGACATAATTCGCTATTCAAAAATAAATTCATTTTATTTACTTTTTAAATTTGAACCAAGTCGCTTAATGCAAATACTATTTAATCTTCGTTACCGGTCACTTGCTCCTTTTATCTCTCTCCCTCTCGTTCTCATTTTCACTCTTTCTCTCTTTTTCTCGTTTTTGTTTTGACTAAGAAAATTAATATTCTGTACGTTAATATTAATATTCTGTAAACGAACAGAAAAAAGAAAACTATACGTTGAGAAATTTAAAAATAAGCTTCCTGAATATCGCATTGGGTAAACCCGTTAATTTTCTGCTGCTCATCCTTCCTATTGAATGTTTGTACTGTTGACACACGGTAAGGTCTTTTAATTGATGATTATTTTATTAATGGATCTAAATATACTTTATTAAATCCACCATGCAAATGATAAAGGCGATGTGTTATTTATCCTTAAAGTACTAATATAATAATTCTCAGATACTATCTATACTTGATGTATTGTATAAAACACAGTGTACCTCCAGATTTTATTGCAAGATTGTAAAAGCTACACGTTCATTTTTCGAAGACTTGTATTAATGTTAGCAAATAACAGCTTTACCAACTGTAGTTAAAAGATAACAAGATACCTGTATTCATTGTAATATTACGTTAATTACAGGCAATATAAAATTTCGTAAGCGATTTCCTGCTATTAAAAATTATAAATCCATGACTCAACAACACAATATATCTGCGTACCTCATACATAAATCTTGTCACCATCAGTAGCGACAAGATAATTATAAAATGAAAATTCACATAGAAAATTGAAAATTGATAATAAAATTAGTATTAAAATTGTTTTCCGGTATATTCCTTCAACATTTTTATTATTAAAATAGCAAATAATTACGTATAAATCTACACACAGTTTCTTAAATCCAGAGATCAAAACCGCGATGTTCTAAAAAGATAGTCAGTGCTAAAAATGTTATAAAAAAGAACTTAAGCACCGAATTAAAGTGCCATTTATTGACTTTTTTCTGTTAACCGGATCTAATCATAGGAAGATAATCCCACTTTTAATCGAACATTTCGACCTTTCCTATGCATGTGTTGTTCCATACCGCAAGTAAGGGGACTTCCTATGGCGACTGATATGTGGGCACCACGGCCCCTTTTCTCGACAAGTTTTTGTAACATGACTATACATTGCCTTCGATTTTATAAGTACGAACACGGACACTTGTTCAATTGCGCTCTAGACCGTCAGCTAAACTGCATGGGCTTTAGAATTTATGTCTAAAATACATGTACTGTATAAGGAAAGACGAGCAATCACTCCACTTAAGAGGCATGAATAATTGGATACGTCGTGGAAGGTGTATTCGCTGACAACATTTTACACAGAAATCTTCTGCATAATACGACGTCACCTGCTGCATTTTTCAACTAATACAGGACTGAAGGCTTTGTTCAGAAAAATTTATTCCAGTAATGCATGCGGGTTTACGATCGAATCACGATCTGTACATATTTCTGGAATTTCCTTTTCCTTGATCTTTATAAACTACTGCCCTTGATCAGCAATTAAATGGGACTCGATAAAGATTTCCTAATGCTGGATTACACATCATGGCTGGCGGGCCAATTTTATTTTTAGTTATTTTTCTAATCATTAAACTTGTATTATTTTCTCTAATGTAAAATAAACAAAGCGCAATACAAATGTACCTAATTCTATATTTCATTTATAAATAATTTAATTATAAGCCTTCTTATAATTTATTTTTCTAATAATTTATTTGAATTATCTATTTATTAATCAGTGTCAGTGTACATTTGTATTACTATAAGTGTCATTTTACATGTAAGTATATATTACCGTGAATGTGTACCAATTCTGTACAATGTACAATGACTGATAGATATTATGCAACAAGTACTTTATTATTAAGCAAAATAAGTGCAATACAATTAAAATCTGAAAAAATTTATTCAATCTAATTTTGTAAAAAAATAAAAAAAAAGAAAGATTAAATCTATTTGTCTATTTTCTCAAATTTCTATCCCTTTAAACTTCGCCTAGTATAATAAACGTTCGGCCCTCACTAACGAGATATCGGACAGCATAGTTATTTATTAAATTTTACAATTCATTTATCACCCCGATTTTCCGTCAATTTTTCCCTAACTTCCGTTTGTTTAAAAAAAAGAAAAGAACGACTTAAGGTTGTTTTATTTTTATACCCGTGTGTCGCAATAACAAAGTGACATTCGACACTGTCTCGGCAGCAATTTAACATTTTATCTCTACTCTATTTTTAGTGCATATTCTCTCCACTTAGATGCTCAACCTATCACCTTCTGGTGTCTTCAAAGAAAAAAAACTAAACGAAAAATTTAAATGTGCAATTTAAATATTACAGATAATTCGAAATATCAAATTTTTTTTCTATAAGCAAAAAATGTTCTCATATTCAAAACCACTCAAATTTTGCTCTCATTTACAACATCTTTTAGCTTCTCTTGATACATGTTTATTTACTTAAGATTTACATCGTAGCCTAAGAAGAAATATGAAGTAGCAAGTAATCAAATTATATAGATGAGGCAGATGAGGACCTTACACTATCAACTTAAATAAGAAATCAACGAATGCGCAGTGCCATAATTACGTGCCTGAAGATGAGAAGAGTAATAATATTATAACTAATCAATTTGATATATTAACAATTTTGGACTAGTAGAGCCTGGAAAACATCAGTCTAAGTGACTTAATCTATATAATTTTATTCACATCCTAAACCATTTTAATATAGACAGTTGAATGAACAAGAAAGAAACTAGGGAAGCTAGCTAAAAGATTTGGATTAGCAATGTAATATAAAAAAATCAATTTTATAATTGGAAAAGATTTAATGCACAAGATTTTAAAATTAAACTTTACTACCTTGTACAGTTAGTTTTTTTCTCGATTATCAATGTTTTAACGAGTGTTGAGATTGAATGTAAGGATTTGGAACTAGTGTTTGTTCCTTTGTAATAGATATGTTGGTATTGATTATCACAAGAGACTTAATTTTCTTAATGATCATAAATTATTTTGAGATGAATAAAATAAACAAGGTAATGAAAATAAAAATGAAACAGTATGAAATTTATGAATAAAATGTCACATGAACAAGCTCTCTGGAGAAAGTACAGTTACGGCTCAACTGTTCGAAAAAACAAGAGTATTGGAAGAAAAATAAGTTAGTTGTTAGTTTAATCATTATCAAGTTTAAGTATTTAAGGTCTTAGCAATCTCACTCTAAAAACTTTGAGATTTTTATTGGGAGTAAGCTAGTAGTTCTGAAGGTGATACAGTTCTTACACCACCAGATATTTCAATTGATTAATAAAATCAGAAGGAGTATGATATACGATAAAAACATATTTAGTTGAAAAAATCCTAGTTCAATGAATATTTATTTGTTTTTCAAGATAAGAAATTTATAGAAATTAAACTTTTCAAAACTTTCTTTTATCCAATAATGCTATTACGAAACAGATAACAAGACTATATCCTCCTCCAGTACTTTTCTGATGTATTTACTAATGATTTTTTCAAAACTGTAACAGTTTACCACGTGTACCGAATAAAAAAAATCGATTGCTCTAGAAGGGCAAGAAGTCTTCTGTTTATAAAAAATTTTAAAAAGCCTAGAATGATAAATAAAAAGGTGTAAGGTGTTCGAGATATCACATTAAGTAATGTATCACTCAATTTTTTGAACATACAAAAGATTCTTTCACGAGTAACTTTCAAACTTGGAGAATGGGAGAAATTTATAATTCTGTTATGGAAATAATTATTCGATTAAAATTTAAATTCAAGCCGACACATTAAAAACTATACAAAATTATCCTAAATAATGCAAACACAAAAGCTAATATCTCCATTAATTATCTGCACGTTTGTAGGGCACCTAGTTTCAATAGGACATCAAAAATAAACTATATCGATGCATTTTCCAAAATACTTGATAACTAATCTGGAGTCCAAATTGAAAAATACCTTTAAACTGCTGTGAAACTTTTCAGCAATACACTGAATTATTTAAGGAAGAAATTGAAATCAAATGACCGTTCCTTTAAGATGGAAAATGTCAAGTGAAAATATATACATCTTGTTACACCGGCTTTTGAACATCCACCAGAAGATATTGTTAATAGCAATGAAAGATACTTTAGGAAGGAATAGTTAAGACCTCTTAGTGTTGCATGTATTCAACTTATTTTGTATTTTGTTTCCAATTAATCTGTGACTGAATATCACAGTAAGCTTTTATTTTCTTTTGTTTAAATTTTCTGTTGTGAATTAATTACTTTTACGGTACGTTAACTTTACGATTATCTTTAACATTATTTATAATATGTATAGTGCACGTCATACCGTGTTTGTTTTTGTTTAATACAGTTACAAAAATTGTAATGCGAATGCTCGACGGCTTCACACGGGGCTATCTTCATTTTTTCGCGTGCTACAAGCCGCAAAAAAAAGTTCATCGATCGCGCGTCATTCACACGTCCGCACTCGTACACTGGATTCTTTCGCACGACTCATTCTCATTCTTTTACTCTCCCCTTTTTTCACTTTACTTTCCCCACATATAAGCTGCTCCTGTAACTGCAACCTTTGTTTTTTTATTTATCTCATATTTGCTTGCTGCATGAAACAACGCGCTCTTCCCCTTTTAGAACGCTAGATGTGGGACTTTTCCTCAAAATGCAAACGACGATTTCACACGTGAATGTATGAGAGAAAAACCGCGAATCACACAAAATTCATCATATTAATCTTCGGTTTGTCATATTTTTTATCTTTGTATTTTTTCTCGCGTATACTTTGCGTATTTGAGATCCGACTCTTGCGTCTCGCATTTAAAATCTATATCGAGCTCGATATATAAATAATTATTATATCTATATACATATATATCTATACACATATATAATATATATATAATATACAGTACATAACATACATAGACATATATATATATATATATCGGCTGCTCGTTGTTTGCGAAGAGGAAAATTATAATAATACTAGTAGAAGAGGGAGAACAAAGAAAAAGTAAAGAAATGCTACTTCCGTCTCTCCCTAGGTCTAGGATTTATATTTGGCTCTTATTATCCTTTTGTAGAAGGCGCGCTGAGTTTTTTTCATTAATTTCTTTTTTCTATTTGTCGCGTGTATTGTTTTCGATATCGAAAGATCTCGACAAAATTAGTCACGTTACTTGTGTACTTAAATGTTTGTTATTTTTTGTTCTTCTCTTGCCTCGTTTATATTTTTAGGGACGGCAAAGGACAAAAGTACCATTCGTCGATTTAGAATATAAATTCGAAAAAGAATCATATTTTTGTTTCTTTAAAACATATAAGTGCTCGATACAGAGCAAAAAATTTTCTTTTTACTTAGAAAAAAAGTCACAACGAGCCGCACTTGTCGCAAATAGCTATTTCGACACGAGTATTCCGACAATTCAAAAATTTCTGCTAAGTAAACGCAGTTCACTTTCTGTCACTTAATACTCATATTTCATTTCTCTTTTTCTTTTT
Organism: Platyscapa corneri; assembly: GCA_018907185.1. NCBI lineage: Eukaryota > Metazoa > Arthropoda > Insecta > Hymenoptera > Agaonidae > Platyscapa > Platyscapa corneri. The sequence goes on from JACCHW010000017.1 coordinate 3,403,688, forward strand.
TACCAGAACATTGAGTAGCGACGTTTAGTTATATTTTATTTTATTAATGATTCTAGTAACACGTGCACTAGTCGGCGTAATGAGACGCTTTCTTGACGACAGTTAAACCCTCGTCCTCGCAAAAAGAAAAAAATCGCTTCACTAATTCCATCTGTTCATTTGTATCATTTTATATCATCTTTTCATCTTTCATGGAATCCTAAGCGAGTAAGATCATACTTTATTTTACTGCTACAATCACACATTAACAGTGTGCAACGGCAGTCTTGATAGTAATATACTACTTGCAAATGTCTCGTAATGTTTGCCTACTATCTTGCGCGCGCGATTCATTTTTACTTTAAAAGTATTTGTATTTATGAGTGTGTTCACGTACGTATATGTTAAATCGTTTCAATGTACGATTTATAATTTCTCTTTTGTATCAATTAAGCGCGACCGCGCATGTCCACTTAAATGTTTTGTATTTATGTAGTTTTGTGTTTGCCTCGCGTGACTTTCTTACATATAGTTGAATTTGCATGTAAAGTAGTAGTAATAATAGCTTGATGACGACGGTGCATTTGTTTTTTTAATGATGCCTCTATTTGCCACGTGATTACCACCAATCGTAATTACCGTTGTTACCGCTATTGTTACTGGAATTATACGAAGAGCTGAAATTGCCACCATAGCCGCCACCACCGCCCCCGCCGCCACCACCACCTCCGTAACCACCTACAAAAAGAAAAAGTATTAAACTTTATTTTAATTCATACAAACATCAACACGATTTCATTATTGTAACATATATTAATTCGTAATAAGTAAATAATAAAGAAAAGTTACAAAATTATAATTCATTTCTTAGAAAAACTTTAACCTTAAATACATTATCAACCTATTTACAGAAATAATCGCTAAACGCTGAATAATTTTTTTTTAAAACTAATATCTTTTTAATTAAAATTGATAATTGCGATTTACTTTTGTAATTATAAGAATGTGGGTTTAATATTTATCTTATAAAGTGCTATTAAATCATCTGTATTAAAATATTAATTGAACAAATGTACAAAAAACTATTTATTACTTCCATAACCAGGTCTAGAAGACGGTCCATTGCTGCGCCCCGGAGGTCCACTGCCGCTTGACTGACGATAATCTTTAGCGCCGAACCCACCACTGAAGCGACCACTTTTAGGAGCTGGTCGTCTACTGCTACCACCGCTGTGTCTTACGTCTGAGAACATATTATCTAACCATTGCGGGAGCTCTTGATTTGCCTCTAGGAGTAATGGCACTAAATCACGCACTAAATTCTGATTTTTGTAATTGAAAAAGGATGTTGCAACACCTATAATCATACAATTAAAATACATGTTACTAATTATAAATAAACTTGTTGACGAAAAAATATCTGTTTAAAGTGATACACTATTTTCTTCATTTTTTTAAATAAAAATTAAACGATTATAAATGTGAGGCATAATTTTACGTGATTTTGAAAACATTGTTAAATTTCATGCTTAGAAAGATGATCTAGCATGTATAGTTTTATTTCTCTAAATATCTATCTGATAATCACTCGCTTAACTTCTCTTTCTCTCTCTATTGGTCTGAAAAAAATTAGAATATAATCAAGTTCTTACCGAGATTTCCCATACGACCGGTACGTCCAATGCGATGAACATATTCCTCGACATCGCCAGGAAGATCAAAGTTGATAACATGTTTGACGTGAGGGATATCCAAACCTCGAGCCGCAACGGCAGTTGCTACCATAATAGGCGTGTTTCCATTACGGAAACGTTTCAGTGCATCCTCTCGCTCAGCCTGACTTCTGTCACCATGAATACTTGTGACAGGGAAACGCAATTGATAAAGATATTCTTCTAATGTGTCAGCTCCCTTCTTAGTCTCCACGAATATTAATGTCAACGATTCTGAGGCTTCTCCTAAACACAAGTAAATTAATTAAATTAGATTTTGCAAAGTGTAATTAGAAGTTTTAGTGCTTCTGTGTATTTACAAATAAATGTTTATATAATTAATTTTAATTTAATAAATTTTTTTATTTTCATACCATAAAATTTATATATTGTAGTTTATCAGATGTCTTTTATTAAATAATTATAGATTTTTAATTAAAAATTAAATTTTATTTTATAAGCGAAAACTAAACTTACTTGGTTCTTGGAAGTTTGTTGCTTCGAGCAAATCGAGAAGATATGATCGTTTTTCGTGATCTTCTACCCATACAATTTTCTGAGTAATATTTTCAGAGGTTGAACCAACTCTTCCAACGGCTAAGAAAATATAATTGCTTAAGAAATCTCTTGCCAACATTTGAATTTCTGCAGGGAAAGTGGCAGAAAACATAAGTGTTTGTCTTTCCCCAGTATCAGGCATGTTATTTTCTTGCACAATTCGTCGGATTTGTGGTTCAAAACCCATATCAAGCATTCTATCAGCCTCATCTAGTACTAAATAACTGCAATAAATAAGTATATGAATAAATAGAAATATATACATCTTATACATTTCAAATAAGTTTCTATTTACTTAAATAAAATTTTTAGTATCTCTTTCCTATCAATTCATGATATTATTATTAGCTTTATCATAATTATTACAGCTAATTAACAACTTTTTAAATTATGAATTCAGTTAATTATTTTAATATCTTCTTTAATTGTGCAATGAAGAAAAATTAGTGTAAAAACAGAAATATTGAGACAACCTAGGTTATTTAATTTTATCTTAAAAAAAAGGGAATCTATATCACGTACCGGCAGTTTTGCAAACCAATCTTGCCTCTTCCCAACATGTCCCCCAGACGTCCGGGTGTGGCAACCAGTAGATGGCATCCGCGATCAACGTCTCGCATTTGCTCAGTAATGCTGGCACCTCCGTAAACGACAGCCGGGCGCATTCTTGATCTGTAGGCGAATTTACGAGCTTCATCATAAATTTGTGTGGCAAGCTCGCGGGTGGGCGCCAGCACCAGACCCAGCGGATACTGCTTACGCCGACCACTGGCACTGTGAGGCACTGGGGGCGGTCCGCTCTCATAGATCTGATTGAGAATCGGCACGAGAAAAGCGGCTGTTTTACCAGAGCCTGTCTGGGCGCAAGCCATCAAGTCGCGCCGGGCGATAATAATTGGTATTGCATATTTTTGGACAGGTGTCGGTAGACCATAGCCAGCCAGGTTGATACTGTTCTTAATAATCTCTGTCAACTTAACATCATTGAACTGCAAAGAAAATATTAATTTTTCAAATATAATTATCGCTTTCTACGAATGGTGTAAGAATAATAAAACAACTAATACACAATTATTATAGTAAATTCAGCACTCCCAAAAATTTAGTGCTCTTGATAAATAAATAATTAAATTTATTTACTACGACAATCAAGCTATATTGTTTAATCTTACTTCGAATAGATTTACTTATAACATAACTAAATAAATTCCCTGTTTAAATTTTTATTAGATTCATTGATTATGCTTAAAACAATAATATAATATTTTAATTTATTGTCACGGGTGTACACTGAGAAAAAGGTATTAATCAAAACTTATTTCTCAAATCTTTAAACGTTTTTAATATTCCATACTCGTGATTTTTTCAAAGTATTGAAATTTCAACTTTGAATTTATATTTGATGTATGGCAATTGATTTAATTGGTTACTAAAATACTTTCATAAATATACTGATATATTATGATTAAATCACTCTGTATGCTTCATTTTATTAATTACCTTGTTATGAATATGCATTGTAATAACTGTTAAATTTCTTTATTTTAAAAACAAATGAAGATTAATTTTAAAAATTTCTTATAAATGCAGGTTTTTCCGTAATTCTAATATAATGGTATAAATTTTTATCTCTATTTTAAAACATTTACATTTATAAAACAATATATTTTACTAGATGTGAATTCAAATTACTAAACTATTAATTTTAATAAACTGATAATATAACAAACATAAACTTAAAAAACAAAAAAAATTTAATCTTTTATAATAAAAATAAAATACTTACAGTTGCGATGTGCGGCGGTATACTGTCGCCAGATACCTCCACTGGAATATCCTCATATTTACTAAAGTTGATTCCCGTGCTTTTTTCACCGAACAACTCTATCTCAACTCTCTCATCCCTCGCAGTCGGCATGGTCCAGTCAATCTCTCCTCTACCACCTCTTCCTCTATCCTCTTCCTTCCATCTTCCACTGCCACCTATAAAATTTGACATCAAATTTCAAATTAATTTTCATTCCTATTATAAAAAAATAAATACGGATTAATAACTTACTATTAACAATTTGATTATAAATACTTTAATAAATTATTCTTTTCTATGTGTAAATATATAAAAAAATACTATCTATTTAAAAATGTTTAAGCACGTTAATAAATAAATAACTATAATATACGTATGAAGTTCTATGCTAAATTTAAAAAATTAATTAATCTATTTATAATATTTAAAATGACTGATTTATAAAATATTTCTCTTTCGTTTTAACTTTCAATAAATGTATAAAAAATCTAATAAAAAATAAAAAATATCAAAATTTATATATTACATGTAATTTCTCCTTGATTAATAAAGTATTTTCAAACTATTTGTTTTGTTTCATGAAAATAAAAATAACTGATACCATTACTAACAAGAGCTCAATTATGGCTAAAAAGAAATTTTAGGTCATTATTTCAAGAAAACTTTTGCTAGAAATAATATGTACAAGAAACTAATTCAAATAATTACATAAATGTTTTATTCGTTTTGAAACTCTATCAATATCTATAACAACGGCATTAAACAAAAAATTATAAATATAAAAGTGTTTAATGCCAATTAACCATATTTACTTAAGTTCCAGAAAAATCTTTAATTATTATATTTGAAAATGAAAGAATTTGAATATTAGATAACAAATCATGTCAAATATTTTACAAATCTGTTTAGACCTTTAATTTTCTTTTAAAAATTGTTTACAAAAAGTATTATGATTCTTCTTTAGTTCTATTATAATAAAATATAAGCTGTATTAAAAAATCAGTTTTTAAATCATACATCATTAGTATAATTGTTCACGTGATGTAGAATAGCAGTTTATACAAGATAACGTTTTCCAGAGACAAAAAGATATTCTAAAGTATTTAATGCAGCATTAAATAGAAATATTTCAGTAGCAGATATTATATTAAACTTTAAACTCTTACATTTGTATTAAAAGTACAAGCAATAAAAACCATTTCAAAGATTAGAAATATCTTTGGAAAAGAAGATATATTTATTTTTCAATAAAATCTAAGTCAAAATAATATTAAATACAAAGAAATGAGGACAATGTACAAAATTTTTTTCAAATAAAATATAACATAAGTTTAATGAATCAATAAGTTTTGGTACCTAATTTACATACGTACATTATACATTGAAAAATAATAATATTGAAGCTTAAAAAAGACTTAGTAGTGTGAACTTCATACATCTCACTGAGTTAGTAATAAACTATTGACCATTCTTGATTGCATAAATGAAACAATAACGAATTTATAACGTAAGATTGATGTATAAGATTTCATAAAGTTAGTACACCATCTAATAGAAAAAAAACAACAATGGAGATACTATTTTAGATGCCACATTTTTGAAGAATGAAAACGTTATATCTTCAAAGACACTAGCTAAATTATTCAAGGATCTCCAACGGACATTAATGTTCCCAAGAATTAAATTATACTGTAAAACTGAAATAAGTAAAAGTATAATTTCAGATTTCAACAAGTTAAAACACTTAACAGATTTGACAAAAATGTATCTCATACATTCTGAAACTGGGTTTAAAAAACTAGCATCATATATCTGAGCTAATAACCAGACAATATCAGAATTATTAAAGGTTTCAACAAGTGTTTGAATTGGCAAAAAATCAAATAGATTTTGTACAAAAAATGATAAATATTGACTCATATTTAATGTCAATAAACCAGATTAATGCACAAGTGTAGTCCTTTGGAGTGAATCAAATCTTGATGAATAAATTGTATCTACTATAAATTAGCACTTCCACATTTACTTCTATAAATCTGCCATATAAGTTTTTATATAACAGATTTTTTAGGTCACGTATGAGAAAAATTACCTTCGAATTAGAAAAAAATTAAGATGTTTGATTATTATATAAAAAATATTTTTATCATATTATGATATCAATTGCATTTATTTTTTGATTTTTTAAATTAATTATAATATATAATCTAATAGCTTTAAAAAACACGAGCAACAGACATTTTACTTTGTGAACATTTATAATAAATATTTAAATTTATATATTTTAAAATAAAATCTTATCAAAATATTCTTTTCTCTTTTAATATTCATATTCAAAACATAACTGGAAAAATTAATTTTCAGTATAAAAAATATACATAAGAAATGATCGAAATTAGAGTGAAAATATATAAACACCACATACTAGTTTTGAACACTCATTACGTAAAATAATTATTCAAACTTAATTACCTCCAGAGCTGGCCATTCGATCATTTCTAGGCTGCTCTTGCCAACGATCGTTTCCACGCAGCTGTTCTGGCCATCTGTCGTTACCGCCACCCTGTCCGCCATCGCGTTCATAACGGTAATCCCGACCATTCTCCTGGCGCCGGTTGCGTCCTCCGAAATTTCCGAAGTCCGCGTCGTTACGTCCACGAGAATCTATTCCAGAATAACTGGAACCACCACCTCCACCTAATCCACGGCCACGGTCTCGGTCGCGGTCTCGGTCCGAGAAGCGAGATTGCGATGAAGGGGGAACACGATCGTTACCCGATGGAGGAGGAGGACAGTCTGAAAAAGAATCTGCATTCGCTACTACCAATAGCTTTAATTTTAGTAAGGTATTTTTAAATCATAGTAAAACATGTTAAAATTTGTTTGTGTGCTGTGGGACGATGTTAGGTAATGCACCGATGCATTAATTGCTTACATTAATTATTTACCCTACTATACAAAATTATTTAAAATTACGAAATATACTTGTTCAAATTGCCCTATAAATGAAAAACCTAAGAGATTAATAAGTTTCATTAGCCCGTTTTATAAACAATATAAATATTAAATCAACATTGATTCAATATCATTAATTTTCCATTTTCTATATAATTAAAATAACTTTTATTTGAGTTTAAATATAAATAAAAACAACTATCCAAATTTAAACTTTATTAATATATTTCAAATTATTATTACTAAAATATAAATAGTGTAGTAAAAATATTTTTGCTAAAAAAATTTATCATAACTTCAATCTTGGTAAGTTTATACCTATATTTGACATGGAATGACAAATAAAGTATTCTAAATTCTTATATCATTTAATTCTAAAAGCAGTTTTGAAAAATGAATATTTTTTCCTTTAATTTTAATAGTACTGAAATTACCATTTTAAAAAAGTGAGAAGTGTAAAAATTATATTAAGCAATATTATGTGAATATATTATTATCACATTATTAAACTTCATGCTTTAAATTATGTCATTCATAAATTTTATTTATTTATAATATCTAAAATTGACTAAAATAACTACTTTTTATTCATTAGAAACAATAAAATAAATTTTACAATATCTATGCATAATTTATTTATACCAATATAATATTACTTTAATACATAAATTTGATTCATATCAAATTGAACAATTTTTATACATACTTGCAGGTTTGTTTCTTAGATGCGGTGGGATATAGCGACCCCCACTTGGTTGGCGGGAGTCCTGCAAGTCCAGACCAGCTAACTGCAAAATAATATTTAATTATTAATCAAAATTTTTATATAAAATAATACTAATTTATTGAATATTGATGATTAATTTAACTTTTAAAATGTTAAAATATATCTTAAATGCAATGGTAGTTTCTAATTTTATAACTATTAAAAACTATTAGTTATATCTCAATCGCCAATATTATTGTCATTTTTAATTAGTATAATTAATTTTATATATTAAAAAAAAAACATTTAAATGAATTAATGTTAAAGTATTTTTAAAAATGTAGATGCAAAAAATTATAAGGATTACAAATCCAGTTTTTATCTTTAAATAGCTTCCCGATCAAATAAATAAATGATATCAATTAAAACAATTACTGTGATTTATAAAAATAAAATTCAATGTCATTTGTTTTCTGCAGTAAACTATCAATTTAAGAATAAAAATATGGATTTGAATAACTGTTTAAAATAGCTTTGCAACGATATTCAATGACAATGTAACCTATTTAAATGAGATAGAATCTTCTATTTTTTAAAATATTTTTTCGCAATAACGTTCTAAAATAAAATATAAAATCTCTATCATATTAAAATTAATGTTATTCACCTTATACAATCTTAATAAAATTACAGAATCACTATTAAATATTTTTCTTTATAACTGTAAAAACACACTTTATAGTTACGATTTTTTGAATCAGGCTATGAAATTGAATTTCCGATCAGCGGCCATTTTTTCGCCAGTTGGGAGTTTTACTGAAGGGTAGGTTAACAACAAGCGATATTCACCTTAGATTTATATGTGTATATATGTAAACATATCTTATGTAAAGTTGTATGTATGCATGAATAATAGTTCCAAGCATCAGATGGTATAATTTTAAGTAAATTTCTAATGATATAAGTTTTAAAAACTAGAAAGCATGAAAACTTCAGTCATAAAAACTAATTTCCTAAAACCATAGTCATACAATTTTGTTCATCTGACTGATTGACCCCATCCCCCCACCTTATCCATAAATAAAATAAAAATCATACATTGTTATCTCCCACGTGGCTTACCCTTCATCTATTCGCAAACGTCGTATGTTACAAAACACATCGATGATTGCACTACTATAAGCAAGATTAAAAAGCAAAAAATTCAAATAAAATGAAAAAAAAAATTTCAAATAAATAAAATAAAAATTAAGGGTATAATCGTTTCAGTAAAATATCTGCATTAGTCTCGATTTTCTTAGGAAATAAAATAAAGACTCTATAGAACGGCCATTGCGGAACAGTCGCGAAATTCACACGTGAATCATTGGTGAGATGTACCAACACATATAAATTGTACATAACTCCACACGAGTCTCAACCGAAATCTCGGAAAATGCCCAAATGACGTACGATATTGCATCGTTTGAAAAGATTCATTTTGCTTAACGTTTAAAAAGAAAATATATGTAGGCCTATTACGAAGATGTTCATATCATATTTCTGCAATGTAACCTAAATTTACTTAAGTGGTATATAAAATAAAAAATACCTTAAGTATGTCAACTAAAATTATAAAAGAATATAGGATTTTTATCTCTAAACCATCAATAACGTTGTGATTTATTATTCTAAAGAATAAAGTGGATTTTTTTGCAGGTATGCTTCATTTCATCAAATATATATAAAATTGCTTCGAAATATCTTTTAGAAATGTGGACCACATAAAATTCAATGGGTAGATTATTTCCTCTACCTCGTATTCTTTGAAATGAAATGTATTTTAAAAAATCTAAGATATAAAAAAACCAAACCCACGTAAAATATCCCAATTAAATTAGAAAAACAAGATCGTCGCTCAAGAAAATATAATACAACATGTAAGCAAGAATACACGTGTAAATTAACTAGAAATGCAGAAATGAAGAAAAGACCACGCGCTATAGTAATTTTACTCACTTGCTGCTCTAGACCTGATCCATTCTGGTTGGCTGCATTACTCATATTACTCCGCCTCGATGCGTAGATTTCGTATCACTGTCGTAGGAACTCTGCTCAATTCTTGATAAAATATCCGTCTCTTTTTCCCTTCGTCTTCTGTACACCCTCTCGCACGATTATCGCACTTTTTTCCTGTCGCACTAAACCACCACAAAAGTATATGTAGATGTATCTATGAATTCCTCTCACTTTCGGTGACGGATCGGTCGAAAAAAAGTAACGGACGTTTACAACAACAACTTTGGAGTGTGTATGTTATATTCCGACGTCGTACTCGATGCACACTGCAAAAAAAGAACATGAGAGAAGGGAATGATTGACGATTTTGTGAGTGTGCACATGTGTGTGGCGCGTGGGGAAGTGGTAAGGGAAATTCCAATTCGAAAGGTCACGCTTCCGCGAATGTGTGCGCGCGCGCTTCGTCTCTCTGGAGCCTCTCTTTGGCATACAAAGGAAACGTATCTCCTCTCTTTTTCTATTACCGACCCTTCTACGCTATCCACAGAACAACTCAGATGAATGCAGAGTCGACTTGTTGGACAACCAACTATATAGAACGTAGGATTCAAAAAAGAAGAAAATAGAGTTGAAAGACGAAAACTACAAGTTTTTATAGCATAAGAATGGAATATGTTTCTTTTAACTTGTTATTCTCTTTAACAAACTATTTATAATACTTTGCATTTAAAATATTTTAAATTTTACTTAAATTTACCTTGTAGACTAATAGTATACTCTATTGATTATGAAATACAACAATACAAGATTTATATATTAAAATAGGATAGCTTAATCTAAATAAATATATATTTGTTTTTCAGATAAACCTACTACTTATTAATAAAAACTAATAACAATATGAAAACTAACGAAAATATATTTTTATGCAAAAATGATTTATGAAGCTTACTAACTGATAGTATTTCTCATACAAATATATTTTTCATTTTTATTTACCTTTAAAACTTAAAAAATATTAATTCATAAACAGCACACATTTTAAAGAAAAGATATAAATTCTATTTTGAGAATTTTAAATAATTTTTTTATAAATAATGTAAACTATCTATTACATAAAATAAAATTAATATTATAAGTTTTAAACTTCTTTAATTGTTAAAATTTTAACATTATGACTTATTTTAATATAGATACCAAATTTGAAGATATGTATATAAAGAAACAAATAACTTTTTTTTAAGTAACACAAAATAAAAATCGAATATTTAAAATAAAACACATATTTTTAGATTTAAAAATTTTTGTTAGAATTTTAATAATTTAATCATTTATATACATATATACATTTGGCAAATTTTTTAAATCAGTAAAAACTCAACTAAAATAATTTGTATCTTTGAAACTTGGAATTTTTGCAACATTATTATGAAATTATATACAAAACTAAATTAGCATTAGCAAGTTTTAAGAAAAAATTTGATATTAATTTGATAATTGTGCATTCAACTTGAAAATAATATAAATGTATAGTTAAAAGAATAAAACAAAAACTGAATGTTTTCTTTATAAAATTTACCGAAGATTATTACGAAGAGTATATTAAAAAAGATTATTTTATTTATAATTAAATTTATCTATATAAATTTATAACAAACTACGAGCGCGATGACCCCACATTTCCCTATTATTGTAACCAATTTAGTGTAAAAGGGGTAAGTGAATCTGCTACTCAAAGATACATATGTCACGCTCATATTATAGAATTACTCGTCCTAATGACAAAATCATGAAAAATATAAAGACAAAAAGTCTGATAAAAGGTTAATGAGAGACAAAAAAAACATATTTAGATGCAGGATATATGGAATATTATATATCTTTCGGATGTCGCGCTGACTTAAGTAAGAAAAATGGCTGCCCACCGCATGTCAACGAGGCGTTGTATGTACCAAAGCTAACATACACGAGCCCAAGCGCAGGCAGCAAGATGGCTGACCTGCAACTTCCGCTTTATGATTACACTACTGATCGTTTTTTTGGTTGTGATCGTTCGCACAATGGGCACGCAAAGCACGTAAGCGCTGTGCGAAAATCAAAGAAAACTCGCATGACTTACTCCTGCTTTTCACGTGGTCAAGGAGATAAAATATCACTGAATAAAACGCGATCGATGGCGTTATGCTTTCTTTCTCTCTCTCTCTTTACCCGCTCACACACACTCTCTCTCTCGCGCGCTCTCTTTCGCTTGCACTAACAGAAAGCCAGAACGCGAAGCCTCTTCCTTCGTTTTTCGTAAGGAGCGAGGAGTGCAACAGGACAGGGGGGCGCGGTAATTACCGAAAGAAACTGATTCGTCTCTTTGCGCTCAACTGCCTAAAGTCGCGTAAAGTATCCCGACGTTTCGTACCTTACTTCTCTCCAATACACAGGCGATGGACTTTTTCTTTTACAACACGCACACTCTCCCTGCCTACTACGCCTCGCAGGCTCACTTCTACAGTTCTACTACTGTCCAGTGCCAAGTGCCACTGTCACAGCTCGTTGCTTGGAATACGCGAGATGTCTAGTGGAATCGCGGGAATGGTTCAATTCCGAACGTTCTATTGTCAAACCAATTTAAACTTCCTTCACAATTTATCCACCAAAAAACAGCTAACAAAAAATATTTACTATAGCATCTTTAGCGAACATCGATGTTTTATTAAATCTGTCGTGATTGCCCGCGTATTATAATAGTTATAAGCTTTTATATTTTATTGACTTTCCTCATTTTACGTTGGAAATTTGAATTCCAGGGGGCGTAAAAATTGGTTATTATTTCCGAACCTTACCATCAGAGAAATACTGTTAAAAAAGTAATTTTTTATGTTCATGCTAAAATTTGTAATTGCAAAATCTGTTGCTTTAAATTAAATATAGCTACCGTTATTCTTGGGAGATCATTCAGTTCTATATTGAAATAAATTGTAATTCTTAATAAAAATTCTTTTTTTTATTAATTATAATTATGTTATTTTACTATTAAATATGACCTATGCTAGTAATTTGAATTACTGTCACGTTATTCATATGTTATATCAAGAAAATTAAAAAAAAATCAAATGTGTATTGAACAGAGATTAAAACAGGAAAAAATTTTTTTAAATTGGTTTTAAAATCTTATTTTTACAATTCAAAAAGAATATAGGATATAGGATACAGATTATTAAAATAAAATTAAAAAATAATAGAAAATTTAAAATTATTGTATCAATTTTTCATTTTTAAGTATTAAAAAAATATCAAATTCTAATTACATTATTAAGAATGTAATTGATTAATCTAATTAAAAAAATTATTTTAGTAAAAATTTTTTACAGCACAATGTACCAGGTATTTTCATATAAAGTAATATATAGATTGATTTTTATTAATAAAACATGATTATTGAGAAACATTCTTTAAAAATTTAACATTATTATTATTCTTATTAAATAATAATTAAAAAAATATTTTAATTAGTATTTATTTTTTAATTGAACTTTATATTAATGTTATTCGACTAATTGATTGTACAAAAAAAAAATTTTTTTACTTTTACAAATTTTATTGCAATTGCATTTAACCAAAATTTTTTAACATATGATTACAATAAAATTGAATTTTTATTCATAATAATAACAATAATTATTATAATAGATTTAGGAAAACTATTACGATAATTTAAGTCTATTTAATAAAATTATAGATAGCGAAAACAGTAACATATATTACACTCGAGGCAAAATCACAAAACGTGAATATTTATAACTGTTATTAGTAATATGATTACGAGATAAAAATATGAAGATAACGAACATTATAATACAAATTCTTATGTCAAAAATTAAACTCTAAATAATTTGTAGTTATTTGTTACTTAAAAATTTAATAAACATTCTAATTGAATTACAAGAATGAGTTGTAGGAACAATTTTTTTTTTTATCACTCACATTTATAGTAAAATCATTGAATAATTTATACAAAATTGTCATCTATGCTATATTTATTAAAATTATGTAATCAAATTTAAAATTTATAATAGCACATGTAAATTTGGAAGAGAAACTTAAATTTAATAAAATATTATTTTGATATTTACAAATCAATAATTAATCTGCAAAATAAATTTAAAGCATTCTTTTATTCTATTTATGGCATTGCAATATATTTAAAATATTTATATCTTATAAATGGTAAAATAATATAATGTGGTGGCAAGGGACCTCAACAATTAATCTATTTTCTCTCTCTTTAAAATTATTTTTCTATCCTACTTTCTTAAAGATCATTTATATAGTATTTAAAATTTTTTATTATTCAATAAAAATATGTTCATTCATAAGAAAGATTTTTGGTATTATAAAATAAATAAAACAAATTTTGTATGTATTTTTTGTATTTTTTTTGGAGTTTTTTAAGAATATTTTTATTATTAATTGTCAAGAATTAATTAGAAGTCTAATCTTCTTTCTTGGCATCTGTCTTTCCTCCTCTGATTCTACCAGTTCTTCTAGCAGCAATAAGACCAATCTTACGACCAGCACTGGTACCTCTCTTAACAGTAGAAGCTTTACCTATGTGTTGATGGTTACCACCACCATGAGGATGTTCAACAGGGTTCATAGCAACACCACGCACCTTGAAATAAAAATATTTTTATTAATAAAATTATATGCATTATCTTTTAATATATTATTACAATATATTAGTAACTATCTCAGTAAAAAATTATTTCCTCCAACACAAGTTCGGTTTTCAAATGTCATACCATCATTGATGTTTCATTAAAAAATGCTAGCTCCTTTTAATTTTTTATTACAACAGATAATAAAACATAAATAATTACCTTAGGCCAGCAGTTCCTCTTAACCTTGAATTTATGATAAGCACGTCCAGCTTTCAAAATAGGTTTATCAATTCTTCCACCACCAGCAACAATTCCAACCATACCTCTATTGGCAGATGGAATAACTTTTTTAGCTCCAGAAGGTAGCTTTACTCTGGTTTTTTTTGTATCTGGATTATGGGCAATAACTGTGGCATAAAGTCCAGATGCTCTTGCTAATCGACCTCGATCACCAGTTTTTTCCTCAAGGTTACAAACAATTGTACCCTCAGGCATTTGTCCAACAGGCATAACATTGCCAATGTGAAGATTAGCTATAAGAAACATAAAATTATTAAAAATATGTACAATAAAAAATGAAAATTATAGAAATCATTAAGGAATTTTGAAATAGAATCTTATAATTTTTACAATTATTAAATATATTCAATGAATTAAATTAATATATTTCATAAATTTATAAAATATATAATTATTATCTAATTATTATAATTTTGCCAAAAATTTACATGCTTTATCAATTTAAATATAAGTTTTATAACTATTTGTAACAAAATACAATAAATGAGTTATAAACTACCTTTTTTTCCACAATATAAAAATTGTCCTGTGTACATGCCCTCTGGTGCAATAAATAATTCTTTACGTGTTTTGAATTTGTAAGGATCACGGAAATGTACAACAGCTAATGGGGCACCTCTGCCAGGATCATGAATTATTTCCTAGATTAATATATTTTTAGAATTTAATTTTTATAACCTGGTGAATCACTTTTTAACATTTAGAATGAAATCATATATTGAAATGTATTTTTTTTTATTATAATTCTTATTGATTTAATATATAGTAAATAAATTGATTTTAGTGACATAAACGCTAATTATATTTACATTAATGTACTTATTTTAAATTTTAACTTTAATAGATACATTAGGTCGTGTTTACTAATAAATTAGAAGTATAAGAAAAATTCGAAATTATAAATACTTTAGTAAATATCAAGCAATTTCTCACTGACTCAAAATTATAGTTTTTAATAATAAAGAATGATTACATACTTTTACAACACCTTTGATGTATCCATGTCTTTCAGAAAAGTCAAGGGATCTTAGTTTTGGCGCTCCCTTCCTCCTTTTGGTATGGGATCGGAAAACAGATCCTGCTCCCTTACGTTGTGCACGAATTACCCGACCCATGGCTCAATCTATGCAAAAACAAAATTTAATAAATAAAACTGTAAGCAAAATTCAGATGATGCCGTATTGGATATCAATTACTTAGAAAAACTAACATAACCTTAGAAAAAATATTTCTAACTACAAAGAATAAAATTTATGAATATTTTTATAATACTTAAATTTTCGAACTTCAAAAAACAAAAACTTTTATTCTATAATCATTTTTTGCATGGATGTCAGATATCTTTGTGCGATAATTTTGGATTTCAACAATAAAAAATATGTAAGAAACATACCTGACGAGCCACCGAGAAACAGAAGAAATGGAACGTAAAACGCAGATATACCAATACCATAATCTTAGAAGCAACCTTTTTTACTTTATTGGCACCACTGTGGAAAAAATATTTGAATTCGTTAATACAATATATTTTTATTGTTCATGAATACATTTTCAAAAATTCCGTATATACTTGAAAATTATTACTTATTATAAAAAATTTAAATTAGATTTATTTAATATTAAAATATGCGTTGTAATTATATATATATACATATATTATGAAATAATAATCTATTTTAAAAAATTTGCACTATATGACATCGTTAGTTACTAAATTTGCTAAATAGTTATTAAATTTAAAAGTACACGCGAGAAATTTAAGATAATTGCAATAAAATAAAAAAATATTTCTTATAAATTATACAATATTCAACAAAATTTTAGGAATGTATACATATATATATATATATATATATATATATATATATATATATTTGCGAGTTAAATAAAATGATGCAATAATTTATCCACACTTAAAATAAAACTATTTCTTTTGTGATTTAAAAATATTTTTTGTTCTTTCGTAAAAATTTAAGACATAATAAAAATTATCTTTTTCTTATTATTTTTTTTTCTTATTCTATACATACATCCAATGATACAAAAAATATAGAAATCAAAGATAGGAGTGATAATTTACCTTTATTACTTTATTATTGATTCAATTTTTGTTATTAATCTTTGTACATTGTGGTAATGATGTATAAAACACATATTATGATAATCAGAAAAACTAGTAAAAATAGAGTAAAAGTTTATAGATTAAATCAAAATATATACTTTGAGCAAACAGATTTTGTACTAAATTTATTTAAAGTAAATACTACATATTTACTCATATTTTCTAATGAAACATAAAAGATAATGACAATACTAATTACACAAATCCATTCTTAAAATACTAAAAAATTTTAATATCTTAAATACATCGCTTAAAAGTTTACATGAAGAATCCTATACAATTATAATGGTAATCAAAATACTTTATTACATATATAGTATAAAAAAGTATTAATATATTTTTTTTTAGTTGGTATTAACATAGAGTTTACTGAATTTTAAAAGAATAGTACGTTTGTACATGTATTACATGCATTAAAATTAATGGTATAGATCCATGATAAAAGAGTCGAATAGATTTTACAGTAAATAATTATATAAATAGTAAAACAAACAATTTTAAGTAATAATATTTAAAGTTATCGATATTTAAAATATTAAATTCACTTTTTTATAATTTTTCAAACTATTAAGTATAGTTCAAAATATTTCATAAGTTTATTATTTTTTTTTTTTTTTTGAAATTGAAGTATTTATATTTTAATTACATAAAATAATTACATTATTTTTGTTACATTTTAATTGTATTATTAGTATAAACATTAAAATAATTTTAGTTTAAATGATAATTAAATATATTAAATACTTTACAATTTATCATTCTATTCTTATCACATGTTGAAATAAGTAAGGTAATTATTAACAAAAATAAAACTTTGGTACTCAGAATTTTCTAAGTTAATTAAACTTTTGAAAGTAGTTACAATTTTTTCTTTAAAATTATTTCATCTGTATAAACGATACATATTTATATACATATATTCTCGGTATTTCTAAAATAGTTACAAAAAAAATTCCTCGTCAGGAAAATAATTTTCCTGAGGAAAACAACGTATTTTGCATTTCTAAGATTGATAAAATTATCGATTTTTCTAAATATTTTTAATTTTAAATCGATAATAATTCATATAAAAGTAAATAAACCAAATAATAATGAAAAAATTACGCTAAACCAAGTTTTATTATTTTAAGAATTTCTAGTATTTTCCTCTTCTGATATTTTTACAAATTCTAGAAAATTTTAGAAATTTTTTTTATACAAAAATCATATAAAAACTATTTTTTAATTTCATTTTTATAATTTTCAAGAGAAAAAATAATTTGAAGCATTGGTTCGTGTATAATACTACATTCTATACTGATTAAAGTTATATGATTAATTAATTTTTATATATTAAGAAAAAATTAAAGTTATTATTAATTAGTTTCCAATTTTATTAATTTAAAAAAAAGTGAAAAAATAGGAGAAGAACAGCAACAGAGAGAGATATCACAGAGTGTTTCTAAGTTTTATTAAAATTCTGGTGGAAGATAAATGGCTTCTTTCCCAAAAAATGATGTGTATGTAGATTATAGAAAAAATTAAGTAGAGAGTAGTAATGCAGTGAAAATTTAACGAAATAAAGTAGAGAATTGTTTTCGCAAAAGTGCCAGCGTGTTTCATTTATTTATTCGTCATTTTTTTCCTTTTTTTCTTCCAGCCCGTGAAATTCTACAATAAATGTTTATATTTAAAAAATTTTTTAGATATAATACTTATAACAAAAACTTGTTCATTTATTTTTAATTTCAATTAAAATTATTAATAATATTTAAACATAGTAATAAAGAATTCTGAAGTATAAATAAAAATAAAATTATCAAGTTTTTATATAATTCGAAATATGGCCAAACTCACCATCTTTCATTTCAATTGTTCTCTTTATCTTATAACATTAATGTAAAATTTGAATTTAATAGTAAAATATAAAACAAATAAATAATAAAAATATCATAAATAATAAAACAATCGGATTATAATTATTGGAATTTACTTTTAATCTTTAAATAATTGAAAATTAAAGTTTGTATTATTATTATATTATACATGCATTAAAAAAAAAAATTTTATTAAATAAGCACAGCCCAAATTAGGTATGATTTTATTGTCTTGTATTTTGTAAATTGAATAAATAAAATATGTAAAAAAGTAAATATGAAATTAATAGATTTCATTTCATAAATACAATATTATTTTTAATGATTTTTTCCTTTTATCCTATTAATGTTGATACCATAATAAAATAATGAAACCCTATAATAAATATATTTTAATAATCAATGAAAAGAGTTCGTTTAATTTAAATACTATTTTTTTTTTGTTAACTTACATTTTTTATAAATTCAAAAAATTGAAAGTATATATTTTGCTTATAGCAATATTACATAAATGAACTACATTTTTTTAAATAAAATGATTGAAAATTAAATATTTAAATAAAATTTCTCAAAATCATTAAAAGGAATTGGCAATAAATGTCTTCTCTCTAAAATTGTTAATTAAAAAATAAAATCTTAAAATCCATGTATATCAAAAGTATTTTTATATAATATATTATAATTTAAAGCATTAGTCGTAAATTAATTAAATTCTATATTATAATAATTAAAAGCAAAAATTTAATTTGTTAAGAATCAATTTAATACTGAATCTGAATTATAAAAAAAATAGCTCGAAAATAAAAAATAATATAAATTATATAACTTTGTTTAGTTTTAATAAACTAAAATATTTATAAATAATATAACTTTGTTTAGTTTTCAAATCTCTCCACCAAATATATATTTAAAGTATGAAATAATGAAAATGTTATGATTCATATTAAACTTCAAAATCTTGATATCTTTTTAAATGTACGAATTAAATATAACTTTCAAAATTTGCTACTTTTCAAATCTTATCTAGCGCACTTGAAAAGATTAAGCCCCCGTTTATACATTTTATTTGATTATGAATATAATATTCAAATAAATCTATACTACGTTATATTAAAAACCGTTATTATAATATAGATACTTTATAAGTTAAGTAAATATATTTATTTATACACATTTAAAAATAAGTTATTTTCGTATCGTGAAATGATACATAATGAGGACAAAATGTATTATATTGACATAATTAGTTGCTGATAATTAATTATAACTATCAATTTTTCGAATATATTACAAAACATTTTTATATATTTTTTTTATTTTGTAATAGAATTATCTATAATTCAATATTAGATACGTAAGAATATTTATTTTAAAACTAATAAAAATAAAAATAATAAACTTTAAATCGGGATTTCATTTTGATTATTTGCACGTTAATATATGTATATTAAAGGTACATTAATTTAATACATTATTAAATTAATTTTCCTGGAAGCAGAGTTTTTTACACAATTATTCATACGACTAATGTGTAAACATTTATGTATTTTTCAAATTTTATACAGTTTAAAAGGTTTTAAATAAAGATTTCACATAGAAATAATAGAAAGCTTTATATAAGAATATTTATTATATTATTAGTTTCCTTGCATTATTCTCTTGCAAGTAATTGCACGTGGAAAATATTAAATGACTTATTATGTGTACTAATATATAATTATAAATGATTTCATTACTTATTACATACGTATTATTTTTAATTGACATCAATTAATTAATTAAAAAAATTATATTATTTAATCATTATTTTCATTAAAAATTCTTAGTATAATAAAATTATGATGAAAATTAAAGTGTTAAGGAAACTTAAATAATAAAATTATGAATAATTTAACCTGCAATAAAGCCAAATATATAAATATACATACATATATATATAAATATATACAGTTGATTGAATGTACTCTACATAACTTAACGTGTTCATATGCATCTTATAGTGTTAAATGCACATTTTGATGATAATACAATATTAAATTTTATTTTACTTGAAAAAATAAATATTTTTTAATTTAGTTACTAAAAACATGCATTTTTTAAATATGATATTTAAAAAATTTTTCTAAATAATTTATTTTTACTTTTAGTTAATCTGATAAAAATAATTTTTCTGATCTTGCTAAAAGTTGTATTATAACTTCATAATTTGTCTCTAGTCATTAATCAAATATTTTTTTTATCATTTCTAATATTTTAAGTTATCTGGTTTTAAGAAAAGTTTTTAATTATTTCACGATAATGTCTTTATCTTTCACTAAATTGGAATCCTCAATGTTAATACTTAAATTAAACAATTTAAAGTTTTTTTATACTTCATTCTCTTGTATCAATTTGATAAAATTTAATAAAAGTAAATAAAATAAAAGAAGTGATAGCGCACGTCATCATTTTTTAATCCATTATAAATTTCTGTATTATTCGATATTTTTTTGTTGGCCGTGAACCATGATTTGTATAAAGATAAATTTATATGAATTATTCTAATTATTTCATGAATTTTTTAATAAATTATATGATAATTTTATAGTTTTTAATTACTTAAATAAATTGATATTTTTGAAATTTATAATTAATTTTTAAATTATTTAAAAAATATAATTATATGTAATATATGGTATTTTGATTATTTCCATTGTCAAAAAAAGTATATTTAATAAAAACTAGAATAAAAAATAGATGTGTTTTGGTCATCTTGTATGTTTAATTATTTTTATATTAAAATCCTAGCTAGTCGACTCGTTTGTATTTTAAAAACATATCTAACTTTAATAAAACAAATTATGAATAACAAATAAATTTTTTTCATATTTTTCTTTATATTTATTTAGATTTATTATCAAATATTTCTCTCCTTCATATTAGAATTCAGAAGAACTTTTCCTGATAAAATATACCACTTCATACGAATCTATGATTATTGAAATTTGTGTAGATAGTATATTAAAATGATTTAAAGTACAATGAGTTCCTTAGACTCATGATATCAATACCACATTTGAATACTGTAAGTATAATGAAACAATATGTTATTTATGATACGAAAAAAGGATAGTAAACAAGGAAAAAGGACGCAGGCTAATTATTCAGATTTAGTCTAATTGGAGTTTTATTTATTAGGTCAGGTTATAATTTTTATACTTTTCTACGATAATTTGTATAAAGCTCAATAAAAGTATCGATAAAAATTTTTAAAAAATAGTCAAAGGTTTATTTATTTCTTAATACCTAATTTTTCCCACATCATGATAATCTTCATAGTACATTATAAAATATACACAGTAATAACAACTAAATTAAAATAAAATAAACTTTATAATTTTTAAAAAATATGAATTTTATTTTGTATTTTATTTTTATTAAATCAATTAATTGCTGTTATTAATAAATCTTATTTATTTTTTATTTAAACATTCTTTCTTAAATTAATAATACAGTCATTCAAATTTACCACTATTACTCTAATGACTTTACAGATAGTAATAATTTATAATGTATACAATAAATGAATATTGTAAAGGCTGATTTATGAATTTTCTATTAAATATATTAAAATTTTAAAATAAAGTCAATTCATTTTTTAAGATAAAATACAGCATCGGCTTATGAAATGACATATCTAATCTGTAAGTAAGATTTATAAATATTAAAAAAAAAAACAGATATTTTTATTTGTATTAAAGTTTAATTGCAATTAGTTTAACTAAATTGATAATGATTAAAAATGTGAAACTCGTGATTATAGAATCATTGTTGAAAATCACACTTTGTTTAGTTCAGTTATACACGTGTCCATATAATTTTAAATACACACAAACGTCATAAATTTGCGTAACTCACTTGTCATATGATTAAAATTACGATTAAATTTCAATGTCAGAATTAATTGATAAATGTTTTCGATTTATATATGTGATAATATTGATAGTCAATTAAAGATGAGTATCAATAATGTAATGAAATAATGTTTTCTGTGTATGTACAACAAACTTGCAGCTTATAATGACTTTTAAACTTTTAGACAATCGTTCTGCCTCCTCCAAATTTACTCTGTATTTCCAATATTCTATAGTTTATTTATTATAATATTTATTTTAGTGTAATCCTAAAGTATGTTTAATTATTATTTAGTGGATTAAATTGGACTAAATTAAAAAA
The DNA here is from genome assembly GCA_018907185.1 of Platyscapa corneri. Lineage (NCBI taxonomy): Eukaryota > Metazoa > Arthropoda > Insecta > Hymenoptera > Agaonidae > Platyscapa > Platyscapa corneri. Next base: position 3,426,548 of record JACCHW010000017.1, read on the forward strand.
CCGTTGAGCTCGTGAATAGTTGAAAGTCAAAACAAAAAGTTTTGTCTAAATAGCTTTATTTCAGAATAAGTTTATTTTAAGAAACAATTAATCTTGTGTAATGAAAATTGATATATGAACCCATTCTTTACTTTGGGTAGGAAACAGAAACACATTACAACATTATATAAGGAAGCTATAATAAAATCTTTTTATTTAAGGTAGTCATGCCGATGTCTAAATTTAATACTCAATATGTGATTTATATTCCTATGTGTACACGTATAGAAACCAATTTGAAAAAGAATGCATAAAAATAAAAATTTTGATAAGTAAAGAACTTTAAAAAGATTAAATCCATATTTTCAAATAGCAAGAAAAATCATTAAAAATGACTGATAACTCTGTAACTCTCGTTTGCATCCCTTTTATCGCAAAAGCTACCTTAGCCAAGATAGAGGTTACAATCCATCGTAAAACGAGAACTTTGGGTTTACTAAGAAGTTTTTCGTGGACGAGAATCATTATTACATAGCAACACGTACAGTCAGGTCCTAACTCGTTTCTTTTCCTCGAAGGTACAATGCAATCGGATTTTCGCATCGTGGCTCCACGATAATGAGACGCACGAGCTATGACTCCCGGAGCAATTGAAAGAATAAAAAAAAAAATTCATTGCGCGCGCGACATCGCATGGGCATAAATTAAATGACACTGTCTCTTACGCGCGATTCGAACGAGCGCAACGCTCATCTAGGGTCCGTCAAGGGGGGATGAGCTTATCAGTCAAGACTGCTCCTTTTGGATATAAGCTCTCGATCGAGTTTGTGCTCCGACTACTGTGGGTCTCGCGGCTCTTCTCTGTAGGAGCAGAGAGAATAGTTGAGCACTTCCGCAAGGTCCATCCAAAGTTAGCGCGAGCCTCCGCAGTTTTGCGGCGATTTTTTTATCGTCCGCTTCCCTTCCTGACTTTTCTTATCGCCTAGATCCATGTAGCGAGGGACAAGCCGCATTGATTCCATTGCTCCTGGATCGTGACATTGTCGTTATTCTTTTGCTTTTCTATCATTGTTCAGGAACCACGAAACTTGTACGTCACGTACTACTTGTTGTCTTATTACCTTTTTCTCTCTGGATGTGGATTCATATGCCTAATTATTTAATCCGAATGGATTATGTGCAAGTGTACCGTATAAATATTTGATTTGTATCGATGTGCGCGCGTCTCATTTTTGTTATTCCGAATACGTAAACGCGAAGGTGAATTTTGAGCAAAGTACGACTAAACTTGTTTTATTGTAAAAATTAATAGAAGTATGTAATTGCCATTTTAAGACGATAATTCTTCAATTTCTCACCCACACGCAATTTTTCACAAATAACAATTCATATATTAAGCCAAATTTATGAGTAGACCACAGTTTTGTGAGATAAGCGTTAGAATCCAAATCGGCGTGTATGTTGAGTGAAGTGGTAGAAAAGGAAAATATCTTAAATATTTAATTGGCATAAATATGACAGAAGGTAAGTGGTTAACGTGCTTAAATAAGTAATAGCTATTAGATAAATGCTTATCAACTTGGCAAAATTTTATTTAAGTACGAAAAAGTGAGAAGCAAAATAAAGACTGTTATTCGATTTTTTAAATATTATTCGTTTATTGAATATATTACTACGATTAAATTATTCTACTAATTAATTTTATTCTTTACACATGCATTCATTGCCATGTTTCTTTAAAATTAATATTGAAGATGTATAACCATGTGATGTGTAGAAATCCAATAAAATACTAAAATGATGGTGTTTTAAAAAGATTTTCTATTTTTGAGACGTTTAATTAGTCCTAAGTAAGTCAGAAATTACTTAGCAAATATATAAATAAATAAAGCTTGGATAATGAGCAGATTGAAAAAAGTATTAAAGATTGAAGGTTAATTATGCTTTATGAGTAACATTACAGGTATTTTAATAAAGTTGGAAACCGATTTATATATTGACAGAGTTTTGTGCAGTTATCATTTATTATAATTTAAGACTTTTAATAAATTGAATACAGTGATAATGTCTATTTTACCCGCCGTAATTGAGACAATGATATTATTGATGCATCGCCAATTGTCCTTGGACTTTTACGAGCGCATCATAGGACATACAGAATATATTCTCGTACATACTTTTGGTCACGAATGCAATACACGTGTCAATTTCCAATTGATGTATAGCATCGATAATGTGACTGGTGATCTTGGTCCTACATTCATGTGAGATAAACTACTGAAGATTTTCGCAGTAATAAACGCAGTTAAATAGTGCTATAAAAAAATTTAACAGTCTTCAAAATACTTTTTATCAATAATTAGAAATTGGACTTTAATATTATTTTTATGCATTTCTGCTCTCGCAATAAGTTTTTAATATTAACTGTTACACGCTGGATCATAAAAATTATCAATTATAAAAAATTTATAATAATATATATTATGAATTAATATTTTTAAGTTTTAAGGTTTTAAGAAATATTTACCTTTAATTTACTCATATACAGTAAACTGAGAAATCACAAAACAATAAACTATTTGTAAGCTATTTTCGCTTGTATAATGGAATATGTTTAAAGTTTTATAATCAAGACGTTAGTGAATTCGTTTATTTGCATAATATTACTACTAGTTGCGTATGAAATTTTGCATAATAGTAATTCATTGTTTTGAAAACAATGTTAAAATATATTAGTGTATCAACAAACTTAATAGAAGAACATTTATAATCTAATATGATAAGGGTATAGCTGCAATTCTTTATTTGAAATATCACAACTTTTTAGTGATAAAACAAAGGTCATTTATTATTGAAACCAATACTTGTAACAATGTTTATACTGATTTAATAATATTCATAAATAAAAATCTTGATGTAAGCTATGATCGTAAAGATAGTTTTATTAAAATTTTATTAACGAATTAAATACTTGATTATTTTTATTTAATCAAGGCAATAATTTATTGTTGATTTTACAAATCTACAAGATTTTTTCAGACTATTTAATAAAACTATTTCAATAATATAATTTTTTAAAATTATTATATTAGAATATAGGAATTTTAATACAATAGAATTACAGTGATCATCATTTAATATTTATTTATAAAATAATAAACTATTTTTAATATTTGGAAAATATTAATATTTTTAATGAAATTAAAAATTTAAGTGTAAAATAAAATTTGAAAAAGGTCATATGATTTCAAGTATTTAAAGTTACTGAACATTAAACAAATTTTAAATATACATCTCACAAATCAGTTTGAAATCATGAATAAACATTGATTAGTATTTATTTATTTTAAATAAATATTACCAAATATGATGTGATTACGTATAGAATGTTAATAACTTAAATATTTGTATAAAATTTAGGCTGCATAAAGGAACTTTTTTTTAAGCAAATAATTAGAATTAGAAAACTTCGAATCGGAAAAAATTTCGTATTTAAATCATAAAAATACTAATAATGATAAATCACAAAATAATTTATTAACAGATTAAGAAAAGCTATAAAATTATTACAATATTATATTTATAGTCAGTGTTTTTTAATGGTAATTTAAAGTCGAAAAATATGCGCACGTTCATAACTCGTATTTGTATATTAAAAAATTAACTATAGATTCTGAAAAGAAAAAATATGTAATATAATTAAAGAAGCTATTGTTTCTAAAAAAAATACCTCATTTTTATAGAATCACTGCATATTTAAACATTTTTTTTTCAAAGTATATTTATCCTTTTTTTAGATTTGTTTAAAATTTTTGAACACATTGGAATTCTTTTTATCAAAATCAAAGCAGGAGAAACCTTACAGTTTCAATTTCACACAGTATAATTTTAGTTTTTTTCAAAACTCAAGAAAATTCAAGAAAGCTAATTTGAATGAAATGAAATTTTCTAAAACGTAGAATAAAAAAAGATGTTTTTTTTACTAAAAATTATTATATAAAAATATAATACATCTTAGCTTTAAAATCTGAGAGTATTTTTCAAACTATGATTGTACGTTACGTTCTATCAAAAATACTTTTAGTGAATTTGTTATCAATTATCAAAAATAAATATTTTTAGGTCAACAATGTATCTCCTGCAGAGATGTGTTGTGGGTCTTAACTTTCTGGGGCTTTGCTGTAAACTACATGCTAAGGAATAATTTGAACCTTGCAATAGTCGCCATTGCTATACCACCTAAAACATCCGCCATTGCTTCTGAATGTGTACTGGAACATTCATTTCAAGATGTCAGCAGTGATAATTATCAAGATCCAACTAATGATTCGACGTCCTCCATTCTAAAACTTATGTCATTGAACCCCATGGCCTCGGATACCATTTCGGTAAAAATGATCCCTTTGAAGTATTTAATAACAGATAGATCAAAGTCAGTGTTATTCACAAAATATTTCTGTAAAAATCAAATTTTTCTATTTAGATAAAAAAATTTTAATAAAACAATTTTTATTATAATTAATTGACAAGTAAAATCTATTTTTAAGATAATTTAATTTTGGATTATTTTAATCGTTAAATGTTTTAAGACTTTTTTAAAGTATGAAATAATCTTACTTAATTTGAAATTAATAAAGAATAGTAATATTCTTATCCTCTATCGTAATTTTTATATAGATTGTTAAATAAAATTTTCTATTATGCAACGCACGCTAGTATTATATTTTGAATCTGAAATATTATATTTAGTAGAGAGCAGTCAAAAAATTAAAAATTTCAATTTTGATTGACTTAAATAAATTATAGAGAAATTGGATAAATTTTAATTACTATATACATTTTTAGAATGAATTATGTTTGATGTTAAACTGTTTTTAGTTTGGATATTATAAATCTTAACAAATTTATAAAAAAATTTATTATAAAACAATTTCAAAAAAGACCTTTTTTTATAAATAAATATGTTTTTTAAACTGATTTAATTTCGTATTGTAAATTAATATTCTTGAATATTTTACATTAATATATGTCTTTAGATGAGTCATAGTGTTATAAAAGCTTTAATAATTATAAGAGATAAAGAATAATTTAAATAAATATTCGTATCTTTGTACAGAGTCTACCGATAAAAATAATACAAAACAAAATTAATATTTTATTTTTGCAATACGTCTCATCGGCCAAATTTCAATCAAATCCTTTTATAAGTACCGATTTTCTCAAGACGAGAAATTTTACGTTGCCCTCATCAATATTCTATAAATTCACTAAATTTAACTCTCATTTTAGAGACAATGTCTTTCAACAAAGAATTGAATCTCATATATGATGTGCTTATATGTTTTTCTACTTGTCATCTTGTCAAATCCTTTAACATGAAAAATACAACGCTTTTCAGAGATTATGTACTGAATCGAAATCGATCCAATAACCTTTGGAATGTTGTAGGTATATAATAAAAAATTATTAAAAAAGTATAAGTATAAAATTATTGGCTCAAAAATACTTTTTAATAATACTAATTATTATTTCAGATCGATGAGAAGACTCCGATCGATCGATACCCATGGAATGAATATCAACAAGGATTAGCACTCGGGGCCTACTACTGGCTTCATTGGATGTCTCAGCTTCCGGGTGGTTTGTTGGCTCGCAGATATGGTACAAAGTTGATCTTCGGCTTAGGCAATGTTCTTGTCGCCTTTACTGGTTTCCTTGTGCCTGTGGCCACGCACTATAGTCTCAATGCTTTAATTTTTCTACGAGTCCTTCAAGGCCTATTAGCCGTGAGTTTACCTTTGTCACTAGCAAAATGTTCTATCTATTAATATATTAATCTGTACTGTTTTTAATCCGATTAATTTATCCTCACTAGTTTAATATTATTACAGATACTTTTTAATTTATGTATAAATTAGTTGATTAAATCAATTACTTATTTGATTAAAGTAAAATAAGCCATCAGCAATACTTATTTTAATTCAAACTCTTTATTTCCCTTATAAATACTTTCTTCTTAAATACAATAAAGCATTTATTAAAATTAAAAAAATTGTTGATATAATTTACTTGTAATTGAAAGTAGTAAAACTAATATTGTAAGTGTATTATCGATATAAAACATTAGTTATAATTTTACTTTTGCATACTTTTATTTGTCTGCACTTTATTGACTATTATTATGTTTACGAGAATTATAAAATTAAGGAAAAATTATTTTTTGATTCATTTTGAAACGAAAATTTTCCTTTTTTTTAATACTTTGATATAAGTTAGATATATTCTTAACAAATATGTACATTAGAATTTCTTAAATTAACTGTTTAATAGAATTTTCTATAGATATTGAAAAAAACGTATTTTTTATTATTTACTCATTTATATTTCTATATTCAAATATTATTTAACACTATGTTATTTAATTACCAAGATTTAATAAGATTAGAATCAATTTGAGGATATCGTGGTCCAATTTAAGCCTTATTTTATTAGTGTTTTAATATTACGATTAAAGATACGTAATTATTGGTTATGATTATATAAAATATATAATTATATAAAATCGATTTCGGTAGGTTTTTCATGTACATATAGTAAAATTTATGAAAATACTGAATAATAATTTAAAATTTTTAATCATTACATGATATTTTTCTTTCTTAAATAGTATGATTATTCTAAATATGAATATTAAGCAAAGAATATTTTATACTATATAGAGATTTAAGTTGTTTGAATGTTTATGTTTAACTTAAAGTTATTAGACTTAAAAGAAAATTTTATAATAATTTTATAGTTCAATGTTTTAACTTTTTTATATTATTTACTTGAAATATTCTTAAATACAGAGGTAAGTTGCATTTATAAAATTACATTGAAGATAAATGTGACTATTAAATAATTAGACTTTTTGGATTAAATAACTAGACCTTCTAGAACTATTTATTTTTCAATATGTGTAAGATTTAGTAAGTAGTACGATTAGTAGACACGCAACCTTTTTCACTTAATACAAAACGTAAAATACAATTAATCATACCACTTAGACCATTTACTAGCTTGGCAATTTAATATTAAAAGATTAATTTTTAGATTTTATCGAAAAATTAAATAAAAAATAGCCGTTCATTAATTATTTTTATTCATTTCATTAATATATACTTATATAGAAATTAAATTTAAATTTATAATATTTTAAAAAATTGGTATACAACGAGAAAAATACTAACCGTAGTTTGTATTAACAAAAAAAAAGGACAAAATATTTCTACAATGCATAGAATTTGAATTAAGAGTAGTTCTTTTTAAAAAGGCAAATACGTGTAAATAATATTAATTAAATTTTTTCACTTTAAAAATTTGAAATATTTCTTGAAACATTGCAAAATTAGGATATTGCATATGATATTAGTTTGTAAAACCACAAAATTGTTTTAAACTACATCACACTTTATTGATACAATTAAGTATTCTATTGATGAAAGACTGATGGTAAACTAATAATGGAAATTAAAAACTATTGCAATTGAGAAAAATAGTTTTATTATTCATCATCGTTGTATCATTTCAAAACGAGTACTTGTAATTTATCACAGATCACATCACGATAGCAGACATTTTAACTTTAGAAAAAGTCCAAAATAAAAGCAACTTTCAACAAAGGATCACAAAGTCAGTTACTTTTCTAAAGAATAAACAAATTTATTTTAAACACGTATAGTATCGCTGAAACGTGGATTCAACAATATAAAGTGTTTACATTTGTGCAGGGAATAGTGTGGCCCTCGATGCACAATATGACAGCCAAGTGGATACCACCCAATGAGCGCAGCAGATTCGTCAGCTCATATTTAGGTGAAACGCGAAACTCTTAACGGCACTTCCAGTTCCCGGTTCACTAAACTTACTCGCATTATCTTTTGATCAGACTAGTTTATTTGCGCAGGTAGTTCCGTGGGCGCAGCCATTACTTATCCCCTGTGTGCCGGTATCATTGCCTATTATGGGTGGGAAGCTGTCTTCTACATCACCTCGACCGTCGGCATTGTTTGGTAAGTCCAAGAGTTCAAATTTTCTCATGATCCGCTTTAAAACCAATTTTCAATGCACTGAGGAAATAGCTAATTTATGTCTCCTGTTATTGAAGAAAGTATTTTATGCCAAACAACAGTTAAAATAATAATTTTAAATCTTTCACTAAAGTTAAACGGATTGTTAATTTATTTTCCAAATATTTCTATCCTAATAAATTATTAAAGTTAGAGTTTCAAAAAAAAAATTAATATTAATACTATCAATAAAAGAATTAGTCCCATTTTTCATAATTAATAAATGAATTAAACTTCGATGGCACACTGTTTTTAAAATAATATATTTTAAGATTAAATTTGAATAGTTTACTTCTAAATAAAAACAAAAAAATATCAATATCACTAAATTTCTAACAGCATAAAAAAATATATTTAATCCAATATTAGAACGAATCTGTTAAAAATTCGAAATAATTAATCTGCCGTGCATTAAGTTACTCAGATTTTCGTTTCTATAAAAAGAAGCATTAATAAATATTTATTTAATAATAATAATGAAATATAATCTCTCATATTAATAACTTTGAGAATCCACTTTTTATACAATTGACCCCTTCCTTTCCGAGAGACCTCGCGTATCCAGCCGGTGGACCTCCTATCTTTCGAGAAGCCACCCTTACCCGACGGTGGGTCTCTTCGTCTGCGAGGGGCCTCGCTTACCCTGGTGGTGAACCCCCGCGCAGCTCGAATCCGACGAGAGGAAAAAGGAGCGTGCAAGAGTGAGAGCTAGAGAACGAAAGAGAGAGAGAGAGAGAGTGGGAGGGAGACTCGAAGGAGGAACGCTGTACTCGCAGCCTGCTTATTAGGCTTTGTTTTTGCCCTACTGTAGCCTGCGCGCTTGCAGTTACCTTTGCAACGTTTTGACTTTTACCTAATTTTATTGGGTGGGTGGATGCATTGGTTACAGATGGCAAGCTGATTAGCAAGCTAATTTCTTTTTTTGATTAAGAAAAGCTTAAAGAATTCATTTTTACGTGGAATTAAATTTTCAGCTCTATTAATTGTGCTCTATTTTAAACATCAATAAACATAAAAAAGCAACTGAAATATTTATCCACCTAGAATCGTCCAGATGTATCGAAAAAGGAAAATATTAATTTTTAATTTCACAATATTCTTAGATTTTACTTGTCAGTAACTTCTGGATCATTTTTTCAAATAAAATTCATGATTTTAAGTATCGTATAGTTTAGTATCTTTATTACAGTTTGTTTCATTATAACGCGCTGATTATCAACGTTAATATTTATTTTTAAATACTTAATATTAAATTAGCCTTTAAAGTGAAGATACGTGTATACAAAATCGATGCATTGAAAAAATTACAATTTATTAAATATTATGGTAATTATTAAATTTAAAAAATCTATAAATTATTCTATTTTAACGAGAGAAACTTCCGGCTATATTCTAAAAATTAGCCTTTTTCAAAAATTTCTATTTTATAAAGCAGTTAATAAAATAGAACTGTTAGCAAGAGTCTAATAAAATATTGAAAATAATAATCTCTCTTTGAAGTAGTTTATATTAATCCTATTATCTTTGATTAAAAATGATCTTTTCCATTTACCATATACTAAACATTTTCAGTTTGAAATATGTTTAAAAATAATTAAAAATAATAACTTTATTTAATCGTAGATAAGAATGTTTTTTCCATAGTGGTAACAACTTTAATTACATCCAGGTACATCTTCTGGCTGTATCTAGTTTATGATTCACCACGCGTTCATCCACGCATATCGAACGAAGAGAAAAATTATATTCTAAAAAGCCTCGCAGATTCCTCGGAACAACTTGAAGACGCTTCCGCACATAAAAACAAAAAGGTCCCATGGAAAGCGATTTTGACATCAGCACCATTTTGGGTGACAATTGTGGCTCACTGGGGTAGCGTATGGGGTTTCATAACATTGATGACGCAAGCACCATCTTACTTTAGTTACGTACAGGGATGGAACATTAATACGGTTAGGTCTTATAATTATTATTACAAGAATACAGTTAATTTATTTGATAGATCATCTTTACAAATTAATAAAATTTGTGATTAAATATATATAAGAAGAAATATTAGCCCTCCAGGTTAACTGCATTTAATTTTTTCAATTTTAACTATTCTCGAAACAAAAATTGTTTCTGCTTGATTTTTTTTTAATTGAAAAATTTTTCATTTATCCTATTAAAAATATTTCAAAGAACACAGGAATCAGTAAAGCGCATATTAGATAACTCATTTAATTAAAAACGATCTATTTAAATTATACAGATAATTTACAAATTTTTGAATGTTAATCTGATCAATAAAGAACAAAATAATTAAAAATATAGAAAATTAGAATATATAACTTTTAACTTAAACATGAAATACATTTAATACATTTGCCAGATTCATTTTTTTTCTATAAAATTTATTTTTAATAAAAGTTATGCGTTGTAACCAAATATCTTTTATACACGTACATTGTACAACTACAAAAAACGCATTAATAATATTCTAGAGCTAAGTTTTTATGAACTAATTGAAGCACTAATATCATTAACTCTATTTTTTATCATTTATTCGTTATTTTAATAATAAATTTTTAATTATTTTTAATTTGTAAAAAATTCCAATAAAAATATTTCCAAACAATTTTGCATCACATTAGCTATCAATCATTAAAAATATTTTAAAATAAATATTTTATCACTTACGATACTTTTATAAGTTATCTATCTAATATTTTAAATATTTGGTGGATTAAAATTATCGTATGAATAAAAAATTATAATTTATTTAAAAATAATATGATCATTAATAATTTAATGCAATATACGAAATGAGAAAATAAGTAAACTTATTAAATGTTTTAAATATTCACCGATATTATTAAATACAAATAATTATTGTTAAATTTCAAAAATTAAAAATACTGATTGATATCTGATTATTTCTACTGAATCAAAAATATTTTCTGAAAATATTTATTAAAATCAATATAACAAAAATATAAGATTTGCGACAAAACAACGAATAGTAAAACATTATTAATGATCAAAATATGAGTTATATAGAAATAAAAATAGGCGTTAGTCTCAAAACTAGATTCTGAGTTTATCAGAAAAAAGTAAACATATTTTTCTTCGATTGCATGATAAAACTACAAAACAACCGTATATGCAATCAAATTCAAACGATTAATATCAGGTTGTAAAAAGATAAAATTTCTAGAGCTGAAATTAAAATTAGAACCACTTACAATAATAAAATTGAATGTTTATCTAGAATCTCGTGTTTCCCTATGAAGATATGAAAATGACATATATAAATTAGCTTAAATTTCATATTATTTACATATAACCTTGTAAAAGTACCATCAATTTATCGAGCATAAATTTTTCTACCAAATTCTACAAACTATTTAACTTACCCCATGCTATCCAATTTCCACGGGAAAACAGTATTCGGTGTACGTGTATTTGAAGGAAACGCGTGGTACTGAACATGCCATTTCATGGTCCAACGAGTAAATCAAACGATCTTCCAACTTTAGACGGGTGTCCTCTCGGGTTCGCCCCACATCGCCCGCATGGCTTTCTCCTACCTGTTCTCGATGCTGAGCGACTGGTTACTGCGTACAAAGCGCTTGAGCCTTACAGGGGTGAGGAAATTAGCGAACCTGATCTGCAACGGTGCCCAATGTCTACTGACTATAGGGCTCAGCCTGAGTGGTTGCGAGCCTGTGTGCGCAGCCTTTTTCATGATCACCGGTACAGCCGTCAATGGGGCCATCTCCTCCGGGACTATACCCACCTTCGTTGACCTCAGTCCCAACTACGCGAGCGTACTTTTTGGCATCGGTAACCTCGTCACGACACCTGCAGCATTCTTATCTCCCATGGTTGTCGGTCTCCTCACCAATAATAACGTGAGTTTTAATATCTTTTACAGCTATAAATAATGGGGTTCGTTTATGATCTTTGTGCAAAATATTGAACCAAGCGATTAGAGCTCTGAGCGTTTCATTCATGATGAGAATAAAACAAAAATTTTTACCTCAAAATATTGTTTGAAACCATGTTGCCGCAGATTTTTGCTTCGTTAAACTCAAATATATGTGTTAAAAGAATTATTCTTGGTCTTTTTTAATATCAATGATGTAGGTTATTATTTAAAAATTGACCATTTAAAAATCTTAGCAAAGTCACATTGTGTAAAACAAAATAATACCCTTTCATACCTTTAAAAACATTTTTAGTAAAATGATGTTAAATTTTCTATACTTTTCTTATATTGGTAAAATATCATTGAATATTTTTAAATGTAAAAAAACATACCAATTTATAAAATTTAAAATAATTGGGCGCGTGTGTATAACTGTAATTTAATTTAACTTTTCGTCAAAAATTATTTCTAATTGATTTGACAACCTATGAGATATATATATATATACACGCTCATATAGTTCTACGATGTAATTTAAAATCATTAACTTCCAGCAAACGATTGGTCAATGGCGTCTTGTCTTCTTGATCTCCGCAGCGAATCTAAGCATAAGTTGTATCGTTCACCTTATATGGGGTACATCAGATCAACAAATCTGGAATAATCACGCCATTAAAAAAAGCTTAACAAATATTAAAGACGCTCTTCAGGATAACCAGGAGTTGGTTACATTCACAAACAAGGAAAAGACAAACGGTGAGGAAATAATTCACGAGAAACATAAGGAAGTTAGCAGCGCCGATTATGAAAGAGCTGATTTAAAATAACGTATATTTAATTAAAAAAACTTTCAATATGAAATTTATGTAATAATAATATCTTTTTAAATTGATTACAATAACAGATTAGTAGGACGTCAAGTCATAAATTTGTTGGTAATCATAAAAGAAGGTAGAGAAAATACATAAGTGATAGGATGTTTAAACAAAGATGATATTTGATTTCAAAGCAACAATTTATAATTATGTATATTTACATATATAGATATTTTATAATTATATTAATCAATTAACTTTCTTTGACCAGAATCAGGTTAAATGCCACTTGTATTGATATGAAATTATTTAACATTTTCTATTGATTTTTTAATTTAATAATTATTATAGTAATAATACTAAAATAAAATAATTAAATTATATATTTTTGTTATTAAATATTTTATACATATTCGATGTAAATTTCATATTATCTTTTTTCGATATTTAAACCAACTTATATTTTTTCGATATACGGCTAAACTCATTCGGTTGAAATTAGATAATTTTTAAAAATACAGTAAATCATATATCTTATTGAAAAAGTCAAATTATTTTTGTTCATTTCTTATTCACATTGAACAGATTAATTTATAAGGTAAATTTTAATTTTTTCCTTAATATGAAAAATGAAAATAAATTTTATTAATTTTCAAAATGATAATTTTTTTAGTATTTTTTTAAAATTACTAACAAGTTCAAAAACAACATATGTTATTTTTAAAATTATCATGGAATGTAACAATTATAAAGATTGTAATTATCGTCTTCGAAAAATTATGAGGAAAATAAATAAAGAAATTTATAAGGTAAATTTGTAACATATTAGTATTCTTATTCAAATAAAAACTTTCATCAAAATAATAATAAATCTTAAGGTTGATGCACTTTTACAAACACACGACAAAGGCGAAAAAAAATTAGTTTTAAATTCAAAAATTAAATCAAGTAAAGATGAAAAAAGAAATATTTTAGACAAAATCAAAACAAACTCTACTATGTGTTCTATTTTATTAGAAGAATTAAAAATTCATAGAATGGAAATAAATGATTTATTATATAATTCTAACAATTTCATGGACAAGTACGAAAAATTAAAAACCCGTAGAAAAAATCAAATTGAACAGGCAAGTGTCATTAAAAAAGTATACAGAAATAAATTTAATATAATTTAATATAATTATAGGTTGAAAATATTTTGTGTTTTTTAAATAATAAGCTACAGTCAACAATAAAAAATACATTTGATTCACAATGGTTTGAATGTCAAAAAGACGAAAATAATAAATTGATAAAAACCTTTAATAATATTACGTCAGAATTTTATATACTAATAAAAAATCAGGATAAAGAATATAAAGACTTTACAAGAAGTTTAAAAAAATTTGTAGAAGAATATAACAAAAATAATTTTCTATATAGCTATGTAATAAAATTTTCAAAACAAGCATTCGAAAAATTAGCTAAAATTGATGGCAGAGAAAGAAACGTAAGTTTTAGTTTAAAATTATTACAAAATTAACTTAAAATAATTAACAATACGTTAACAAATTTTAATAAACTGGCAATTCTTTTAAAAACCTGTTATTTAACATATTTCTGTTTTTGTAAATCTATATGAAAATATATTTAAAAAATTTAATTTTTAACGCTTATTTTACTCGGAAAGATTTGAGATTTTTTCAAAAATGTTATCTTAATTTTGTTATGACTTAAGTTTAATTATAGTTCTTAGATTGTGCATTTTCTGAATCAGAAGATAGCGATATAGAAGATACGAATTGTGATGTGAAAAGAAGGAAATGAAATAAATTACAAATGTTACATTCGATATATTTTTTAATTTATTTGAGAATAAATTCTTCATCTTCTACACATTTTCGTCCTGTTGAATTGTGTTTTTAACTAGCTATAATAAATACTACAAGATAAAATGTATTTTTCTGAATACTTAACAACAATATATATTATATTATACTATATTTTATTATATTTTATTATGTTTATTATATTATATATTTATATGTTCGTTTTATCTGTTCTCTACAAGAAAATAGCTTAGAATCAATGTTAAGCGCGTTTCGCTTGCGGTTAAGCTCTTGCGGTGTGTCCTTAAGAGGCTTCGCGGTTTGATACACCTTTACTAGCTCAGCTATTATTTTTGATTTAGGTACGTTATGATTAAATGGACCGTAAATACTGATTAAAATACAATAAGAACCAAAATCAAAATACCATTTCAAATATTGTGCGTTTATGATTTATTCACATTTAACGAAAATAATTCCCAATTTTAGTACACATTGAGTCTTTATTTTATGTCTAAAACAAAGTTAGTAAATTTCATGTTTGCAAATATTGTCACTTATACTTTTCGTAATTGGAAAAATATTTAAAAAAAAAGTTATAAATTTACTATTCATTTTAATGAATTATCACTATATTGTAATTTAATAATCACACGGCTTGTACTTTATTGATAAATTCGGTTATTCCAATAGTCTTTACAACACATATTTATATGTATTATTAAATTTATATATATTTATTAAATAATTAAAGCTACTACTACCAATTTTGAAATCTTCGAATTTTTTTATAAGTATTTTGTACAAAAATTTAAGGTAACCTATTCGATCAAAATATTCTTTAATATACGATGCGCAGAAATAAATATTTTGAAATAAAAGGATTAATCTTTGGAATGGATGAACGATAACAGCACGACTAGATTAGCACAATGACAAGATTTGAAGTTCGGTACTCGATAGATTTTTCTAAATCCTAAAAATTATTGTAATTTGGTCTACATATATAGATGCTCTAAATGAGTTCATGGTCTTTGAAAGTTGTGTGCGTTCTAGATCACATAATGTATAAGATTAATCAATGGGAGCGACGACGCATCTTAAATATATTTAGATCTGATTATATATTTAAACTAATCATGAGCAATGATTTTAATTTTAATTATTATGTGAAACAATGTAAGCATAAATAATTGGAATGCTATATCTAAGTATGTATCTAAGTTAAATCGAAAATATAAAAAAAAAATAAATTCAAAACGTTAATTGATATTATTTCTAAACAGATTTGATTTTTAAATTTGCTGCTAATACGCAGCGCGCAAGATAGAAGTTTTTTTACATAATTTATACTACAATACATTTTTCGCGTAGTTTTAGTTTATCGCGAATCCTCAGACTATTGTAATTTGATTAGCATTATTACTAATTAGAGAATTATAGTGGAAAGTAGAAGGTCAGTGTTGCGCAATTATCACATTGTACGACCCGTTAAATAACGAGTAACAACCGAGGATCGACGAATGCTACTAATATTTTTCTGAAACACCAGCGCTTAACTGTTTATCCGGTGATGTTTCCCCATATATTTTAAAATACATTTTTTATAATTGGTCGCTTAAATTTTTCTTTTCATTCTCGGTAAGTCATCATAAATACTAATATAACACTAAAAACATTTTATAAAAGACTTAGTGGTATTCGGCACCATTTGAAATACTGCAGGACGTATTTTTGTTAATGTATTATGCAATAATGCACGAGACCAAGCATATATTTGGATATGCATGCTTATTAAAGCATATTTTTTTACTATAATTAATTGGAACATTGATTATATTAATATTTATTTAATTATAAAATGCAAATTTTGATTATTAAAATGTCACTACAAATGTAGAATTCATCAGAAACGTATTATAAAAGTACAAAAAATTAAAATAAAATTTTTAAATATTTCTAAACTTTCTCTTTACCAGATAAAAAGTTAAGAAGATATATCTAAATTATGTTCATAGATACATGTATATATTTCTAGTAAAGAAGATAAAATCGTATTTACATGCATCTGAAATACAATGTACGAAAAAGTCTTATGAACGCTATAATTACGACAGCACAGCTGTCAAATTTTTATTTTTTTTTCAATCTAAATTTTGGAGAAAATTTTTCCTAGTTGTGAATAAATAATATAATAAATCTCGTTATACTATTCTTCGGCTTCAATAATTAAAATAAACAGATAATCTGTTTTAATTGTGCGTTTTTAATTTTTCTATTAAAAACAAATTAATTTTAACAATATAATTTTTCTATCTATCTGCAGTTTTCGAACTGATACCAGTAAATAAATTGCATTAAAATACACGAAGTATATTATCGTATTTCAGACTCTACCTTATTCACTGGTTTTTTAAATATGACTTTCACTATAATACACAATCGATCTTACGCTACTTATCAATATAACAACGTGGTGATCGCTAGGGGAAATTATTCGGAATTCTCTCAAAATTCAGATCAAAATGGTACTAATGACCAATCGATGTTATCGATGGGAAAATAGAGAAGAAATAGTACGCTCATTCATCCTCGCGGGTAGTTTACTTTTTGAAAGGCGAAGGCGGATCCATTGCGCAGATCATAGCCTTGACGACGCTGGCAGCGGCGAGGGCGGCATATGGTTGCCATTCTTTGCCACGCGAGCCGTCCTTGTAGTCGGCAATGCCCCGGACAACGGCAAAGCTCTCACGGCAGTTGCCGAGGATGCTGTCGACCACTGCGTCCATTTCAGCGTCGAAGGCGAGGATCCCAAATCGACTTGCGAACTTCTGGCGCAGCTGGTCATCGCGCGCGATGCGCCGACCGGACGCTACGGGTGCCAGGTGAATTTGTGGGCAGCCGTCGTTTCTGTAACGGCGATTCAATTAGAACTGCTCCAAGCTAACACTCTAAGCTAAAACACAAGCTAACACTAATTCAGTTTACATTCAAAAATGTTACGTAGTTATACTTGGAATATTTAAATAGATCAATTAAATTTTTATTAATTAAACGGCATAGATGTTTCTTGCGTGAATTTAAAAAATATTCCAATGTAAAATAATTTTTTCCGATTCTTAGCCTTATAATTGAAACTTGGATTGAGATTAAATTTTCCGATTAGAAGAATAGAAATAATCATAAGATTTTTATTAAGCAATGAATATTCTTGTGGGAAATTTGAAAAGAATTCCTGAATTATTCAAGTATAAAAAACACAATAACACTAATAAAAATAGCAATGATAAAAGAATGGAAATACGTTTATCATAATTAACTAATATAAATTAAAGGATCGAATAATTACCTTGCGTACGCAATATCTCCTTTGGGAACACTCGGATGCGTAACTTCAATAACGTCTCTTTCGCCAATGTTCATGTAAAGTTTGTCCGATTCAGCTGGAGGTGCTTCGAAATTGTGTTCCGATTGACTGGCTAAATTTTTAAATCCATCGCACAAAAATTTCTGCCATGGCGGGTTCAAGCCTTCACTGTTTTTTACCTATTTTAACAGACATTCATTGTGGAAAAATCTAATTATGCACTAATATTAACTTGTTCCTTTTAAGTCCTTAAATTTTTTAAAAAGAAACAACTTGTTCATTAGTTGTAAATTAGTTGCCAAAAGAAGATATTGAGAATTCCGAACTGTATAATCTAAAGTGAATGTTAAATTGATTTATCTAAAAAATACAGTATTTGAAACTTAATATAAACAAGTAAATAACATTCAATGTTTTTTTAAAAAGGCGATTTGGATTTTTAATTTTTGCACAGTATTATTCGTTTTTATTATAAAAATGTTCATTTTGATTAATATACGAGCAATAATTAATCGAGATAAAACATCTGTTTTATAATTGCATTAATTATTGCTATTGTGCAGTAACGTCAGATAAATTAAACAAATAAAAAATAACTGATATAAATTTACGAATCTTCATATTAAAATCAAAAATTAAAATTAAATCTCGAGATTTTCTTTGTAATGTCGAAACACGCTTATCCAAGAAAACGATTTCTTTCCAAATTTTCCTAGCGGTACTCATTGACAAGTCTAGAATAATGACGAACATGACGCACCTGCTTCTTAAGGTTCACGGCTATATCCTGTAAGCCCAGGTTCGTCGGCCGATACTCCTTCGTGTCGAAATGATAGCTGCCGTCGTTATTTATCTCGGCGCTCTCGCAATACATGTAAACGAACTTATTGTTGGCAGCTGCGGGATACGATACGACGACGTCGCCCAGTCTCACGTGTCTCTTGTAGTCGGTAAAGTGTGGCACACCGCCACCCACACCCACGAGAAAGACGTAGTCGACCTTTTGGAAGGTGCCGAGGAGCCGTGTAGTCGTGTTTCCGGCGGCGGTCATCGCCTCGCGCGTGTGGCCGACCGTCGGGAGTTTCGTACAGACGATTCGATGCGCCCCCACATCCCCCAGGGTGTAGATATTGGATTCACCTGCGAAAGGGAACACGCGTGAGAAACTTGAGACATTGAGATACCCGTCACGTTTGAGACACACAATGGGGACGATTGTACGATCACAGGAAGGGCGGATTTTATGCTTTCCCATCACCTTTAGCTTCCACAATGTTCCCAAAAGCAGAATAGTCGACAACGAATGGATAGATTCTTTGTTTGTTTAGCTTTTGAAAGGAGACTTGACGCTAATGTTTCTATTATGTTTCGAAGGAATTTTCATTGGTCTATGACGAACAGCTTAAAAAGTTAATCAAATAAGTGGTCTTTAGCTACTTGTCTATTCATAGACCTTATTAGCCCCTGCGTATTCAGTTGGCACTGAGTCATAACTACCGTCGTCTATGAGGCATAGCATAAAGTTTTAGAGAATTAAAGGCGTATGCATTTAATTTTACTAGTTGAAATCATTTATAGTAATAAAAAGCAAGGATATTTTTTAGACATTTATGCTATTGTTTTTTAAGCACTTACGATGATAGACGATCTGGCTTGTCGGTGTGTGCGCAACATATAAAATTAAGCAAAGATAAAAGCAACGACATTATTTCGCTAACAATTTATCCGAACAACTTGAAATATTAATTTTAAAAAACAAATTTCTTATTGAATATTCAAATAACATTTTTTTGTACACTAAAATTTGATCCGAATAAATATAGTTAAATTCAGTTTTATCACCGAATTAAAGTAACATCAGTAAATAAACAACATAGATTTTTAGATTTCAGTAAATATAAACTGTTAATAATGTAATAATTAAAAATTAAAGATATTTTTTTAGAAAACTCACTTGCATTAGCACAAGTTTAGGTTCCCAATTAAGATTTAATATCTAATGTTTTAAAGTTTAAAAAAAATCAGCATTTAATTAGTGAAATTAGCGGATAAATTTGAATCTTTTATTTTTCATAAATATATAATATTTATTTTAATTACTTTGCCACAAATCATAATGAAAAATAAATTAAAAAAGCTTTTTGTTATAAATTCAAACCTCCTTCTAGCTATTATGAGAAAAAACATTTCTTATGATGAAAATGCTAGTGAATTAAATTAACTGTCTGTACATCTTCTCTTTAAAAAAAAAAACGAACAAGGCAACAAATAATAACGAAGTAGATGATACGCATCAATAAGACGCTAACTTTACCGAAACGTGTAAGTCGAGTCACACGTGGGTGTTTGGTAGTTGCATTATTAGGAGTATTAGACGATGAATTTTCTGCTTCATTTTCGCTTCCTATAGGTTCACGTGAAATATTATCGATTATAATAATAATATAATAAAATTATATTTTCTCACTACAATTTAAATGAATAAGTTTATAATACAACGAAAACTTTTCGTTTATCATTTTATCAAGGTCAATTTATTATCTGTACGGTATTGATTATTACTCACCAACGGTAGTATATCGTACAAAAGTTTCTTTGTTTTCAATCATCGAATCCACGGCTAATTTTTCACAATATTGTGCTGTGATTATAGCTATGGTTGGCTGTTTTGAACTTGCCAAAGCAGGCATTTGTTTGACAATCTGGGCAATAAATAATTTTATAATTAACAATTCGTCAAATTCGAATCTTTCAAAATTTTTAAGCTTTTTAAAATGTTTACTTGAATTTTAATATCTTGATGTACAACTCTGGTAAAGGCACCATTATCCATTGCTCGTACAAGACCTTTTCCCTGCAATTCTGCTAATTTTTCTGCTACAGCATCAATATTCCAGCCATGATCACTATTTTCATAATATTAATTTTATTAAAGTGTAAAAATGTTATTTAGAAATTCATAATTTTTTAACGTACTCAGCTAAATTATAAATAGTTAGTGGATTTGGATAAGCAGACTCAATCAATTCTAAAATTTTTTCAGTGGTTAGCTCAATAACTTGAGACCCCTCTAATATGGTTTCATCAGTGGATACTAAAAAATACAGAATTAATTTATATCTTTTACATTGTTTAACAAGCAAATTATTGTATTTTTTAATTATTTAAAAAATGTTTTATCATAATTAAAATAAAATTTTTATTAAAATAATGTCTACGAATTGAAAATTTTAAACATAAAAACTAAATATATTTACTGCATTGTCAATAATTTGTGTAATAATTATTTATTTAAATTTGATTAAGACATAAATCAAAGATAAACATTGTTTAAAGTTAATATTATGTAAAATTAAGCCATTCTTATAGATGTGTTTTGACCTATTAAGCCTAATTAACTTTCTTCAATACAAAATATTTAATCAATTGTTGTTATGGTTACTTTTCTAATAGATTTTGCTGTTCCTTAAATACTATTGAATCAAATATGAAATAGTAAAATTCATTGTTCTTTTAAAAGAAAAATATATTTACATGGTCTAATTGGAAATTCAATGGGTTCTTCTATTTGTTTTAATTCTACTTCCACAAAATCAAGAGAAGGATACTTGTGTTGAACTAATTTCAAAATTTTTTTGATAAATCCAACATAGTCTGTAAATAAAAATATAATTATATAAATTATAAATATTATTGACATATATTTAAATCATTTGCCTCTGGGAAATTCTTCTGGGCTAACAAGTTCTCTGAAGAATTCTTGTGCTACAGTTGCTCGAGATTCAATTGGTAAATTTTCAATAAACCAAAAATTCAACATTCTTTGTTCTTGTACATGTTTGCCACTTTGTGCGTTAACTAAAAATACTTTAAATTGCAAAGATATATGGGCTGGTTTATCACTATCATGACTGACTAAAATATCAATACAATAATTATTAAAATCAAATGTCATAAATTAATTTTAAAATATTTTATATTAATATTTACCAGTCATCTGTTTATTAATAACTATTCCCTTATGATCTCCACCACCCACATAAACATCTTTTTCATTGCCACTGGGAATAGGTTCAACTATTTGTTTTTTTCTTTCTATGATCAAAGAAGTTGAATTTGCAGTCTTGTTTTTCATTGTCATAACAATTTGCTCAGCTATAAATAAAAATATAAGAACTAAATTAATTCGATTATTGAAGCAGCTGCAAAAATATTTTTCTCTGAATACCCACAATTTTCTACATCTATCAAAAACCACTTTTAACCGACAATAATTATCAAATTAATATTGGCAAATTGAGGAATGAATGAGATGAAAACGAAACCCAAGGTTACAAAAAGTTTTTTTGACATAAAAACTGCACCTTGATAAAATTTATCGTCGTTAAAGAAGCAGATGTCACGTTCAACACGGCGTAAACAAGAAAACTGATAAGAGAAAAAACATTAAGACTGACTCACCCATTTTCGTAAATTATGTTAATCGGAAGTTATCCCGGTTCTAGTCTTTCGCCTTTGGCAACAATGGGAAGTTTTCTCTATTACGTGCGCAGAAAGTGAGCGTCAGATTCCAAGGAGGATGCGCGTAAATACATGAACGCGACGCCAATTCCTTTCTTCTTTTGTTTCTTTATACCGAGCAGCTGCCTCCAACAGTGAACGCGACTGCAAGAGCAGACAACGAACGCCATGCGTCGAACATCGCGGGACTGAAAATGACTAGTGCGCTAGTGCGGCGGGTACGTACCTGCCAACCGGAGCAGAAAACATATACAGGCACGCGCGCGCCCCAACGTCGTTTTCCCTCTCTCTCTCTCTCTCTCTCTCCTCTCTCTCTCTCTCCTCTCTCTCTCTCTCGTTTGCACGCACTTCTCCGGCGAATCCGGGGAGCTGAGGCGCGATCCCAGTGCCATCTGCGATGTAATTGTAATTTTCTCCGACATATATTACCTTCGGCAAGGCGAAAAACTTTATTATTCATCTCGCAGCTATGACGTCGTTGATAAACGCCAATAAGCGCTATTTTTTATTTTGCCATTCGATGATTCAATCTGTAAAAATAGAGAACCATTCTATATCTCACGTATTAGTCAGAGAATTTGTACTGTAAGCATTATCTTCGTTCCTTTTTTCTCATTGAAATAAGATTAAAACTTAATTGAATATACAGTCGAATATTAAAAATGATGTGCAGAAGAAAATATTAAATTTTATGCTATTTAAAAGAAGAAGCATCAAATCCATGTTTAGTCGTACAATTAATCATTTTGTATCCGTTATTCAATAAAAATGCAATATTATAACAAGTAGAAAAACTAATTTATTAATTTATGTCAAAACTCTATATATGCAAGTGTCTATTTATTCGTTTATGTAACTGATTAAAACATTTACAACGTGGAAATTCGATATACCAGAGGAAATTATTTATTGGAAGAAATGAGTTATTGTACTGATGTTGGCCCTAAATAATAACATTTTTACACCAATTTATATTTTAATTCGACATTAACTAATACAATTAAAAAGTACAAAAGTAATTTTTTTATTAAATAATATGCAAGACTTCAGATTTTATATTTGTATTTTGTGTAATCAAAGAAAATTGTCGATGTACCAGAAATTGCATTTTATAATCCAATTACTAAGCTTTTCTATAAAATTATATTCTTTTTTTAACATTTTCTTTCTAAACTTTATGAACAATTTTTTAGTTAAACTGCAAAATATTACAAAATTGACAATCGTAATAAAAAGATCTCATCCAGTCTTTGAATCTATTTCAACGTTTTATATTAAAATTTCGATCAAATCACAACTTTGCGTATTTGTTAAGTATTAATAATAAAAATATTAACTTTTGTGATAGACGCATTATATTTAATCAAATATAACGTTGAACGTTTCTTTATTTACCTTTTATTTATTTAATTATAATATAACGAAAATTTATAAACATGAATAACTTTGATAAAACTGTTTTAATATTAGATTTCTATGTTAAAAATTTTTATGGTGAAATTGTTAAATTTACTTTTGATTTACACAAAGTATGAAAACAAGAATAGTTGGTTCAATTAGTTAAAAATTGAAAATATAATGATAACATTAAAATAATTTTACTCTTATTTACTTATTTGACAATACGTCTAAAATTTAAATTATTTACAAAAGTTTTTATCTTTTCAATATTAAATAAAAAATTTTAATCAAATTACGAGAAGCTGAGTTATTACGTATACTAAATATTTGTCATGCATTATATAAGCCGTATCACACTTTTTTTACAATTACCTGTCTGATAAATGGATAGATAATATATTTTACTTGAAAAATGAGTAGGAAATGCGGAGAATCGACGACTTTTCAAACGTTTGAAACGTGTTCGTAAATTCATCCTATGGGAATTATATTTTATTATCAGCTATACTTTCAAATTAACAATAAACTTATTTTGAACGACTCCTTTTAACCTCCTATTATTATTAATTGATATCAATGTCACTTCTTAACGGCTCATAATTTCAACTTAATCTAATTAAGAAGGGTTAGCATTCGTTAAAGAACTATTACTTTTTCATTTCTCTCCTTTCATCGATGCTAATTAACTTCTCATATTTGAAATTCATTGCGTCAGTTAAAATGGCATTTTAAAATAAACACCATCATTTTAAATGTAGTTTTCTTCACAGATAAAGATCAAGGTTTTATACGTATTTAAAAATAAGTTGGTATTTATTTAAAATAAAATAAAACTCTATAATAGTTTACAAAACAAATTTTAAGCAAATATTAAAATATTTGCTTAAAATTATTAAATTATCTTAATATCTAAATTATGATTTAATGAAGTAAGTCATACTTATTTTTAAAATCAGATATTTTTTACGAATCGCTGTTAAAAATTATTAAATTAATTTATCATTTATATTAGAACTGTCATCAATAAGTAAAACATAAAATATCTAGATTAATATTTTATAACTCAAGTTTTTATACAAGAGTAATGTAGCATCGAATAATAGTTACTGCTCATTTTCTTTCGGTAATGGTGCATGTCCAGAAAACATTACTTGTAGGATGCTCGAGTTACTAAAAAGATAAAATCTCACAAAAGCAACACTTTAGTCCATATACTTAACCATAACTGACATGAATTTTAAAAAACCAGTGTAAATGGACATTTAATAGTAACCATTGATAAACTGTTGGTCCAATTATTATTATTTATCATGAACAATTTACACATTGCTATTTTATTGCACATGCACTCATGAAACTAACAATTCAATTAATTCTTTTATCACAAATTTTTTTAATATAATTTATAAATCTTTTACAGAAATATGAATGGGAGAATCAACTCAATCTTTCTGGATTACTTAAAGTTGAATAGTTAAAAATTTTCTCACTAGTTATTAATTGAATATTTTCGGCAGCAAGCGCTATGACAATTGAATTAATTATTCAATCTCTCTCTCGCTCTCTCTATCTCTTAACCCTGTCTACCTCTCTCATTCTGAGTTGTATTAGTATTACTATGATTCTCTACATGTAAAAAAAATATGTGGAGATCTAATTGATTAATTGTAAAATTATGTAAATTCAATTTATTATTAATTTGTGAAATTAGTCGAATTTAAAGTATTAAAACTATCATAAATACATAAATTTAAAATATAGATTTTTATTAAAAAACGTTTTGTTATGAAAAATAAATACTAGTTTTTTAAATAATTACATACTATTTTACAGTTAAAAACATAAAAATATCATATTATAATTTTAAGTTTTAAAGTCATTCGAATATTGTATGTTTATTAAAACTAAGAACAAAAACAATATTTCATCAAATTTTACATTTTTATGTAGATTATACATTCTTTGAAGAATATATAACTGTATCCGATGACTAATAATA
Organism: Platyscapa corneri; assembly: GCA_018907185.1. Classification (NCBI taxonomy): domain Eukaryota; kingdom Metazoa; phylum Arthropoda; class Insecta; order Hymenoptera; family Agaonidae; genus Platyscapa; species Platyscapa corneri. The sequence goes on from JACCHW010000017.1 coordinate 3,452,456, forward strand.
TTGTTTAATGTTCTGATAATCATTTATATCTTTGACTTATTTATAAAAGTAATTATGATAACTTATTTTTTGAGTATGATTATAAATTATAAAATTGTATTTTATTTATATTCTTATTGATAAATAAATTATTACTTTTTATTCCTGCTTTAATAGCAAAAAACTTATGAATGTTCACATTGACGTTAGTTTTTGTACATATATAGGCATGAGCTACTTAACTACAAGCATGGAAAACACGGTATTGTTCATCGAAACGTTACAATACAATTAAGTTTCGTAATTTACAACATTTGTTCTGCAACAGAGTATTATATATTAGTTGATGAGCGTAAATTATTGCTATTGAATGTTAATTATCTATACATGAAGTAATTATTGGAATTATTGGTACATCATCAGAAAATATGCGAATATTAATACCTATTGTTTGTAAAATCATACTTATAGAAATAATGTAAGAAGTTTTTAATTACGATAATTATAAAACTCTTTCTGATATATTAGAATAGTTATTATAAATAATAAGATTCAAAATATAAAACTTGAAGAAATGTCAAAATGTATAAAAAAAAACAAAAATATATGTTATCTCTTTAGTTAAATTATTACTATTATTATTATTATTTCAGTATCGCTTTACTTTAATATTTAATTTAAATGGCATATTTTTAAATGAATATTTATAATAAATCTGTACTATTCTCTAATAATGTACGTTATTAGAATAAATATATACATAATTTAAAACTGAGGGTTTATACGTTGTAAATTTGTAGTTTCTATTCTATAAGTTAATTTGTTTAAGAGTACATATTACATTAAGCACGTGGAGTACTATCAATTAAAATATTCAGAAATAAAGTAATAAGAATTTATTAACTATCATTGAAATAAATATTTTATCGCACTTGAAACGTACGATGCAACTGTAAACATTTTCGTGTACATTAATTCTGCTAATGTTACAAGCAATAAATTTTTAATCAATATTCTCGATAAAATAACCTATTGGTTCACTTAAACGAGAACTTTCAGTGATAAAAAATTAAAATCTATATTAATATATTAATATTTTTATTTTGTTAATATGTATTTAGTTTTATCATTAAGCAGATTGTTATTTAACCTTCAAAAATTCAATGCATTCATTTTATGATTAAAAATAAACTTTTTTCCTTGAATTTTTAACTTTTTTAAAAAATAAATATACAATGTAGCAGCACAAATCAAGGTTAGAGTTGAATGGCTGTTTGTATGTGGGTCGCTGTGCTATAAAAAATTAAAACTTGTTTAAAATATCCTCAGTGTATTTCATACAAAAGAAGTACAAGGTCAGGATACAAGTTTGTTCCAATTTTTTTTCTTGAATTTTTCAAATCTTTATATTGCAATTTTTTCTTTTAATCATTAAGTGCTATTTGAATTAAGTTGGATAAACTTACAAAAGTAGAATCCTTAAAAAAATTTATTTTAAAAAACCTTATCATGACATTGTAGAAAAGTCAAATAAAAAGATTTATACATTTCAACCATACTTACGATAGTTAGTTAGTTGAACAATATATTACATTGTGATGGTGCATTACAACATTCATTTATATATTTGTTTTACATGTAATCATTTGCATATTTATTCGCATATGAAAATTTTTGTACTATTGTACTATTTTCGTTTAAATTTTAACAATTTTCTTATATTTAACATTTTGGGAACAACTTCCCTATAAATAAATAAAGTTCTATTACATATAAAATGTTTACAGTTAATATTACATTACACCTATTGCACACATGATTTTGCACTTAATATTATATATATATATATATATATATATTGCACTTATTATTCATCTATCTTCTTTTTGCTTTTCTCCCTCTCTCTCTCTCTCTTTCTTTCTTTCTCTCTCTTTCAATGTTTTTTGCGTATTAAACTTAATTCTTTTCTATTCCCTTCATACTATATTCCGATCTCCATGTGTTAAATTCTATTGTACTGCACTTTTCCACAATGTCTCATTGATTCTTTTTCTTCTTTACACAATCTATATATTTTTTCTTTTTCCATTAACCATTGTTTTCCTTCGTCTCATTATCGATCCTGAATCTTGCCTAAAATTTTCATTCTGAATCCTCTTCTTTCTCTTTTCTTCCATACATACATTCTTTTTCTTTCATGTTTTCTTATATGATATTCTTAAATTACTCCATATATTTAAATCTTTTTAAATGACTTATTCTTAATTGCATCTGCTGTCCCACTTTTATTTTCTAATACCTCATCCCACAACGTATCAACGTTTTCAAATTTCTTTATCCACGTACACCATGACCACTCGATGCCATGTCAGAAGCTTATTTTTTTTGTTATGTAATTCTCTTTTTGTTGTTTGTCTTTTAATCTATTGCTTTAATATACTCTTCCTCCTTCAATCCTTACTTTTACACACTCTTTTCTCGTTTCCATTATTCTGAGAGTCTCAAAACTATATTTTAATTAAAATTATCTAAAAAAAATATATTGTATTTAATTTTATTTTCGCGATAAAGAGAAAAAATCAATTGTAATTGAGACATGTTCAAGCTCTTATTTAATAAGAGCTATTAACAAAGATACAATAAATATCATAAAATATTCTTAAGTAATTCATAAGATAAAGGCATTTGAATAATAGAGATTTTCCAACTAAATGAATTCGTGCTCTTCATTCTCAATTCCCTTTTCAGTAAAAAGTTCCGTGAAAAATAATTTTACATATTTATTAAATTTTATAGATAAACGAGTAATAATCATAGAGGATCCAAAACTTAAGCAGTAGAATTCACAATCACTCAAAATTACAAATTAAGTTAGCACTATAAAGTTTTAAGAGCGATACATATAAGGAAAATATTTTTATTTTCATAGCTGAAATAAAGTAACAAAAAATTGCTTTCAATAGAAAATTTATTCACAGCATACGATAAACAAGAGAAAGATTTTTACTCGGTTCTTATTATGAATTAAAATTGATTTCAACATATTTAGCTACATAAAAATCATGCGTCGTCGATGATTCACTGGAACTTCATTCAAAGTTTGTTTGATGAATCAAAATATATGCAACATAATTCTATGTTGATTGTGTTAAGAAATTAAAATTCAGATATAATACTGGAATGTTAATACGACAACAAAAATATTTTATTTTAATATATATATATATATATATATATATATATATATATATTGTATAACAACATATAAAAATTAAACTATTATAATTATTATTTCTAATTAGAAATGAAAAAATGATATATCATTTAAAAACGTATGCATAGAATTTGTATAAAACTGTATAAAATTTACAAAAAAAAAAACATAATTGCTTTTAATTACTTCCAAAGAATTGATGGATCTACTAAGTTTTATTTTATATTTGTGAGTTATAATACACAAGATTCTATCTATAAAAAACTGTTACCACTTCCATATTTAAAAAACATTTTTTTGTTACATTATATTTACGACTCTTTTATTTCTTTAATTTTTAAATTTAATTTGTAACATAATTTATCTTTCTTTCAATTTCATTTTTATTGCATCTATTAAAACATATCTAATTGAAATTATTTCATTTTAAAAAGCGAATATTTCCATCATAATTTATACATTTTTTATTTTTATATGAATCTTTCCATATTAAAATCGTTTATATTTAATATTAATTTCAGTAACTACAAATTCTTTAAATTTTACTACTACAGGCCAAGAATTCTAAACAATAAGAGTTAAGTTATAGCTTAAATTAAATTCATTCCTACAGTTTTTATTGATTATCAAAATGGCTAAATCAATGTAAAAAGATTATAAAAAAGATTTGTTTATAAAAAATCAACTATACTTTTTTTGTTATATATACATATATATTTATTTATTTAATATTTCTACAGCTTTATGTATTAAATTTTCAAATTTTAAGAATCAATATCTATTATACTCTTAAATCTACATATAAAAATTCACAGTAAAGGTTAAAAATATTATTATTATTGTTTTTAGTAGTTCGAGGTTTAATTATTCATACGATTCTTTGAAAAAAAATTAAAAACTAAGTTTTATATACTTACATTAATGTATTAAAATAATATGTATACTTTCAGAGTATAATGTAGGAAACTTGAATAAAGTAGAGAAAGTGATGCTCGTTGTGACTGCTTTAAAATTTTATATAAATATATCCGATTGTATTAAATATCTTATAAACATAATTAGAATTGCTATTTAAAATTAAAATAAAAAATGTTATTTTTTTAAAAATAAGTATTATATATTTATTATATTTTTATTACATAAATTTTGATGAATTTAAATATCAGTTCTATACAATAAACAAATTATTAGTTAAAAATTATTTACTCTATTTAAATTCGATTATATTCAAAAGTATTTTTTAGAGAATTTTAATTGATTGCAAAATTAAACGGAGATTTAGCAATAGGAAACATTCAAAAAGATTGAATGATGAATTTAGAATTTAAAATTATTTTAAATTGATTTTAAAATTTTAAAAACCAAATATAGTTTTTAAATAAATAATTTTTTTCAAGAACTAAATAAAAAAATATTTTAATTTTTGGGTTCTTTATGTTATGCTATGTGATAATGCAATAGAATCAATTAAATGAAATAGAAAAGGTTCTATATTTATTTAAATAAACATTTTGTAATAATTTTAAATATTATTTATTAAAATATATATATTTCTATCTGCTTTCATCAATAAATTAATATTAATATTAAAACTTAAATGTGCAATATATATGTACAACATATGTTTCAATTTTTGAAAGTAGGACATGTTTAGCATACATGTCATAAAGATTTAGTTTGTACATTTTGTACATATACTTCTTTAATGCAATAAAATCATTCTATAAGAAGATTTAAATATTACTTTAAGTCAGTATTGTTACGTTTCTTTTATTTTTTACGAAAAACTAGTTAAATCAATATTGATTATACAGAATCTTATGTTTAATTGAAAATTCAAAAAATTCGTGCTTTAACTTTTGTTATGTAAATAGTATCGTATTCATTTATAAAACATTGCAATATTTTTATGTAAAATAAGGAAAAAAAGATAAGTAAGATAATATTAAAAATTTCATTTCGTTAATACTTAATGCGAAACATAATTATTTTACAATTTGAAGTTTTCTTTAAATTCATACTACAATATATAATTATAATTTAAGATTCCGGAAGTAAACTACTGTATATAAAATTATAGGAAGTTAAAATGTTAAAAACAGAACATATCATCTATTTTAAGAAAATTATTAATTTTAAATTTCAAATTAAATTATAAATTTGTATTTATGTCATATTTACCAATATCAATAATGATAATTTGAACTAATCAACAAGATTTTTATGTATCTACAATTTTTTAATCATTTAAATAAAGTTCCTTAATTATTAAATGATAAGTTTTATACAATAATATGCATACATAAACTCGGTTTCTAAGATATTAGTAAAAAAATATATTCAACTGGAGTCGTTTGCTTATTTAAAGTATTTTTTCATCATCTCTTAAAACATGTAATGTTTTATACTCTTTTTTATGAAATAAACGTATCTATGAATAATAAAAAGCTTAAGAATTTAATCTAAAAGAAATGCTGAAAAACAATAGCGTTGAGTTTAATTTTAAAATAATTAAATAATAAAATATTTCAATGATAGTTAATAAATTCTTATCGTCAAACAATTACAAATATTGCATTATAATATCAATCTTGTGTATCAATATTTAATAATAATGACAGACTAGACAAAATATGTATAATGAAATAACAACACACTACATTTACTTAATTGAAAATGATTTCCTGAGTATAGCATACGAGGATTAGAAAAGTTCAAATTTCAGTACTTCATTTAATTATCAAAATTGTGATGACGCATAGTAAAGTGTATTATTTATATACGAATTAACAATTTTGCTTTTAAATTTAGATATCAAGTGTAATTTTTATATTCTAACGATTTCTAGATTTCTCTCATACGAATATTTCACCAAACCTGAAATTCAACAAATCTGAAAAAAACTTTAAGTTAATCAGCATCTGGACTCGTCAGATGTAATTATTGATTCCAATCCGTCGATATTTATGTACAACGCATGCATTAAAGTGGTCCTATTTCGCAAAGTAAATACATCACCTCTTACCCTCTAAACCATAACTTGTGGTCTAAATTTAAAAATAGACAAAATCAGCGATTAGATAGACACTTTTGACCGCACCTCTCGAAAGTGTGTATGGACGTGTTGCTGAGATCCGGAGAAGAAACCGATGGGATATATGTAACTCGTCGCGGGCACCCGCTAACCAGTCCCCAGATAATGGCTTCTTTTTGCCATCGTTGTGCGATTAATCCCCAGTTCTCGTGCGTAATGACTCGCGCACGGGGCGGAGGGGCGAATTTTTGCTCGGTCACTTATCGTCGTGGCGATCGCGCACTCAGACGGCGCGTCGAGCTCTTGGGCTTTTTTCTTTTCTTTTAATTCGCCGAGCGGAAAAAGTGTAGAGACGCGCTTGGTTTTCATCGAGTTTTGCAATCTTCCTACTAGAGATCGAGATGTCATTTTTTGAAAAGTGTTGTTCTCGAAAGTAGACTTGTTCTGTTACCACGGATGAAAGTTTCGTATGTGCAAACGTGAGAGAGTCATTCAATTATTGTTTTTAATATTTTGTAAATATCATTAAAATTTAATCACAAAAGTACGATGATTCTTACATGAACATTATTAGTTAAATGCATTATTTCCTTAGTATTTTCAGGTCGCATGTCGGAAAACTATATTTATTCGAGATACATTGTCCACAAATACATGTTGTAATTTTAATAAGTAATTGTGTTAAAAAAAAAAGTTATGAAAATTGACAAAATAAATTTGATTTAAATTTATAATATGACAGTATATAATTTAAAGCATTTTTCTGACATTTATAGAATAAAAATAGACGCTTCATAACACGATTACTTATATTTTTAATTTTATTTTTCTTATTATATTTCATAATTTCAAATTTTATTTTAATTCACACACCTATAACTAACATGTTAAACTTTTTTGATAATTATTTAATTAAAACGAATTTGAATTTGAAATTGTTTTTATTAGTTTTAATAGATATAAAAAAAACTATTGTATGTAATGTTTCTTAACTGTTAATTAGTTGATAAGAATATATAAATATTTTATTTACTTTTTAAAATGCAAGATAAATTAATCAATACTTTAACTTATCACATAAAGATAATTTTTTTAATTATGTAGAATTCCACTGCTTTTTGACTGTTTAAATGTTTTTTATTAAGGCAAAGTATAATATGTAATGTATTAATTTAAAATTTTATAATTATTAAAAATACAAAATTTTCAATATATTGAATAAATTAAAACAATACTTTTACTTCTTAAGTAACGAAAGTTAAAGAACTAATTTAAAAGATTTTAAAAAGTTCAATTATTTAATCGAAAATTCAAATAAAAATTTGGCAAAAATTGGCTTTTAATAAGTTGAAAGATAAAAAAGTTATACATATACACCTTTATTTTATAATAATTTAGTTAAAAATAAATCTTTGCAACAATTACAAAAGAAATTGCAAGATCCATTACTGCCTTTCGGTGAAAAGTATTTTCTTATAAACACAAGTTGCTGTAATAACTTTAATTATTTTATTACTAAAAAATTCTGTTTACCTATTAAAAATTATAATATTAGTATTAAAGTTTCAAATTTTACAAACTTAAAGAAAAAAAATCCATTATAAATTAATATTGCACAGGTAATTCATGCATAATGTTATAATGTACCGTATTACTTTTATACATACATACAAGGAAAAACGATAAAACCTTTGTTCAAATCTTTGAAAGAATGGCTTCTACACCACCGAGTCATGTAAAGCTGATGATCGTATAAAGTTCAAAGATTAATTATCAGCTTGTTTAAATCGACAAGGGTTCATTATTTCTCGCTAACTTCGATAATTATATACACTACGTCTTTCAGTACATCAGTAAGTAAATTATAATTGTATATCTTTATAATTAAATTGAAGCTCTTGAGCTATTAATAAAATGATGTATTGTAGGCATGTTTAGAAAAATAATTTGATTGGACGCAAGGTTTAAGGTTAATTTTTATCGGAATATTATAAATCGAAGAATGTTAAAAGATTTGTATTAGAGGTAAGCACTTTCTTCGTGCAAAGCTCTTGATTGTCTAAGGATCTTAAATAAATTATTTCATATACGTTGCGAGTGCAAGGACAAATGACTGAATTATAATAGCATGTGATTGTATTTTAAATCACTATTGAAGGATTTCTTTTCAATGATTTCGAACAAATTTAAAATTACAAATGATTTTCTGTCTTGTTTCTTTCTATTCTAATATAATTTACGTATTACATATTAGATAACAGATAAAGATAAATATATTTAAAAAAATTTTTTTTTAATAATTGTAATTTAATTCAATACATTTAAAATTAATGGAAATATTATTTTAATACCATGAGTAATGTACTTATTATAATTTATGTCTATCTAAGTATTTAAAAAATTAATAAATTGATAATATATTTTTATAGATTAATAAAATAATTGAAAATATTATCATAAAATTAGTATTAATAATTAAAAGCTTGTGCGTTCTCAAGAAATTTAACGTCAGGGTAAAATGAATAAATAAAAAATTATACAATTGCACTGACACAGGCACATGAAGAACGCAAAATGTTTCAAACATGGAAAAAAGATTTACGACCAACATTTTACATCAAATTCATTTAACAGAACCGCTAATACAAAAATGAATGTATGAGGTAATAGTAGCAATACTTAAGTGAATCCATTATATTGTGAATGAAACTCAATCTTCAGAGGTTGTCAAACTATTATTTGCACTATTATGATGGCATTAATATATTATTGGTGTTTGAGGAGGTTCATGATGTACACTTTCAATGACAAGATTCTTTTATTTTTACAATTTTTAAGTCATATTTAATCGAATTCAATAAATTTTTATAAATTTAGCTGTTTATCTATTTTTTGATACTATATTTATATAATAATGTTTGGTTTAATAAAAAATAAAGTATTTTAAAAGTCTGTAACTAAATATCTTACAAATACATTTATAGTGTGATTTTTATTTAATTATATATTATAGTAATAAAATATATTTATACAATCACAAACTCTTAAAAATACTGTCATTTTAAAGAGTTGTAAAGTTTTTTAAAAGTCTATTAATATCATATGTTTTTAGAGTTGAGAATATAATTAAATCTTATACATATGCAAGGTATTAGTTTATTACTATAAACAGAACATGCATTTGACTATCTACTCTACAAAAATTATGATATACGCAAATACGTAAAAATATGTTTCAATGCAATCAATTTAAAAAACACGGTTAATGGTATAATTTGATATGATTATCAGTGTCTGTTATTAAACTTTTAAAAGTCGTGTTTTTTTTCTTCAGAAACCATATTTTTACGATAACTTAATTACTATAAAATACAAAATAGCAGCGTTGATGTTTTCTTAGAAGAGCAAAGGTAAATTTACAGAAATTTCTTTCCGAAAGGTTACGTCAAAACCGTCAATGCATTGAACGTATTGCCAAACACTACATCAACCGAGCCACCGAAAGATATGCATACATCGATCGTCACAGCCCTGCGCGCAAGTGTTGCTAATCCGTATATAGCAACTTGGCGAGTTGGTTGATGCAACAATTTGCCTGTTTTGCGGATCTGTAGATATATATATATATATCTTGTGCTGCTCGTCGTACCTCTCGGCTACTTCAATTAAAATAATAACAAAAATCAAGTCTACCAAACGGCAACGGCATTAAGTTTTAACTGATATTTATAACTACATTATGTAAGTTAATTTTTTTTTACCGCAGGTTTGCTCCGGTAATTATCTTCTCGTGAACGCAATATCCTAAAATGTCACTTTTTTACATTTTCTTTAAATTCACTTTGAAGATTTAGAATGCTTATTTAAAATCAAATACACGTAATACGCTGTTTTTAACGTAATATCAAAGTAGACGCGATAGGCGATAAACAAATTTGAATTAAAAAAGAAAGTAAGTTTCTAAGTCCTCGAGTTCGTAAAAGAGTTTGAGGTAAAAGTACGCGTTCTCTCTAAAAACTCTCTTATGAGAGTAAACTCTAAATCTAACCTCAAGGTCTTGCGATTTTCGTAATCGTATCATTTACCGCTGCATGTCACGTGCGCGCGAGAAAAACGACGAAGGAAAAAAGGACGGCCATTAACCGCAGCTCGCATCAGCAATTTGTGCGTTCATTGAGATTGCGCGCGATGCACCTCAGAGGTGATTTATGATGTAGAAATCAGAGCGCTTGGGATTGTTAATTGTCAAGTTGGCAGTTCCAACTGCAGCAAGTTGTAGTCTACTGGGTTGCCGTCGCGGGCTCGTCTGTGACGAGGAAAAATGCTCTTATTAGTGAAGAATGCTAATGATGACTCCAGCAGGGAGCATCGTGTTTCTTACAACTCACTTCATCTTAGAAGGTTGACACTGACTGTGTCTACAATTTACGGATATCCTAATTTTTCGCGATCACGAGAAAACCCAAGCTTACCTGCGCAGGTGAAAAATGATGCGCTCTATTTCTGACCTTCACATCGATATATTTCACGAGATCTGAATAAAGAAGGTCGTATATAACTTTCTTATTATGGAAATAATGAGCAATGGTTTTCATGCTTCTCTACTGAAACTTTCAATTCATTAAAACATGCTGAGTTGTATGTACTTTTACACAATTGACTGAAATCTTCTAAAATTTAGATGACTATAAAAACTACAAATATGTTAATCTGGTTTGCAAATTTTTTTTGAATTTTTAATTTATATTTAACATAAAAACGCTTAATTCATTTCCAGTATATCAATTTGCAATAAGATACTGTATCTGGAAAAATTCCTCATAAATATTATTATCATTTAAAATAGATTTATTTGGCATAAAATAAAATAGACTTCATAATTACTATCTTGTGACATAAAATATTATGACACTATTTAAATGCATTCAAAGCTATAACTAGCAGCACTAAAAGAATGTATAACGTGATGAAATTTTTCATGAAAATGGCATAAAATTGATAAAATGGATAAGCGGGTGCTTAAATATTTTATTACATCGATCTTTTATTAATGAAATATTTAAATTGGAAAAAATTTGTTTTTATTAGTATTTACAATATTCATTAGTATTACGTCATTTTACTCACCAGAGTATGAGAAACAAGCAAATTTTTTTTAACTCTTTTACATATAATAATTAATTTAAATAAACCTACAGATATTGCTGTTAAAAGCTTCGACAAGAAGTTTTTTTTAATATTTACCATGAAGACGAAGCCAATTGTTATTATTATTATTATAATCAATAAAATTTCTTGTAAATTTTTTATCTTATCCATAAATAAGTGAATACGAAACTAAGTTAATTTAAATTTACTATCACTTTCTCTTAATGAAAAATTTAATTAAAGTATTATTTCGAGCATTAGAGTAAAATTGAGTATATTGTTAAATACGTATAATTTCTAAATCTAACATCAATTTTCATATGCATCAGATAAATCTTGACCGATATATTAGTTCATGAAAAATGTCTTGGATTTTTATAAAATTACAATTGAGCGATTCTAAAAAAGAATAATAATATGAATTGGTACACATTTTTTAAACGAATCAATAATATATTTAACATTAAAAAAAAGTGTTTTACACCAATGGTGTGTAAATTAGAAACAATAAATCTACTTTAAATATATTTATCGTTTTAAAAAGCTCATTTATACGTTGGCTTAAACTTTGAAAAACATTCATAATTGCAGATGAAATTTTTAATTATAACCCTTTTTTAATACATGGTAGATACCACAGGTCGTGTGGTCAAGGTTGGTATTGCGAATCTCCTTATTTTTTCTTTGCTAAGCTACATTATAAAATACATATTTTAAGGAAATTTTAGTGATAAAAGTGTTTTAGTAGTAAAGTCTGAATAGTTTGTATTAATGACGTTTGAATTAATATCATGGTTATTATCAATGAAGTAGTAGTTTTTTCAAAAGAGAATCTCAAATACCATTCAATATTTATTTGTTTGTCTTCTAAAATATTCACCAAAAAAACTGTTCAGCTTGTAAATCGTGCTGAATTTAATCCTCGAACGGTTTAATTATCGACGGTAAAATCCATAATGCATTAAAAGAGATACATCCAAAGGCTCCAATCGAAATACACATCCTGTGGGCGATCGCTCGTACGCCGCAAAAAGTCATTTATCGAAACTTGGCGTAAAGAAACAGCTTTCATAACAAGTCGGTGCACAATCGTCATCAAATCTTTTCCTTCCGTCCATCAAGACTTGTTTTCCAGAATACGACGCAAGAATCCCGGCCAACGGTTACAATCTTGGATCATTTCGCCGGTGCGCGCCCGAAACGTCAACGAAAAACAGGCCGCACTTGCGTTTTATCGTCATCGCAGCGATCCGTATAAACATCGGTTATCGCTTTGTGCGTCGATAAGCTGGGATCTCCCCTCATCAATTTTTTGTCGCTTATAGGAAAAATCACGAGACTATTGCAATGTGACATTTCATAGAGTTACTCACATCATTAGAAAATAGTTTTGTATTATGCGCGTATTTCGTATCTAAATCGTGTTTAAAACATTCATATACATATATGCCTACAGAACTTTTCAACGTAATTAATGTATGCATATGGAAGCAGTGGGGATGCTTCTCCAATATTTAAAGAGGCATTTTCTTTAACAATTAAATTGTTGCAGTATCAATTTCAAAATTACTAGTTAAAGTAGTGAAATTTTCTTTTGACTTTACTTCATATATAACTGTAATTTCATTTCAAAGTCTGAAACAAGAATTTGCTATAATCGTCTTCAAATGAAAAAAACATTTAAATAAAGGTAGATTACTTTCTATTAGTTTTTTAAAAATTTTTTATAATTAATAAGATGTAGTTTCTTAACGTTCAACTGATTTGATGTTTTTCTTCAACTTTGTTTTAAATCTGTGGTTTTTTTAAGTCTATTAAATTTTACTGCTGTAATTGTACCAAATATAAGAATAAAATCATACAATTATGAAAGAAATATTATTTGAATTATAATTCAAAATTTTTCATTTGTTGGTTTTTTCAGCCAATGTAAATTTTTTAAATTTGTTAGACAACTTTCTTTTATCATTTAAGTTGCAATCTTGATTGCTATTCTTCTATTTATCTAAAATATGTACTAGATATGAATAAAATCTCAAGTATTATAAATATAAAAAAAAGCTATATATTCAGTAAAAAACTTTAAGTAATATGTTAACATTAATATTTTTTATTTTACTTAAATTTTAACGAAATAACTTGAAACTAAATTTAAGAATATTTTCAGATGAGCATAAATCTAGAAAAATTTAAATACATTTACATATATATTTCAGTTTCACTATTTTAAAGTTACAAACATAAAACACTAGAAATAAAAAATTGATAAATATATATAATAAAAAAATCCTGTAAACTTAACATAACAATAATATTAATTGGTTGTATATATTTTTTCACTCAAAATATCGACTTAAAAATATATTCTACAATAAAATTATTATAAAAACATCGTATTCGTGCTCAAAATTTTATTTCCATTTTTTGAAATTAATTACGAAATTTAGATATTTTAAAACTTCTACTGAGTTAATTTTCTCTTGGACAAGACAGTAAAAATTCAGTTAAAAAAATTCACGTGTTGAGGAATTGCCTAAATAATTAATTAATAAATATTTCATAATATTTAAAGTTTTTTAGTTACAGCAGTTACTTTTATATATAAAATACTTTTCTTTCATAGAAAAGGCAAATATACGGTTAAAAAATTTATAGTACTTTTGTATTTTATCTTATATTTTCAAAAAACAGGTAAAATTTCTATTTATTTAAAAATTTTTGTTCTACCAATAAATTAATAAGACTATTTACAGAAAAAAGTGTAAATATATTTATTTTTATTCATTTTAATACAGTTTAATAACAATTTTTAACAAAATAAGCATATTTAATTAAATATTAAACGTTAAAATTAATAACGATTTTTCTAAAACTATAATTTAATTCGAGTAATCTGTTTACTTACTTCTTTAACTTTGAATTTATTTTTTCTAAAATCATTAAGATACATTTAGATTAATTAAAATTTCAATTATTTTATAAAAAAGAAATAAATTATTTAGACTTTCCATTAAATTACATTAATTACAGTTTAAAAGCATTTTATTAAATTCATATAAATAAAAATATATACTTATCAATAATATTAAAATGTTTTTAAAAAAATCTAAAACTTAATTAAAAGTAAAATAATTTTTTTCTAAAAACTATGATATTAAAAACTCAAATTATATATGAAAATTATTAAGAAAGCATGAATTTTATACTAATAATGCAATCTGCGTGCAATATTTTTTATATATTTAATATAGATTTATTCACTAATTTCAAAAGTTATAATATTTGTGAGTTATTTGAAATAAAATTATAATACAATTTAAATAATACCAATTTAATATCAATTTAAATACTACGAAGCTTTTATACTTTTTATTGGGATAAAATATGATTTGTTTATAATGTCTTAATATATAAAATTAGATTTTTATTGTGACATTATTATTAATGCTTTGATAGTGCAATGTAAATACAAATGCTGCTTATAAATTTCAATTTGTAAATGATTATTATAAACCGAAATCGGATAAAATATTTATATCGTGCACAAGCTTTCCTAATATAAATATTAATATTATTAAAAAAAATAAAGTTAGCGATAAATGAATATTCACATTCAAGATTACCTTTTTATTTTAAACAATATTTAAAAAATAATTATCATTGTAAAAAGTTTGAGAACTAAAATATGATTCGAGTAATTCTTAGAATAATTTTTTATAATTCTACATAGATGTTTTATAGATTTATGAATAACTTAATGTAAATTCAAAAATTTTTCAAAGCGAGAAAGAAAATATTTTCTTTGTTTCCTATTATAGTATTCATAAAATTTAGAATTAAAAAAATTAATAGTTACTAGTAAAATAAAGAACATTTTAAAGAATAAAAAAATTTAATTTCCATCAATTGTGAGCTACGTGACCTACTAGTTTGAACATTTCATAATAATAATAGTAAAATTTAAATATTCATTTGTATCAGGACCAAAATATAAAATAACAATAGATAAATTTCATAGGCCACAGTTGAAAATAATTCGAAAATTTTCGCTTTATTGAATAAGATACTTAATATTATCCTTTACTAAATAAATTTTCATTAAAATAGTTCAATTTGAATTTTGAATTATTTTACTTCTAGCTTAAAAAAAATTTCGTTTCTTTTTTATACCATAAAACATTTTTGATGAATAAGAAACTAATGTTAGTCTGTAAAAAATAAGTATCTTATTATATATTCTATATTTCATTATGAAATATAAATAAAAAATGCATTTTGAACGTTAAAAACTACATAGTAAACATCAATTATTAGATAAATAAGTCACAGATCATTTCCAATACTTTCTTTTTCGGGTAGTCTAATTAGTATACCGATCATATTTAAAATATTATTGAAAAGAAAGCAAAAAATGGTCCTGCCTAGACATAATTAGATGATGCAAATTGTTTGCTTTCTTTCGAGACATGCGTATGAAAAAGAGCTGGCGATTACATCAGCGCTCTCGTGAAACCTGCTCAGAGGCATGCATAATTAGAGCGACAATGCGGGGGGAAAACGAGCGATACAAGTATACCAACGAAATTCTTAAAAATGATCGATCGGTGAACGGTTTCGTAAATATTTCATTCGAGGCAACATGCAGATATACACAATCAAAAATCAACGAAGTAAATGCAACGGTAATCATTTCGTAGACGGGATTCTCTACACTTGGCATACATTTCAAACTTCACGTGATGTCTACTGATCAGGTATTTCGCGTGACTCCATTGCACGCTGTCAATTTTTATTTCAATTATATCTTTAATTTCCTTACCGTGCCTCTCTATAGCGTAAACAGTGTTTTCCTTCGTTTCAATCGTTCTTTGAAAATTCATTCGGTATTATTTATATAATTAGTTTTAATAATTTCAATTTGTTTCACTGATGTAATGAGCAACGCGATAATCGAAAATCTACGACATGGAAATTACCCTATTATGAAATTATCACACTTTTCAGTTAAAACGATGATCACCGATAGAAAAGTACTTATTGCATGAGTAATTTCCTAAACATTGCAGTAATCTATATGGAAATTTAAAAAATTCCTATTCACTGAACCGAATATGTAGATTAAACTAGTGTATATTTATGAGATAACTATCCCAATAGAATATCAAGCAATTGTAATTGAGCAAACAAATGATAGCCAATGATCGATGAAAACGTTAAAAAATTCAAAAAAATGTTTAAGGCAAATCAAAACTTGTTGACCCATTTCATTCCACCAATCACGGTATCACAACTATTATCGTAGATTTAAAAAATATGAAAAATCAACGTTCACAATAAATTTGACAATACCAAACGGTCTTCTTGCATACAAAAAACGAGGTATCGTTTCATTAACTAGATTCAAATAAATTCTCCCGATAAAACTAATCGTGTCTTATCAAAGAATTTTGATTATGAGTGACCAATGACGAGATGTTTACTTATTTCATGCAGCAATTTCTGCAACTTTCAACGCATTCTGTATACGCTTATCAATGCAGACATAGTATCCTGCAGCATCACGGGGTAAACTCTCGAAGCAGCTGTCACTTACTCTTAAGTGATTACTTTTTGCAGCAAAGTTCTCCGTTCGCACCCTGAGGTTTCCCATAAAAAAATCCCAGGCTTTTTATCCACAATCCCACTGCGGTGTCTTTCCCTCTCTCCGCGGCCTTCGACGCACCCTTACCACGAGACCTCGCGACTTTCCCTTCCCTCCCCGACGGCCTCCACATCTTTTTTCTTTCGCCGCGTTCGTCTCGAGGGTGGGGAAAAGTAAAGGCGAGTGTACGCCTGTTGCATGCGATCGGCGTCCAGTTCGAAGCAGTTGCCAATGCAGCAACAGTAGCAGCGTCTCCGGTAGTTCGATCATCGCGCTTATCGACCCATTTCTGCGATTCGTTTTTCGCTGATTTAACGTTAATTATACTGTATTTTTCGGAAGTATACAAGCTCGTGAGAGATAAAAGGATCACTGCTCTCCCTTCAGCAGATTGAGATCGTTAAAATACGTTCAAAGTGATCAGACTAAAATTATTCGTGGCTAAACTGATTTTGTAAATAATTTGCTTATGTGCTATTAAAAAGTGCAAACAAATTTTTGCCTAAAGCATAATTTAAAGTTATTTTTCAAACTTACTCAAGCTTCGAAGGACTAATTTGAACTTAGAAAACTCGCACACTTGTTAACCACTAATCCTTATACCAGCTGCTCGCATTTCGCACAATATGATCGGTGAACTTTCGATGAAAGACACCACCTAGATAATTTACTCGCTTGCAGAAAAAGATTCTATTCTGTTTGCGCTTGGTCCAGTTACTCTTCTCGGCTCGATTCATCTCACACACGAGAACAGAACTTCGCATCATTATTAAGAACAGGCGTTGACGGTGAAAGTTGGCTGGAACATTCGAAAAGAGCAGCCAGAGGACGGAGGCGCGGAAGAGTCTTAGAACACACGCAGCAGCTCGCAACGAAGGACTCCAGATCAAGGAAGAATGCCGAGCAGTAAGACGCGCGTGGCCATAATCGGCGGCGGTGTGGCTGGTCTCGTGGTTGCGAGACATGCGACCTCCAGGCCGGAGACGTACAGCGTCAACCTCTTCGAACAGACCGACCAAGTCGGAGGTACCTGGGTATACACCGACGAAACGGAAACCGACAGGAATGGCCTGCCTGTACATAGCAGCATGTACAAGAATCTCAGGTGGGTGGTCAAACGAGCGACTGGACTCGTTCCTCCAACTGGCCCGTGCTGTTTTTGTCGGATCGAATTATAATTCCTTGTCGTGACTTGACTGGCATTCGGCATTTGGTCCATAGAATCCTGCGTTCTTGTTATTATTCAAAAAACAATCCAGTCGACAGTTCGGCTACTGTTTCCTTTTTGTAATCGTTAATTTAAACTGACAGCAGTATGTAAGCGTAATACCTGTATAAATGTTGGTTTTTGAACAAAAAATTAAATTAGCATTATCAAGGGTTAATCCTCGTGAAGGAATGAGCAGTAATCTCGGGTAAATAATGGTAAATCGAATTGAATAAAATAAACTTTATTTGAATAGAGATGAATATTTACTATTTAGTGCTTCAATTGCACGATTTAAAATCGAATTTTTATAAATGTCAGCTTTATTGATACTGATTCTCATTAGTCTTATAATTTACTTTTTTACACAAAAAAATATTAAAAAATGATATAATAATTTACAAAGAAAATTTAATATTTTCTATTTGAACTGTACCGGATAAAAAAGCGAAACTAAACACTTTTATTGCAGAACTAATTTACCGAAAGAGATTATGGAGATTCCGGACTTCCCATTCGAAGACCGCCAAGGTCCATCCTACATTCACCATAGCGCGATTCGACATTATCTCTTAGATTACACCAAGCACTTTAATCTCTATCCACATATCAAGGTGAGCAAGCATGCATATCGACGTGAATTTTTTGCAAAATCTTCAAATTCATTTTCTTCCGTAGTTCGCAATTTTACATGAAAAACTAATGTATTTTAACAAAAACAAAAACAAAATTATAATACTCGACCTACTCGACTGGTATGACAACCTGAGTAAATAACAATTTACAAAAGGAAATTATCAGTCAATTATTTATAACCAGCAATAATTAACTGGATTTAATGTTTAAATTATTTAAATTACAAATAGATTAGAGTAATTTTCAAGCAATACTAAATACTATTGAAATAATATGATATATAATCACTTCTAAAACACATATTAATTTATTGTTATTATATATTTATTAACAATATACATTAAAAACGAGTTTAATTGTTTATTTTAAAAATCACGTTTTATTACATGTTGTAAAATACACTATTGGTTGAAAATTAGGACTTTACTAAATTTAAAATATTTCAGTAATACGATTGCGCGTATTACAAATCAAACTTAAATTTAAAAGATACAAAAATTCTTAATAAAGATTACATCGTGTGGTTATTAACGTTGTAAAAATTTGTATAATTATTTTCAAATTTACTTTCAACTTTTTGAAAAAATTGAGTATATGAAAATTTGAATTCTAGTTATTTATATATTGCAGTTACATAATATATCTTGTGAAAATATTATTATTAGAGTATTATCATATTATAATAAATTAATGCATATTTTTCTAAACGAGACCGATAATGAAATGTTTTTAAAATCAAATTTTAATCTCAACAACATTTAAATCTCTTGAACAAATTTCACTTTTAATTGATCACAGAAACCTCACCATGTATTTTTGCATCTCAATACATATTATTTAAAAGATAGAAGTGTTACTAAGAAATTTGCCAATTAATCATAAATATAATACATCTTGTACGGTAGCACATTACAGCCACTTATTTAATTTTTAACCTAATAAATCGATGACTTGTATATAAATATATTTACTTTAAAAAAGTAAAGTAGATTAGTAAATTAATAAGTATAATGTATCGATAGTGCAAAAAGAGTTTGAAGCAATGAAATCATTCGATAGAATATTAATTATTTTATTCGAATAAGATACAAATCACGTATAAAGCTACTCTTAGCACAGAATACAAACAAATAAAAAACGTTTTCACTGCAATAAATTAACGACAATGAAAATCAGTTGAATGCACTGGTGAACCACGTGGAACCGGAGAAATTGGCGAACGGTCAGGTGATTTGGACGATAACCTACACAGATTTGACAACACGTGTACAAACGGTCAAAACGTACGATGCGGTTGTGCTGTGTAACGGTCATTACACCGTCGGCCACGTACCCAGGATCCCCGGTATAGAGGGATTCAAGGGCACTTCTTTGCACAGCCACCAATACAGGATACCCGAAACCTACTCTAGCAAGAGTGTATGCATCCTCGGGGCATCGTGGTCCGGGATCGACATCTGCCTGGAGGTTTCCAAACATGCTAGAAAGGTTTGTTGATGTGCGGCCACTTTTTTGAATAAATTTTATTAAAAGGTAATCCTATATAGAGGTTGGTAATGTCTACGATTCAAAATCTGCGTCAGAGCACGAATCTTAAACGTTATTGTAATTTTTTGCTTAACTATTTTCCTGAACTATCTACATTTTTTATACAAATATTTATTATCATGTCATAAGATAATTATTCTCTAGAGTTTTCAAATAAACGTTTGTAACGAAATAATTTTTTATCTATGTCGAAACTTGACAATTTTAATTTATGATTAGTATTCATTCTCTGACAATTAATCTACTAAAATTCAAATGTTATAATTATAACGCAAAAATCATCATCTTTTCTAAAAAACATATTTTTGATTTCAATGCATATTGAATCATGTCCTAAAATAAAGTTTTACTGCGATTGCAATTACAACATCTATAGCTTATATTAATATTCGACATAATAAAGTTTTTATAAATTTTAGGTTTATTTAAGTCATAATCTACCAGAACCATTGGACGCGAAAATGTCTAAAAATATTGAGCAAAGGCCCGGCATTGATCACATAAATGAAAATACGTTCATTTTCCGTGATGGATCTTCTGCTCAAGTTGACGTACTTATTTATTGTACCGGTAATAAATATTGTTTACAATTTATATTTATTAATTTTTTTTATTACATCTATTATTTATTATAACAGTTAAGATAAATATAATGCACTAAATTAAGATTAAATATTTTACCAATCTTAAGATAATTTTGAAGTAATATGACGAATACTTATTATTATTTATAATTAATCTTTATTTAATTAGGTTACGAATTCACATATCCTTTTCTGTCATCTAAAGTTGAGGTACGCACCGAAAACAATCACGTAGAACCAATTTACAAGCATTTGGTTCATATGGATTGGCCCAATCTCTTCTTCATGGGTTTACCCGCCATTGTTGTACCCTTTCCCATGTTTCATATACAGGCACAGTACATTTTAGGAATAATTGAGGGAAATGTAAAGCTTCCATCACCAAAACAAATGTATGAAGAATATGAACAGGAAAAGAAAAGTTTAGCGGAACAGGGAGTTGCTGTGAGTTATATTATTTTATTTTTGTATTAATTAAATTAAAAATTATCGAACATTTTTATAAGATGAAAAAATGGAGTAGCTATTTAAAAGTACGTCTGCCTTATCGAAAATCCTAAGATATTTGATAATAAATTATTACAATAATATTTTTCGAGAAAAAAAACTAATTTAAAAATCAACTTGTACTGTAACGATTAAAATTCTCTGCAAAAATTGATTCTAATTACACACGCGAGTTTAATAGATAATAATTGTTTGACGGATTAAGTAATTATAAAAGCATGAAGTGCATTTGTAACTACAATGATAACCTAGAAAAGACATTTCAAAGCTTATACATTCCTTCACAATGTATATTCATTGATTCAGATGTTTCATATTTGAATGCAGCAAAATGTACTGTCATTGTTTAGTTTTCAACGCTTTGAATGGAAATGTGGGTTAAATTCGAAACTATGAATATTCAAAAAATTTAAAGAAAATACTTTGATTTTGTCAATAAATAAATCTTGAATATAAATGCAATAATATTAATACTTTTTTAATATAATGTTTTTAAATATATCTTTTAAATTGTGTAAAGTAAGTATTTATTCAATAAAGGAAAAATAACAGACACAACCTAATTAAATTAAAATTTATTTTTACAAAAATTTTGATTTGTCATGTAAAAATTCATATTTTAAATAAATCCAAATAATTTTTATAAAGTTAATGCGTCTTTAATTGAGTAAAATTTTAGAAATTTCAAAATTAGCCTCGACCTTAATAATTTTCGTAATTGTTTCACATGTTGTGGTTTTGATGCTAGTGAAATTATAGCTTTTCGATATTTTTCTTAATTTAAACATTAAAATTTTTTAAGTAAGATGAAAATTTGATAATACTATCGAAGTAATCGAATTAATTGGCTTCGACAAAAACTTGAATATGAAAATATTTTAAAGTAATAATTGGAAGAAAAGCAATTAATTTAAGACTCTTCAAATTAATAAATAATAAAAAGAAAAGCATTACTTCATGCGATTTACAATTTTTATTGTAAAAATTTCTACCCTTGAGGTTATTTAAAATTAGATCCTACACTTGATGTTAAAAGTTACTGAAATCATCTTGTAAGAATTTAGATTTATCAATAAAAAATACCTTACTTTTTAACGAATATATTTAAAAACATATTTTCGGAACCGTATTTTGAAGGAATCATTCTCTATTTATCCTACCATGACTTCTTTCGTTATTTGTTTTTGCTGAACTTTTTACGTAACATGGAAATCTACGTAACTAGAATACAAAACCAGATATCAGAAAATTCTAAATCTAGCCGAATATCGCACGAATCGTGTTTCATCATTTGTTTTCACAGATAAGACACATCAACAGAATGTGCGACCGACAGTGGGCCTATTACGATGAAATCGCCACAGCAGCCGGTGTTCCAGGCTTCCGGCCCGTTGTCAAGAAGATCTATGATTACTGCTGCAAGATGCGCGAGGAGGACTTTACCACATACAAGAATTATCAATACCGGATCATTGATCGCGAAAACTTCGTCGTGTCCTGTTGTAAACCTTGTTAAGATTTGCGACAAAAGTAGGACTTCAATGACGTACAGGTGCATTAGCAGTTTCTGATATGCATCTGAATAAGATGAAATTCCTTTTAGGGATATTATTATGCTGAGCATGAGATGTATGTACGACTAAAGGAGTCGGGAAACAAATATTTTTTTTGGATCGCCGATTCTATCGTGTTATTTTGTTTCTTTTTTTTTTAAGACACTTTAAGAGCTCACCGTCTGCATGACGAATATATGTTGATTAAGACAATGGGGAAAGATCTTGATTAACCATCTGTTTTATTATGAAATTTGAAAATATTGTGCAATATTATAATCAAAGAAAAAGATATTTACTATTTTTTAAAATAAGAGATAAATGGAGATTAATGTATTCTTATGACAAAATAAAGAGAAACTGAATAATTTTTTTTCTGAAAAATTTCATTCTATTACTTTGTTTATAAATATTATTAAAAAATGTCACATTGGATTAAATAAAAATGATTTTGTTAAACCAAAAGATTCCTGCTTTGAATTACTAATCAAATTAAAATATTGGATACTTGGAAACTTTTGTCACCACTGACGATAAGCCTCAACGGAAAAGCTTTGAAAATAAATAATGATGATACGACCTGGACGCTTAGAACTTGTTTGTTCCAATTCTACTCTGAAGAAATGAATTTTAAGTTTCAGGCAATATTAAATTGAAATAAAATATATGCTTTTGAATTTAAACGATCATCAAACTTATAAATTTCATGATCGAATATATACATAAACAAATTGCTTAAATTTAATAGTAGATCAATTATAAAATTTGTATTAAATATTAATTATAAATCGTACTTTTACTTAAAATAATTTAAATTAATATTATAGAATTTTAAATAAGTTAGTATGAAATTAGCGAAAAGATATTTTTTTATTATAAAGAGATTCTTTTAATTCATTTCATTATAATTTATAAACAGCAACTTTGCGTTAAAATAAATTTTAAAGCACTAATAATAATTTGACAGATTAAAATTAATGATAGAAAATAAACTTGAAACTTCTCTGCTAATAACTTTTTCTTTAAAATTTAAATAATATTTATATATATATTTAATTTTAAATAATAAAAATTTTATTTACGTAATAATTATTATAAATAAAAAATATGCTAATAGTAATATTTTTTTAGTAATACATTTAAATTAAGTATTAAAAATCGAAGAAATTAAAGAAAATACAAAATATCTATCTTTTAATTTAACATAATTTGCTTTTAATTTTCATTCAATGTATTTTGTTACTTATTTACTAGTTTTTATGAAAATTTATATTTTATATTAAAATATGTTAAAAGATAAATTTTATAAAAAAGATCTACGTTTTTATTAATAATCTGACAGTACAATAGATTTTAGGCACAGTGTTATACTACACGTGTAAATGTACACATATCTATATATACGCATATATTATATATATAAACAGCCATATATTTATATAGATATTTTTGTATATATGTATAGATATAGCATAAATTCATACGTTACGTACAATAAAAAGAATGCAGTGATAATAAGAGAGAGAAAAAATAACTATCTAAATCTGACTTATGCGTATATCATCAAAAGTCAGCACGGTATCATTTCCTTTTAATGAAGCACGGATAGCATTTTTAATCTCGCGTAAATTAAATTTAAGTTCATTCGCACAAATCTAAAACAAGGCTATATCCGGCAACCGAGGTTATAGAGTTTCTCAAACAAGTGCGCCATCACTGCATGCACAGGTTTTCATAGTATAAACTGTACCATGTTCTGTACAGCTGTCCACAAATACCCACACTGTTTAGTCAAATTGACATTGGTATTGACGTTCGTATAACCTATTTTTGTGATTTTTTTTCTTTTGTTTACACATTGTGCAACGCCAAGTTTATGTATCATTTTTGGAGGGATTTACCCTCCCAAATTTTCAAATAAAGGGAAAAGCATAAATTTGTAATATTTAAAAAGGAAAATTTAGAACTCTAAAAACCAACATGAAGAAGAAAGTAAGAAATTTTCTGCATTACATATTTTCTATCACGCCCATTTTTATGATCATCATATGATGAATAATTCATTTTAAATCTAAATTTATATTTTAGGTTCTTTTAATGGGCAAAAGTGGTTCAGGCAAGACGAGTATGCGAAGTATTATTTTTGCAAATTATATTGCACGAGATACTCGTAGATTAGGGGCAACGAGTAAGATTATTTATTTTTTATGTTTATGCTCACTATTTATGACTTTTTTATTTATTTCAATATAGTCATCTTTTATTTTACTTGAGTAATTGTAAATCGAGAAATATATAGAATAATTTCTTATATTTTTGTGATAAATTTAAATAAATAACAAAATTAAATTAGTAAATAAAACTTTATACCAATATAGCTTTGATATTTGATTTGAAAATATTTTAATATTTTAAAAGAATATCTCAATAAATAATTCTATATTACTTTTGTAGTTGATGTTGAACACAGTCATGTTCGTTTTCTTGGGAATCTGGTCCTCAATCTGTGGGATTGTGGAGGACAAGAAGCTTTTATGGAGAATTATTTTGCATCACAACGAGACAATATTTTTCGAAATGTTGAAGTACTAATATATGTTTTTGATGTTGAATCTCGAGAATTAGATAAAGACATGCATTACTATCAGAGTTGTTTAGAGGCTATATTGCAAAATAGTCCAGATGCAAAAGTATTTTGTTTAATCCATAAAATGGATCTTGTACAAGAAGATCAGAGAGATTCTATATTTAGGGAGCGGGAAGAGGATTTGAGAAGACTGAGCTTGCCATTACAATGCACATGTTTTCGAACTAGTATATGGGATGAAACTTTGTACAGGTATAAAATAATTAAATTTGCAATTTTATATATTATATAAACAAATATATAAACAATTTTTAAATTATATTAATGTATACAAAAATATGTATAAATGTATATTTTATATATACAGAGCATGGTCTTCCATAGTTTATATGTTAATTCCAAACGTTAAAGAACTTGAACAGAGTTTAAATCAATTTGCTAATATCATTGATGCCGATGAAGTTCTGTTGTTTGAGAGAGCGACATTCCTTGTTATTAGTCATTGTCAGAGACGACATCATCGAGATGTACATCGTTTTGAAAAAGTATCAAATATTATAAAGCAGTTTAAATTGAGCTGCAGGTCAGTATTTTTAAGAATGTGTGTAATATGATAGTATGGGTTACAAATTAATGTTTTATTTGCAGTAAATTAGCTGCACAATTTTCTAGTATGGAAGTTAGAAATACTAATTTCGCCGCTTTTATTGATGTTTTCACATCAAACACATATGTTATGGTCGTAGTATCTGATCCTACAATTCGTAAGTATATTTTTAAAAAATTTATTAAATAAGATATTTGCAATAAAAATTTGCAAATTGTAAAAATAAAAATTTCCTGCACAAAATATAGTTTTTTTAATAGTTAATATTTTTTGAAAATATTATTTTAAACAGGCATTTTTTTTTATATATTACAAAAAATTAGATGACAATTTGCTATGATCTACTTTAAAATTTGTTATATTCTGCATTGTTTGATTATAAATGAATTCCTGTACATTCATATTGTTTGACAATTTAATTTTTATGTTTAAATTATTGTTGAATTTAGCATCTGCTGCAACCCTGATCAACATTCGTAATGCTCGGAAACACTTCGAGAAGCTTGAACGAGCAAGCCAGAGTTCATCTTTAAGTAGATAGAAGTTGGCTCGACCTAGGCGAGACCGAATCGCTCATCACTGAAATCGTAATTTGCAAAATAAAATATGGGCGAATAAAGTGCTTTTTTCGCTTATGGTCTTCTTCCACATGATGCAATATTTAAAACGTGTATTGTATTGAGTGAATGACTGAGAAATATCGCGCGTCTAAAAAATGAATCATCGATCCAAACGTGTAATCACCTAAATAGATATTATATACTATATTGTGGTACATGACTGTTAAATAAAATGAGAATCGTTTTCTCTTTTTTTTTCAAATAATGCAACATGTTTTTAAAGTTTTTTTAAACCATTAATAACAATGTTTGTGTTATTATTCTTTTTCAATGTATTTAAACATCTATATAGAAATTAGATAAAATTTGTTTCAAATGATATTATTCAACAAAAAAATGTTATGAAATAAAAATATTTTTGTTAAGCTGTAATAATAAATAAACATTATAGTTAAAATTTTGAAATGTAAAAAAAGTAAATCATCTATTAGATAATAAGAAAATTCTATGTCATATCAAATACATTCTTTATTACATTGAAGTTCAAAATAACTACATATTGTACTTATCTTTTTATAAACCATAGTAGATCTTTTTATTTTAAAACATATTTTTTTATTTTTGTCCATTTCCATATTTTATAATTTTGCCAGTTTACAAAAAGAATTTACATAAAAAGCTAAGGAATCAGTGTAAAAAACAATAAAAATTATGTGACATTTTTAAACAAAGTTAAAAATAATCAATTTGCTTAACATAAAATTATAAATTTAAAATTACAATCTTGAAGTTAAAACAGTATTAAATATCAAAAATCAAGATGAAGGTATTTACATTAAAAATTAAAATTAAAGTTTAAAATAAAAAAATAACTTTTGAATAAAACAGTAACAATATAGTTCGTAAAGATTCTTAAATACGTCTTAATATCCTTGATTATTGCAAATTATAAATATAAAAAGTTGATATATTAATATTATATTTTACATTAAATAAATTATTTCCAAATTTTTTTTTAATTATGCAGATATCTTTAAAACCTGAATATAAACATTTTCAAGAATTAAAAATTTAAAAAATTAATGGATATTGTACGAAGATTTACAGTAATTGAATTTCTATTCAAATAGCCCGCGCAGCAGTCATTACTGTATTTTGCTCAACAGATGATTGGGTAACTTTATACTAGTCATGCAATTCTATTTATATTTACACTAGACCAATGCTAGGCCATGGAAAATTTTTATGGTATTCAGTTATTGATAAATGTGTCACGATATCGTGATTAAATAGAAAATTTTTTGAATCAACAATATGGATAGAATATTAAAAGGAGTAATGAAATATAGAAAATGCCATAGAGAAGGAATGGTAAAGCAATTCAAACAAGTAAAGGATAATCCTGAGGTAATGTAAAAACTGATTAAAGTTATATAAATAATTTTAACTTTCTCTTATCATTGAATTATATAAACTAAATGTTCTTGATTACAATTTGATTTTTGATGTTTTTCTGTATTAGCCTAAGGCAGTGTTTTTTACCTGCATGGACTCTAGAATGATTCCAACAAGATTTACACAAACTAATGTTGGAGACATGTTTGTTGGTATGAGAAATACATGGATATAATTATATTCATATCGATTCACATGTAATTGCAATTTCATACTGTAGTATTCTGAGTGTGTCGATAATATAAAAATATTGATAATTCCTATGCTTCATGATCCTACATATTAGATCCTTGCAGGTTCGCTTCATAAAAAACCATACAGATCCTACACTTTAATTAAATATTAATTTTTTAAATATTAGTTTTCAACTACTTTTTTTTTTCCAGTAAGAAATGCTGGTAATATTGTACCACATTCTCAACATTTCATCGATGAATTAACAATGTGTGAACCTGCTGCTTTAGAATTAGGTTGCGTTGTAAATGATATTAGACATATTATTGTTTGTGGGCATAGTGATTGTAAGGCCATGAATTTACTCTATGCTTTACAGGATGAAGAATTTGCATCAAAAGTAAGATTCAATTTATATTTATAAATTTTGAAACAAAATAATTTTTAAAAGATTTCTTATAATTTATTTGAGAAGCATCATGTATCTACTTTAAATAATTTTTAATTGAGTAGCTGTATGAAAAATTATAAAAAATTTATAAATTTATAAAGCAAGCACATTGTTGAAAAATATAACCCTGCATACTAAAAAATTAATTAGATTAGAAAGTGTTTAAAAAAACTATAAGATATTTGCATAAATTTACGCATAATCCCTAATATAATTTTTTTTATTTACACTGTTTTTACATATTTAACAAATATTTAAAATATAACCAAATGTATTTTTCAATTTTTTGATAAATTGTATGTTTGGGTTAAATGAAATAAAAAGTGATATATATTATATATCACTTATTATATTATATTCTTATTATATATTATACATAATAAGAAATCATACGTTATGATTTTTGAATTATGTAACTATATTATTATGAAGAAAAAATTAAAATCTTATTTTCTTTAGATCAATTTAAAATTTTGAAAAAAAATCGATTTTTATTAAGAAATGCAAGACTATTTATAATCTCATAATACCATTATCTTTAATTTGAAAAATATGTAATGAACTATTTTAGATAATTAATATTCTATGACTTTACAGATAAATAGAAGAATATCGCCATTGAGAGCTTGGCTGTGTGCGCATGCTAGCAGCAGTCTTGCCAAATTTCAACAACTGGAGATTACGGGTTTTCGTGAACCGATTCTATTTCAAGCAGAAACTCCGCTCCGTAAATTTGTAGCCTATATAGACCCGGAAAATAAGTTTGCTATTGAAGATAAGCTATCGCAAATTAACACTTTGCAGCAACTACAAAACATTGCGTCTTATGGATTTTTGAAACGCCGATTGGAAACGCACGATCTTCATGTGCATGCGCTCTGGTTCGACATCTATACTGGCGATATTTATTATTTCAGTCGTGCTAACAAACGATTTGTCGAAATAAATGAGATGATGGAGACGCCTCTTTTAAGAGAAATCAAAAAATATTATTCTTAAAAATATTTGCTATTGTTCAAAAAACAATCAAACTAAAAAAAAATTAAAAACCAAAGAAGAATATGGGGGTCTTAACAACATAATTAGTAAAAATATAATATTTTTGCCTTTGGATATTATTCGGTTTTTGTAATAACTCAGTAATACCTAATATCTATGGCAGTTAATTATTAAACTATCAAAGATATCAATAATATGATGAGTAAATGAATCTCAAATTACAAGGTATTTTTTGTTCTTGTTGATTGACGAATAGAAATGAAAAGTGCCTTTAGAAAAAACAGTATTGATAATATGAATGAACTTTACAAATTCTTTTTAATTGAAATGATATTTAATGCTATTCAATAATAGCTTTTTAATTTATTACATCACATTTTATTAAATGTTATTTATTTGATGTTATCTTAGTTTTAAGTATTTTGTTATTGGCTTTTTTATCAGATTATTAGATTTTATATTTGATTTTCAACATAGTAATTATCAAAAATAATACTTATTATTATATTATATTAGTAAAAATAAACTAAGAAATTATAATAAAAAATAATAGAATTAAAAAGTACATACAATTATAATATACCTTATAAAAATCTGTGATATTTACATTTATATTACATGGCATAATTGTAAATAGTTTTAATTGATTAATTATTGATTTTTTATTATAAAGTATGATTAATTTTCTACGTCATGTTTTAATTAGATGAAACGTTTTATGTATCAAGATCTATAATAACTCCTTCTAAAATGAAAAAGAGATAAATAACAAAAAAATTATCAAATATTGTCGAAAATAAAAGATTGATAACAACTAATAATAAGTAATTTAATTAATAAAAATAAGAATTATATTATTGAAAAATTACAATTAAAATAAATTTGTTCAATGCATTCATGTAATCGATAATGTCATAGAAACGAAAATACAAAAAGTACCTGTAACCAGTACATTAATAGCATAATGATATAATAAGGCAATTGTAATTAATTAATAAGAAAAAAATACATTTTTATATTTTTATGTGTACTTATATTCAAAAATATATTATCTATTTTTTCAAAGAACTATTATTTACCTCATTTTCCCATTTTTGTCAGATCTTTTTAGAATCAAAATTTAAACATCGATGTTTGAATTTTATTTTTTACACCAATAATTATAAAGAAATTATTAATTATCTGTTATTAATTATGTATTATTAATTTATATGCATATATATATATATATATATATATACGTGTGTGTATAAATTAATTGTATTAATAACTACTAGAGTAAAACTGTTGTTTAATTTGTATAAATATTAAATAAATTAAAAATTTAAACAAAATGGGCATACAACCTCTGTAAAATAATTTTTAGACAATCTTTGTAAAATGTTATTGAACAAATTAAAATGAAATTCAATAATGGTTACTTAATACAAATATTAATTAAAATAATTTAGGTTAAATCTGGTTAAATTTAATATTTACATGAATTATAATTATTTCAAAAGTACTTATAAAAATAAATTTTTAAATTTTAAAGCTGAAATAACGATTGTCATCTGGATCTTTTTTAAAACACAATAAAAATAAAATATAAGCAAAGTGTAAAGTGTAAATGTTCTATATAAATATATCTATATATTTCTAGTAACGTTTCTACTCAAACGAAAAATGTCAGAAAGTGTTCAGATTTGAGTTAAAATGGTGCAAAATAATTTTTTGTACGTACAGACTACTAGTTTTAATTGATATATAAAATTTATATGCAAACTGTAAATTTATTAATGAATGTTTGGCATATAATAAAAATATGTATAAATTTCCATTAACCAACTATATAAAAATATAAGTAAGCTTCATATTATTCTCATTTAGAATTTATATGTAAATTTAGGTATTAAATTATTTGTAATTAAAAAATCAACAGAGTTGATGAATAATATTGAAAATTTATGAATAATATTGTTTCTTTTGTTTAAATTTAGAGCATAAATATTGATGAAATGATTCGAATCAATAATATACTAATTTTCAGAAGTAATATTGTATAAATATAATTGAAAACAGATTGTAATATGTCACAAAAATATATTTTTTCAAGATAATACAGAGCTAGTAAGTATATATTTTAATTTTAATTTTAATCAACAGAAACATCAAAGTTATAATTTATACGAGCAAATATTAATAAGTTTATCATTATAAACCAAATTTTTGTGTAGTCGCGTTTTCTTATAAAAATAATTATGACAACACATTTCAAAAATTATTCTAGAAGTTAATTTCACGATAGTATATGATCATGTTTATGAATGTATACAAATATCAACAAATAGATTAAAATTTACTGCAGATTTCATAAATTCAAAAATTAAATTATAAGCTGTATAATAACTTCTTATTCAATATTAAAAAATCTTTCAAAATCACTGGAAAATATTTTACTTCATATATCTTTTTATTAAAAAAAAATAAACACGATTTTATCAAAATATTTTATCTTTAATTCGAATATAACTTAAAAACTTTTTAAATTTTTCAAAAATTGTTAATGTTATGAATAGATTATAAATTAAAATAGAAAAAGTTAAACGTAAAATTATTAAAATTTCTACATTGATTATTTAACTATATTTTTCGTAATATATTAAATAAGCTGACGTTCAGTAAGAAGATTAAAAATACGGCGTGGAATAAGTTTTATTAAAAAAATGGTTTTTATGAATTTCTTTTATAAATATATCACTTTACCGTTTTGAATTACGAGGTTTTATTTGAAATATCGCCAGATATTATGCGCCAGGAGACATATGGCGTATGCCAAAACCGGATTGGATTTCTCAGAATGATTTTAATTGATCTCTTGTATTCAGAGTTTTCAATTGTATTTTTTTTTTTTTATAATGCAATTTACAAAAAATAGCACCGCAACTATATTGTAATAGTAATTTTTTGATGATCCCACATGCATACGGTAATTAAAAAAATATGCAAGATCTTGTAAAGATTTTAAGTAAAATTTAAAATGATTGTTCAAGTTTGGTAAGCAGCCTTCAAATATTATGATATCAAGATAGAATATGCTTGTATCTATACACGGTTGAATTTACTTTTTGAAAAAAGAAATATCTCGCTGTCTAAGTATTATTAATTGTTGAATACAATAAATACATTTATATCGCAGATTTCTCAGTGTCTATTTATGCATAACGATTCCTGCAACGAGCAAAGTATTACGAGAAAAATTTAAGATAAAAAAGATCGATCGAGAGCGCGGAGAAGTATCGCGATCGCAAAATAGAAATCACGAAATAATCTCCATATCGCACTCACCAGTCGACACTTTTCTTAGCAGCGAAGAGAGTTCTGTTTTTCCCCGCCAGCGCATCGGGTTACGAATTAATTAC
Source organism: Platyscapa corneri (assembly GCA_018907185.1). NCBI lineage: Eukaryota > Metazoa > Arthropoda > Insecta > Hymenoptera > Agaonidae > Platyscapa > Platyscapa corneri. Next base: position 3,485,741 of record JACCHW010000017.1, read on the forward strand.
AATAATATGCTGCCGTTCGGGGATTCGCAAGCCATCGACAAAAAGTATTATCCGAAAAAGAGAAAAAGAGCGAAATAGAGAGAAAAATAGACGCGGTCCCGCGGGCTCGTTACACACGGCGCGCAGCGGTGAACTAGAGCATGCCTATGCACTCGCCTGAAAGAGAAAGCAAAAGCAAAACAACGCGGACACCGAGAGCAATAAGCCGTTTCATCCTCGCCGAATAGCTCCGGCTCGCTGTGTCCGGCTTGACTCTCTTTCTCTTTCTCTTTCTCTTTCTCTTTCTTGAGAACTTTGGCGAGTGCCGTTGGACAGGCGAAAATTCAAAAGTCCAGGACGCGTTTTTTGGCCTTCTTTCCCCGGCCGGGAGGAACGGGACTGCGCGGGTCTCGCGCGCTTTTTAGGAAAGTCGAGGATCGCCGAAAAAGATCATTGCCGGGGCCATGGTGAGTGGGTGCGACAACTTCTTTTACCGGCGGGCAAAAAATTTCGGCGGGTTTGTCCAGAAAAACGACGGCGAAATACATGATCTAGGTAGAGCTTAGTAGGGCAACTAACTGAATATTTTTTTATTCGTTTTGTAGGGCATTACGTTCGAATGACTTTTATGTCCGAGATAATGATGACGAAGCACTTGCCCTTGATGACCCAGTCTCTTACATTCGTTTGTTTAATTTCACGTTTTATTAGTTAATGGTGTCGTTCGTTGTAAAATTTTTGAATCTATAATTATCAACATTACGTTGCTATTTTTTCTAGGAAAACCATACGATTCAACCTATTTTCCTATTATCGTTCAATGAAAAAGAGTACATTACTGTAAAATCCTCGTAACCCTTGGCAGTAAAGAAAAACACTTAAATTGAGTGTTTTTTTATATACACAACTGAATTCAAGTATTATAGTAAAACATTCTATTTTTAATTGAATTATTAAAATACTGAATGCTTCAATATTTCTAAAATAATAAAAACATTTTCTTCTTTATACTTTAGAATAATTGCTGGTAAACAATAATTTTTGGAATTTTTAGTATTTTTATTAAATTATTTTTTAAATTTATAACTTTCTCTCCTTTTTTATGATAAGTAAATTATTTATATTTTATTATTGCAATAAGTATTTTATAATTATTCTGTTAACAGTATATAAGAAATAACTATTTTATCCCATTATTTGTTCGACCATATAATAACAATACTATTTAATATAAAACACGTTTATAATATACTTAAGCAATATATTTTTAAAATAAGTATTATAGTAACATAATTAAAAAATTAATGGAAGTACTGTAATGAATTTAAAAAATCCCATTAAAAATAATAAATGCATTATACATTGAAAAAATTAATTTTTTATTTTTACATTTATCTTTTTAAAATAATTAATTTTTATTAAAATTACATATGGCATTGTTAAGATTTATATGCATAACAAACTAACATTATACTTAATGCAAAAAATAAAAGTATTTTGTTCGCTATCAATTTAGAAAGTAACTCTTTATAATTGTTCAAGATCCATTTATCGAAGAGTTGATGACATTATATTTTTTATCTAGAAATAAATGTTAAACTATTAATTTATATTTTATTGAACTATAAAACTAAATAAAAATAGTAATCTTTAAATAAATTTTATCAATGATAACTTATTATGGTCTCATTTGAATAGTTTTAAAACATATAAAAATCGTTAATTTTACGAAAAAGTATTCGCAAAAATCATTTTAACTTTTATTATTTTGCAAGGAGAAAATTCATTATTATTCATTTAATAGCATTCAAACACAAACTTTAACCTTGTCGAGTTATATATTCATTAGTTATAAGGTACTGTTTTGAAATATTTACGACTTTCGTAAATCCGTCAAATGTCGCGTATACCCTTTAAAGACACTTTATCATTCGATCTAAATCTAGTAAACATTGTTAGTTATAGCGACGAAATCAGAGAAATAATAAGGACTAATAAGGAATAATAAGGTTACACCGCACGCGTAGTGCTGGAAAAAGCATCATCAAACGAAAAGTCATTGTTTTTCGATGATTATGTCGCGCAAGCCTCGGAGACTATTATTAGACATATTATATTTTCAAGATGCTTTTTACAATACTCTAGCAACGCTATTATTTTTAATGTCCTGGGACTTTTTGGAGAAAAACGCAGGCGTAACAAAGCACGGTAATGCTAGAACGAGTGCGCCTATGAAATTTATGCTTGGACGCACGCGAGTGCGCGTTTTTCCTTTTTTTCGCGCGCAACAGCACGCGCTCGACAATTAATGCGCGATAGGTATACGTGTAAGGACGATTCCTAAGCCAACCATAAAAATTCACTTGACCCCATAATATCTTTCATATTTTTATACATATTATGTACGGCTAGGTCGTTAATGAGGGCGCGGATGGCGAGCAAAAAGGCTTTTTCTTCTGTACGGAGCTGTGCTTGTCGCGCGATGCTGCTTACAACGCTTTTCGACAAAAACCCGTAATGCACGTTCTAAATCGTTTGCTAAGAAACAAACAGACACAGAATTGACTTTTTTTTTCACAAATCATTAGGTAACTCGTAGCTTTTATAGTTTTATATTGTCCTGTATATCGAGGTACGTGCTCAGCTTATTATACGAAGTCGCCTTTTTATTTGACGCACTTTTCGGAATCATGCAAGCGTTTTGTATTCCTTTTGTATTCTTTATAAATGCGTTAAACAAATTAAGAGATGAGACAAATGAGAAGCATTAATAAGACGTTACTTTTTACGCACAGTAACAGGTTTAGCTTCGTAGATTTGTGTTCTTCGGATAAAATAATCTTAACGCAAACGAGAATAATTAACATTTTAACACCTTTGTATCTCAACTAATCTCTGAACATATATATTCAGTTTCTATTTTGAGAATTCTTCTATATAAATAATAACAACTCCCTGCGTTTTTACTTTAATAGTGCACGTTTACGTTAAGATTGTTTGCATCTAAAGAATCAGGGCTTTAGACTTCGTCTCTACCCGACAAAAAAATTTCACAGACTCATTAAATCTATGCCTTGAAAACTAATGTACAAACTGATATGATTTATAATATAAATCCTCTCATCGTTCTTTATTATTTTAATGCGAATAAGTTGCCGTATATTCTTTTCAATAAAAATGGTGTTATGATACCGTTAATTCTGTAAAAAAAATCGCTTTTAAAAATTCTAAAAAATCTTAAAAAATAACTATATAGTCAAAATATTCATTTTATTCTCTATGTTTTAAAGATATAACATATATTATATTAATTAAACATGTTTATATTACAATTTTACAAAGTTTAAACATTAGTATTATATTAAACATAATACCTTAGACTTCATATTAGTAAATTTATTTTGTAAAGATGATTTTTACTAGAATTTTTTAAGATACCAATGTTTTATCGAAAAACAGCAAAATTAGTGATATCACAAATAATTTATACAGAAAATTCAAATTGGTTCGTTTTAAATGTATAACTGACGCATATTTCAATAACATGAAAATATTCGATAATTATATTTGAAAAAAATTTTATTTTTTAATTCTGACAATAAATTTACACTAAAATTAGGCCGAATTTAGATCAATCACATAACGAATAGAAAAAAAATTCATATCAAATTTTAAACAAGTGACTGATTTTAAATGCTTAAAAAGTATTTCGATTAGGTAATAAAGATTTTAAAAAAATTGAGTTGGAAATATAAATTTTATGTGACACCAAGTGCACAATTTATCGCTTGAATAGCCATAACATGGTGGAAAAATAGTAAGGTGTGTTCTTAAGATAAAATGATGGCTCATTCTACCCATCATGAAATAGTCAATGAAGGCTTGTAATGATTTAGACTAAGTTAAAGACGTTGGAAAAACAATATGGTTTTCGATTAACTTGTTAATATTTCATCATGAACTGTAATTTTTTTATTCTATGAATTTGCATAGCTAAAGTATATCAAGTTCACTTTTAAATTACAAAATTAGAAAAATATAACAAAAGAATCTGAATATTTTATTAAATTATTGATCGATGAATGTAACTGTAAATATTATAATAATCGTCTGATAATAATTTTATTGTGAGTGGCATAAATTCTAAATGCCTAATTTTACATAATTAAGCAATAAGTTTCAAGGAAAAGCATAAACTCTTTCTATTGAAATAGTCAAAAGACACATGCGTGAATCCTTTGTTGGAAATTGTTTGATAAAACTCACACAGATAACTGTAAAGATCTTAATAAAATAACTAAACTGTCAGAGAAATCTCTGCAATCTGAAAAATATGGTATGAAATACCAAGAAATATAAAAGAAATAAATGTGCCTGATTTTCAATTAGTGGGAGAAACTGGATAATTAGAAAAAGATAATTTTTATTTTGGATAATTGTATTTCTTAGAAAAAGACTTCTCAATTAAGACTAAAAGAAGGTGAGCGTGAGGTGCATAGTTCCAATATTTTTGCATCTTCCGACCGCGATTGAAAATATACGTTATTAATTAGAAACGAATTAGAAAATTAAATCGCAAAAATTTTGAAAAGAATATAAACTATAAGACAAGAGTAATTAATGCTAATTATTAACTCGTATTAAAATGCGGCCGTATTTCACTTGGTATAAACAGGTAAATTTATGAAATTCAGTAATGATATCGTATCAAATTAATGCGAATATGTATTCATAAAAACTCATTATCTTACAGACATTAAAAACGAATGAATATGATCTAAATTTCACGATAAACTTGAATAATTATTCAAGAAATGATAAAAGCCGCGAAGTAAGCGTGGTCTTAAATTAGAAAGTCCTCGAATAAAGTGCCAAAGAAAACATTTGGAATAATACGCCTATCGTCGCGTTACTCGCAACATGTACAAAGTAATCATATTACGCAGATTAATTCCACTCGACACATAACTTAAACGCATGTACGAATTAAGTACCCAATTAAATAAGCTATATTTACTCCTATAAATAAAATCCGCTTAATAATCTAAAGTCGAGCTCCAAACCAGACTGTAATGACGGAAATTGCTTAGGCCTCGGAATTACTGATTAGCGAAATATCATGTTCCTCTTAACAAATACGAGCGATGTACTTTTTTCGACGCGGTAAAGTTTGTCTGTTCTGCATCAGGTAGCTCGATCGGCTGCAGTCCGAGCGCGGGATCCGTCCCAGTGTGAACCGGGCCACGAAAAAAAAGCCACGTCGGCCTCCTTCCGCAACCGAACAGAGTTAAAAAGCGTGGTCAGTAAAATCTCGGGCTATTTCTGCGGCCGCTTAAGACTCAAGACGGGCCATGACTTTACATCGAACATGTTTCTTTAATAGACCTTTTTTTCCTCCGCGCACTCCCGCGAAGAATGAAAAAAGGTTAGCTCGAGGATCGCGGCAAGATAGCATTATTTTGTACCTTGAATAGCGGCGGGAAAAAGGAGGACGTTTCTAGGTTAAGATATTTAGATGATAAATGGGAATCGTTTTCAATGTAACCGGCCTGAGAGAAGAGAGATGTGACGATATGACCGGCTGTCAGCCGGTCAATAGCGATAATGATAATCGCTCTCCTGCTTTGCTCAGTCCCGTAAACGAAGCTCTTGCTCTTAATTTTGAAAAGCGCTGGATTTTAAATGGCCTTTTAAATATATATATATATTATATATATATATATATATATATAATAGTATAGGAAAGATGCGAATTATTATTTAATAGAATTAGAGCAAATCGCAACGCGTTTTTACACGAATGTAATTGTAAACATTAGTCGAGCGATTTTAAGTGCTCGTGTAAAACATGCTCAGTCGCACCCGGACAGTAAACAAATATAGCTATACACGTGAAAAGCACATTTGCAAACCGCAAATCTTATTTAACAGTGATTGTATGAAATTAGGTAATGTTTAACTCGCGTGTATTTTTTTAAGACTCCGAGTACAGATTCTCATTTGTTAGATTGCGTGCGCACTTTTTAAACGATTCCATGTAGCGGTAATATTTAAAAATACACCTCCCAATTTTAATTTTATTGCGCTAATTTAAGCGTTATTTTCAATACGCACTTGCAATGTACATCTGCTGTGCCCGATCTTTCACTTAACCTATTTTGCCGAGCCACCAAAAATACACGGAGTACGATTTTTTGAAAAGCAAATTAAAAGCTAATCGAGTAAGGGATATCGATTACCTATTTACAAATGCTTCTGAAATTTTTAATGATTTCTACAAATCGATCGTCGTGAGAAGGCTGCGGGTAGAGGGAAGGGGGCATCACCATGCCCTCTCCTATCCATGCTCCATTGAACATCTTGCGGCAACTTTCCCAACATCGAGGCTTATTATAAAATGCAAAGCATCGATTCGTGAACTAATCACATATTTTTCTCGAAATTCTTAAAAGGGCCAGTGGCTCAGAATCCTTACGAGAGATTGGATAGATGAGAAATTTGGCGATCAAATAGAGCAAGGAGGAAAACGTTAATCCTAAGAGCCGACATTAGGCGGAGCATCACGATGACAACGGTGACAGTGACAGTAGCAATGGTATTAACAGCAATTACGGCAAAAATTACAAGATAATAACAATAATAATAATAATTATTATTATTGTTATTATCATTAACGTAATAGTTATTTGCCGGTTCGCGATTTTTAATCGTGCGTGTCTGTATGTGCGTATTATGTAGGTTTCACAAATAGACTATGGCTTTTAATCCTTTCATTCTCACTGTCTCTCTCTCTTTCTATATATCTATCTATCTATATATAAAAATATATATATATGTGTGTGTATCTTTTTTAGTGTCTATCTCTGTCGCTTCTCGTTTACTCTCTCAAATAAAACTTGAAAACTTGAAGCGTAGAATCACTCAAATTGGTTGATAATGAAAGTATAACTGGTACTCTGACACTTGCTCGTGAGATTTGGGTTAAAAGCGCGGGCCGCGACACCAATTTTTCCCGTGCGTCCCAATAAATAAGTATCCATGCAGTTGGCGCAGGGTTCCGTCTGAATAACAAGATAAGCCATAGTAACTTTGGAAGATGATTTCAAATAATTTAATGCCGGCGAATCGAGAACTGTGATTACTTGCACACAAGGCAGCCATACTATTATATTGTAGAAATTATTTGTTTTTAATTTCCAATTTTATATGTAACAAATTTTGTTCATAAATATTATTGCTGTCGTAAGCATTTTTATATTGTAATGATTGAAATAGCTTTAATAGACTTTAATAACGACATTTTAGGTGAATAGTTGTTATCGTATTGCCGCGACCCATTTTTAGCAGTAAAATAAAATTAGAAATGTTTTAAATCGTTAAAATGAACGTTTTACATAACACATGTCGGATAACAATTCGCATGGATATTCTTGAAATATAAATTAAAAAAATATTACTATAATGTTTTTGTTTAAAATGATGTATTATTATTGTTTTTAAGTTTATCAGAAAAACCGAATTATTTGTGCATCAAATTTATTTCCTAAGAAAAGAACATTAATTTATGTTTATTGTAAAAAATTATAACTATTAAACGCTTGTATTAAATAATTTTTTTATTGCAAATAATGAATAATTCACATGAAGAAGTGTTCCAATGTTTAGATTCTAAATAGAGTGGAAAACCGCTTCATCAGAATGATTGATTTATGAAAAACATTAATGTTCAAGTAATTTCAGGTCAAGATATTTGGAGAGGCTGACTTTCATTTTTGAGCGGAAACTAAACGGAACTAAAGGATGAACCAAAACTGAAATACTAATTTCACGTTCTAACGACGAAATATTTCGCCACAAGCCTCACATGGAAGATGCTGGTCTAAAACGACGGCATTTAACAGTGTTCAGCAATGTAAAGCGAATCGCGGTTTTCCGTAAGTCCAAAGACGTTGGCTGCCAAACGAAGCTGTATTTTTCCATTCCGAGTCGCGCGAGGTCCGATTGGGCAAGATCGTGGTCCAGTTGCCGGATGCGTATCGAATCAGGCTCCCATTTTTGCCATTGAGACTCAGTTGTTCGGATGGCGTAAGGGTGCAACGAACTCGTGCGTCATCGGGGCGCCAAGCGTTTTCTTTCTTTTGTGCCAGGCAAGCGCACGGGCTCTGATAAAATTAATGAACTTCAAACGTCCAATTTGAGTGTTCCAGGTAATAGCGCATCTTCTGAGACTCGATTGATAGCTTTTAGCCAGTGGTATTGCGAGTTTTGAACTTGTACGTCGACGATGATTTCACGCTTTTTCAGTGCGATATGATCGAATTACTCCGACTACACGATTCGTTCAGGCTGATTCAATTTTTAATAAAGCGAAAATTGATTACTCTGAATTAGAATTGAAAATCATAATGTGTTTACTCGACAATGCCAATCCAAGCCGTTCTCCGATATTTGATTTAATTACTCTCGAGTCATTTAAATGTTTTAAAGGTACATTAATAATCGATTGCAATTACTTTGAGCTTAAATACCATAAATTTGGTATTATATAACGAGTTAAATTATTATATATTAGTTAAATAGAAAAATCCAGCATCGATTGACGTTCACAGAAATATATTGATCATCAATTCCAATATTCTTCGCTGGCAGTAGACTTGTAACAAATGAAGCAAGTAACTTATTCAAAATGAGTGCAAAAACCGTTGGTTTTGTAGGAAAATAATTGTCCCACATAAAGTAATTCACCGGTAAAAGAAACAGCTCCCTTAAAGTAAAATTAGTTCTATTTAATGCAAGTGGAACAAAATTACCGATCGCTCACTAATTGCCCCAATCCGTATTTTTTACCTCGAACTCTTGCGACAAGTTACGCCGCCACTTGTTCCCGGCAAGGACTACAGTTGCCAAAGCCAGACTTTTTCCAACTCCTGTTCCGAGACCGTTTTCACAGCCTTCATTCGATACACATGCGTCATATACATATGCACGAACGTGACCATTCGTACGGAGGTCGGCGTCGCAGAGTCGACGAACCTTCTGACAAAACCCAGGACCAGGATGTAATGTTCATTTGTAACATATATTTTTAGGACTTTACTTAAAGATGAGCGTTTTTGTTATATAAGGATGTCAATTGCAAAAAATTGGTTGGCTGTCGGATGAAAGCCAGATGCTGCTGTTTGACATTCATTTTTAAGCATTTTCCACGTTTAGTAACCTATAGTTCATTTTTTGTAACCGAAATATATATTACGATAACTTATTTATTAATAGTATAAAAAATATTAATAATCATCAATTTTAATTATTAATCTTCAATAGTTAATTGAATCGTATTAATAATGGTAGTTTCAAACGTTTTTGTATGTGTACAATGTATTTTATATACTACAGGATTAAAAAATTATAAAATTAACTTGATGTACAATTATTATTATATCGAAACAGGAATTACTTGCGTAATAAAAGATTATAGCACTTAGAAAAACTAATTATATCTCATAACATTATTATTGAAAAGTACAGATACTAAACAATTTAAAAATATTTTATTATCGATATCGTAATTACATCGAACTATCCTAGTTGTCTTTAACTATTATTTATATTGTTTTATTTATCTAAAAACTAATTAGATTAAACTTGAAAATTGAATTTTTATAAAGAATTACTTTTAAACATATATTATACTGTAACTAATCTTATTATCTATTTTATAAATTCTAATATATCCTAATTGCTTAAAAAATATAAATTTCCCGTTCGATCATTCATTGAACATAATTATTTTTAATATTAAAAAATAAAATTGTTAATATTAATATTTGATGTAGAAATATCTACTTATAAATATTTCATAGCATATTTATTAATATAAATTGAAGAAACAACAATGTAATACATAATGTGTAGAACAGTAACCCAAAGTTATATTGAATAAAATATAGATTAATTTAAACGAATATATATACTTGATAAAATAATAAGTTGATGTAGTAGATTAAAAGAATTATTGGTTATTATTTAGGTTTAAATCAAAATTCCAATCCTTTTTTTGACATTAACTCATTTATCAATACTTCGAATTTTATAGCTACATGTTATGATCGATAAATTACTTGGTTTCTGTAATGCTTCCGCATAAGATAAATCCGTAATATTTCCTTAAAGTGCAAAAGTTTTGGCTTTGATTAACGATATTTTGAAGGAAATGAATTAAATATTCATAAATTATGCACTTAAAAATACAATTTTTGTTATATAATTTAGTACGTGAAGTATCAGGCTCAATTTATTGCTCCCCTACCAGAAGCTACCGATGAATTTCAAAGAAAGTATACGTACAGGTTTTACAACTATTGAATCCGGTATCCTAAATATGAGACAAGCGATGAGTATCCTTTTGTGAAGCTTAACAATTTGGGAAAAGGTTGTTTTTGTAACTCCTTTACGCCCTTAAACTAAAAAGTTAACTTGTATAATAGATTTAGTTGAAAATTGATCCACACTCTATGCTTGCAAGTAACCGAGCTGCTTATAATTCCTCGTAATTGCTTATAAAACTGGAATTGGTTCCGTGTAACATAACGCTGGCGCGCTAAAAATACTTATTGAATACGTGCTACTGTTATAAAAAGCAACGCAGCCCTGTTGCAGTGCACGGAGAGAAAGCCTTGAATTTTGCATGTATCAGATTTTCATTGGTACAATGCTCGTTAAGTTATGTTTCATACGAGATCGCATTGAGCGTCGCGCGCAGCCACAGCAGCCGAGCACTTCAGTCTGAAAATCTACCGCAGGAACGCGATCGTCAGCTGTAGACGGACGCACGGACAGCCAAATCGCGCTGAAATTTCCTTGATCCGAGGCGAGCACGCGCCAAAAATGTCCGGGTGACCTCTGGACTCGGATCCGCGTCGGCCACCCGACAGCGCGCGTAACAGTCCGGCATCGACATACGACGAAGCAGGTGCTGTTATCGAGACGTTCCTGTTATCAAGGCAACGAAAAACCGAAAGTTCGGACTTTCGTGAAAGGAATCCACGGACGTGTGCGCGCAGGGAGCTTTTTTGTTGCCGCGGCAAGCAGCGGGCGCTTTTCGATCGGAGCGCGAGAAAGTGAGGCATTCCTCGAAATAGATAACGCACGTAGCGCTCGGGCGCATGCGCGCCCGCCCGCTCGCGGGCAAGTTCAAGGAACAATGCTTCGAGAGCAGTAGGGGCCAGAGAGTCACGAGTCACGATCCGTAATGCACGATTCCGCGGCGCCGCGTACGTACATTGTGACGGCGAACGTGCCACTGACCTAGAAACACACTTAGCGGTACGTGCGAGTGCGCGGCGACGACGACGACGACGACAGCCTTAGCCGCGCACTCGAGATCTCGCGAACGGCCCACGAGGCGAGAGATCATCCGCGCACACGTACGTACGCGCGCCTTGAACCTGACACGGAAACTCTTTTCTCTTTATCTATATAGGCGCCGTCCGCGCCCCTCGGCCGCCTTTTTCCCGCGAATCGTCCTTTCATTCCGAGGCGAGACTCTTGTTTGCTCGTGGAGAAGCCAAACTGTTGAAAATTGTGTTGACGCTGCCGATGCGTCACGACCAACGCGCTTATCTTCCTCGCGATATCCACGAGCGGATGTTTTACACGAGGATTCTAACATTGGTCACAGTTAAGTACATCGAAAATCATAGCCATTTGCGTAAACTCGAAAAGAAGAAACCTTCAAGAGCCGAAAGTCTCCCGTCTTTTCTACTTTTAAAATAAAAATTATGATTAACGCATTTTCAGAATTGTTATTATTACCCATGGCTCTTTGGGATCAAACGAATTGTTACGATTTTTTTTAAGGCGCGTGTGCAATGGCTCTTTTTATTACAGTCAATGAATTATTCTCAAAAATAAAATTGGAAAGGAATCGTTCAGCTATAAAAACACCATCACTAGTTGGATATGGAAAATTACACGAGTACGTTTATTTACGGTATAAATAAAGTAACCATAGGCTGAAAAACATGCGTGTAGACTGTTGATATTTTTTGTCTACGATATCAATAAACAATCGTCCGTAAAACTTGTTAATAAGCTTTTTTTCTATTATTAGTAAAATTTATTATTATCCTGTCGATAACTTTTAAAAAAATTAAATATTTCTAGCCGTTCATAAAAGAAGAAATCTTTCATTTGCAATTGATTATCAAAATCTCATTCGAAAATTGTAATACGAATTTCTATATTGAACAAGATAAGCCAAACGCAAAAATTACAAAGAATATTAAGAATAATGTCGAATTTTAAGTAAAAGATTAATCCGACTAATTAACTACGCCTGCAATAAAAAATAGGACAACAAAAATTTTTCTAAAAATAATAGTAAACTTATAGTTTAGTGGAAAAAAGAAACAATTTAAATTTTAATTAATAACGAGTCGTAAAATTTTTTTTATATACAATAAATAACTTTGTGAAAACACAGAAATTCACATATTCATTTTAAAGCTAATAAAAAATTCAATTTACAAATTTGCAACAGTAAATTCAATAGAATTATAATACTTTTTAAATAGAATTAAAATGTATTTTTAATGAATGGTATTAGTCCTCAATATCAATAGCATCCAAAAACTTAACGAGATTATTATTTCATTCAACAAACACTAATTAAGTACAAACACGCTCCCTGTGTAAAATGTAAAAATGAAAGGAAAACCTGTTTTGCTCAATCCCATGCCCCATAAAACAGCATACAAACTAAATTCTTCTCATTACGGTTCCCAAGTGTAGAAAGGTAAAAAAACAGACCCACTTTAAAGACGCGAAAACATTACACGCAGCCTAAGTACGCGACACTTTCGGCGTGAAAATTAACGACCTGTGCCACGGACTAACCTGAGAAAATAAGTGTACAAGAGTTAGAATCCACTTATGTTCTTCTTTTTTGTTACTCGAAAAGTATTTTTTGAACGTCGTTCTAATATCGACTAAAGACAATAAAACAAGAACATTTGTCGGTACAATGTTCTGTGTAATAAATTTTACAGAATCCTGAATCAACAGATGTTAAGCGAAGAATAAAAACTTGGTGAAGATAATGAGTTACTAGAGAGAAGCTGAGAAATAGAACAGAATTTTTACACTTTCGTCAATAAAGGCTCCTGATGGATCCGCTGTTACGTCTCCGAGCTAAATGTGTTAGATAAATTTCAGAGACAATTTCATCTTGAGATTCATTTTCACACGCCTTAATGAAGATATTCTACCTGAATCTTTTTAAAATTGTGTTTACATTTCTTCCAACTCTATGAGAACAGTGTATTTTTTATAAATTGCCAAGTGCTCGAGTAATATGTCAAAAACGTAAAATATTCTACCCTTAAAATTATTTCACTCTAAACACCATGCGGTAGATTTCAATCTGTATTAGTAAACTAGATCTCCTTTGCAAGTTTATAGGCTGCCCAATCACCACGTATTGAATTAAAGTGACACCACACTGTCGCGCAGATTATAGCAATTACTCGAAAAATAATAAAGATATCCTCGCAATCATTATTATCCGGGGGGAGTAATAACAAGTCACCCTGGAAATCAAAATTAAGTGCTTCGTTATTCGTCCTATCGAGTGCCTCGGAGACGATTTAGAACGGAACTATTGCACCGCAGAACGAAAGTACGCAGTGGAGCCGCGGGCTCCTCCGAAGTAAAATTTTTCAGTTGTGCGCTATTTACCATTCGTGACAAGAAAGCAAAAGTCCGAAGCACACGCGAATGTCGCTCTGGCGTCTGGCAATTTTCCCTTTGCTCGGAGTTTATTTTTTCATTCCCATCCCTGAATTATTGCGTGCCCGCAAACTGTTATCGCGTTCAATTGACGAGGACTTTCCATTTTTTGTAATTGACTGTGCGTTTAGGGAGTGATCGAAGCGAAGCATTTACAATTGGAGAGCTTCTCTCTCATATTTATATTCTCCGTTGGATCGGGGTGAAAAAAAGATTTTATTCTGGTGGAATATTGAAAATACGATGACTAACTGATGCACAGTTTTAGGACTGTGCGTTACATTGCAAGCGTAAAGAGTCTATTTATAAATAGTATAACTTTCTCTTCTATACCTTAATCGCAAATAGTGTAATAAGATTGAGTAAAATATTCGGTGTAGATCGAGCAGTGTAATATTTCCTAATTCAATAATTAATTGTATAACTCCGAGAAAACAATTTTATTTTTTATAAGAAAAAATATCAACTAATATCAATTTTCGTATTTATTATTTTATAATTTTATTTCAGCATCAAAATCGTGTGTTATATTTACTTGTTTTTTTAATGATAAATAAATAATTTAATAAGCAAAAATAATAATTTAATTTTCAAATTTAAAAAAATTTATAGCATGCATTGTTAAATTAAATTATTAAATATTGAAGCGTTGACACATGAACTATTTTATTGAATTATTTAACTCAATTTATACGGAACCCAATTTTATTATTGATATAACAATATGTAAAAGTATAATATAAACAAATTTGCTGTATTCATTGCAAAAATATTTAAAATAGATATGTCTATTTAAAAAAAAAAATACTCAAGTGCTTATAAATCGATCACATACTCGCGTAATTTGCGAATGCTATTGTGAAAAATACACGATCACATGAAATAATAATCTTTGATGTTATATTTTTCGACAATCTTGTATCGAACACCCATTGTACTTAAACTGGTTTTTTATTTGAAACAGAATATATAACTCAAAAGTCTCTTGGTATCAAAACCATTCCAATACAATATTTATCTTCACAAGGTCTATACACGCAAATTTACTTCTTTGTGTATCGAAAAATGTGTTGGAGAATCATACCTAGGTATTCCGTTAGAGTATGAAATCAAACAAAGACTGTGAGAAATCCTTTATAATTCATTCGGGGAAAATTCTGTCAGCCCGCAAGCAATTGATAACTGTATTTATCGGTTTCTTCTTCAAATTAAATAATTATTTATGCGTTTTGACTCAATGGACGTATTCAAAGCTCCATTCCAGCGTAGACCCTTCGTGTCTCGTTCCGTTTCTTTAGTAGGTCGTGGATTATCGAGATGGAGAGTGAGAAATGCTACGTACTACACTTCGTCATTTTTAAATACATCCCTGGCCGCGACCGGTGACAAAATTATTTGTTTCTCGTTGATGCACAGGTGTAATGACTGTTTGCTTACTTGAACTGAGCTTACATTACGTTTTATGATTGTCAATCGAGTCAAATATTTTTTGCGTTAATGTAAATCGATTAATTTAATAAAATAATTTTTTTAATCAAATATTTAATTTGTATAACAACTATTATAAAATTAAAATTACGAAAAATATGATTTTTGTAATTTTGAAAAATATGTTTGACATCGTAAAAAACATCCCTTTAATATTAGCTTTTTTGTCCTTAAATAGAATTTACTTTTTGAAGAATAATACGTTTGAATACATTTATTGATAATTCTCATCGGTTCTTTTTTTACAATAAGAAAAATGCCCATGATAATAATTGCTTGCAATGTCTTATTTATCTAAACCTGGACCTTTCCAACCTAAATGAATATGTAGATCATACGTGATGGCGAAAATAAAAAATGTATTCCTTCATTTTGAGTGAAAGTAGATTCAATACGGGTATTATAAATTATTCAGTTCATTATTACAGAAAAAACACATATTTCAACAAAAATGAATCACTTTTAAATGTGGCTGGAGGTGATTGATGAGAAAAATGTAATATGACCGCAGACGACACCGAATACAATATCTGTACTATTATTATCGTGGCGACATGCTCATTTAGAGTTCTATGAAGATTTCTAATTTAAAATAGAAATATTAATTATTTAAATAATCTAAAGCAACCGCAACTATAAATTTGATCGATTTATATACCTTGAACTTGAACCGCAGCCAACATTTTAGAAATTATGCTTTTATTTGGAAAATTGTACTTTTGATGTATACAAGAATAATTTACATTTTTACATAATAATATTTTAAACTTCCTAAGAATTTTTTGACTTAAAAAAGTGTTTTACATCTTATGGCGTAATTCTTGTTTACACTATTTTAAATGAAAACAACTTTAATTATTCTACAAGAATTAGTTTTTTAACAGATTAAGTATTAATAAACCAAGTGATTGATAATGAATTTAATTTTAGTTAGAAACCTTCAGCTGCTAAAAAGGAATTAAAATAATTAATGGAAATCAAGTGCATTATGGTTTACTTCATTTGAAATATGTTTTTAGAAACAATTATTAAATACAAAGAAAAAACTTAAGTTATAAATATAAATGTAATGTAATATGCAAATGCCATTAAACGATAATCCAGTATATCTTAGAAGAGAATTATATTTGCCATAAAATCATAAAATAATTTTGAGTATGTTAGATATAAAAAAATTATTTTCAATTATCTAAAAATAAACAAAAAAATCAAAGCCTAAAGGTATGAGAGTATTTTGAATAAATCAAGCTGTTTATATCAGTTTTTCATTTTGTATAATATTCATACTATATAAAATCATCATAATATATTAATAAACACGTAAATATTTTCTACTTAATATTTTTTTGAAATATTGGTATTAATGTAATTGAAATTACAATAAAAGTAATAGTGCACATTAAATAATTTTAAAATTAGTAGTTACTATTTTGAATTAATATTTGTTATTGCTGCATTTTTGGAAAAATTATGAGATATATCATTGTACAGTATTAAAAATAATGATTTTTCTGTCGATCGATCAATCTTAAGTCAAATATGAAGAAATTTCTTTTAAAAAAATTAGAGAAACAAAGATTTTATGAAAAATTATAAACATAATAATAAAAATTATTAATGTAAGTAATAAAAAATATTTATATTACAAATTACTGTAAATATCAAATTGATTAACATTTATTTTTTAGAATTAGTTAATAGCTTGTCTTGTATTACATTTTCAGAAAAGTGAAAATGTGAAGTGAATAGTACCAATCATTTAATAATTATAGTTGTTAAATCATTTCGCTTGGTTAAATTTTTTTAAATATTTTATCCACGAAATGTTTGGTGTCAATAGTTATAACTTTTATTAGGGTAAAATAGAATAGACAAATCAAATATTAAGTTAAAAAAATTGTGTAATATTTTTTTACTTAAATAAGAGAAGTTATGTTGAGTTATCATTAATATTTGACATTTATTTTAAAATGTAGTTCATCAAACTAGTACTATTCTTCTGCTTAAGGATTTCTATACAAAAAGAATTACTTAAAATGAAAACAAAAAATTTTACAATTATAAAAAATTCCCAACATAAGCATAGATATTTCCACTTGTACTCGTTAGACCTATTAGAATGGATTTATTTGTGCTTAAAAATCAAACAGAATTAAAAGTTTTTGCTGGCGAATAAAAGTTAGTTGCGCATTATTTTTGCTTTTATATTTGTGCTTTTATTATCTTTTAACCGTAAGTAAAAATTATTTCTGTATTCATAGAAAGTAAATTAAGATCGAAAAACATAAGTTTGTATGTTATGCGAGTCTATAACTTCTATAAAAAATAATTATCTATTCACAAAATATGACATTTAATTGTTATTTTTATTTTCTACAATTCTAGCTCAAGTAATTTTTACATCTTCTGACTTTGAATTTAAGTTTCACTTGGTTACGACGTTTTGTTACCAACAGCATATTAATAATCTACTGAATTTTTATTATTGATTGCACTTGATGTATCGATATCAGATCGAATTAATATTCTGAACCGATCAGTTCTATGGAAATGGTTGAACACATTATTAAAAATTATCGACAAATTCTAACGTTGCTGAGATTATTCCGTAAGTAATGCTGAAGATACGTTGTTTCATATTTAGTTGATAAAATTTGGCAATGCACTAAACAATAAAAATTTCATAACTAGAGAATAGACACACGGCAAAAGAAGGGGGTTATTTTGACGCATACGCAAGCAGTACAGGTTGCATTCACGATGCGTGACACATGCATTATAAGGATATCGCCGAAGAGACCAGGACAAGAAGCGTGGGCTCTCTCGTCGGTAACGGGGGTAAAAAACGAGAAGGAAACGCAAGTGAAAAACTAAGCAAGATACGTCAGGGATCTGCAGCGCTATCCAACGAGGCCAAAGGCCAAGCGAGTATAAGTATCCTCGTCGTCAGCACACTTGCGCAGGAGCAGCGCCGTCATTAAGTCCGCAGGCGGATAAAGTCGGTCTTGGGTTCCCCTCCCCTCGCCGGGACCCACCCCCTCTCCGGCTCTACGGCTCTTCGTGACGTCCGCGTCCTCGTTTTCTCGTCCTGCGGTGCTCGAATAAAAGAAAGACCAACCGCTGCCTTCGCGCCATCGCCGTGACTCGTCCATTGGCGCGAGAAGGAAACGTGTATGCGCCGAGTGCAAAGGGGCCGATCGTGGCGCGTACACCAAGATGAGACACTTGTGGCACCCTTACCGCGATTCCCGCACGATTTTCCGATGAATGAAGCGGCTGTTCTCGAGAACGACGCTACTTAGATGCCGCTGCTGCTACCGCAGAGGACGAGCGCGAGCCTAATCGGCTTATCGATGCTGTACGGACCTTTAATGCGCTGCTGCTTAACCGGTGCACCTGCCGAGTGGACGATTGATGATAGCATTGCTGCGCGATAAATAAAACAGAGCTTTGAGGCACTTTTTAATTGTGCCGAGTTACTGTACGATGCGTATCGAGAGGTATAAATCAAGTATAAGCGAATCACATTTGCTTTACCTTCCGACTAACAGACTTGAGGGTTTGTCATTGTACGTTTACGAGTATGTGTCATGGCAAAGTGGAGCACTCAAATTTAGTGTCACCGCACGTGGACTACATAAAAGCTTTGACTTACTCTCGCGCCAAAGGCAAAAGCATTTGTGTGCCTCAAATCGTCGGTAAACGCTAACCGACATGTGAATGGCCACAATAATAATGGCGATGATAAAAAATCAACGACGACCATTATAATTTGAGGCACCGGTTTCCTCTTGTTCAAGCGAAGAACCCAGCGATTTCTTCGCCGATTTGCGGCGACACTTTTAGCGTTTTTCAGATCGAATGCATTGGAAGGCTAACGTTTTCGACGTACAATCTGGAAGCGGCACCGCGTGTGTCGAATTCAAATGTCTCGTAGACCCAGGGAAAGAGGAACAGCGGCCGGCGATAATTTTCGCGATTCGGCTCGTGCTGAATCGAGAATCCCCTTGTGCACTTATTCGGACGCTCCGCGCGAAAGACCCACAATCCAGTCCACGGCGCTTATTCATCGTCCAGAGAGATATGCCGGGCATTCGCCAAATCGTACCCACTCGCGCATTTGCATACGCAGCTCCGGAGCAGCGCGTATGGACGCCCAATAATAATTAGAGAGAGGAGCCGCGCGTACAATTCCTGCAGCACCCTTACGCGCGTTCTGCGACCGCGGTACGGAGAAGTCGGAAAGCGATGGTTGCGTACACATCCACGACCTCCTTTTCGTCCGGACGGAGTCTTTTGTATTTCGCGCACCACTTTTTCGGTCTTTATGTCGAACGGTAAAGCTGCTCCCTTTTCTCCCTTGATGGACAATCATCGGCGTTGCAGGGTCGCGGATTGTGGGAGAAAGAGAAACTCGGGGTGTCGCTGCAACAGTGCACGCACACGCGAGGATGAATACACCGGGTGCGTTAATTGGAAGGAAACCGAGGTAATGGCGCGCACGGAAGATCGCAGTGCCTAGACAGTACCGGCTTTAAGAGGTCAAGCTAATTGATCGCGATAGCTTTGTAACGAAATTTATAGTTGGAGAAATTTTTAGTTTAAACATATTGTTATAGAGAAGAGTTTGGCCCTCGTGGATGCAGTTAATTCACCTTGGCTTCCTGCGATTTTCAATTATTCTCCGGAGTAGTTATTGGCATTTTCTTCGTATGTCACGAAATGCAACGTGAACTAGTTAACTAAATGAGCGAAAATTGCTCTGTATTACTTTGAAAAGCTTTTCTTTCAAGTCATTGTTTATCATTGCTAATTAATACAGTCGTTTCGGTATTTTGTTTTAAATAATATGTTTAAAAAACACTAAGTAAAGTACTTTTTATTAAAGTTTGATGTTCCATCGAGGTCACGAGTTAATTCGACTTCCAAGTTGCTATTTCAATTCTGTCAAATATTCATACTAAAGACAAATGCGGCAGAGATAATAGATAATTTCACGTTTTAATTTATTTTAGTAATAAATAAGCCAAGAGTCGCCGCAAGCGACACGGACAAGGGAAAATCTATTTCATTGTAGAACAACAGTTGATGTGACGCCTTAATTACAGCCTGTGTAATAAAATACGTAGGAAATGTGAAGCGAACGGATCTCTTCGGAGATAGATATTTAATTTCGATCGAGAGTTTAGGGCTGCGCTATAAAGTGGCACATGAGGTGTGATACTTTTATTTCGTATCGAGGATTCGCCTACTTGGAGTTTCGTCTCTGTTGCTAAGCGAAAGTGGTTCTCGAACAGAAGCTATTCTGCAGTTGTTACGACTGACCAATGACCAAACTTTTATTAATACTCCGTTTTGAAACGGTTGCAATGAATCTAAACAATAAATAAAGGACCTCGATATAAATGTTACAAAATTTTTTCTTAGTCTATGAAGCTGCTTTGATGAAATTTTCAAGCTGTTCCTGCATTTTTAGCTATTTATTTAATTTATTACTTTTATAACGTTGCATTGCAAATATGTGTATTTTTGCAGAAAATACAACTTTTCATTAATTCGATAAGTTTTTTTTTATTAAAAACAAAATTTATTGATTCGTATAATATTATATAAATAAAAATAATATTCCTTAATCTAAATATAATTTTAGTCATTTATTTGATAGACAAATAGTATTAAATACAATAAATATAATTGCGAAAATTCTATACATGTTAATAAAACAATACACTTAATTAATTTAAAAATTTATCATAATTTATCAAACGTGTTATATTTTTCCTTATATGAAACGAAGACATAAGAAATTAAATATTAAAATAAATGAACAGAAATGGAATAAATATATTTTTTTATATCAAAGATTAATATCAAATTTCAGTTGCATTTTCAAATAACGTATTATACTTTTATTTAGTATGTCATTCTAATAAGAAAATACTTTCTAAACTTTATTTCAAATCAAATTTGCAGCT
Source organism: Platyscapa corneri (assembly GCA_018907185.1). Classification (NCBI taxonomy): domain Eukaryota; kingdom Metazoa; phylum Arthropoda; class Insecta; order Hymenoptera; family Agaonidae; genus Platyscapa; species Platyscapa corneri. Next base: position 3,506,968 of record JACCHW010000017.1, read on the forward strand.
TATGTTATACTATAAAATGAGTATCATATAATAAAAAAGTATAAATATTTTTTATTTATATCCAAAATTCTTCTGTTTAAATTTGGAACATTTTGGTCGGTTTACGTATGAACCATCTTCTATGTCGTCTAATTTTGCCCATACGTTATACTTAACAAATATTCCATATAATTAGTTAACAAAAAAATTCCAAAAAATGGTTCTTGAAACGAATGCATTTTATGTATTATTAAATTATTCAGCAGACATACTTAACACCCGCGTACGGGCTGTTGAAAGGTGTACGTTACCATGCGATGCAGTCGTTTGACACATCACAATCAAATCCAAAAATAATCGTAACCAACTGGAAGACAATATATTTTCACACCAGATGTATTGTCATCAAGTCAATGTCGAAATTGATTAATCCGGAGTCAATGACCAGACTTCGTATAAACACGCCAAGTGACGTCAAAAACGAAAGGTTGAAGCAAAAAAAGGAGCAACAAACGCGTACTTAACTGCATTACCCAACGCTGAGTTCGCGAGGCCGAACGCCATCGAGGTAATACAGAATGAAAAAAAAGAATGAAAAAAAATTCCTCATCCGCGAATGTACTTGCATTTACGTATGATCAGAAAGATGCTGTCGCGCGGGAATACAATTACGAAATACAAATCCAATTACTCAAAGTGTAAGTACGTTGTTGCTGTGCATGTAGAGCAGTCACTATAAATTTATAAATTTTTTTAAATGTCGACGAGATGAAATTTCACGTCGTGATGGAGTTTCAGTAAAGTGCAGTATTAGGTATTTATAATGTAAAAGAGATTTTTTAAATATCACGCAAAACCCCAAGTTTGTGGAACAATATAAATTGTATTAAATTATACGTGAGAAATTTTTTTATAAATGATCGTTTTTTATGTATTTGAAAAACAATGGCTTTCCACTTAATTCAATTAAAAGTTGCAGTCAACAATTGCACAGGAAATTTTTTAATCCTGCACTTTTAGGTGGAATTCATTTTAATTGTAAAATAGACACCGAAAAAGTTTTCCGCAAAGAAAGTAAATATCGTACTTTCAATTTTTTTAATCAGGTTTTTGTATTTTCAGTACAACCTTCGTTTACAAAAGAAACGCTCCTATTCAATCGGTCGTAGTTATTCGGACATGGCTGATGTCAACATACGCCTTTCTCGAAAATAGTGACTACCTAGACTTTTTCTCGTTGTCTCTCTTTTTCAAATGTCTAAATTTACGTGAATGTGTAAGTAGCACACATCGCGCACTTGCGTGCAAATCGTTGAAACGCTGTTGCATATTACATGTGGCACGTGCCACCAAGACCGAAACTAAGATAGTTGCGTTCGCAAATATATGGATAGTTTTGAAAACTGTTTTTTGGTTTGCTTCTTCGCTAATTCATCATGAATTACGTGTGCAGATTAACAAATTAATTATTCGCGATGTAGTAGCTGATCAAAAGCTACTTTCGTAATTTTATATGAACGTGTATTTATTGGTTTAACTTAATTGCATAACGCAGCGAACATTTTAGCGATTTGTAATTTTTGTGATGTATAGTGATCATCTTAGAAGTGTCTCGTATCATAAGAATCGAGTTTAAAGAAGTTTTTCAATATGTTCCTTAACTTTCGTGTAATTGCAAAATTTAATCTGAAAATGGAACAAAATAAATTAAATTTTAAACGTAGAATAGAAACCTCAAAATCCGTGATATAATTTCTTTTTCATGATGATATTTTTCATAAACAAATAATAAATACTTTTTCTAAGAATTTTCAATATAAAAAATGTAATTTAGACATTCGGCGTTAAATATGATTTTTTAAACTAAAGTTTACATTTAAAAGTTAGCATCATTTCTTTGAAATTCTTGATATTTACATAAATGGTAGGTATTCACGAAAAATATGATATTAATTCGCGAACTCGACTATATTTGATCCTCTTAATTAAATTTGAATTTATGTCAAAAAAATAATCAAACAAATTACATTACGTATGGTCAAATTACGTTTTTACATAATCTGTAATTGTAGTTGGCATACAAGTTTCAATTTTCTAGAAAATGTTTAAAGGAAGCTATTAAAACTATTTACCCTTAACATTTCTAGTTAGAATTTGTAAAATGATCAAGATTCCTAAGCGGCGTACGAATTCCACTGCTTGAAATATACGTACGACGCAACATCTTCAACAGGTTCATCGTCAATGTGTCGTCATTCGACGATCAGTTTCACTTCTTCCTGCCCCAGGATATAATAAGAAATTGTCGCAAACTTCGCACCATACCCCGGCGTCGAGTCATCGACCGCGAAAGAACAACACCATTAACTCATTTGTAATTAGGCGTTCGATGCGCCCACCTGAGCTCAAACATATCGGCGTTACATAAAATACGGACGTCATGCGCACTGACCATCGCTAGAGGTTTGTTTCTCCTTATTTCGCTGCTCATCGGGTCTTCCTCCTTCCCTCCAACTTTTTTTCCTGCGCAAGGCGGAAATCTCGCGAGCACCTAATGAATGTTACCCACTCGGTGCAATACACGAGGTGCGCCAATAAAGCACCTGTCTAGCGAGTTTCGCGCATCTACTTTTTCCGCAATTCTGTTAGCGTCTCACTCTGCACAATCAGGCAAATAACAAATGAAAAAACCTTATCCAAGATACGGATCATCTCTGTTGGTTTTGAATTGATAATTATATGTAAAATGTATTTGCCGAATGCCGATCTGCAAAAATGATCCATTGACCTAATTGTGCGTGTTTAGGTCGGATAGTCGACAGACGGAAAAGAAAGTGATGGTAAACTAGCAAACAATTAACTTTATACACAATACTTACTTGGGAATCATACTTGGAATGAAATTCCATTTTTAATTCGAGACTAATTTACCGGAGCATCAATGCCGGCTTTAATGCGTATTCTCAAGTTCTTCTTCTTTACAATCACTTGACTCTGCTGCAACAATTGCTTTGGAATGTTGTCTTCATTACCGTCTTCACGCAACGCATCATATTTAAAAATTAATGTTTATACAGCATATAAATTCAGTAATAAAAATAAAAGACTAATAGCGCAAAGACAGAAGCTCGCTTTATTTCGTAAATTGAGACGCAAAAGTAAAAAATGTAAGCCTCGATTATTATAGCATCAGACAAATGAGATTATGAATAACCTGTGCTGAAAACGGCCTTCGCACAAAGTCAGCCAAAACAAAAACATTCTTTACTGCATCTAATACCAATGCCGTAGTCGCACTAAACCGAAGCGATAACTGCACGCAACTACTGAATTGAAGCTTAAAAAAGAAAAAGACGTCGAAGAAGCATATTTCTCAAGTACACACTGCGGCGGTAAAGAAAAATCATTAAAAAGTTCCGAAGGTCGAGACCCTCGCTTGCAAACCGCCAATAATAAAGATGTTATAACTAAGCTGTCTACCTTCCTTCCTTTCTTCCTTCCTTCCTTCCTTCTTTTCATCTCGAGGATCTTCTCGACTTCCAGGATCTTCTCGACTCCCAGGATCGTATTTTTTTCTCTCCCGGCACCTGACGAAACACGATCGCGGCCGATGAGCGAACGAGATTTACGAGCGCAAAGTGCAGCGGCCGGCGGTGTACCGCGGAAAATGGCAGCGGCAAGTGCAGTGGGCTCGAGCCGACGGGGGGGCCCCCGAGAGGGCCTACCTATTTTCCGGAAAGCCGTAAATTGTCGGGCAGCCGCGAGGACAGATAACGAGGAGCCAAGGTCACGGGATCAGCGTAATGGGCTACCGTGCAAAGGGGAGAGGACCGTTGCGAATTACAGATGAATACGGACAAGTGAAACTCTTGCCGAGACTCTTCATGAGGAGATGGACCCACTGACACAATGAAGTAGCTACTGCTCCTCCGCTGCCCAGGGTGTCGCGTGAAATTGCTTCTGGCTTCAACTGTGCGGCCAGTGTGCGTGTCTGGTGTTTTCACCGGCCGCGTTTGTGCGTGCTGTAAGGCTCTTTTTCACCTCTACTAAGGAGGCGAAATGCTAGTGATTAAAATGTCTTTTGTAAAGTCCGACCAGCATTCGTGAATTTGAAATAAAAATACAATTCTATTGGGAAACACTATTCGATGCAACTTTTTCACGCAGTTTGCCAATTATTCGGACACGTTTATTAACTTTCCTCCCTTTCTATTGTTAATTGTTAAAAGCTATGTAATTCAGCGAATCAAATACATTATTCTAATACGTTTGCAAATAAAGCGTAAGCAAAGTCACGGTATTTGGTGAATTTCATCGAAAGATTGCAAGAAATAGCGATTAATAATAATTGAGAAATACTTTCATTTCGTACTTAAAATGTTCACCATCTGGAACAATTTAAAAACTGACATTTATTTAATAAAAATGATGAATATTTGCTTTTTTAATTTTCTTTTAGCATTAAATATATATACTGCATTAGGTTTTTAAGGTATTCCTTTTGTATTCTTCAAATTTTTTAATTAAATTTATTTGTAAATTAATTATAGCCTATTTTGCGTACTTCGCATTATCGGCTTGTAAGAAAATTTAAACAATTTTCCGATACCAGTATTGCGAGTTATAGATAGACTCGTTCACAACTCCATAAGTGGATTGCAACGAGAATTCCGAACAGGGAAGCTTCGTGACAGGGTATAACTAGTTGTTCGCTTTTAACAAAAATGATTTACTTGTAGTTACTTTTTAAGTTCAATTATTTTTAAATATCTGTAGAAAAATATATTCGATCCGATAAATTATCTTGTAAAAATTAAGTTTTACATATTTATACTTGAACTTAACAAATATAAATAATTTTTAATAGCTAACAAACGATGAGTTATCAGATTCAAACGTTACCGATTTATTAAAACAATTCTGTTTCACACACACACACACACACACACAGCACACACCCGCGTCCACATCCACACAAATAATTAAAAATTATAAATTATGAATGTAGCAGTAATTACTAATATTTATCGTTACCATTCCGTTCAATATTGATCTGAAATTGTGTATGAAAGAATATTAATATTTTGAATAATTTATGAGCCCCATAGACGTAAGCCCGAAAATAAATTCGGGCACAGGTAAATTTTATGATACCTACCGAATGTAAGATAAATTACGGTATGGCACTAAGTTACTAAAAATTTTACAATTCACGAAAAACAAAGGATGTACGTATTGCATAAAAAATGTTGTTAAATATTTTGCATCGAAGAAAGAAAGGTTTTTATAATTTAATAGAACATTGCAAAAATTAATTAAATTTAGATAGATAAATAAACATAAATTAAATATTATATCATTTATTATTTAAAATAAATAGTTAATTTAAAAAGAAAATAGTAATAAATAATAATTTATAAGTTACATTGTGTAAAAACGCAGTTTAGAAATATTTTATATAATTTTAAAAGGCAGAAATGGAATGAGAAAATAAAATAAATCAAAGTCAATAAGATGAACAGAATTTATATGAAAATAAAATCACAATAATTTTCTTATTAGTTATTTATTTATTCAGTAACAGAATTTGTGACAATCGATGTTTAAGAACTTTTCAAACGTTCGAAAATTAGCTGTACATTTTTTATAATGATTAGCGGTGGTATATTTCTAAGTCAGATTGATAATTGGATTCAAAGATTTCTTTCTTTCAAAAACTAATTTTTAAATTAGATCGTGTAACATTATTTTCAAGAATTCGGAAGAAAAAACTAAATAAGCATTGAATTTGCAGTTTTAATTGGATTACTTTTAAGTTTGAACTTCGGAGGCAATGCGTGGTTGTACGAGTAATAAACATTGACTTTTCCTCATTTTCTTAACTTTCGAAAAATAGTTTACGATATTTAAATGTACTTAAAGATATACGGATAATGTGCAATAGTGCTGAACAATCCGAAACCACAATTTTTTCAAAGCCCAAACGTTCAATTGTTTGGTCGAAGCAATATATAAGAGCATAAAAGTTCTCAGAATTCAAACCCAAAGGAATCAAAGCCAATAAATGTGATTGAAAGACTGTCCTTAAGGAAGGCTGCAAACCTTGTCCCTGTTAGTGAAATTTCGTTAAACTAGTTAGTCATATTAACTATAAGTAGCTCTTCAACAGAGCCCAATACACTGCTCATTAAACGTCATTGTACGAGCAGAAAATGAGCATTCATCTGATGAGATTAAGCGAGCAAAGTCCAAGGCGTGAGAGTCGGGTTGAGATTCTCTGCCACCATCGTCACCCCCCATCACCCCGTGCCCCCACGCATCAAACAAACTCTGTTCGAAAATACGAAAACAAAAACGAGAACCATTCTAGGAGCGCAGCAACAGCATGAATTCCTGCAAGTAGCCGCAGGTCCTCGGAAGCTCTCGGACGAGCGTAAGTTTATGCAGGAGCTCGGAGGACCGCTCGCGGCGGGGGTTCCCGGGCCCGAGTTATATACAACCACAGGCCGGGGCATCGAAAGGGGACGAGGAGAGCGCCAAAAGTGAGATATAATATCCGTGGCTCGACGCAAAACGAGTGCCCGGGCACGAAGTATACGAAAGTGCGCGCGCGCGAGACTTGCTTTATTTATGACCAAGAAGGCCCTACCTGGCGCTGGCGAATCTTGGACGTGACAATGGGGTCCCCGGGCCACCTTTCGCCGCGGTACGGATCGCCACCGTTGCCGCGACTGCTCCTCTTGCTCCTCTCCTCCCTCCCCACCCCCCCTTTGGCCACGCCAATAAATATCGTGCGGTTCCCTTTGTACCGCTCGCTGCGGCCGAGCCTGTGACGAATTTCCAGAGGCCAAAATATTTGCCGGGACGCTCGGGCTCCCCGTGAAAATCGCGAGTTATCGCGGCACTCTTCCGGGTGGTCGCTTTTCCTGGAGCGCCCGATACCCTTGCGTCGCGCGATGCCTTCCGGGGTCCGTCTTCCCCGGGACTCGCTTTGTCGCCCAGCTTTTTGCGCTTTGTTTAGTGCACGTTACGGAACCGCAACATGAAGAAATTGCGCGTGCGCGCCTCTTTTGACGAATTGCGTGTTTTGCTGTTTATGCGACTCGCCTACCTTTCCACGCTTTGTTTCTCCACCCAAGTTTACCTTTTTCTGACACTAAAGTATAAATACGCGCTGTGCTCCCCGATACACGGAGCGGAAAAAATTTGGAGTTAGCAAACTTTGCTTTGTCTTCGATTTCCGATACAGTCAAGTTTGTCATGTTCGCTTTATCTTTCAAGCAAGATAACCTGAGGTAATCTGAGGATCCTCTTTCTGTTTTTACTGTTGACGGACAAGTAACGGAAGCTGCAGATCTGCCATCCGTCAAGAGTGGAACGAAAAGGTTACCAACGATTGTCAGAATATTATAAAGGCTTCTGATGAAAACCGAATGACACCTGACTTATTTACTTTTGCGTCATATTTCAAACGGACAAGAGCAAATATATAACAAATGTACAACACAACTTTCATTGCTTACTTTCAGCGTGTGACGCAATTTTTATCTCGTTGGTTGTACCCTCATCGTGCAATATTTTGAATAAAATTTTATGAAAAAAAACATAAATTTTAATGGAAACAAAGCATCTGAATAGAAAACATATTTCTCCATTATCTTTTATCACTTTTGTATATGTGTGTTTAATTTTCAACGTATGCAAGGATTTTCATTCGATAAACTCATCGGTTTTCCACACTAATCGCAAAATTATTATTAGGCAAATATTATTTTCATCTTGTAAATTGTTCGATTGAATATATGAATTTTGTAAAACAAATTTATGTATTAATTTCAATATGTAAAATTTAATGCAATTGATAAACAATACTTTAAACATTTTCTTTACAAGATTGTAAAAATTATGTAAACAGAGTAATGAGGCAAGGATTTTATTATTGGATTAATACAATAGTTAGAAAATATGAATAATCTAAAAATTATTTTTTAATTAAGTGCGTTTAAAATAAAAATATATGAGAATTAATAAACCTCATATTGTATAAATAAGATGGAAATTGTTCTATGAAATCATAAAACAGTTATAAAATTTTCTGTAATAAAACCGCAACTAAGAACTCTTTTTTTTAAGTTGTATCAAAATTTAAATATGTGCATAGATTAAACTTGGACAGATTTCATCAGAAAAATATTAAAAATTTTATTTTTATGAAATATTTGCTAATGGAAAAAGACTCTCCTTATCGCTAATATGCAAGACTACTCATTGTATACAATTTATTTTATCTACCAATAGAGTTCTAACATAAACTAAAACTTATATGTATGATAAATTTTAATTATTTATACTAATGTAAATGATATGTATTATTTGAAAACTCATTCTATTAACATAAAAATTAGTTATCCATAATATTCAATTTAAAATTTTTACCTGTAAATTACAATAAAAGTATATAATATTCGTAGTACTGATTAATCATATATAATTTTGTAACTTTTACCTTTTCAAATAAGAATTTGATAGAAGTGATTACTTGGTATGATAAATATTAAAAAATTTATTAAATTATTAGATGTGCTAATATCTAACAAACAATTCAATAAGCTCTTCTTGAGCTTTTCTACTCAAACTCTATACAACAAAAATTTTACATAAAAAAAAAGTTCGAAAAAATTTTTCTTGTTTGCTCATTCGTCGAATAATTATTGTAGTTTGTTGTTATTACAGAAAAATTGTAATAGTCACGCAATGACAAAGTACCTTGCGCGTTGCAGGTGATATGTTCTAATCTGGAGGATTAATAAACTTTTCTTCTTTTATTTAGCAACTGAAATGCCCTAAAATTAACTGTACAAATGAGAATTAACAGAAAAATTTTGTGTTTACGGAAAATACTACAATTACCATTATTCCCCTTTGAAGTATGTTTGAAACACGTATGAAGAAATATAAATAAAAAATAAAAATTTACGAGAATCTTTTTATGGTCTTTATTTAATTAATACGTATTTAACAGCTATTGTGAAAAAATTTTAAATATCATATAATTTATAGTAACTTATAAATCGAGTTGTTATTGGTTTATTTAAAATATAAATATAAATAATTTCAAATTTATTACCGTAAAGGAGAATTTATTTTTTCGGTATCGATAATTAAAAATAACTGTAAATTTTTTTATATTTTATTATATATTATAGTTGTTTAAGTTTTGTTTAATAGTTTAGACAAATACCATAAATCACTTTGTATAAAAAAATATTTAGGGAAATTAAACTTTTTTTCATTTATTTGAAGAAAATTTCAGTTTTTCAGGCTTAAAGATGTTGTCAATGTAATTGGTTTCAATTTAAGCAAAACAACTATAGTGTTTTCTCAATAATTATATAAATTTATGAATTGCAAACGAATGAACGCGCGCGCACGTGTGTGCAATAATTAATAAATAAAATATATTGGTAAATATTTTAACGTCTTACTTAATAAAATAATTTTTTAATTTTTAATATTTATAATTATTAGATGAAGAATTAAACAAACGGTATTACATAATTTATTAAAATAATTTTCATTCTTCAATTTTAAAGTTCTAAAAGATTAACCGAATAAACTATTTTATAATATAAAATTAAATAAAGGAACTCCCTTTTCAATGTATCACTTATTTCTCATACTATTGTAAGTTATCTTTCTTATATTTATTAAGCACAATAAATTTTTTTAGCACAAATTATATTAATATCAATATTTATTTTTCTTCTAGACAATTTTGTTAAAAGTAAACAAAACTGTCGAGCAATATTTAAAGAAAAAAATTTTAATTGTTTTGTAAAAAAATTATAACGTAACTTTGCCGAATTCTATTCAAATGAAATGTTTATTGTTAAAATTATTTAAGGAACTTAACGTGCACAAAAATACAATTCTTTTTTACTCTTTACTTTTTTATCCAACGCCCAAGATAATATCCCATTTCTTTAGATCCAGTTTAATCCCGTTTTTCCTTCATCATGATATTTTTATATGGGTATATTGCTTTCCGGTTTTTCTACCGGATTGAACGCTGCATTTTATTTTCCATTAGAGGTTTATACATGTTCGCCATTCTGTCATTGTTCGTTTAATTACGCATGTATAAGGAACGAGATATTATGTCTTAAGTTGAAAGATGCAAATACAGGTTTAAATTCCAAAATAGAAAAATTTCAAATAAAACTAACATAATAATAATTGATATCTGCTTAATCTATTAAAAGATTATTTTTATTGTTCATTAGAAAGATTAGATTAGCATTTCGAGACCAAGTTTAATAAAAGAAATTAAGCATTAGGAATGACACGGATTTGCATCTGTACATCGGTAATTTCTTCAATATTTGCCTTTTTTTTAAACTCGTAAGAAGATGGATTTGTGACATTTTCCATAATTTCTAATAAAGTTTTTATTTAAGAAGCTGGTGGTCGGTCCAAGTTTGTCTCAATACACCTTATGTATTATATATTTAAAATATACTTTATTTATGAAACGAAGTCTAGACTTTTTCATTATATCATTCTTCAGGATTATTCAGTAATGAATAAAGTGAAGCGTTAGATTAACGCAAATCTGTAAGCATTAAAATCTCATCGTCACGCCTAACGCTTGATATTTCGGTTGCGCGGGTCGTGAGGTCTTCCAAAAATTAGAAGCGACCAAAATAAAAAACCAACGGACACCATTTCCAGCTTCAAACACGCACACATACACCTGCGTTCTGAAAAAGCGAACAAACTCAGTTTTCACTCGGCAACGGCCTCCGTCGCGTGCACGCCCTCGGGATCGGCGCTCGTTCATTTTTCAATAACGCGGCGACATTAGCTCGATCCGTACTGAATACGGCAGTGGTGCAAAAAAACCGAGGTCATACGCGCAAAAATGCAAGGACGAGTCCGAGCGCGAGATAAAAATCACGCCGCGTAAAAGTCGTGCCCCCGGATGAGGCGGCGACATGCGCGCGACTACGAGTGGACGCTTTACTAATTTTGCCAAGTCACAGGGTGCCGATTTTGACCGTCTAGACGGTGCACCGGTGACATGTGATAAGCAACGAGGCATCCTTAGGGGAGATTTTTATCGACCTCCCTTCGTACGGTTTATTTCGATCTCTTTGTTCGCAGATTATTTACACAGGGTTGGCTCAAACGCTCAAATTGTAAAATTAGATTAATTCGAGTAGATTCTTCAGTCAAGTCCTCGTGTGCCGTAGAATATCGAAAATGAATTGTTATTATTACCATTTTCCTTTCGAGTAGAGATGCATTGGAAAGAATGAAATTCAGAACGTAGACTATATTGAATAAGGCTATACTGTACTTGTTCATACGCAATTGAAAATTGTATATCGGGCTCGATATACATGGTGTGTACCCGTTACGTACAGTCTAGTATTTGAAAATATAAATATAAAGTTATAGGAAAAGAGAAAATCGAATAAAAACAATAATGGCACACAATAATTTTTTCAACACACTTCTTACGACAAAGTGTGTTTCTTTTTTGTCGCTTATGACGTAAAATGTAATATTTATATCTCCTTTGCTTCTTGTATTAATTTTTTATCGAATTCCCTTTTAATTAAATTTTTTTATAAATTTTGTATTTTCATATTACGGCATTGTTACGACACGTGTGCTTGAAATAAAGAGCAAACAGCTTTGGCCTTTCGTTGTTTTACAAGATATTTGGGAGAATATTCGTTTGAAACCTTAGGTACTTCTTTATAAAAATAATAAAAATATAAAGTATATTTAAAAGTATATTCATCGTCATAGCGCTATTTGCACACGCAATATTTACCTACAGTAACTGTAAAGTGTCCAATATCACAGAGCTAGTTAGAAAATACGAGATGAAGCGTAGACACGTAAAAGCGAGTTTCCTCACAAACAACTTGTCAATTCGAGTATTGCTCACAATGACCATAAGTATTTAAAAGAAAGGAGCGGCTCGCATTGAATCCGAACCGTCAAAACTACTGTCATCGAATTCGCGCGTGCCACCCTTAAAAAGGACCGCGCGTGTGCAAACTCGACGTGCAGTGTCGGCAAACAAGTCGCATTGTGGGTGGCCGTAAATAAAATCGGCGCGTGTCCGACGTCTGTGACACATGTGTGTCACGTGCCCGGCGTATGTATCCTGCAAATTTTGCAATATCGGCGTTCGACCTCGTGACCGGATGTGCGACTGCTCTGGACCTACGAGTGCATTTTTCCGAGGTTTTTTGCTACAAGCACACGTGTTTCGAGTAAATTACGCCGCGCGAGCCTTCGCAACCTTCCCCTTCTGCCATTGTGCATCGGAGGATGTTTTCGGTCTCACCTTGGCCGGAGCGGATCCGACGCTTCCAAGATGTTGTTTCTTTTCTTTGCTAATTTTTGTTTAGATGCGATGAGTTTTGTGTAGACTGCGTATCGAATCCGTCGCTTTAAGCGTCCATAATTATTTTAACTTTGTACAAGTGTCAAGTTTTCAGGTAATAATTGGAAGTTTGAATAAGCGACGACAGCTACGTTTTCATTTTGTTTAATGCTTTAGCAAATTTTGCATGTTTTGTTTTTTGCGCAAAGTAGGTTGAATCGAGAATGGAAATATTTCCTTTTCTATTCATAATAAGCCGAACGGTGGTTGATCTGCGTAAACGCGTAATATATAACTGACACATATGGAAACACAGGCACTCCGGCTGCGTGCGCGTGCATGTATGAGTGCGTTTGTATAAGATGATAGCCTATGAAATAAATCGTCTTACGTACCGTTCGAGAGTCACCGAATGAATATCCCCGGAAAAGAGAGCAAAAGAGAGATTGGCTGGGATTTATTGAAAATAGCCGAAGCTACATTATGTGTAAAAACTTGGAAAGATGAATGTACTTCTGTTGCATAACATACTTTTTAGAATGTAGTTTTGAGCAAGAAAATCTATTCACCATCAGCAAGAATCGTAGATAATTACAGAGATATACAATGCGCGTTATTCTGATATGGAATCTTGATTTATGAAATTTTAAAATTATGCAAGACGTGCGGTAAATGGACATAATTTTTTTCATTCGCTTGCGTTTAAACGTATTTTAAATTTATATAAAAAAATTGATAATTTGTAATATTCATAATTTAAAAAACAATATTTGCTTTGACCATACATTTTTTGAAAAATAAATTTATCGTATTTATATATATAATAAGTATTTCTTGAATACGATAAAAAATTAATAAATCAGATAATCTGACTTTTATTATAATAAATAGAAAATGAATTACATGAAGAAATTCGATTCTTTTTACTTATTGGTAATGTGATTAATTTAATTTTTCAATTTAGTATTGAAATATTTATGTCAATTTAATAATTATGGGTAATCAATTGAATTCATATAATTCACTACAATTCTATTAAAATACAAACTACATCGCAATATATTTGATTATTTCTTTCTTAGCATACATTGTGGATTGTACAAACGACACTTTTGAAGCATTAAAAAATATACCTGTCTGTATATATACTTTAAAATTATAAATAATATTTTTTTTCAATTCGTATCTAGTGATTCGAAGAAAATGAACGGTAAATAAGCCAATGACAGAATGTTTTGGCATTACGTCCTAACAGAATATGTCGGAATGCGTTTGGAATTTTTATTGATGCAGAAACAAAATTTAGTAATAGCATTGCTAGAAATATGAGAGCGTATATTTTATTTCAAATGAAAAAAATTGGTTTTTAAAATTGGAGGTGCAATACTGACAACACCATTCATTTGGAATTGCACGGTAACACCCGATTTGTAGAAGATTTCTTTTAACGTTGAAACTGCGGTGCATCTTATGAAAAATTGATGCCACTCAATCATAGGAAGCCATAAGTTCTCTGAAAAGCTCACCCACTTTCCTCGTAATTCTCAACCAAAAATATGTCGATCCCAAAATGACGCTACTCAAACAAGAAAGTAGCAAGAAAAAAAACAAAAAAAACAAAATGCGAGTCCAAGCGGACGGTCGCTTTGGTAGTAAACGAAAAAAATACGCGTCCCTAGACAGAAGCATCGCACCGACTTACACGCGGTACCGTTCGTAAACCTTCCCTCCGCGCAATAACTTCCTCCCTCTCTCATCAGGAACGACAGCATCACGGAGGAGGCGCAATACATGGGCTCGGGTCCGAGGTCGTTGCTGGGCCCAAGAGGAAGGAACGAAGGAACATTGGTGCGCGCATTGGTCGTAAAGTCAGAAGGGGCCTCCGAAAGTCGCGCGTTTATTGAGGGCAATAAAACCTGAAGGTCCGAGCGATCCCTCGTCGGATTTCGCGCGGCAATTCGGGTGCGTCTGCGTAACGGTAAGTTCACGCGAGCCCACGTGTGCACCGCCCGAACTCAGGCCCCTCGAGATCCTCGGGGGTGGGACAGGGGAGAAGCACGCACGTGTTCCACCGAGATGAATGGAAAGGCGGAGCAATTCGCGCGCACTTATTATCGGGATGATTGCAAACGCGTGAGAGGATTTCTTGGTGTAAGGAACTTTTTTTCTCATTCCCCTTGAACGCTTTTGCTTTCAATATTTGGCTGCTGAGAAAAATTTTGAGAAAAGTATCCCGCTTGTATGGACGAGACGCTTCTGAAAGTCAAATGGCTACTTTTGTATCTTTTCACTTTTTTGAATTACACGCTTTATAATGCTTACAAAGAAGCAATTTTATTTCTCCTAATTAACCACTTCAACTAATATTTGATTAAATTACATCATTTTACTCCACCTTGACAATATTTTAAATTAGTAGCACGAAATAATTTTTTGTATTGGAACGTACGAGTCAAGGCATCGAGTGAGTAATTATTGAATTTTGAAGATTTTATTAAAGTGAAGCCGTTTTGAATTTCTCGAAATTTTATTTCAGATTTAATACGACGAATGCAGCCATAAACGTGTATTTCGCACTCATTAAACGAGGTGTACTAAGAATTTGCAATTGAGCCGATTTGCCATGATTCTCGGCCAGTTTAATAAATAAATAAAAGTCACGAGTGTCTTTTATTTATGGAAACGTGTGCACCCGTAAAAACAGTTTTCGTCAAACTTCGGAGCAAAGTCGACAAATATAAAGCGAAGAGGTGGAAGTACCGTAACAGCGGCAAGGAACATTTGCATCGTCGGATCGTAGATCGAAGCATAAAGGGTAAGGAGGAACCTCGGGAGAAGGTTTTGTAATAAGTTACGTCACCATACGGAGCGCGCAACGCGATCGGGAGGCATCGATCCTCGCAGGCGGCGCGTCGAGTGTCCCGCCGTAAATCTTGACTGTCTCGGACGTTGGCAGGGGGAGATTGTCACAATATTTGTACCCCCGGAAGCCGCTACGCCTCCCTCGCCTCTTTTTCCCATCACGTGATTTTTCGTAGCTTCCCCCGGTACGCACCTACAGTGCCACGCAATGTGTTACCTCGATAAGCTTTCGGCGTTGCTTCTCAAGCGTCACGGCTCGCTTATTTTTCGCTTTATCGTCGGACGCTGCTCGAAGTGTAACTCGAATGGAATGAACGATATTTGGCTGCTTACGAGTGTGCGTTTCTTCAAAAATGTTCGTGTTTCGGTAGGTATGTATCTGCATACGCGCAAAGGTCGTCACCATTTAAATTTTTTGTCATCGAAATCTGCTTTCTGATTTTATCGTTCTTGAGAATGAAGAAAATTATTGCTTAAATGAATCTGTTCCGCAGACACACCCAGTCTAGTCAGGTACCCATGCATAGAAATTTATGATTTCCGCATACTATCTAACAATCTTACTTTTGTAATTCCTTAAAATTATTTTCATATAATTTACAATTAGCGTTGAAAAAAAACGATCTATTAAATACAAGCATTTATATATATTTATATTGGAAAGATTAGTTTTTCATTTATTAAATCATTCGGCATACTATTTGCCTTCAATAACGTTGAGTCATCGTTACCGCATCCTCATCGTTCATTAGATTGCAACAAACACGTAAGGTGCTTTGACTTTTCCGCCTTTCTTAATAATAATTATAATTATTGTATTTGTTATAATTCACTTACAACTACTACTTTTTCAACTTTAATTTAGCTAAAGTTGGCATTTAAAGAAAAGCTTGTCATGAAAAATACACCTTTTAACGACACTTTTAGCGGCTAATTCTATTTAACGATTCTTCGTTATTTGTTGATTACGAAAATGACGCTAAATTACTAGTAAAATAAGGCCATTTCGCAACTCCCTTCAACATATTCAATTTAGTTTCTTATTTTTATCAATAATAATTTTTGTTCATAATAACAACAGGTGTAAGCAATATAAAAATTAAAAAAAATATATCTACTATTTTTCAACTTATAACTTCCTTATGAATATATTAGAAGATACAGATAATCGTTACGATAACATGTAAGAATCTTAGTCTTTTGAAAAATTTTACTGGTTTAGATGCTATTGAACTTTAAATTCATTGTGCAACGAGTTTCATAATTGCAGTTGTTTACTTAAATGTGCATCTGTGTATTAATTGAAAATGATTTCGGAAAATCTAAAAATTGAGGATTTGTATTCAACATTGTATTGTAAAGATACAAACAAAATATTTAAAAAGTATGATGTTCGTTTTATATATTATGGCTTTGATTTACAGATGTCACTTAATATTAGATAATTTTTAAAAAGAACTTTTGTGATTGCATAGTAATACAGTTTATCAAAATATTTTATATCGTTATATTGAAAATTGATTTTCTAATCGATTGAAAACTTGTGAAAGGTAATTCAAAATGTTGAAATGTCTGATTTCGGAACGACTAAAATATGACATCATATTGTTTCCTACTATTACTGCTACTTAATGACGTCACACTGGAATTCAAATTATCTTTAAGTTAAAATGCGTAGCCTCCTAACAAAAAGAAGACATTTCATATGATAATAGGAAGGAAAAAGATGTAATTAAAGCTTCATATTATCTTCTAATGGGGTCGTTTAAAGTGACTTGCATTCTCAAAGATAAAGAGAAAGCTTCATAAAAATTAATATTTTCTGATTTAATATAATTCAATATTTTGAATGTTGCTAATTAATTCCAACGTATAACTTTTGAAAGTCTCGTTGTGTAAGTATATACGTACAATGAAAATTTTTTCTACGTATCAGTGCACATATGGGTACGCGAATGTTAATTTATGCCTGGGTGATCACCTTTTTATTCTTCTCTATTAGAATACATCTTGATATATTATTATTAATGTTAAAATCTTTCGAGGACATTTGATTTACTTCATATAAGCGAATATAAATAAATTAAAATTTTCACCTTTTTTCATTGCGTACCATTGAAAAAGTAAACTATATTTTCATCATTTTTATTAATCTTAATTCAAATCGATTTAATTTATATAAAAATAAAAATTCCTATTAACAATTCTTTTATATAATGTTGTTACGTTATAAACGAGCACCTTATCATTTTTTAAAAATTTTTATGAAATTCTTAACAAAATCTAATATTTCCAATATAGAATAGTTTAAATATTCGAATTCGAAACATTGAATAGTATTTAATTATATTTGAGGCGTATACAACACATTCGTTAAATTAAACTTACAGAATTATACTAGTTTTTTGTAAATAACATTGGATAATTTCATATTTAATAGAAATAATTAATCTTTAACAGCTAAAAAATTATTTATTCGAACGTTTTTAATTAAAAAATCATCGCAAAAACTTGCATATTGATATTTTATTGAAATATTTAAATAACAAGTAATTGCAGGGATAACTTAATTAAAAATTTGTTTTCAATAAAGATATACTACATGAGATACTATATTTTGAATAATAAAAAAAATTATTAATTTATCTAAATATAGCTTAATGTTTTGTATCAATTTAAAATTATGAAACGTTATGTATATTACTATGAAACTTATATTGGAGATAATAAAAACGACATTTTTCTTATAAAACTTTTTTAAATGATTTATGTTTTGTAAATTTAAATTTACTCCTTTTATGTGTATAATGTAATTAAGACTTGCATTACTTTTTTAAAGTTTTTAAATTTTTTTTATAGTTTTATAATACAATTGAAAATGTTTATATTAATATAAATTATATTTTTCGCCAGTAGAATTATGTTTTGTATAAATTGTATAAATACAATTTGTATCAATAATATCAGTACCACTTTTGTGACATTATAAAAATTTTCTTAAAATCTCCAATATAAAGTTTATAGACGTTTAAAAGACTTTGAAATGGTTCGATGTTTATAATAATTCTTTCAACTTTTAAGATAAAATTTGGGTCATTGTAAATAATCTTTGCTGTATAACAGCAGCATTTAGAATTTTCACTAAAATATAATTTTGACGTTTTATATCACTGATATACCGATTGTGAAGTTAAAATGATCCACATTCCCCGTCAAACAATTCTATCACGAATTACAAACGAAGCCATTTTAGTTCTTCGTGACCGATGTAGAGGTTTAGTTTTTGGAGATTTGAGTCATCAAGACTCAACACAAAGTGTCCGAAAGGTTGCAGCGACAAATGCAAAGCGAGTGTCCTTACGTGCCCACAAGTCTAACGCTAACAATGTGCCGTGCCGATCACGGAAAATCGACACGTCGACACGTAGCGCGCCTCCGTAATGGGTTCCTGTCCACGCGCGGGTGCGCGCAACGAAAATGTAACCACCGGGCCGCGACGCTTTGGGGCCTGTGGAGACGGCATCTCACGCGATCGCTGCTCGTCAATAAATTCCAAAGGAAAAGTGACGGGCCGCGGGTAAACAAACAAGGATACGCGTGGTGAAAATCGGAAAATTGCGTGCTTCTGTAATGGCCCGACCCGAATGGATTTTCGTCAAAGCCGCCAATACAAACAAAGAAAAAAAAAGGGAAGATGGTCGAGCCGAGAATAACGCAAAAAAGAATCAGTTGAGACAGATATTGGGGGAGTGAACCTCCCAGGGATAATAACAAGCTGGTTAATACCAAGTATTAAGGGGTCTTTAGACAGGCGGTCAGCTAAGAAAAAATCTAGCGGTATATTTTTTTTTGCTCGGACCCGGGGAGTAAGTACCGTTCCAGGAGAATTTTTTTTGCGTTTTGGCCCGAATTCACGGGAGGTGGCCATTAAAGGGTTCCTGCTTCCTGTTGCGTTGTCTGCCTCGTTTTTTTTCGCACAACTTTCGAGATCTCGGCGCCCAAAATCTGGAACTTTTATGGTACGAGTATTCACGGGCCGCGGCTGTTGGGTAACCGTGCGCTGCTCGCCATTACGGTTTCGTAAATGCTCGATACGTTCGACCGGGGGATTTGTAAGAGCCGCCGCATGCTGAGAGTGGCCTGGTTGCGCTTCCGAAATCTGCGGTGGCTATTGTTGGGCGGCTATCGCTAGTGAAAAACGTGTCCTGAGTAACAGGGGACGGTTGTGACAGTGGCGGGCATATTCCGACTGATGGCGCGGAAACGCAGCAGCCGTGAGACGCGGATTCGATACAATTAAGCTGCCGTAGCGAGATCTTAAATAATTAAGCGTTACTCGGCTTTATTCAAATTTTACACGAGCCTGATGAAATCAAAGGTGCGGATTGTGCACGGATTTAAACGCTAATCCTAATAAGCAATGTTGTTTGTTGGTATTGTGGAAAAAGTAGAGCGCGGCAACAAACAATCGTCGAATTTCAAAATACTCGCGTTGTCTTGAAGGAGTAAGGAAAAGCGACGTTCTCTGAGTGGAATTGCCGTTAGGATCGTGTTAGGATGACTTTGAAAATTCTAATTGCGCGAGATTGCGTTGCGTATCGGGGTATTTTTATTCAAATCATAAATAATACGATAATACGTGCACTCGTTTCTGTTTGTTGGGGAACCTGCCGATTAGTAAACTAAAAAATTCTTCTATAATAATACACAACGCACTTTTGGTGCTTTTCATGTGTATAAAAACATGTAATAATAAGCCTTTGCATCGAATCTACTCGTGCCGGATAAAAAATAAACGGTAGGGTTTTCCGCATCTATAAAAAAAATTCTACGATGCAAAAACAGTAAATATTGAAATAAGCAATTTACCAATCATAATTTAAACTTGTATTCTGATAAAATTAATTTTAAGTAATACTGTAATACTTGCACTTTGCAATATTAAAAAAAATTGTAAAATTGAACGATTATTAGATAAGTATGAAGCATATTTTAAATATTTAATTCAAAATTTACTTGAAATATTAGAATATGGAATATCTATTTTTTTTAAATAATTTAATACTTATTTTATGCACGAAAAACTTAAGACACTTATGTAAAGTTCGTAAAGTTAAGGAAACTTATTATCCAACTGGAATCCATGTATAATTTAATAGTTTAAATTATTACAAATATAGATAAAATGTTTTTAATTTCTTAAGTTTTTAAAATTTATATTGCATTAATAGTAATCTTATATAATACTGTAATTTTGCTCAAGATTACTTAATTTCACTGAAATTGAATAAAACTAAATAATTGAAATTAAATTTTAAATTAAATTTGAATTATTAATTAAAAAATAAAAATTGTAGGATTTTAATTATAAACGAGGATTATAAATCTATGAAAAATATAGTTATAGCTTAATGTTTATTATGGTTATACATGCCAATATAAGTTTTTACTATCATAGGATATCTAATTTGACTGATTTCTAAGATGGAATGATTAGAAACTAAAATACTAATAAGTAAATAGAATGAGTAATTATTATTATTAACGTCAATTACAATGGGACATATAATTATAATTCTATAATTATAATACTCTAATTTTCTACATGCAGTATTGTCTACATGAGAAGTCAAGCGAGTTTCTAAATAGAAGCTTCTACACTTACACTTTAATATATCTTTTAATCAATTGCTGTTTAGAACACGAGAAAAATAGAATATGGCTTTAGAAAGTTTTGTTAACATTACTTTAATATTGTGCGTTATTTTTATGGTCTTTTTATTGTATATCAACGGTTTATTTTATGTTTTTGGTTTTAATAAATTATTAATTATTTCTTTTTGTTAAAAACCGTTTAAATATTCATTTAATTGTATCCTGCACGTTATTTATTCAGCGCGATTGATTGAATAGACAAATTTGAATAGTTTTCGCTTTTTTTATAATTTAAATAACATTTTTGTATCATTTGCATTTTTATTCGTAAAGATAGTGTCGTAAATTCGAGGCCTTGAATATGATAAAATATTGAAAGATGTTATAAGCGTGCATTGGTTAAAACTTGTTTCTCGTGAATTTCACTTTAATATAGAAGTGAATAATAAAAATAATAATTCAAATCCATAAATATATTGATAAAATAAATAGCAATAATATATAAACCAATAAACTTTAATCCGTCAGCATAAGTACAATGTAAGAGTTTTTCGAATTACAAGCCATATCAGCCTCGGTATCATTGATAAATGCGACTAAACTTTATTAAATTATTAAGTTCAACATTTGAATACGATTTTTTGTCCTGAATCTTGTTAAGCTTAGATACATGTTGTATTAATTTTAAAGGCACGTAACTGAATTAAATCGATGTATTAACTTGTTCAGCCGCGGAATTAAAGCATTATCTTGTAACTTTTCCATTCTAATAATTTATTGTGGTACTTATTGCAGTTGTTGTAATATTAGTTTTTCTTCTTTTAAAATTTCTATTTAGTTAAATGCAGTCAGCCGGTAATTATTTATTTTCAACGTTAGTTTAAATTTCGAAAAAATTATTTGCCGTGCAAAAGCAGTTTTTAGAATTAAAAAAAAAAATAATACGTACGTACACTTGTCTAAAATATTTAATCTCTCTGTATATTCATATTTTGCAACTGAGAATGCTTAATTTATCGAGTCAGCAAAAGCTTTTAAGAGCGAACAGTGTCAGTCGATTTTCATCTTAAAGCACAGTTTTCAGTCTTGTTTTAATTATTTAGTAATTTTCAACATTCTTTCTTTTTTCAGTGGCGAACGCAGGATTTTCATTTTATAGTCTGTGATAAATTTTAAGCGACTTTTTAAACAACTAAAAAAATTAGATATGATTAAACAATAGGGGCGCGAGCAATTATTTTTCATTTTGTTTAATAGCCTCGTATTTACACACTGTCCGCATTCGTACGTGTACTTTATACCTTGGTCGAGTAAATATTGCAGAGCAATACAATGTATTTCGGAACAAAAAGCTTCTTGGGTTATGCGCAAGTGATAAACTTATCGACTCGGCAACGACATTCCGTCGCACGAATCTGAAGTTCCAAAGAGCGCGGCGGAGGAGAGGAAGACGAAGGCAAAAGGAAGGGCAAGTAGTCGAGACGCAGAGAAGCTCTAATTATAACACGTAATTATTGTCCATAAGGCATCGAGCAGGTAGTTGTTAGTTGGCGGTTCCATGATAAATCGGTCTGCGTGCAATGCCCGCGATAAGCTAGCATGACGAGGCATGTGTGTGCTGAAAGCGTACGGCGCGCGCGTTCTCCGATTTTTGCGTGAGCCGCTCGTTAGCTAATTTTCACGCCGGGGTGGATCGCAACGGGCGCGGGTCGGGGATCCGCGAAAAATGTGCTTCACGGCGCGGCGCGCCAATTATTAAACGGCGCTTTCATTTTTCTCGGGCGCGCGCAGAGTCGCCCGCAGGAAAGAATCTCCGCGCGATTGCGGGGAAAATTGATGGCCGTTCGGAGAAAGGCGCTGCTGCGCCGCTACTCGCTGAATTAAGTGAATCGCGCCGCCTCGAGTGAGCTGTTTTAACATTTTTCTTTCTCCTTTTCGCAATAAAGCACTTTTTTATGCGGACGTTTAACGATGATCGATGACAAACGCACCGCCGACGTGATTGATTAGATCTTAACTTCGGGTGTTTATGGTCTGTTGCATTATTGCTTCGTTTACTTTCCTCGAGGAATATTTCCAGCCGATCTACCAATTGTTGGAATGGTATCGAGTGTAGTGCCAACTCGTATGCTACAAACTCATATGAATCTCCGCGTTTTTAATGGGAACACATTAATCTTATTGTTCTTTTTGCAAATAATCTTATTTATTTGTAAAATATATTTCCAAACACTCGTTATTGTTACATCTGTTCTAGAATTTGATTTATCCCCGTGGTTGATAGCCTGGGTGTTGATTTGAATAGCCACTGTTGTATTAAAAGTTGCCTTTGTTATATGCGAAATTCGATTTTAATTATACTTAATGTTGAACTAATCAATCATTCTATGTATGTTAATTTGATGCGATAGAAAAATTGTTAATAAAACCACTGAAGGTCTGTAAGTAAATTTGCTTTATATAAGTCGAAGCATTTTTATATGCTTGTGAGAAATAAGTGCACTGCCAATAAAGAAAGTACTTATACTCACCAGTCATATAACTTGTGTGGACTAAATAATTTCTTATTATTTATACATCCATTTTTATTGTAATTAATGTTAGAGAATAATTGTGCTCGAGCTACTGTTTATTTTGATTATTTTTAGCAATTCTTTAACAATAATTTTGATAAAAGCGTTATATTGATTTACCGTTGTTGGAGGTAGCTCTTTTATAAAGAAAGAAAGATATACTTGACATGTACGAGGACTGTTAGAAAATGTTATTAAGCTGTTAAAGTTAATAGTTGTCGAGTATATTAGCGAGGAATTGAGAATAGTCTTCAACTTTCGTGAAAGAAATTTATTTATAT
The DNA here is from genome assembly GCA_018907185.1 of Platyscapa corneri. Lineage (NCBI taxonomy): Eukaryota > Metazoa > Arthropoda > Insecta > Hymenoptera > Agaonidae > Platyscapa > Platyscapa corneri. Next base: position 3,530,721 of record JACCHW010000017.1, read on the forward strand.
ACTATTTACGTATAAATTAGTTATTAAATGAGAATTCACTGTATTTATTGAGGCGATTCAGTGTGTACAATAAATTTCATTTTATCGTCAGGCTTTATAAATTACCATTACAATTCTAAGAAAAAATTTAGATTAAAAGTCGGAGATGATAAAAATTCCGTAAGCCACACAATATTGCTTAATTTTAATTAAGATTAAGTTCACCTACTTTCGAATTAAAAATTGAAAAGAAGGTAAAACTCGAGTCTTCCATTTACACGTAATATGCGTATAAAATTTTCGAGTACTATATGGTACATTAACCCAGAAACCGTCCATCTCATTAAGCCATTAAAATCTGAATCCTAACAACTCTCTAAGGACTCACAAGCTCCGCGCTCTTCAAAAAGTGTGTTTACATACTCTCCAAGTACCAGTTAAAAGTGGAGCTCGCGCGCAGCTAAGCGAGAGTGCGTGCCCTCTTCCGCGGATAATTTAACCCAATTAACGCACAAAAACGCGAGTTAAACAGTTTTTAAAGGATAATAAATGAGATTAAGAGCCGCGATTAGGTGCGGCTCGGATGGCTATCAGTACCTTCTTTATTTTACAATTACAAGATTAATATATCGTAAGAAAGTTTGGGCATTAATTGCCCATTATTCAGAGATTTTTCGCGTTTCTCGAGAATAAGAATGGCGACGCTGTTTCACTCGATTCGTCTGAGAATACTTTCGATGCATTACGAATCTGTAATCTGCATCTCCAAATTTCAATCCCGTCAAATTCTACAAGCCTAGTAAATTTACTGTTGTTGCAAGTAATAATACCTAGTGATATATTTAAATATATAGTTAAGTCGGTATTATAGTCTTCCACGATTGTGAAATTTATCAGCATTAATAATTGTTCTATTTATTTGCCTTCATCTATATCGACGCGAGTAATGGCCTTTTCAACCGCATACGATCGCCTCGCGTTTATAATGATCTAGGGACGCTGCTGAAGCTCCTGCATATGGAGAACATCTCCGTTGTACTATCAACAGTTCCATCCAGCGGTTTAAGGAGAAAATCAGTAGGTCTCCCCCCGTTCTATCGATCCGCAGTAGCTCACGTGGACTAGAGTTCGAAAGCCTCGGTCAGCGCGGATCTGCTCACGAAGTCTTCCAACGGAAGATCTTTGCCTCCGGTCGATCCTCGATCAACGTGATCGCTTCCTCGAGGGCAGCAGCTGAATGGTTAGTCCTATAGGTGTCGAGGACTTCTTAAGATCTAACGGACTCGCGTCCAGGGAATCTCCGCTCCTAGCGTCGATTCCGCTTGCATACTATCAATCACGTTGTATTTCTAGGTCAACCCCTTTACACCGTACACTTATGATAAAATTTACCTCCAGCTCTATAGGCAGCGATCGCACGGAGTTTCTGTATTCATTCGGAGACAATAATTAATCGAGCCGGGATGCTTGAGTAATAAAAAATCTCCTACTGAATATCTGTTGTTGTTGTTGTTGTTGTTGTTGTTTGCACAAGCACGCATTTATTTCAGAAATACTGACGTTGGCGCTATTCTCTCAGTTCATAAATAATGTTTAATAGAAGCAGAGTTTAGCTGTAATTTATCAATATTTCTGTTGCTGGTATTGAATCGTGCTTGTCCGAAATTCTTATTATTCTGCATTATTACCTCGAATAAATATTGTTTTAATCATTTTTAACCATGGAAATGGAATGCATGATGCGATTGATTATCGCAAAAATTAAAATTCCTATAAGCGACGAAGGATGCATATTTACAAAATAGTTAATCAGAGAAAATTTAGTTTAGAATACTATTAGACAGGCAACAGAATCATTGTGCGTAAGTTAAATAAATATTATAGTATTTTCTAAAAATAGAATTTAGCCTTAATCGTATTTAACTCGAACTGATATTATAAGTTAACATTAAAGTCTTTTTTAGTTAAAGCTTTGCCGCATTTTCAATCTTAGCGGCCAAATTTTTGAAAATGTCTTACGATACTACAAATTACAAATGTGCAGGTATTTTAGCTTTTCGTAAATATTTATACTTTACGGATTTTAAAATTAACTTTTTTATTGTAGAAGTTATTAAAAGTCAAAATTTTCAGCAATTGTTATTACTGTTTTATTTTTTTATACGTGGCTTAAGCATAACATTTTTAAAGATGGTGATGCTATGGTGCCGTTTAAATTATTATTTTATTACGGATTTAATTACGTCCGCATGATTTGTTGCCGTAAACTTTATTACTCTTGGAAAATGGCAAAACAAAATAATAATAACAGTAAAACAATATAACGCAGAAGTCGCATAGTGTTTAGTATTTTACATTGCATTTATTACAAACGGATTTTAATGGAGGTCTACACGAGGTGACTTTGTCATTTTTTTAAATTTAGCACGTCAAACGCTGGCAAACTACTTAGCTACATACATTTTTCTTAGAAAATTCTTTACCGCAGTAAATATCAGAATTAATTAATGCGGTTTTGCAAAATATGAAATACTTTTTTTGAATGTAAATAAATGAAACTATATGTTTCATTTAAAGTTGCTCAATCAGATTAACCTCTTCAGCAGATTAATCTCTTAAGTTTGTGTAAAGAATGTAAATTAAATTTATTTACATGTTTCTAGTGAATCAAGGCAGATTTAATTTAACATACGTATTTTCTCAAAATTTACAAATACAACACATCAGTTACGTTTGAAGTATTGCAAGCTGCAATGTTATACACAAACTTGTCGCTTCGGTTGAAATTGACTTCAATGCTGAAATAAAATATTTCTTTTGTAACATCGTACTATTTTATAAAACGAAATTTATAAAAATATTATCTCCGTGCCTACGAGAAGGAATTATTATACATATATATGTTAGCGTAACTGTAATTCTTTAAGACGCATACGTTTATCTTACAGATATTCTGAGGTCCCTTTTGTCTTTTGCTCGGTGAATATTTGTTCTCTGGACATACAATAAAAGTCGCCTTGGTGGACACGATCACAAATGTCGCAATTTATAAGTAATTTACGGCAAGGTCTCAAAACTCTAGCCCATTCCTTTTACAACTACCTTCGTCCTTTCTTTCTTCTCCCATCGCGCCCTTCAAAAACTGCTTGTCATCCAAAGCAGTTATAAAATCATCATCAAACCCCTTACTCCCCCTACTTTTTCAAACCCCGGCAACTTAATACCGACTTTTACCTCCTTTGCTCCTCTTAACACAAAAGGGTATACAACGGGGTACGGTGAGCACCGAGGTCAAATTTTTTACTGCAAAATTATTATGCGAGATGCCTTTTCGTGATTCCTATTTTTTGAACACCAATAACGCATCTCGATAAATAAGAAGACGACGCACAAACAAGTTTTCCCATTACTTCAATGTTACACGAGATTAGGATTTCGGTGTAACACTTTATAAATTGTTGTTTTTGGACTTTTTCAATTTATTCAAAGAATTATCATCTAATTAATTGTAATTTAAAGCCATAATTTTTTAGTTCAAAACTGTATACGCCATAATTAGTTTAGCAACATACAAATTTTACTGTGCTCATTATGCTCCGTAACAGTGATCATCTCGCGAACAATGTAGGGCGTGATAAACGCAAAGTCATTTTTTATGTCATCCAATAACCTACATAGTAATTCACAATTTATGATCCGAGCGCAGGTATAAGAGTAATCAAAGATTATTGCCCAGCAGCCTTTATCAGATTACAGCAAAAAAAAAAAATTAAATATCCTTATTCGTGGCAATTACGCCCCTACTTTCCCTGCACGCAAAGTGTGTAAGTGCGCGCACCATCGAATTTCCGCCTCGAGAGGGGGTCCTTCTTTCTCTCTTGCTTTCTCTCTCGCCACCGCTCTCTTTCTCTCTTCAGCATCCCGTGGGGGTAAGAAGAGGCCCGAAGTGGGAGGGAGACGCGTTCCTGTCTCTCTCTCTCTCCGGGGCCGGCTCTCGCTCTTTCTTCCAGCAGCCGAGTGGGGCAAGGTGGGAGTCATCGCGAAGTGCTCGCTCCACTAGCCGGCGCGAGGAAAAGAGAGAGAGAGAGAGGCTAAAAGTAGAGGGGCCCCTGTTCGTAACGTGAGGCCCCGCGCAGTTAGGGCCCGCAGGCCATCGAGTTCGTTTCTTCCTCGCCTACTTTTAGAAATTAGTCGCACTTGAGCCGGCGAGCCGAGGCGAGCGAGATCAGTGGCCGCACTTACACACATCGCACAGTTGTAGAGAGTACGTAGCCGAGGATAGTCCGTCCGATGTCCAGGTGGTGAGGATTCGTCCGCAGTCATACGCGGGGTATCCTGGATGTTGGTCAAGTGGACCGACAGAAAAACGACGAGCCGGACTACGGGAGAGTGCGAGGCCAGTGTTAGCGGCCGATGAGGGTCGGCAAGCGGCATCATCCCCGGGATCAGAGCCACGGCTCGTGACGTCCTGCCCCCGTCGTTTGCCACCCTCTTTGATTTGTTTGTTCAAGTGATAAGCAAGTGTCGGGGACCGCGCAAAGTGCCCGGGTAATTCAGTGCTCGGCCAGATAATCGGACTCGGGACTTTTGGGGTCGCGTGGGGCTCGTAATCAGCAATCGCGCGCGCGCGCACCCGTTTCCACCCCTCGATCGACAACGACCGATGATCGAGCCGCGCATGAGGACAGCGCCGCTCGACGGGTGAGATATTGTGCCTTGATCGGTGGATACGTTCCTCAGACGCAGTCCCGAGAACATAAACAACATCACTCTGGATACCACGCTGCTCATATGTAAGTCCCGTTTCCGCTCATTCACCCATTCTTTTTTTTACTCTTGTGCTCTTTGCTCGACGCTCGACGCCGATGCTCAGAATGGGGGGTAATGATCTTTTGTTTTGCTGTCTCGACTTTTTAGTCGTCCGTTGGTTTTATTGGCCAGTGCGCGGCAAAAAAATTGTGCCGCCGAGTGCGGAATCGATCGGTAAAAAATGCAATTATCCTTTCGAGTGGAGCTCGCGCGGGAAAACTGCGAGTGATACTTCGCAAAAAATCAAAGTGTGACAGGAAGAGGTGTTTTCATTAATTCTAGGTAACATTTCTTACACGGGTTATTAATTAGAATGCAACACTTAAAACGTCCATGCACATTGATTGCATTACATTGGAAACAAATAAAAACCTGTATATTCGTTCACTCGTACCGATGGGATTTACTTGTCAGTGTGCGTTCTCGCGCTCCATCTGTCAGTCCTACTTTCCGCGATCCACTTTCTATACTCGAGCATAAATCAAAAGGTGACTCTTAAAGAGGCATCAATTATTTACCGAACACCTTCGACGATCATTCAAGTTATGAAATTGAAATGTCGGCGCGTTAAAATTTACGATTGATATACGTGTTAAAATGCTTTATCAAAGCCTATGATCCGTCATTTTTCAATACGTCATCATAAAGATCTCTCTTGCCGATTCGCGTTGAAAGCGTCAAAGAGTCAAACGCGGTGACAATTTTATCCGCGTCCCGCATGTTCTCATCGTGAAAAACCGCAAGGTGATAATGACTTGCGCCAGGAGAGTTCATCTCGCTGCGACCATAAACAAGAGGCACTTGGAGAAATGCATCGGGAGTGTCGCTGACGGTGTCCCCGACCTTTGGTCCTTGCGCGCGAATCCCTGTCCTTGCTCGTTGAAACAGCCGCGGCTGGAAAAAACGGCACATGCGGGGGCTCAGCGCACAGGTAGATAAAGAGGAGAGGCACGGATAACAATGGCTATGCGGAAATCTACCTAAAAACGCGACTGGGCCTTGTATGTGTGTCTCTCTTTTTCTTTCTCTCTCTCTCTCTCTCTCTCTTCTCCGCAAGGTGTACGTGCGCGTATCTTTGCTCCGCGGAGAGAAAGGTCCCCTCCTCCCGCACTGCGGCAGAGAACCGTGGTGGGAGGTAAAGAGCACGCGAAGCAGGGTACGTAGAGGTACAGAAAGAGTTATCAACGTGTTACGACGAGTCGGAAAGAAAGAGAAAGAGAGAGAGAGAGACGGAAAGAGAAAGGAAATGAAGAGGAAAGATAGAGGAAAATAGAGGAGAGAGAGCGAGAGAGCGAAAGAGAGGGAGTGAGAGAGAGAGAGAGAAGTATAAAGAAGGCCGAGATACGCGGAAAGAAAGAGAGAAAAGGATGCCAGGATAAACAGCTAAGGAAAGAGTGGGAGAACGGCTCGCAAGAGTAGGTCAGTGTACCGCGCCGACGGTGAGGACGTGTGCGTAAGCGTGTCTGTGTGCGAATTTTTTAATGTGTGCGAGCGCGTGAGTGCGTCGTGTATAAGTGCGCACGTGAATGGATCTTGGGTAGGGGTACAATCCTCTCTTTTTCTCTTCCCGGAGAGGGAGTCAGGCTTCCGATTCGAGTTCCGCGTTGAGTCGCGAGGAATGCCTGTCCCCCTCCCGGGCACATCACTCCACTGTACCTCTCGACCACCTTAAGTCCTACTCACGAACCTCGTCTTTGTCTCCGTGTTGTTTTATGCTAATTTTACAACATTGTCTTTGAAGATCGTTAGAGATTCTCGTTTTTGTTTTACGAGTTCTTCAATTGCCGCGCGCCAAGTGACTCCTGCGCCTTTTTTACCCTTTTCCCGTCTTTCTTTCGCTTCTTTACGCTCCATTTTTAACTGTGTCAGCGCTGGCGATGATTATCGCGCGTGAGATACCCTGTTCCTTGGATGTCTGTCGGAATTTTTTTCCCAATAGTCTGCACGCCGAGCCTTTGCTTCCTTTTCTTTTTCCCATTAGTTTCGTTTTCTATTATGAATTAATTATATTCGAAAAGCATTTCGTCGCGACGTGTTCTACTGCACATATTTCTGCTCATTAATTCGTACGCGATTAATTCCACTGGATGGAAACGGCGTACGATTCTATTCTCATATAAGCTCTCGAAAACAAATCATGCAAAAGGTAATGAGACCAAGAGCTGAAACTTTTCACCGAAGGTAATCCTTTTAATCCATGCAGCAATTACTTTCGATACGAAATAGTTAAAGCCGCTATCAAATAATCCAGCTAAGGCTAAGAAAGTTTCTCCAGCAGTGTTTGTCTTGTAAAGAAGTAAATCGAAATTTCACCGTCTATTAGCCAATTGGCCAAATCTCATAAATTACAAATGAGCTTATAGAACGCGTAAACATCGTCTATTATCTTACCTCTTTGCTTCTTTTTACCGATGAATTTCTCTCGTCTTTGCATCTGCTGCTCGAAAATAGAATACCTGTTGAATTCTGTACTCCCATAGATTGCTATTGAACATATATATATATACGGACGCAGGAAAACTGATCTAGAATTCAAGTATATGTACGCGATAAACCTTTGTCCTCTGGCTACATCTCTTTTTCTTGGGTTATCGAAGATCTTCAATTGATTCAAGGTACGTCGAGTAAATGCTTGATTCGATGTTATCGCGAATATTTGTCTGCCTTCCCTACTCTTTGATTCCCGGGTGCGCTGGAGAGTAGCCATCCGACAATTTCCCTGTCGGCCTCTCTCTTTCTCTCTCTCTGTCTGTCTGTGTCTATCTTTCTCCCCTATGCCACTATAACGGCCACCCAGTCGCACTTTCTCCGCTCGCAATCACGGCCCTGTGCGTGTATATACGCCTGCAGTGTGTGCGTTCGTACATGGGTGAAAAGGTGCGGTGCGTCGAGTTATTCCTGCTGACGTGTTTAGATTTTCGGGGCTCGTTTTAATAAAGCTTCGCTTTAAATGTTAAGTGATATTGTTTTTCAAGATTCCGGAAATTGCTCGGTGAGCCAGTAAACGTTATCCTAAAATACTGCAGTAGAATGATCCAAATATTTCAATGAAAAGTTGTCACTTTCAAGGTAAGGAATATCATACGTGTCAAAGCTCATCGGTGAAGGGGACGAAGGGAAAAGAGGTTTAATTAAGAAACATTGATTAAAATTTTCTTATTATTTATATTTAGACTAATAATCAAAATGCCGTAAAAATTGTATTAACTGTAAATTTTTTGGAATTTAAAATCCATTCCAGGCAATTATCCAAATCATTCATTTTATAGAATTTCAAGTGCCAAGGAAAAATTGCTTTATAATTATTTTAAGCGAGAGTGAGTGATAATTGAATTGTGAAATTATATTTATACTAAGCAGATACTGCTCGATTAATCAATTGGAAAACCTTTTCCGACCTTCATTATTTGAATTAAAATCTCTTCAAATTTTCAACGAGCGATGTAAAGCTCTTTATCCCAAATTACGCGACGCAAGTTTGCAGTAAAAATTTATAAGCTTCTACTAATAAACATTAAGATCTAACTTAAAAATATATATAAATGTAGAAAGTTTTTAACAATGGGATAATAAAAAAATTTGTCCGTTCAATACACCATTATTATTAAGTATAAAGCGAACACTTGACTTGCATATAATGAACGACGAATTCTTTGGAAATGACACAATGATCCAAGCATAAAAGCCGCGGTCGCTCAAAAAGAGGGCGGCGAACATCCCCGAACCTATTCCTTGAGCACAAAGGATTGCGCCACAGGTTTTCACGAGTCTTACTTTCATTGCGTTGCACGCGAAATTCTCCTTCTTCAGCGGGCGCGTTTCGGGAAGCTTTGGGATTAGGCAACCGATCGGTAATTATCGCGAAACTTTGCACAGAGGAATGTGCTTTACGTGGAGAGGAGGAGGGATAAGGTACTTAGCACTGCCAGTTCAATTAGTGAACTATGACGCGCTGGTTGTATCTCTGCCAAATGAGGGTTTTTATCTATCTCCTGAGCCGTAGCGGTACCGCGTCGGCCTGTGCGTCCCAGTTATATTTAGCGCCTTCATTATGTGCGATCGGCTACGCGATGTACGTGCGATGCGCCCGCGCGGATGTATGTGGGCCCCGATTTGTCCGCCTTCTGAATACAATGCTCTAACGCTTTGTATGGGCCTCGAAGCTTTTGGCCCGGTGCTCTTTGAAGAGCCGATTCTTTCTTTATTTTTAATTAGCCCCGGAGGGACGTCCTATCAACGTGATTCAATTGTTGTCTCTGCGATCCTAGATAAATGATTTTAAAAATATGCAAACATAATATCCATTAAAACGTCGTTTCTTATTTGATTGTATCAGTTTTCGTCCTACTCTGCATTGTTCGAGTACCGTATTTTATAGCTCTGCCTCAATATTATACGTGACTTAAATATTTTATCCTTGGTTCGAATTTATTTCCTGGAGTCAATTTCTGCGGGTCTTGCGATTTTCGTCATTACGCTCGCGCATCAAACGCCTCGACGTCAATGAAACGTGGCAAAATTTAAGCGCACAACAATATTATCATCGTCCCTGTTTGCTCACCGCGATCGATATTATATTCGCCTCGCGATTATTTTAACGATACTTTTTCAGCTCGAAAGTAACGCACGCCACCTGCATCTCCATTGTGCCGATTTCCGTAAAAAATATCGGAGACAGTGTTTACCTTTCATTTTCATGTAAATCCGCGAGCGTTATGTGGCATTTGCGCGCTGACGCCCGGGAACTCGCCGGGGAGTTCAATGCCGCACAAAGAAACGCCTCTTGGCGGCGGCGGCGGCGGCGGCGCACGAAACGTTGGGAATTCCACTTGTCGATTTGAATTATTCGAGGAGAATCGAAAGTTTTTCGAGCGTTCGCTACTCTTTACTGTCGGAGAATCATCTTTTCGTTTTATTTTGATCGGTTACTTCCAATTAACTGTTTGTGCGTGTTTGTGTAGGCGCGGGGACGCGTATACAAGTGAAAACGTGCAAGAAAAAGCAGAATCGTTTTTTTGCTTATCAGATAATTAGTACAAGATCTTTGATAATTTTTTCGTAGGTAATTAGTATCTGAGCAAACCTAAGCTTATAATCACACGCGCCCTGGATCGTCCGTCCATGCGGAGCGAGCCTTGTGAATCATGCGTACGTAATGAAGTACATAAGTATAGAAAGTGAACTATTTTATACTCGAAAAAAAGTGGAATGGAATAACCACGCGTACGCCTTGAAAATCGAACAAATAACGAATAGGCTTTCTCCGCCGTTTTTTCATCCTACAAGCTTAGCTTGCATAAGTTTTTATGTTTGGATCAACTTCTCTGCATGAAGATCTAAACAATCTATTAACAAAGGAACGTTTCGGTTTGTTGCTCGGGAAAAATAAACTAATTAATAAACTAGTCGTTTTTTGCTCTTGAGACTTTAGTATTTTTTAAAATCATTAAATAAAAACACAATTAATGAATCTGTAATGACGTAAACTCGGAAATAATAATAAATTGTTAATAATGAAATTTAATAAGAATCAGTAGAAATCGCTAATGACAGGTGCACGAAGCGACTTTATGTTGGCATAGCCTAAGAAGTCTCGGGCATATATTGACCCAAGTGTTTCATACGACTCGGCGATTTCTTTGAAGCGGTTTGACAAGCGTTTTCTAGGAATGGGCATCGCGAACTACTAAATTTGAAGGCGGCCTGTGTTCGGAAGACGCTGGCATTATTGAGATACAATCTTCAATAGTAATAAAACTGATTCTATAAATATGACTCTTTGAATAGAGTGTTTGCGCGACTGGAAAATAAAATTTTACACACGTACATTCGGAAATAGACTGTGCAAAGTCGTTTTTAATACCGGCGTGGAAAAAAATTTAACACCACTAGGAATTTCAGTATATTTGGAAAAACTCTGGACTAAACGCAGCTATCGAAAGAAAGTATACGTCAATAGAGTCTATTAAGCGGATTCGACGATTCGATCTTTTGAAAATTACCAATCCGAGTGAACGGAAAGTCCATGTCAAACATTCGCGATTCGTGTATTATCGAATAATTTTAGCAAGCCCTCGTGGGTGGGAGATCGACGAAAAGGACGCGGACCAGCTATGACAAGTGCTTGGCACCGACCTTTGCTCTTGTGTACCGGAACTGGAAGTGAATATTCATCGAGGCTTGTTCCTAGGCTATGGGATAGTAATGAGCCGACGCTTGTGCCTATTTTTCTCTCCTTCACTCTCTCTCTCTCAAGAAAACCTCAGGGAGTAAGTAGGTCGTCCCGACGGATCTCCCCCGACCAACGCGAGCAGCATTTTTCGCAACGAAAAGGAAAGCCCTCTCTCTCTCTCTCTTTATGTCTCCCTCTATCTTCTCCCCGTCTTTCTGTGGTGCGTGCGATGATTCGCGGGTCTGCATGACCAGAGAGCCGTGCCAGAAGGAGGAGGAGGGAAAAAAGAAAATAAAAAAACGTCCGGAGGCACGCCGCGACTGGACGGTCGGCGGTGGGAGCGGGCAAGCGAGCCTCTCCGGCTAACGGTGCTCTGTTCCACTTTTGCAGTGACAGTCGGCCCCCGCCTAGAGCCGCTGGAGCCACTGCCGACCACGTGTGTGCGAGAGCCACCGACGCTGCTCTCCACTGCTCTCCGCTATTCTCTACGTTGCAGGATCCCCACCTGCGCCTCTTCCTTTTCCATAGCCTCGACGTCGCCTCCCACTTGAGCCCTTTTTCCTCTTAAATATGGCCCAGTGGGCTTGGCTTCAAGAGCGAGTTGTCTAAGGATCAAAACGATGACGCGGTGCTCTGCAAAAATAAAACGCGTTGGTTTTCCTTACTTACAATGGCGCGAGTCGGTACATTCACGTACTAACAGCGACATGTTTCTGTCTAAACGAATGATTGCTTACGTCATGTGCAATCTGTATTACAATTTCTATTAGCTGCAGATACGTATACGATTCAGTTAAGAAAAAAAAAAGAAGAAATTAAGCTGATTATACATGCCGACGCGTTCCAAGCAGCATCACTCGCTTTAACATCATCGCTAGATTATCTTCTTGAAAGAATCTTTTATTTATGAGCTCCAAGGCAATATGAATGCCGCAGCACCTTAATTTCACTGTTCTCCTCTAATTAAAGTACAATCGCGCTCCTTAATCTCGGTACGCGTGTACGTGCTCGCATACGCGAAGGCATGAAGATCTATTCCTCGCCCGTATCTCAAGCTCGTTCCTCTTGGCCTATATGTGCGTCGCCCCCTGGAGTCCCAGCGGACTGCTAGCTAGTTTTCCCGACGGTAACATACCTCGTGCAGCGCAATGATTTAAGTTTCCAAGTGCAGCCAAGCGCGCGCATCCCATAAAATAACACATTAACGGACCAGTAAGGAGATCAGTGCCGCGTCATGTCCAGCCGACCGACCCATACATTTTCAGCAATCGCGGCCAAAAATCGGTCTTAGTCATCTGTATAATTGCCCGTATTAGCGTTGCAAGAAGGTTCTGATAACGCGATCCGTTAGCAGCGGTCATTAGGTGCTCGTTAGCCCGGCCACGTGCGCTGCTGAGCCCGAATACCGGTGGTGCCCGAGTCGTCCCAGTCGCTCGCACGCGCGAGCAACAAAAAGACCGAAACGCGATCCTACCCCCACCGCCGGTCCCGTTGGCTCGAACGAATCGCCGGGCCCGTGGCCGGGGTCCGCGCAGGCATTGGCGCACCACTGACTGGATAACGGTACTTCCGTACCACGTCACGCGGCACCTCGGAGTCCCGTGTACGCGTACGCGTACCTCCACCTTCACCTCGCTTGGTCAAACGGAGGGAGAGAGAGACGGAGCGTGTATCTGAATAAATTCTTCTTCTATACGCTGTACCGATGGCGTGATGAATATGACTGATCGATCGATACTTTCGTCGACACTAAATTTGATACCCGGAATTCCTGTGCCATTAAATAAATTTCGAAAAACGGAGCGCGGCTCATTGGTATGCCTATTTTTTCGACGACAGGACAAAAACAATCGCTCCGTACAAGTATTGTTATCTAAGTGTCTTGCTGGTGCTCTGAATTATTGCACGCGTTATAAATAGACGCTGCGAAATGCGGTGCGAAGTGTGACGCGATACGGATGTCTCACGGAGACCCTGAGAATCGCAATAAGATGAGGCGGGAAGCGAGAGGAATGCATACAGAGAAAGAAAGAATGGGAAAGATCGTGGAGGAGTGGTGGGGCCTCGTTTCTGTGCATCGACAAGGACGGCCTGCGCCTCGTGACAAGGACGGGTCTCGCGCTTTAATGTTGTCTGGAAAGTAGGAGCCAGCGCACACCGGAAGAAAGATTCGATGGCGAGAGATGTATCCTAGAGCGAACCAATTGCCAAGTCTTTGTGCAATGCAATATGGTCGCATAAATTATGGAGGTCAGCATAAGAGAAACGGTAACGGATACTTTAGTAACACTGGTTTTCCACCGAAAACATAATTCATCGATGAGCTGATCATGTCGCGGGGTATTTTTTCATTTCTCTTCGAATACGGCACCTAGAGCTCGTATTTGAGGTCGGATCGAGTGGTCGGACGATACCTAACCAGGTAGTGCAACGATCACTGAGTCGAGGGACTTACCAGCAACAATTTATTTATACGCACGAAAAGTATGATCTTAATCGCAGTTCAATTAGCGCCCATTTGATTGAAGCATAAACGTAGTAATTGCATTTATCGTGGTGATATTCGTAACCTCGATTACCCGAATCTGCCGTGAATCCGCGGTTCGACTGAAAACCGAGGCAAAATGAGAAAAGAGCAACCGTAAAACTCGGCGAATGCTCGAGTTTCCCCCACGGCAAGCGGAACGCACCGCATCATTGTTTAGTAGAGCATCCGGCTCATCCTTTTATTCCGTGACATCCGAATTCAACGGCGCGCTCCCGCGAACCCGCGAGCATCTGCCTCTGCTCCGTGCGTATGTTCCGCTCCTCCTGCGTCGTCTTTTTTTTCTTAATGCGGTAATTTGGACGACCGAGTGGCGTCGGCTAGCAGTGTGCCACTGACCCAGTTAACGGCTCGAGTCTTTCTTCTGGCGCGCGAGCGAGCAGCGAGTGAGTGTGTGAGAGAGAGAGAGAGAGAGAAGATATGCGGAAGGAGGTCCGAGGACGGCGCCGTCGCGAGAGGGGCTGTCCGAGCTCTGACTTCTCAAAATATCGTGCTCCCGTCGAACTCGTTAAAGTACACGGAATTTCGTGAAGCTCGTTAGACTATACACCGCGAGAGAATTCAATGCTTAATGGGGGACAGCTGTTTTTTGCTTTCGAAAGTATAAATGGTATTTTTTTCACTCCCCTTCTTCGACTGGACGATTTCACTCGCCCGAAAAATGGCTTGGAAATAGTTGATTAACCTTTTTTATTGCTACCGATATCTTTTTATGCGCAAGGCCTCGTGTTTTATGCTACTTCTGTGAAGATGGTCTCGATTCCTCCACTCATGCGCTGTAAGATCCGAAACCTGTACTTCGCTCGCGTTACTTATGAAACCATATTTTTTTAGAAACGTACTAATTTGATAAAAGTGCTTGAAAAATGACCAGTCGTTTCAAAAATATTTTAGAACGATCTTAAGAGTTCTAATTTTCTAGCAAGAGTGTGTAAATAAAATTAATACTCGTCGTAAAACCGTGCACTCGGAAATAGTCTTTACAACAACAATTTTTTAGCCTCCGTCGTAATACACATACAAGGTTAAAAATAATACCTGCAGCACAGTTTCAAGCCTCGCTACGTTTACGAGTAAAAAGCGCGATGCCAACCCTTTTTAAAGGCTGGCAATGGCTGTCGGCTAGTCTTGACCCCATAAAAGTCACAAAGTCTAAAATATCAAAAGCGTAACGTTCGAAATGACGTTCTGTTTGCAGGTCCTCGCGGCGCCGTTGGCGGTTGCAGCACCCCCGGCAGTAGAGTGGATCCCTGGTGGAATCCTGGTTCCTTCTGCCCCTCGGTCTCGAGCCCAGGACCTCCGAGGATCGACGAGGGGCCACCACTCGACAACGACGACTTCCAATTCTGCTCCCTCCAGACGAGCGCCAACAATAGCAACGGTAACGTCAACACTCGTTTGAGCTCGGTGGGCAGTCAGTACCAACACCGACAGGGACAACTCGATTCCCAAGACTCGCGCAATCCCGAGAACGGCTGCTACAGTAGCAGCGGAAGTAGCGCCAGCAGCAGCAGCAGCAACAATACGCCCTCGGCAGCGAGTCTTGGCTACATCGACTCCACGCGGTCAAATGCCGTTACCGCTACCGATGGCTCCGATCACTACGGTTTGATAACGAGTAGCCTTCAGCAAGCAAACGTTAACCGTCTCCAACAGCAGCAGCAACAGCAGCAGCAGCAGCAGCAGCAGCAGCAGCAACAACAACAGCAACTCTCGACAACGGACAGCAACTCCCGCGTTGATTCGTCCCAGGGTTCGCAGCGGCGATTACCGTCATTGCTCTCCAACTCTGCCAACACGAACTCTTCCGAAACGTCCGCCGATTCCCTCAACGGTATCCTCTCCAGCCTCACTGGACGTGTAAAACGCGAGGACGAGGCGAGCGCGCGCGGCGCTCCGACCTCATCCACGGGATTCGGACCCACGCTCCTTGGCTCGTTGCTCTCGAGCACGCGGCTCCTTAGTCGGGCCCAGGCGTACGCTGCGCGTAGAGACAATAACGGACCTCACGAAAGCGACGCCACCGGGGGGGAAGAGACTGAGCTACTGCTAGGCCCGGTAAAGCTCGAATACCCAGGAGAAGGCACACCGGAGCCAAGAGACGAATACCCGCGACCCGTGGATATGAAGTTTGAAACGCAAAGTGGGCCACCGACACACTTGGGCGCCGCAGGCGTCGAGGCGGCTCATAGTAGTCAGGGGGGCCCGGGTATCGTTGTGGCCGGTTCGCCTGGCGAGGTTGTGGGAGTCGAGGGCATGCTCCTGTCGCCGTGGGCTGCCGCCGGGGCAGATTTCCTTGAGGCGCACGATGCAAAGCAAAGCGCGGCCGGTCTGGAGGATGCCTGGGACACGCTGCTCCTGGGCTCCTCCGTCGGCGTTACCGCAGCTCAATCGCTTGCCGAGCTCAAGCCCCTGCCGCCTTTTACCGGCTACACGGGTCACCTCAGCATCAACGGTATTCCCGGACACCATTATCACACGATCGCCTCTTCGGCGCAGCGACCATCGATGCAACCGAGTTCACCCTCGCCTTCCTCCAATCACGAGTATTACGAGTCCTCGGTCGTGTCCTCAAGCACACCCTGTCCTCCGGTCAGTCAGAAGCAGCATCAACAGCAGCAGCAACAACAGCAACAGCAGCAGCAGCTGCCACAGTCGAGTCAGCAGACGGTCGATTACATAAACAATATCGAGGATCTGGCAGAGATCATCGGTTCAGCGATGGCGGATACAACGGTTCCAGGGGGCGGGGGTGGAGGCGGAGGAGGCGGTGGAGGTGGTAATAATCCCGGTCCGGGTAGTAACGCTGCCAGTAATGGCCCGTCTTCGGAACACGAGCCCGAAGTATCGCCGCGCGATTGGATTGACATCGCTGAATGGATAGACACCGCGTGCTCGCCCAAGGCCCAAGAAACGAACTCCTCGAGCCCGTACTCGCAAATGTACGCGACAACGACGGCTCCGAACTCTCAGCAACAGCAGCAGCAGCAACAGCAACAGCACGGCTCTACTCTTCAGAGCCTCTTGACTCACGGCTACTCGCCGATGCTGCAACAGCGACTGCAGGCCTCCTGCGGCGAGACGCCCTCCTCCACCAGCCCTTACCCGCCGGTGAGTCCACCCGGGCGCGTGTCCACGTCCTGCAGTCCCGACCAACAATTGCACTCGTCGTTCGCTGCTCCGCAACATCCCCGGAAACGCTCGCGACCCTCGGGGGGCGGTGGCGGTGGTGGTCACAGTCCAACGAAGAAGAGTCCCGGCGCAGCGACAACGACTTCACTGCCGTACGGACCTGAGGCCGGACTGATGGCCGGCAAGGAGAAGCCCGTGCATAGGTGCTCCATATGTAACAGGGGTTTTCTCAACAAGAGCAACATCAAGGTACACCTAAGGACGCACACGGGCGAAAAGCCCTTCAGGTGCGAGGTTTGCGGCAAGGCCTTCCGCCAGAAGGCCCACCTCATCAAGCACCAGCAGATACACAAGAGAATCGGCAGGGACTAAGGGCGGAATCTCGCCACGATCTCGCCTCGCGGCCGAACGCGGGCCAAGTCTAATATAGGAACACGGACACGATTACGAGGCGTTCGTTCTCGGTCACGAGCTTCTTCGGAGCCTTGGCATAAGTGCATAAGCCCTTGTGTCATTATTACGATGAGCGGCTCCGCGGAATCCCAGGCCTTAACTTGCACTGGTGTACCTTCTGCTCCTTAAAGCTGTTACGGACTGCCCTTGGTTACGCCGTATTTTTATTTCTTTTTTTTTAATCATTATGTTGCTAGTTTCTCTCTCTCTCTCTCTCTCTTTTCGTTTCTCCACTTTGACTCTCTTCTCCCAGTCTCGCTGTTCACCCCTACCCTCTACTTCCTGTAGCTCTGCCCGTTTATTGTTATTTATTCGTCACGTAAAATTTCATTGCGTTGTAATATAGTCTACTTTATCGCGATCGTTACTTAAGTTCTAGCCTTTTGTCTACTTACTTTCCCTTATCTATTACATTGTTGTACATTACGTTGTATTATGCAGAATTATGAAGAAATAGTGATGATGCGCGCCTTTCGCATGGAAAGCTACAATATCTCTTCGTTAAAGTAATTCTCATCTATAATTTTGTCAATCGCGGATTTTTAAAATACACTCTCGCCGCCTATGACTTGCGTGTAATATAGGTAGATTTGTACGCACACTACGACTTCGGGTTTTTGAGTCGATTTATAAATTTTACTTTTGCTTCCGTCCACTTCCTACTCGCGGTGGGAAGTAGGTCATAAATTGTAGGCCAACACATACGGGTTTCAATCCATCGACAGTTCACATTGTGTTTATTATTATTTTTTTGATTTTTTTTTCCTTTTTTCATTTAATGTTCAGTCGAAATAGATAAACATGATACACTGCGTACGTGCGGCGATCGTTGACGAAAAATGTAACGCGTGGTTAAAGATGTTGTGTGAATAAGTGAAGAAAGAAACGGTTCAATCCGTGAAACTCTATTTAAGAAAGCAATCGAAGTACCTTTTATATATATGCCTATACGTATTCATACACATATGAATATATACATGCACTTGTACATAATCTCATGCGTGCATACGCATGAAACTCGTGTACATTTCGCATTTATATATAAATATTGTAAGTATAAGCATATATATATATATAGTCTTGTGAAAACTTGGAAAGATTTTCGCAGACTTTACGCACGTTTATGATTTGTCATTTTATCCATCATTCTCGTACGGTGTGCGTTGTCGTCGACTTGAATTTATTATTTTGTATAAAGCCAGAAAACAAATAATTATTTATAAATATTGATGTTTGATTAAAAATTTGATTGTTACCGCACACCTGTGTATACTAAACATTTTTTTACTCCATCCATATTATTCTATTTCTCCTTTCCACCATAGATATTGCCTTTCTAAAGTAATCAAAATAATCTCATAGAGAAAGCCAATAATGTAACAAATATTTATATTCTTTTGCAATACAATGTAAATATTTTCTCACCTGTCATTAAAAACTATCTTTCAAATAATGGTGTGGGATTAAAACTGATAGTTCTTTAAGAAAGACTTTAAAGTCGGATCTACCGAAAAAAACTTTAAAATTTATTCCCCATCATTGTTTGGTTGTTGTTTGGTCAAATACTTTTATTAAGCTGCAGGATCTACAATTCTATAAATATTGAAAGTTAATAAATTGTTGATCAGTATTATCTCTTGAATAATACGCCATTTTCTAACATATTCTTTAATCGGTTTCATTAATATACTTTCTCTAAATGTTTTTTCTCTTTCGAACATTTTTAATAATTCCTGAACGGAGAATGAACGACAAATTTAAAGGGACCATGCAATCCGTAGTGTGGCTTATGAGTACAACTATATACGTGTATGTATGTAAGCGTAGCTGGCTACGCCTAGAAAAACTTTCATGTCGATGTTCAAGTGTACACGAAAATATATTGTTTTTATGCATTCGAAATATCGCCTGTTTTAATGACAACCTCGTGGCAGAAACAAATATAAATATTTTACAGAAATATTTCCAGGCATATCGGTTGAGATCTTCATCATCGAGCGGCGACATCGTCAACCTTTACTTCCGTTTTTCCCTTATAAGTCGTACTCGTCGGGCGACTTTCGCGCATGTACAATCGTCTGTGTAAAGTACACGCAATAAACCTAAAAACATCTTTGTAGAACAGTGAGCTGAAACCGTACGGAAAATAACTTTTCGCGATGAAATCGCTTTTTAAGTGTTAACCCTTGTGAGCAAGTGAATACCCAATGGTAGTCGGTGATAATTATTGAATTTGAACGGGATTCGGACGAGGAAAAGGAGGCTTACCGAGTCCTACCGACTTTCTTAAGTATCGGTATAATTTTGTCTCCGAAGCTATTATAACACAGTCTAAATATTCTTTCAGAAGCTCGTCGTTACTCACGCATTATAAAGTCATGGTGTCAACGGTGGCATCCTTTCAATTAGCTTTCATTTTAATCCGAGTGTACGAAAATATCATTTCTGCTTCGTCATCTTATTAACGGTTTTAAAATTACGACTGCAATAAAATCGGCGTCTCTATTCCCAGATATTACACAGATTCCCGGCTCAACCGGTAAATCTATTTACGAACCGCGAAAGGGTCTTCGTTATTCCTTTTTACGTTCGCTTTTCGTTTTTTTTCTTTTCGTTTCCATAAACGGGAAAACGTCCAAAGCCGAAAAGTCGACGGAGGTCAGGGTCGTGCGGCATCCGGCCTCGAGTACAACCTGCGACCCGAAATTCCGTGGACAAGTGCGCGCGACACAATGCAAGCGTGTATGTATAACGGATCGCTTGTATAACGCGTTCCTCCTTCTTTGCCTCCGGGCTCCTCATTTTGGGACCCGAAGAGCCAGCGGTTCGGACAAGGCTGACCCAGATTTTTAGACGACCCGAGGATCCGCCTGTACGCCTCAGCCGTCGCCCCAAGACCGGCTCTTCTCGATCGAGCGCATATTTCTCTTCTCGCGATTGCGCAACAAAACGCACCTCGTCTCATTAGTGACGTCGGATTTCAGCCTATTTTACGCTTCTGTCGTACGACTGTCAACCGCTCACGAGAGACAAGAGACAGAAGTTGTGTCGCAGCGCACGCTTAGCTTCCTCAGTGAAAAGATTGACGTTTCAGCAACTGACAACTAAGTGCTACTTCCCTTGAAAACGTTCTAATACGGAAGAAGAAGAAGAAGAAGAAGAAGAAGAAGAAGAAAGAAAACCAGAGACTGAATTTTCAGGCATTGCGCAATTTCCTTACCCAGGAGGGAAGGGAGATTCGGTAACTTCGTAGGTCGAAGGGAGATCGAAAAAGAGGAGGAGTGGGGAAAA
This sequence comes from Platyscapa corneri, assembly GCA_018907185.1. Classification (NCBI taxonomy): domain Eukaryota; kingdom Metazoa; phylum Arthropoda; class Insecta; order Hymenoptera; family Agaonidae; genus Platyscapa; species Platyscapa corneri. The sequence continues at coordinate 3,551,102 of JACCHW010000017.1, forward strand.
ATGACTCTCGGTGGACCGGTTCTCGCGCTTGGTAAAAGGAAAAACTGACAGGAGAAACAAACGCGGTAATGTCCTCCGCGAGTGAGCAAAAATCCTGGTCCTACATCCAGGCGGCAACTCGACTTGGCTTTTGAGAGCGGCGGCGGTGGTGGTGGCGGCGGCGGCGGCGGCGATGGCGGCAGCAGCAACGGCGACAGCCTCTCGCAGTTGGCGGGTTCGTGTTCTCCGAGCTCTCGCTCGCGAAGAAAGTCTTTCACCGCGAGTTTGCGCGCGACGTCGGGAGGAGGGGGGGGCGAAGCGGACTCAAACCAGGCCTGGTACACTTCTACGCGCGTTGGTGCCAGGCAGCGATGTTCCACTTACCAGCGCGGCACACTTTAGCGCCTCACCGCCTCGCTTCAGGATTCTACATACTGCCTCTACATCCTACCCGACGAGTGTCGACTTATTCCCTTCCCTCTCAACCCTCCTCTCGTGCTTGGTCGTTGTCTTTCTATCTGTCTACCTATCGCTCTGTGATGGGCAAAGCCAAAGGCTCGCCCGATGCTTTATAGACGCGGCTGGCTCTTTTTCTAGGTTGGGACAGTGCGATCTGGATTTCTGAATAGATAAAATATATCGATTTACGGCTTTTTCGTATTCTCGATGCTGTTAAAGTGGAAGGCGAATTTCGATGCATGAGTATTTTTATACATTCGGATAATAATGTTATGGCTTCCCATTTTTGGGGAATCGTGCAAAAACTGACGATCGAGTTTACGAATTGTACTGAGGTCTTTCATTTTAACCTTAAAAAAGAAATTTGCCTTAAATTGTATTTGTGACTTTTTGTCCATACCTGTGATTTAGTGTAATAAAAATAGCTACATATAAGAATTTTTTGAATTATGTTATTGGAAATTGTTCATTTGAATTCGTGCATTAAAATAAACAACTTGTTGAAAACATGTTTCGAATATTAATTAGTACTTATTGAATCCCTTTCAAAGTTACTCTATTACTTCGCACTTGTAGAAATTAAAATTTGTCTTTCCGGATCACTAATTTTACGTTAAATTATTATAAATTCATTTAAAATCTAAATACGTGGATGTCCCACTTTGAAACGTTCTAAAGATCATAGATCACGATATATATTACGAATGGTTCAAACAGTAAATACAAGGTTACAAGTACATTTTTATAACTCCTCTGCAATAAATTGAATTCGAATAAATTATTATCATTATTCTATTTTATAAAAAGTATAATAAATTTACTATAAAATTAGTAGAAAATTTATAAAGAAAATGGTAAAATAAGATTCTTTTTTTAAATCCACCACTATTCGAATTTTCTCCTTTAACCTGGTCTTTTTAATATAAAAAAATGTGAAATATATTAAGCACATGTGTTTTTCATAATATACATATTTGAAGAAAAATTATTTAAACAATAATTATTCCGTTCTTATAAATATATAGGTTATTTCTATTTAGAGAAACTGTAATGGTAAAAGTCTTGATAATTATCCGTCTATGAAAAGTATATTTTACAAATTAAATTAAATGTCTTTAGAAAGGGTTAGATATAATAGAGATTTATTGAAATTATTGATTCTTGAAATAAATTGATATATAATTGTGTTCAATCTAATGGATTTTTAAAAAATTTTATTTTATATCTTATTAGCTTATATATAGTTCGAATATTTTTGTAAATAATTACCTTTTTTATTAAAATAAAAATTAATTTTAATTAATAATTTTATTCATTTTTAATAAGTTAAAGTTAAAAAATATAAAGCGGTAAAAGATGCATAAATCTCATTTCATCAATACATTATTTGACAAGTAAATATTATTAAATTGATTTATTTATAATTTTATTTGAAATTCCGATCGTATTTACAGTGCAAGTACAAATTTGAGTAAGAAATAATTATTTCTCAAAAAAGATTTTAATTCACAACCCATTTAACTTGTACTCAGTATTACTATAATTTACAGTTTTATAACTGAAATAGTAATTTTCAAAAGTTTTAACTATTAATAAAAGATAAAATTCCAAATACGTGATTAATATAATTCAATTTTGTATACGCTTAAAGTATTTTATGGTATAACGGAAAGAATCGATAGCCACAACTATTATGCTCTTTATAGGATGCGCTATAATAAAATAATTAGTACACATATTTATTTATATAAAATTATGAAAAAACTGAACCAAAACGAAATTTAAATTTTTGGAAAATTTTAGAAATTATTTTGAGGTTTATTTAAAAAAATATCTATATGTAAAATCTAAAACGGAAGTAATCAATTATTTATTTATATTAAATAATATTAATATTATTTATATTAAGATACACGGAATAACAAAAAGGTTATAAAATTAAAAAATTTTTAAGTCAATATTAAATTGTTTATCACAAACGTCAACAAATGAATTTTATGAAAGATTACAGATATTTAAGGACTAATAAGCAATTTGTATAACTTGGTATGTGATATAATAAATTAAAGAAGAAAATGAAATCAAGACAAACACTAGAATGATTATCAGTACAAAGTGTACCTTATTCGTTTTGTTTATTTAGATTTTGCACTGAATTTATTCAAGTTTCCTGCATCTCGTGCGGAACTTTTTTGAAAAATATATTGAAATCTTTTTACATTTGTAAATCATTATTGTGATTAAATTTTTTAAATTCGTTATGCGGATAGAAAGTTGATTTGCAAATTTCAAAATTTCGTGCACTTCTTTTTGTTGCTCTGCGCATTTTATAAAGTATTTTGAATTTAAATTTTAGATTGTTCACTACTAACTTTTACACCTGCTGTACTAAATACTTATTTTGAAAGCTTCAATAACTTAGAAAAATTATTTTTATAATGTTTTTACGAATAAAAGAGAATTATTCATGTAAATATTTTCAATGAATGTTATCATAAGAGTATAGAAATTTAAATGAGAAATAATTTATTAATTTATGGTAAATTAAAAAATAAAGCTGTGTGTAAAAGAATGCTATTTACACAGATAATCAGTAATCAGTAATACGAGAATTGGAAAATTTTATTACGTTTCATTAATTTTTCTTGAATTTATAATTCAAAATGACACGAACTGTTGTAAATACGAAAATCTAAAGAATAATACTAACAATGAAAACCATATATCAATCTGGAACACATATGCTTGCGCTACTAACATTCTCCTACAGAAGCATTGGAAAATTCGATCATTTTATTTAAGTACTCGTTGACACACAAGCCCCTGGAATTAACAAGAATTAATTCTCAGTTTTTGCAAAAGCTCAAAATAAATGACTTAATAAGAATACACAAGAGCGACAATCGTTGTCAATTTGTTGTCAGCCGCGATAGCAAACGAAACGAGGTTCACACATTACCTACTTATTTGGAATTTCACGAACGGCGTGTAGAACATTTACCATACTGCCATACTTTGCACTGGGATAATCTTCCTCGTGGTAAAGTTCTCATCGTATAAAGCCATTTGCGGTGCCCCTTTTCAAGATAGTTTCACGTAAGATTTGTAGAAATCGAGGGTATACCGAATCGAATCGGCAATGTCGTACGAGAAATAGACGTCTGTATAATTTTCGTAAACGATAATAATGAACGCAATTACAAGTCTTTAAATCGCAATCGGAGAGGAATGTCGGCACGAACTGACGATCCTGCGTGCAGTCTTCATTCGCCTGTAATGGGGAAAATTTGATACTCGTAGGCTTGTAATACAGTATTTCACGGCAGAGTAATAATTTCGAGCAACGCGACACAAACTCGAACAGAAGTCGGTGCAAGGAATATTCGCCGTCGATCAGACCGGAAAATGACTTTTCACGTAATTATTTTTCTCGCGTTGAGATCGGCGAGCATAGGGTAAACGTATTCAAGACAGCCCAGCTAATGACGCGCATAATTCGCTCCCGTGAAAAATGCTCGTACCTGAATCCCCGCTATAGGAAGGCGCGATCAAAGATATCGACTCGATCCCATGTCAAGATCCATTGCGCCTTGTTCACCCATATACGGCCATGTGGGAAAGCCCGTCGACTATAGGAGGACGCGCAGGTTTACTTGCACGGCTAATAACATTTTAATGTTCATCTTTTCTTCATTCTTAATTGTCACATGCGGCGGTCTCGTGTCCTAATTATAACCATAACATGTTTAATTTTTTCCAATCGCCGTATTCCTAATTCAACTTTATGAATTCGATCGGTCGATATAAACGCTTTCACGATTGATTTCTCATTTACCGTTTCAAAAATGTTCTTGCATTGTAGGTAAGTAAGCTTGAAAAAAGTACAACATTTCTAAAATATTTATTTAATCCAACAACTTCTATAAATTAAATTCCTTTTCGGGGGATTCGTTTAACCTAGTTTCGGAAAATTTTCTGTAAAAATTAAATAAATCTTATACGCTACAGTGAATCTCTGCCCAAAAAGTAATTAGATTGTTACAAAAACTAGAGCGCAATAATAAAGAGCAGTGAGTAGATTTAAACTCTAAGCGAAATAAATGCAATTTCATTCCGACATAATGATATTTAAGAATGTTACTTTTTCTTAATTTTTCGCGTCATATTAAAATGAACTAAATAAGTGTGCTTAACTTTCCGAAAAAGTAAGTGTTTTAAAATTAATTTACAATTTATAAAATATATTTGTAATTAATCTCTAACTACATGCGTACACGTTTAAATATAATCTTGTTTAAAGAGCAAATTTTAATTGTTCGAGCAGAATCAAATTGACGCGATCGAAAGATATCCAAAAGGTTTGTTTCGCAAATTGAATTTTTCAAATTATATGGTGCAAAATGTGCACCGTTTCGCATCAGCAGTTAAGAGATCAATTTTTTGCAGCCATATAAATTCTCTAACAGATTTTCTGCTTATGAATCATATATACGCAAGAGCAAGACAATGAAACTGTTAAAATTTTTTGTCGGAAACCTTGTATATTTACTTTAACTGAGAAGATAAGGCAATAACAGTACTCTGCCCTTTTATTTTTTGCTCCTTATTTTTTAATCATTGAAATATATTTAAAATATATGAATTTTTTACTCGCGTTTAAAAATTACTTCAGAAAGATTGAACATATTATAATGGCATAGTGAAGGTTCTCACACACTTGAGGAATATTAATCAATTCAGAATTTAAATAAAGAGCGCTGCTTTGAATAAGGCCGATAAATTATTCACGATACGATTTTAACGATAATTTACTTATTAGCGCTCAAAATCAATTAAATCAAACGAAACTGGAATACAGAACAAGTAGATGCAGGTGCGCAATAAGAGGATCGTTTAAAAAAGGTGTTTCCATCGAAGGAAATTCATCAAGAAGTAATTCCGTCCGGAGCAGACCAAGGCGCGGTTATTAAAGTGTTAACCATCTGAGCGCACGCCATCCAACCTAGAAAACAATAAAAAGAAAAAAGAAGAAAAAAACAGAAAAAACCACCTCTGATCCCTATTGTTTTAGCAGCGCTTAAAAGTTGCCCGCTCCTCTCTCTCTCTCTCTCTCTTTCTCCCTCTCCGTCTTTCTCTTTCATCCGTCACTCCTCTCGCCGACTCTCTCGGGCGCTCCTCCCGCTGGGACCTTGTTTCGTGACCTACATAACCGAGCAAGGCCGTTAACACTATGGCTGCGCTGCTGCTGCTGCTGCTGCTGTTGCTGCTGCTGCTGCTGCTGCTGCTGCTGCTGCTGCTGTTGCTGGTAGGGGCTCCATCGTGTTCCGAAGCCCCCATTAGATTGCGCGCGGGCATGCGCGTGTGGGTTTTAACGTGCGCCCGTAGCTCGTCCGAGCCGAAAAATCGGGACGCCACTACGGGTGCGCACCTCCTTTTTTCTTTGTCCGTCTCTTCTTATCGGCCGCTGCGTCGATAGCGTGGGCGACTTTTTTTCTCTTCTCGCGAGGAGTTTTGCCGATTGTAGGCGCGCATTGTCGATTTATATGGGCCGTACGGCAATCGCACTCGATCTCGCATCGAGAAAGTATGAGCTTGAGCCGCGTACCGACGAATGGCTCCCGCGCCGTTAGAACTCGCAACGCCTCGTTCGTTCGCTTTATTTTCGGGCTTTTCATTTTCTTTCTTCCTTTAATGCATATCGAGAAATTTGCGCAGTTGGGGATTTTCGGGGAACTCAGCTGCGAGCCACGTCGTTTGTTAATGTTTTTAACCACATTGGTGGTGGTGTGCGCATATTGCTGCGAGGCGACCGTAAAATTTATAACTGACAATTTTTATGAAAGACTTTGAAAAGTTTTTTTATTTTCAACGAATATGTAGTTTATAAAGTAAGAAATACATAAACTTTTACGATAGCGTAATTTTTATTTTTAGCTATTAAATCGCTGCATCGATACTTTCACGATTCTAGGTTGATTTTAGCGAAATATCGCTGCGAATGATTCGAATATTTAAGTCGAGCTAAGACCGAGACGGTTTCTGGTGCTTAGGCAACCTTTCCTATTTGACAACGCCTTTATATTACTTTATAAATGATATATCCTCACATAGTAAGGCTTGCGACGATAAAAAGAAAGTTTTCGATATAACGTCATAGAAACGTGTTTTGGAATCCGAGTAATCGAGTTGTTTATAGATCAATGTTTATAGAAAATATTTATGCAGACATATTTATATTACAGTCACTTTTCACATGCATTTTATAAGTCGACGATCTAATTTTAATGTTTCGCGGATTATTTTTTTTTATTTGAGGATAGACGTGAAGTCGAAAATAATTTCGTGGATAAGATAATACGCTGTTTCTACTCTTAACAATTTACCGCTCGATCCTAAGATTTGTCCTGGTCTTTCGCGTGATAAAAATGATCATATTAAAAGCGTAGACAATTTTGCACGTTTTCTTTTTTTAGTTCGTATTACGTGGTCAAATAAAATATTATTTTTTCAAAAAATAGTTTAATATTTAACAAATTGTATTCTGCATCCAGCTCAGGAAACGTAAATAAATTTGTGCAATTTCTCAGGATTCGATCAACATTTAATCGCTTCACATCTAGTGTAATTTGATTTCAATGTTCATGGCAATAAATACCCGATGCTGTGTCTGTCAGATAAGAGCTTCTAATAGTAACAAAATTATAGGAATAAAGTATAAATTATACGTAAAAATATAATTATACATAGTATCGATAAGCATGCGCGTAAACTAAATAGCAAAAAATGAGCAAAGTAATATGTATATTTAGTTTTGTGATAAAATAAATAAATTTTTCTCTAAATATAAATGTCTTTAAATAGCTCGTTATGTTGAAAAGTCAATTCTCTACAACAAATTGATGATTCATTAAATTTCCAACCTCCAACTAATGGGACGCGAAAGAAAAGATCCAGAAGTAATCTTTAAAATACCTAAAGCACTTATTAACGAATAATGATGAAGCGGAGGAAGCGATGAAAATTTGTTTACCAGTTCAAGCGCACATATTTCTATTTCCATTTCTATTTCTATCGTGCGAGCATTCGTACGTAGTCGTACCCTGAGGATCGATCGATCGATCTATCGGCCAATAAAACTAACACGATTCAAGATCACTGCGGACTCGTGATTAATGCGGCATTCCTTGTACTGTTCAATATACATTCTACGGTGGGAACGGCGAATAAGAGCGGCTGGGAGCCTAGGCTCCGGGTCTACCGGCCACCCTCTTCCTTCTCTGTGAAGGAGCCTCTGCGGGGATGAGCAGTCAGAGCTAGAGCGTTAGTAGACCGCGGTGACGACGAGCGCTACTTCGGCTCGAGGACACGTGCTACGGCTATTTTCCTTTCGTTGGAAATTTCAAGTCTTACCTGTTTTTCTAACTCTCGGAGGATTCATACCTCCCGCTCCACCTCTCCATCTTTGTCTCTTCCGCTGTTCGTCTCACCCGAAGCTCTTATCCTCTTCTATTTTTGGGCCGCGCGCGTATTTATAGCATATCGAATGTAACGAATGTTGGCCTTCACCTTCTACCATGAACGGCTAATTTACACGGCACACTCTCAAACGTTTTACGGCCGCTTATAAAAATGAAACTTATTGTCAGGCTGATGTTTGTAAGCTTCGCTTTATTCCACGAATTTTAACTTTAGATTAGTTTTACGAGCAGATAAAGGATTAGCCATTTTTGCAATGCTCTTCATTTAACGATTTATTATCATAAAGGGAAACTTTGTTTTTGTGATATTTTTAAGTTTTGGCGAACTCGAACTTTTACTCCGATAAGACAGAAGAGCTGTATGGCGAATACACCGCAGATCAAAGGTAAAATCCCTTCATTTCATAAGTCGAGCGTAGTACAGTAACGCTTCAAACATTTTGGCGTTTTCAAATTTTTTAATACGTTTTAAAAACCAACTTTGTAGCTTTATTCGAATTATTTATAATGCTCGTGTTTAAATCATAATACAGAGTTAAAAGACATGCATTCTCAAGAACTCTGTCCTATCATTTGAACATTGAATAAAAAATAAAAGTTTACATATTTGTTCCAGGTGGGGTAGCATGGTAATTAAGTATCTGCTAAATTCCAGAGATAACGCCACTGCACATAAAAAAGGAAATTCGACCATAAACATGGATCTACACGACGAAACGTATATTTTTCACGTAAATTTGAAACAAATATGAAAAGTTGGTTCCCTCGCAATCAGCGCACTGCGAAAGACACGGCGAGATTCGAAATTTCTGAAAAATGGTAATCTCGCATACCACGATCAAGCTCGTATAATTCCCAATAGCGAAAACGGAAGCTTTGCGAATCGGTGTAGCGCATCACGAGCTGAAAAGCCGCGAGTGGAAGCAGCGCTCGGTGTCGTGGCGTCGAGCACGGATGAGGATAAAAAGGCGCGCACGAGGACACCGACGATACCTTGATCTTGACATCATGTAAGATCCGCTTACTTAAGCTGTTCGTCTCCTTGCCCTTCCACTTCTTACAACGACTACTGCTATCCCCGTGACTTTCTATCATTCGCGTTACGCGCTCCGCTCGCGCGTTTTTCTCCACTCCTTCTTCTGTTGCATCGACTTGGTTGCAGCTGAGTATATTAATGATATTGTAATAAGGGTCAATTAAATTTTGCTCGGCTTGTCTTAAGCCGATAGGAAAGTAAGAAAAGTAAGAGTTTTTCAATTGCCAGTATAAATTCATGTGTCGTACGATAACGGCGTGTGTGGTTAAATTTGTTTGTTTCACTGTAGCTTTACTGCTGCGTTTCTGTAACAATGCCCGTGTAATTGTTTTATGTTAATTAGAAATTATACGCGTCTTGCTAAACTCATATTGTTAACGACTACAAGACTAAATGTATTAGGACTTGCTAAATAAAAAATCTTAGCATAAGCTTTCAAAAGTTTATCTTGTGTTTGGCATTTTTATCGGTGTCTAAAGATCTAATAAAATCTAGTAAAATATTGTCTTACAAACTAAACGATTCACAAGTCTAAGATTATTATAATTATATTCGATAAGAATTACTGTAACGCACTTTAATTAAATGTTTTTTTATTTATACCCAATTCCTAAAGTATGTGCTGGTGATGAAATTTGAGTGTTTCGCGAGTCTTAATAACATTCTGCTTTATACGAATGAGGAAATTATCTAAAAATACTTGTTAAATTTATGAGAACACGAACCTGATAATTTTAATGATTTATTTGAATATCATTATCGTGATCATTTTGCTGTTTATTAAACATTAATATCGTTTCTCTTAATTTATAGGTTTCTCGAAAGATATTTACGAGTAGATTTTTTTACTTAATATTATCATTTTTGTTTAATTTCAACGAAACATATAGTCCAGAACAAATATATATTCACAGGAGTAATAACTTTGATTACTCACACATTTTATTATGAAACAAATGATTTGTAACTACAAGATATTATGATACTTTGTTCCAAAAAAAATCTATTTTAAATATAAATTATGTTTACTGTTATCGTTACATAAAATAAAGTAAGTAATAAACACTTGTTAAATAAATTATTAAAATATTAAATAATAAAAAATAATATATTATATACCTTCACGGTATAATTTAATTAACACCTTAAAAACATTTCAAAATTATTATTATTATTAAAGAGAAGAAAAAAGTCATAAAAAATAGGAAGAAATACGTTTAATTTAAATTTAAATTTTTTCTAGATAATGTAAATATACTAAAATCTATGTATGATAATTTATTATTATTCAAGTTCTGTATAAATATAAATTCAAATCGAAATACTTTGGTGTAGTTTCAAACATCTCGGTAGATTTGGTCATACCTGTTGGTCTTATCAATTAGTTAATGTAAACAGACCTTGTCTCACGTGTAAAGAAACAAGGCTATGAAATTTGGTCGGCTAAAACACATAAATATATCTAAACACACCAATGTCAGCGTATAAAACTTTATATATAAATAGTGGAATATTTTGTTGTTCAATTTTGCTATCTTCTCGGACCATACAACTGTGGCACAAATTATCAACTATAAAAAGTTAAAAAATTATTTGAATGTTGCAGTACATTGTTTGCAGTAAAAGACTAGATCTCAGATAAATATTAATACGCAGTCTGTTCCCAATTTATTTTATTGTGGCAAATACTGTAATCTGATAGAAGAATGCAATTGTATTCACAATTGTAAGGCCTCGAAAATGCAAAAGAATTTACTTCCGCGTCTACGTATGTATGGAACACTCAAAAAGTCGTTCACCATAGATAAAACTATTTACAACCGAATCAATATACCACAGTTCCACGTCAGAATAAAACAAATCTGTGCTATTTTGTTAATCTCGCCAACATTCACAACGCACAGCTTAAAAACGACAACCAGTTTCAGTCGAGATATCAAAATAGAGATGGGATACATCCTCCTACAGCTCTTTACGTTCTTAAGGACTGATACAGAATACTGCTAGTAATGCCATCATTGACAATACGAATAGAAGCATATCTAATGAAACTGTAAACTGATAATCGTCCAATGAATAAATATTTAACGGCATTAGCGAAATGTAACACTTCAACTAGTCTTATCACAAATACCGTCCAACGTACAATTTTCAATTTATTAACAAAAATACGCGAGAAATTGTATATTCGAAAATAATCTCATGTTTATAAACATTTATTTATTAAATAGAAACACAACAACTAATTAGTAAAATAAACTTCTTCCTTCTTTATATTATTAGTAGAATTTTAATTATTAATGCATTTGTATATATATATATATATGTTTAACCCTCTTCAAACTTACATACGTTCCTTCTATTAAATTTCACACAATAACTGTATTCGTTTATTTTATGAATTTTATCTTTACGATTATATGTTGTCACTACAATTTATTATACAAATAACATCTACCTCTTTTTTTTTAATCATCCATCCGTAAATGCCATTGAGAGATAAAAGATGGTTGTATAATAAATATTTTAATCAACAAGAATCTAATTAGTGAAATTTGGTAAATAGTTTTAGTACTTGTACTCATTAATACACGTACAATATAATATCGTACATTTACACGAAGAAGATAGAAAATAAAAAATACCTCTCTACGCAGTTTTTTAGTAACTAACTAATAATTACTGCTTATTTAATTATATTAAAGAACTGTATATAATCTTGTATATCTATATATATCATTATTATAATTATAATATAATAAAGAACTATGTTAAAGTTTTATCTACTAGTACTAGCAATTGAATTCAAACATCGACAGTATACTCAAAAGCTAAGTAATGACTATATGTAGGTTTTTAAAATCATCTTTGTATATGTTGCGGTTATTATCCAGGTGAGGGAAGTAAGTGAATCAATCTCCGTTAGCAAGATCAATTTACAAAAAAAATATCCGGTACAATGTAGGAGAGAAGAAAATATGAAGAATATAGACTCCAAGGAAGGCTTCGATAGACTTCCATCATAGAATACATAGACTTAATATCATAATTACTTCTGCATAATATATGATTTTTAATATATTTTCCATTTTACTTTTATGATTAAATTTATTTGCTATAATTTATTATATGTCGCATATATATTTATAAGTTGAGTCACTTATAAAAACTACACCACTGATTGAAGCCGAACCCGCCTAGTGACTAATATTCTATTATGTAGTAGCGCCATCTTCACAAAACAAAAGCAACTGATGATTTTCTTACGAGTAAACCAACAAGTACAAAAATTTAGTTATTACCATCGTGAGGTAAGAGTTGTTTTATTACAAGATAAAAAATTTGTAATGTTTATTAACTTTTAAGGCATTTTCAAAAGAAGTATTCTTCATATTATAGCACGAAACTATCAAGTAAATAAAAAATCAAACTTAATAAATGATTTACTGGACTTTTTATAATTGGCATGTAATTACCATCGTTGATTTTTTTTAATCCTTTAAGTGTTACGTTTTATTATACTTGAAAATAAATTTCTAAATTAACTTTTATTAAAATATATGAGATATTTCAATTAATTGATCGTTAAATGAGTCAGATAAATTTGCTTATGGTAAGCACATTCCAATCCGGAATCGGTTCAATGACTTTTTTTATTGTGTTGTGGTATTATACCGTTGAATAAAATAAACAATGCAGAATGTACGAGCTGTGTCGACGAATGTAAATATCTTTAGAAGATATGAATTATTTAAATTATGAATAAAATTTTTTTAATAAAGTCAGAATAAATAAAACACTTAATGAATAATTTAATAATAGTTTATTATTCTTAAGGGATCGTAGTTCGCACCATGTTTGATTCAATAAAAAGCCTTTTCCACTGATATTGCACATCACCAGTTGAAAATTTCGATCAGGCCGCATTATACTTGTATACATACATACATCAAATAATTATGTACATATGCACGTAAAAATACTTCTTATATCAGATATTTGAAGCATTTTCCTTTTCTATAATACTACAGCAATTACAACGGCGTTGAAAATAATTTTTTAAAACAATAAATAAAATTAACACGTAACGAACGAACCAGTAAAATAGTCTCGCTTCCATCTCGTTAACGTGTACATATATACATTTACGCCAAACTATTTCGTTATTAGCGCTTTTATGTCCATGGAAAAGCTCATCTGACACTGTCTCTAATCTCTCCTTTCAAATCCATTAATTAAAGTTGTATCCTCTAATTTTTTTACGGAGGAAATGTTTCGCCGACTTTGTGATAACGTGACACGTAAATATAGTAACGTTAAATTATAAATGCTAGTCACTGTAGAGTTATTCCAGATTTTAACAAAATTTAGAGTATTCACGTACAATAATTAATTACATTTAAATTAGTTTTTCATATTTTTCAAGACATAAATATAATCTTTTTTGTAACTTTTATATGTAACGTTATAACATTCCTTTTCTGACATTGTCATATATTTTATATAATACTTTTGACCATTTTTTAATACACACCGGAAATTCCAATTCATTATTTGCAATTTAATTGGCATATATAATTATACATACACCATTGGACTTCAATATCACAAGTTGTTAATTTTTATTAAACATTTAAAACGTAAAAACAAAAATTAGAATTTCGCTTACGTTTTTGTATACAAAATAGAATCTCTAATACAATAGAAAAACTATCGCTTAGTACGAAACAGAAAATTTGAGGAATATATTTCGTTTACATCAATAACAAATCCGATTTGCGGCCATGAAATCTATGAAAAACTTTTATAACATTTATTAAAACTCGATACATATTTTATAACACTTTTTAGTAAATACAACATTTCCACCAGAGTTCTTAACGTTTATATATACGAAAACACGTCCTTTATAGAAACAAAATCATTTTATAGTTAAAGAAGTTGTTCTTGCGATAAGTTTTTCTGTAATATACACCGAGGTAAGTATAGAAATCAGACAACAAAACAATTCTCTAATAATCCACATCACATAAAATTATGTCGAATGCACATCATGTCAAATAATAAATTTTGTCATTAAGAGTTTTGTTTCGGATTAAACACACAACAAAAACAATTACTAAAATAATTACAGAATTTAATTTGGACGACTATAACACACTTTATCCACACGCAAATATTTCGTTCGACAAAGAATTCAATTTTTTCCAAAATTTTAGAGTGAAATTGAAGTCGCACTGAGGGCATTTCATCTTTCAAACAACACAGCAACATCGTTTAATTTAAGCACACTCTCCCAAAGAGCTCACTTCTCACTTCCAGCTCACTCTCCCAAAAGAGTGAAAGGTAGGCTCATCTTTAACGCGGAGAAATATTTTTTCCAAATGTTATTTCATGATACAATAGCAATGAATAATGTAACGTTGTTAAAAATTCGATGGAAATCAAATTATGTCAAGCTTTTATCATGTTGCGATATAATCAGACCTGTTTGAAGCTTAAAACGATAGTTGTTTACACGCCAATTAGCAAAAAAGAGTATACTATTAAAAGGAATGTATCGAAAATAATACTGATTTTATAAGTGGTTCTATTCCGTTTCCATTTTATGATTCAACTTATTTACACTTTTTACCAGGAATCGCAATAAAAGATGCGTGAAAGTTGCAAAGTCTAACTTTCTCTGCACAATCTTAAATGCTAAATTTATAATTCAAATAAGAATGCATGAGATTTTAAAACTTTTTAATATTTTTATCTTTTAAGTACCCAAGAAATATCATAAGACTGAATCAACTAAGACGACATAACATTTTCCAAATCAGGTTACACTTGGTCAAGTTGCAGCTTCGATAGTGCATTCAAAAATAAGTTCCCCGTTATTAAAAAGAACAAGGAGCCATGAATTCACGCAGATTAGAAGTAGAAGCTCGATCCGCGACTCTAGGCAGTACCTCGAATTTCACTCTAAAGTGCAAAGGAAAAAATAAATTCTTCTGGAGTGGGGTTCAGACGGTGACGCCCTGTTGCGCGAGCAGCCGTTTCCTTTGCATAAGACTCGGTGACTCGCCGTCGATGTCGGGTTTATTGGCGACGGACTTGCCGAGGGCTTCGATGCGCGTCGGCCCCGTCGGGACTCTGATCGCCTTTGAGCTCCTGAGCGAGGCGTTCGCGAGCTTCTTTATTGTCTCAGATATCGGGCACTTGATGAACTCGGCGTGCTCACCTAATTTGGTCGGAGTTTCGCGAATGGCCCGGGCCATCGGTTCCTCAGGGTGCGCGGTCTCGTTCCCGCCTGATTGTGGCTCCTTGTCCATCTCCTCCTTGCGGCTCTTCAGTTCGGCCCGATCCATCGAGCTCTTGGGCGAGGCCTCGACGTAGCCACTCTCATCGCTGTCGGCCTCCTCCTCGTCTAAGGAGCCCAGAGTGTGGAACACGACTGTCGTCGTCGTTGTCGTCGTCGTCGTCGTCATCGTCGTTGTCGTCGACATCGTCGTTGTGGCACAAACCATCGAGCTCGTTGTCGACGACGCCAGCGTCTTGGGATTGATAAACGTTCTGTGGCTCGACATCGCCTCCTCATTCGCACAGTTATCGATCTCATCTCTACTGGGACACGTTCGACGGGAGCTCATCAGCTTCCGCATGTCGTCTCGCCTCGCCATAAGAGCCGCGTAAGTATCGTTCTGAAATACGAGATTATTAAGCCTGATTATGAGAGTTAGAATATGTTTCTGTTTTTAATAGAATGTTCTTATGGTAATGCATGCAATTGAGCGGCTTAGGCTTCGCTGTAAATTGCGGTGCGTTAATGTTTGGATAGCTGATAGCCGATGCTAAATGAATTTTTGAGCGGACGATTAGCGAGCGATTTTTTCCGCAGTCTTTGTATTCATTATCGAATCACTCAGCAGCGTTTGAGTTACTTGATTAATACATCCGCTCCTTCAAGATAACCATCGGTTACAACATATTGAGCGCATTTGATTTAACCTCGTACATCGAGTGATAGGAAAACTCGGACTTTATCGATGCAGGAATTGACTATAAATCAAAAGGTAAAGCAGCCATTAAGAAAGGTACAGGAAACCAGGAGTAGAGAAAGGCTGGATACCAATATATCTTACAATATTTATCTCTCAAAGCAGACTTAAAAGTTAGCAGGTTTCTTAAGTGTACAATCCGTCGATTAGTTGACGGAGCGAAAGTGTCAGATTTAAAAGTTAAACTACAGCCGCTACCTTTTCTAAAAACTCATCGAGCAGAATGATCCTGTACAAAGATCAGATTTTCATCGGGAGTTCTTAGAGGGTTGACCGACCGCCTTGAGCCAAACTTTCGAACAGCGGAAAAAATGGAAAAGTGAAAGACTGGTGGTTACCTGTAGCCTATTGGAGGTCTGTCCACCGTTGCAAGGGTTCCGGATGCTTTCGCCGTGCGGTCGGAAGTCGACTATTTCGTCGAGCTCCTCGACATCCTCGTAGTCGTAATAGTTGCCGGCGTTGGGACCAGTCGTAACCGGGGCGGTTGTCGCGTCCTCGAGCATAATGAGTCCGTCGTCGTCCTCGTCCTCGAGCGACTCCTCGCCCTCGCTGCGCGACAGGGAGAAGCTGCTTCCGCTGCTGCTCGTAATCAGCAACTTCCGACTGCGACTACGCGTCTGGCAGCTGCTCCGCCTGCGGAAGCGCGGACTACCCGTGCACGTCATGAAGTTCGGCGAGCCCTCGGAGTTGCGCCTCGGGCCACTCGACGACAATTGCTGGAGGCCCCCCGCGGTGCAGAGCGGTGTCTTGGGTAGCGCCGTCGACGATGACATCATACTCACAAGGGTCTTGCCGCCATTTAATCGCTGACCTGCTCGGAGGAGATTTAAGTTTGTTTGAGATTCTTGGGCGACTGATTAAATATTTTTCTATGTTGGGTTTTTGAATATTATTAATAGTAGCTGAGGGTTGTAGTTAATTAGCTTCTCACATAGGCTCCTGCTTTCAATTCCAAATAAGATAAGCTTTTAGATTTTCTAGCAAAACAAATTATTATTTATTCCCGGTTCATTTATTACAAAATAAAAAATTGATATTTAAATAAAATATCGTTCAGCAAAAAATAAAAATTATATGCAAAGCAGGTACTACGTACTTATTTATTTGGTTTTCTTAATTATTCATTTTCACTAACTACAGCTATTCATTTACCAATATTCAATAGCTACGACATTAATACAATCCTTATGTACATGAAATAAAAGGAAATATTTCTTATTGCTCTAAGTTTCTTTAAAATCGCTATCCATATTATATATATTCTAAGCTAAAGAAACATTCTCTAATGATTTAAGCAAACAAATTTCACAAAAATATTTATATTGGTTATAAAAAAAACTTTTTACTACTCAATAATCTTGAAAGTATCATAAAAAATGCGTAGCTTATTAAAACTTTGTAAAAATCGTTGAACTATATTTACTATAATTTTCCAGATTTATAAATAATCAAAATATGATTTTGTATCAGACACAAGCACTAATTTATAAATTAACATTAAAAAATTAATAGTTCAGCAGACCATTCTTTCTTTTTATTAAAATTCGAGAAGAATTGGCAATAGATACCTCCATCATTTTTATTATATATTAATCAAAAATTCGAAAGTTCAGAACATATAGCTCCAACAAAAATAGGTGTTTAGTAAGTACTATTTTATACATTCGACAGATTTAGTGTTAAAAATTAGCATTAAGAAACTTTATAGTTTTTCATATTTTGAAAGTTTATTGTAACCTCAATAAATTAATTTTCTTATATTATCATATTTTTTATTTAAACTATATTCATTTATAAGTTATCCTCGTGGAATGCATACCTACAATTTTATTATACTTCAGTTTTATTTTTATAAGCCTAGAGGAATTTGTCAGTATTATTTATAGCATTGATTGAAGATTTTTAATCGCAATCATTATTGATACGACCAAGTGCACATTAAACGAAACAAATTTATTCCTTACTACAATCGGACGCATTGCTCTTTAAACGAAAATATGACGTGGAAATAAAATCTTTAAGGAAATAAGCTTAAAGTTTGAAAATCTGGGGTAGGATAAGGAGCGAAAGATTTTTAATAACGTTGATTCTCGGATGAAACATAATTTTGATTCTGAAGATTGAAAATGAGATTGTATTTTTAAGCGTCCTCGCGTTCAAAATTCGATTTTATACGTGCCCAGAATCCCCCAGTGTGACACGTATATCTCGCGAATTTCCGCTACCGGCTAAATTGCCCGGGAATTACAGCGAAACGTGCTTTTTACAGTCATTAAAGTGTTTAGGCATTCAGGGAATGGGTAATAGTGACCTTCACCTCGCAACCTATCGCGCGCATCAGCAGTGTTCCCCGTTGATCAAAGACGCCTCGGAACCCAGGAAGTTCAAACTCATCGAACCTTCATCGTACCATCTTACAAAGTACTTATTTACGATCGCGTTTATTTACCACGTGCACATTTAAGTAAATATGAGCAGCGTAATCGACATGCCCAAGGTCTCGCGAGCGCGCAAACACCGAGCGAGTGCAGTCAATCGATTACGGCTCACCGTTAAGCAGGTCAGGCTCATGTGGCAGATGCGAGTCCTCGCTGCTGGAGACTCGCTCCTCGCTGTTGGCGGTGCTCGCGGTCTCGCAACCGCTCGATATGCTGCCGTTCTCGTCCGATGACTCCCGGTGAAGGGCATCAAGGAGCCTCGCCAGCCGCCAGCCTTCCTGCTCCTGCCAGGTGCGCGCCACATGCTCGAGCGAGCGCAGCTCCTCCAGGAAGCGCTGCTGCTCGATCTCCTCCGCGACCGCGTCCTCCTCGATCGCCGAGAGTTTGGGGGCGCTCTTGGAACGCTCGAGGGGCGGCCGGTAGTTGGAACCTCCCGTACTCAAGAGGATCTTGCGTCGGGGCAGCGAGGGATTCTCGTAGACCGCGTTGGCCAGGGACAACCTGAGACAGAGCAAGAATCGTTAGAACCTGCAAAGCTAATGTTAGTTCTGTTAGGATCGGCCAGAAGGCATCGCTACACGCACACTTTCTCAGATTCTGGCTTTCATAAGATGCCGGAAGGTTTTGCATCACTGCTACTAAGCTCGGTAGGAAAGTTATTACGCTGATTATACGTGTTTAGTGTATCGCTTTACTTATTATATGTTTTGTAAGTCTATTAAAGTGTTAGGGACGCTGAACAAATAAAAGGTTAATGCGAATAAAATATAAGACTTAAAGACACATCTACTTCATTCCCTAATAATTTCTATAATTATACAGTTTTTGGGGTATTATTTGAATCTAATGAATATTAGTATTGTTACATTAATTATCGCGGTGTTAGGTGTTAATATCGACAGTAACATCTAGTATTCTAAAATAAGACGATTATTAAACTAAATTATTTGAAAAATGAATAAGACAATTTCAAAAAAAATGTAATGTCTTCTACGTGCCATAGTTTTTATAATTTGTATTTAATGCGAAGATTATTCTATTGTCCGATACATTTTTAACGCAGCTATTGCTTTTGAAAAATAGAAGATAAAAAAAATTATCTGCTTGCTTAAAACACGTTAGAATTTGCAATTGTATTCGCGGCTAATATTTGTGTTAGTAAATTAAATTAAAAGTAGTTCAGATTTACACTAGAAATTTCACGTTTTAAAAAAAAATGAATGATTTAAGATTCTTTTATGTTTCATATTATTCGCATTTATTTTAATTTAATTAAACACGTTAGTTTATAGAGAATTCATCATCAGTCGTTATTTAGATACTTTTTAGGCATCTAAGTATGACGGAAGCACTTGTAAAATACAATAATATTTTTGAAAAATTTGAACATATTTTTTAAGCTTATTACATAAAAACGGAAAAAAAACATTTCTGATAACGTAAACTTCTTTATTATTAGTAACGGGTATAAATTATTTATCAATTATGAATTTTATTTAAAAATTTCTTTGTAATAATACATAAAAATATACAATAAATAGCTATGAAGTCTACCTAACTTTTTATTATCAAAAAATTATTAGATAATCATTGTTACATCATTCGAGATATTCGAAAGTATTTTTGATTTCAATAAAGTCTAATATTAGAAAAATACAAAACTTCTGCTTTATAAAAAATTTATTGTCTTTTTTTATTGACTTTTTCAACTTTATCTATATAATTCATATTTAATTGTTTAATTTTGTTATTTCACAAAGAGAGTATTTAGGAAAATATATTTATAAAATGTAATTTAATTTTCAATCAATTAAATATATATTTGTCTTTTCACTATTTCAAATAAGTGAAATTGTAGAAAACTATTAAAGTCGAAAGTCATAACATAATATTTTATAAAATTATATAAGTTTTAAAACAATTTACGTGTAATCATCAAAATGTTTAACATGTAATAAAATTAGCTTCCGTTACTTGATTTCAAGTATAAACAAATATCAAATTATGAAAAATATAATAAGAAATAGAAAATGAATTATTTTGATTTAATATAACACATTAATCTATTTTAATTAATTTCTTTAATTCGCTACAAAGATAATTTTGAAAAATTTAAGTACACTTCTACAATATGATTTGATCAATTACAATTATAAGTACTTTATAAATAACAAATTTATGTTTTAATTTTAATTTCATGCAGTTTATATAAAGTCATGTAATATTTCGCTTAACGCTTATTTAATGACTTATTAACATTATATTTTGGGTATAATAAATTACGTATAATATATATTTTCGTGATAATTCAATTTCTCAGTTGTTTTTCTCTTCAATATTCGTTATTTCTATAATTGTATGCATCAAATACACTTATTGAACATTAACGATAAAATAAAAATTAATTATTTTAATAAATGAAGAAAGGACGCATTAGTTTTCTCATTTTAGAGTCCATTATCATTTTTTTTTTTTACAGAACGTTAACGATTCCATTAACCTTGATAGGTCAAATTCTTGGAAAATTATTCTTTTTTTTTCAGTTGAAACTGAAACATAGAGCTACATATTATTTGATTAAAAACTCATTAAAAACCGGCAAATTGTAAATCTAGAAAAAAAAGTTGAATTTAGCTTTATATTTCATTTATCTTAAACTATTCAATAATTTTTTTTTATGAAATTAAAGTTTACGACCATGAATAAAATGAACTTTTTATTAAAAAAAATTCACGAGTCAAGGACAACGGTCATTAGACCTTCAGAAGTGGTATATGAGTGTAATATCTTCCAATCTGAATTCCTTTATTGTTCCTTTCCTTAGAAAGTACAAGGCTGACAATACAATTCTTGACTAATACACATTTCAATTGAACAATGCAAATAAATAATTTTAACTGCTCTTTAATCACTGTAACTTGAGCAATATACCTTGACATATCTTTAAACAGAAGATATTACTACAGTTAGTGATACTTCGCAACTGTAAAAAAAAGTTAGAAAAGAGAGCAAAGAACTCGATCTTTTAAAAATGGCAAAATGATCATAATAATATCCATAAAAATCTTTTGATTTATAGAATAAAAATTTTGATACTTAAATATAAATATCAAGCACTTAAAAAAAATCTTTAATCGGTAATTAGATGTTCATTTTTAAGTTTATTTATTACCGTAAAAAATGAATCTCTTTAAAAATATGCATTATTATATCTTCAGTGTTAAAATTTTTAATTCATACTTCATAGAAAAACTTTATAGCTGCATAATCATCTAGCCATGTATTAATTATCAATATGATTCTATATTTATGAGAAATTTAAATACATTTTCTCATATTAATTGTAGCCCTAATATAATAACTTAGATAAACATAACTTTTGCATTTATTTTAACCATTAAATTTTATTCATGGCTTTATTTATAATTATATTCAATATTTATGATAAATTTGAAAAAAAAATTTAATATCTTCAGTAATGCTTTTTGCTAAGATTCCCTAATTTTATTTTGGTTTTAAATATCGATGAGGCTACTGTTACATACCAAATGTATTGTAAAATTAAAAAGCACATTGAATGAATTGATTGATAAATATTGAATGTTAAATACACGAGATATATTAAAAATATTATTAAATAATGAAATTAATAGTAGATCCTATTATTGTAAATTAGATTTATTTATTCATTAATACAATATCTTCTGCGATGTATTTTTTATAGAATCACAAATTTTTCTAATTTTTTTTAATACTTGTTGTGCTTACTTAAGTTTTCGTGATATTTAAGTACAATACTTATAATTTTAAAATATCTTAAGTCTTTTATTATCAATTAGTGTTAAAAGTATTTGTAAATATCTTTCATCAATAATATTTTATGATAATCAATGTTTGCCAAATTTAAAATTTTCACATACATGTATATACATAGGCTAGTATATTTCTAATAAGAATAACAAACATTGTTCAAACTATTTACATTGTCTTAAAATTTCATTTTAAACAAGTTTTTTTAATAATTAATAATTAAAATTGACTATGTGACTCCAATAGATTGTTATCATAATATAATTATCAATATTCATAAGATTGAAAATTAAAATATTTCTTTTGTAAATTGTATTAATTGATTAACATTTGACTTATTCTATTTATTAACTTATTATTTCAAAATTGTAAATATTCTTACATAAGAGCTTTTATGAATTAATTCAAATCTTCTATATACTTTGAAGATCTATAATTTGACAAATGCCTCTTCGTTATCAGGAAATTAAAATAATTCATACAAACGTGAATGATAAAGTCGCTAGTTTTTTAAATATTTTTTATATAATTTATAAAAATATAGTGCCAACATGCAAATCATGACCGAAGAGAAAAAATGTCTACGATCGTATTTATGATGGTATGCCAGTACACGAGAGGTTTTTCTTACTTAAAAAAAAATTAATCCAAAGAAGTACTTGAATAATAAACTGTTTTTACATAAACATAATCTTGAAAATCTGAGAGTCGCAGTTTTAGTATTTTCTGAATTTAAGTAAACATTTTTACGATAACGTTAATGAGGTCGTTGTTTTCATTCACTATTGCTTTAAGACCTTAAACGCGCTACTATCAATTAAATCAATAAGCATTAAGCGATGGAAAGATAATTCTTATTGTGTACACCAGATACTTCATCGTTATTTGTTGCGATAATTTATTTCGCATGATTTTAAAGTTGTCTGCTTGCAAATTTAAAATAACTTAGAAAGATTGCATGCAACAGGAACGCAGGAACAATTCGATGATTTCTATATGAATCTTTCTGAAGAAATGTCAACCTTTTTCCCGCTTCTCAATCGATATTTGTATTAAATTATAGTTTTCTAATTAAAAATTACACACGCGCCACTAAAAAACGCGACGGGTAAGTTGCCAATAATTCCAATAATGACGAATCGAATGTTCGCTGGGAAGTTGTACGACATCCTAATTTTGAAAATAGTAGTCCTCACCTGGCGTTCTGCTTGGACACTTTGTCCCTGCGAAATTCGAGGAGTGCTTGGTGCAGCCTGGCGTTGAGGACGGACGCTAACCTCCTCGCGGTGGATTCCTTGGAGCAAAGTGCAGCGTGGCACCTGAGTTCAGGCCTGAGCCTGCGGCCCTCGTGCCGATATACCCAGACGAAGAGTCGTGGGTGCGAGGCGGGTGCAGTGCAGTATGTGACCCTATGGGCCCAGTACTCCGTCAACCCGTGGTCCTTTGTTGTCGCGGTTAAGCCTCCGTTCGTCACCGTCAGCCGCATCGACACGTCCGGCCGGCTGCTGCTCACGTAGTTGCGCCAGAGAGTCGATACGGGCTTCTCCACGCAACCCTCACCTGAAAATCGAAGTGCGATGATGAATCAGTTTACGCATACTAGGAGGTTAATTTCGGATATTCCGGCAATTTTTGAGACACTTGCTTGCTTCACTAGAGCATTATGGGTAATTATTTTATGCGGCTTTTGCTTGCATTTAAAAATATTCCTTACGCTTAATAGTGCTACTAGGTTAGGCCGCGTATGAAGAAAGAAATTTTACAATAACGTTTGGAAACCGAAAAATTATCATAGTCCATTATTAACTAGTGAAATACTTTTCTGTTTTTAAATTACAAATATTTCGTCATTTCTTTAGCGGTATAAAGATACCCCAGTATTTCTTAAGGTTTAAAATTTATGTAAAAGAATTATTAGCTTTCGTGACACTAACAGGGATTTATTGAACAGCTGACTAATTTTCAGGAAATATCAATCTGATTTTTACTAGTTTATATATTTTAAAATTAATTACTACAATTTTTTATTACCATCTGCGTTAGAATACCTTTTTAGCTCTTACATATCGCATGAATTTAAAATGATGGAAATTACGACACTGAGGGTTTAGGCTTATATTATGAATCCTACCTGGTGATTTTCAACACGAATGTGCTTAGTAATGACCTGAAAGAAGGGTTAATGAATTTGAAATTTTCTTTTCGTAAACAGAATAAAACCAAGTAAAAATAACGTTTTAACAAATTATGTTATTTCCTTAATAATGTATATATCGCATCAAAATTAATTTACTCCATATTCGATTTTTATTTAATTTTCTTTAATTTTATAGTTATCCAATAAAATTTATAAAGTTAAATTATTTTTACAACTAATTACGTAAGGATTAAACGCACATATTTAACGATTATTTTTTAAACATAATTTTATTGCCATAATACGCTACAACTGATTTTAATACTTCGAGATAAAATATAATAATTTTTAACAATAACCTTTATCGTTCTGCAAATTTAATTAGTTATAAAAGTCATTAATTATGAAACCAATTATTATTCTTAAACTCCAATATACAGGTGTATTTATTTGAATACCGAATAGGATGTCCTTTAAAAAGTTTACGAAACAGACATTTATCTCACGCTTCGAGGCACAAATATTTATGTCATTACATGACAAAATAGACTTATAAAAAAAACGCCAGACTAGAGTTACTCTCGATTGAGTCGACTTTTAAGCGTCTTTTAAGAAATTTGGCCTTACTTTTTGAGCATTTGGTGAGAAGAAGCGCGAGGTCAAAGGATTTTTCGGAGCCTCGCCTTAAAATTTTGGCTCGACCACACGAAAGACTCGCCATAGTAAGTACTTTGTACACGAAGTCGCGATTCATCTTCGGATTAGCGTTTATTTTTAGAACGCGCGTTACAGGTTGTGCAGCATTACCAGATAAGACAATCGATTGTCGTTATACACGTAAAGCATTATCGATGAAATGGTGTATGTCGTTACTTTGAGATCCTGATAACACGAGCTCACGCATTAACACAAAACACGATCTCTGATGGCGATGTTAATCCGTGCCTTTCGTTATTTATAAAATATGATGGAAAGAGGAAATTGAGATAATTTACAGGAGTATTGAGAAACAGTATTCTTATTGTTATACATTGCGGGTGGTTATCCGCTTTTTATGACGAAAGATATGAGTTTCAAGTACTAGGAAAAGTGTATTTACAATTCTTATAATTGTTATTGTTTGAAATCTTCTGTTAATTTTGATAAAACCCAATAAGTTCACGTTCATTATTTTATTGGTAAAATTATTTAAAATTTTTAATGTGTTTTTAAAATTAGTTTCGTGAAATCTAATTTTAGGTTCGTTTAAAAATATTGGTAAAATTTATGCGAACCATCGATTGCTTTTCCAAAATAGCTGCTGTAATTTTGACCGAAGCTCAGTCTCATAAAGGCGATTGTTCGTTTTTATAAATGCTCACTTATTATATTCTGAATTTCATCTTTTATTCATCATTTCGTCCCAATTTTGTAATCTAAAGAATATTTTGAAATACGTGCATTTAATTTGTATAGAAATACAATTTCTTATGACACACTTTTCATCATCAGTTTTCATTTTTATATTTATATCTGCGCGTCAATTAATTAAATTATTTATTTGAGAATCCTAGATGCATTGTTGAATAAGGAGTTAAATTATAAGCTGATGCATGTTGCGTTTACCACATTTTGTTGGCAAACGGCTTTAAACAATATGCAAATATTTTCAATTTATTTAAAAATATGTACAGGTAATCGTTTAAAAACGATCATATTAATTATCGTCACAATGTAAAGCCAGAGTACAATACAATGTCACAATACAAATATTTTATCTATTTATAATTTTTAAGCATCTCGCACAAAAGAAATGATAATGTAATTGCGTATACAATAGCTTGATGACACATTCTAGCAATAGAGCTCCATATTTTATACCAACTGTAAATACGAAATTATGTATATTTGCGATTTCTCTATTAACGGTTCGTGCAAACGCGAAAATCTCACGCATCTTGCCACATCCACGTTGGAATTATGATAACTTGTACGCAGCCAAATGCAATAATTAAAATTCGAGTAGAAACGTAGCTGAGCAATCTCTTCCTCTGCCCCTCCACTGACTCTTTCTCTTTCGTTCGTTACTCGCTCCTCCGTCTTTCTCTGTCGTAGGAAAATGCCGGAAAATGTAATCAGTACAGACAAAGAGCGTGCGAGGAGCTTGAGAAAGACTCGGAGAAAAAGGGCTGTAGGCGAGGTGCGCGGAGAAACGAAGATGCAGCGAACGGAAGTGCGGCGCGGGAACGGCTCTGCAAGTGGAGGAAAGAGGCTGAAAAAGGAGGGAGGGAAAAAGCGGAGGACGCGCGAACAAGGTGCATCAGGCGCGCAAACCTTGCCGTTACGTCGTTATTTATTTTTACCGCCCTTGCCCCCGCGCGAGAGTGGAGAAAGCGCCGCCGAGTCTCTTGAAATTACGCGGAGAGTTCGAAATTAAATTTCTTTCCCGCGCGCAAAGGGGAGGGGCAGCAAGAAGACACGTTTTCGAGTGGATCCTTTTGTTTTTTCCCTTTGCTCCGGTGAACGCGAGGATTTTCTGTGCTTCAGATCGGTGCGTTTATCAGCTTCGCTCGCTTTTATTTGCCGCCAGTCACGATGACTTACGGATGTTGTAATTTTCCTGACGAGCCCCGTCGCTTAAGATTTATTGCGCGTAGTCGTCATTTTAATATGAGAAATTGCTTTTTTCGCGCTAACTGTGTGCCCTGATATCATCTGCTACGAATTAAATGCGAATGTGGGTTTGAGAGTGAACGGTTTATCGGATACACGTAGGATTGTCGTTCGACTTACGACGATTTTTCACCTCCTATGCTAAAAAATAAATTCATTTATTATTGACGAAGCCGTTATTGGTATTATTAATATGCAGCTTGATTGCGATGAATTACATTTTCAGCAGTAGCTTGAAAGTAAGCTAGGCACAGCCGCAACTATTACTCTAGTCGGATCATTTAATGAAGTATCAGTATCGTCTATTCGGAAAATGCAGCGAATAATTACGAGGCCGATTTTTACAACTCCTTTACGTATTCTTTAAAATACAGTTATTGTTCCTCGAAAAAAATGAAATTAAACAACTTTTATAATCAAAATTCATATTAAATCATCATAAACTACGAGTAATGAAAATGTCGGCACATTTATTAATAACTTTATAACGTTTTTACGTTATCACTATAATTGGACATTTTTAAGTACGTTATTTAATTTCAACTGAAAAAATAGGTTAACTTATTATGTACCGTAATAAAAGCAATTACACTAGGTTCATACTTTGACTTTGAGGAAAATGATCTAAATATGTTTTATACCGATAATAATTATTATTTCAATAAATATTTTTTCTAAAATTCAATACAGAATCTTCAGCTCGTGTGAATTTGAATTTGAATTTAGCATATATATTCTAAAACATATTTTGATTCTGCTTACTCAATTAATTTAAATTAAAAATATGATTTTATCGTATATTATCCGTTGATTCAATTATGCATCCTCTTAAATACACGTTTAATTTTTTATACATTTCCTTAAATCATCGACGGTAAAAATAAAATAATGATCTAACGAAAATCCTAGTGTTTCTACTACTTTTTCAACGGAATATTATTGCAGTAATATTATTAACTAATATTATTTATATTAATAAAGAATAATGTTTTTTATCATTTGCGACCGAAAATGGTATGCAGCAATAACTAAAAAACATGTGTAAAGTGATATGTTACTACGATAAAAATTCCTTTTCAATACAAGTGTAAGCAGTACACACTCTAATGGTCAGCTTAATTTAAAAAGCGTTGCTCTTATATAAATGTTGATTTATAAGTAAAAAGGCTCTGAAGAGAACCAGAAAGAAACCTGAATTTAGCGCGGGTTAACATTTTCGAAGCCGCGATCTCGAAGCTTAAAAAAGAAATGTCATTCGCAAAGTTAAATGTTTTGTCAAATCAATAATTAATTTACAAAACATTAAGAAGCGCCTAATTAAGGAACTTTCTGGATAATAAGATTAAGAGTCTGATATTTCGAAATTAAGGAATTGCGAAACGCGAAATGTTGACAGGCTAATTTTAAATATTGAAAGAGACAATTTAAACTTACAGGACATTAATTTAAACATTTAAGTGATTTTCAGGAGGTGCATGAACTTTCCTCGTGCTCGGTGCTCGCATAATAATAATTTGGATATGTGAGCATAGCTGAATATGCCTTTTCGTAATTTCAAGATCGCCCTTAGCGATATATTCCTCTCTTCCGCGTACGTTAGAGACCAATGAACGTTGCTCGCGCTCGCTCTATGAGAATTTCGAGTGCATATACGGAAGTAGGAAGAGAGCGCATGCGCATAGAGGACTTTCCCGTCCTTCCTTTGTCCCTTTTTTCATCGTCTTTCCATAGCGATCGCCGAAGCGTAACGTACGTATGCGCGCACAGCTGAGGTGGACAACAATCGCCCCGGCTTTATCGGCATCGGACATCTTCTCGCCCACCCTCTCCTCCCTCCTGCTCCTTCTTTTAACCGACGTGACTTTGCTAAGCCACTTGCGTAAGGGTTAAATTCCGGCTTCTTCATCTATGTCCCGCGAATTCCTCGTTCGCGCTTCTTGTTATTGTTATTATATTGTTAAGGAGGAACTTTGCAAGCGGAATGTAGCGGAGGTAGCGTCGGGACCCTTTGTTCGCCGTTTTACTTTGTACTTACACAATGGGAGCGCGGTTATTAAAGGACTATTTTGTTAGTTACCTTTTTTCTGCTGGCTTATTTAATTAAATTTGCAGTTAATTGGGTCGGGTTATTATTTTTATAATGTTTTTGCTGAGTTGGTGACTGGTGCCCAAGATATAAAAGATTCACTTATGGTGTTTCTTTTTATGTGTTTGTGAGTTCAAGAAAATTCAGAATCCATTGGGCTCTAGAGTAGAGGATTGTTCAAGTTATGATCAATGAAACGGAACAATTTACGATTAGTAGCGATCGAGATCGCAATCGAGCCATCAAATATACAATGGCTCACGAAATATAATGGAGTTACTCTTTGAGCCATGCCGAACGGAGGTTAGTAATTTAATTATTAATATAAGCAATAATCAATAATTTTTATCACGAATATATATTATTGATATTCAAGAGCGCGATTTGTCTAGATAACTTTTACAAACAAACATTGCCAATGAAACGTAGAATGTTAATTTTTTCTCATCTAACTTTTGAATTAATTTTCGAAAGTGCGTCGTTTCTATAAAAATTTAAATTTAATACCAGAAAAATGAATGCTTAAAAAAAGGATTGTAGTAAAGCAAAGCGAATTATTAGTAATGTGAATCTTTGCTAGAGTAAATTTAATATTCCAGTCACTGTTTTCTCACGCATTCCAAACTGGAGTAGAATTTATAACGCGCGGAGAAGACCAGTTACTAGTTTAGTTTAGTGATAAATAAACCCCCCCCCCTCTATCAATATATAATATCTAACACTTATTTAAAATAGTTTTATGATGCTCGATTTAGTAATGATGTTGAATACGTGAACTCATGTACCGTTTGATGCCTAATTAGAGTTGGATATTAATTAGTTATCCGAACTAGGTTATAGTTATTCCATTATTCCTGCGATCCTCTTTTATAAATCTATTTTCTAAAATCCATTCCAATCAAAATCGTCATTGTCTATTTCAGCTCAAGTGTTATGTAAGAATATTTATTTAAGAAATTCGATACGCATTATTTCTCGCGCGACGCATATTCTTGAAAATCCATTTTTTTCCAAATAGTTCCACCACATATTTTTACTCGTAATTATCGAATTGAAATTCCTGGGAAACACGTATTTTTTATGTGAGTGGCGCACATTAATATCGAATTAGTTCACCGCGCGATAATTAGTTTGAGCGCTTTATCGATTTTTATCAGCGCGCATAATAATGTACTGGAAAGTGCTGGTAAGGGACTGGTTCGGCCAAATTGCGCTTGGATCGTGGCATATAAAATTGAGAATTTCGTTCGATGTAAAAACGCCGGGAGACAAGAAGCTGCGGCCTAAAAGCCGCGCGCAAAAAGAGCTCGGAAGGGGTGGGGCGGGGGGACAAGGCAACAATCACGTGGAGCAGCCGCGCCAGTAACCCAGTGACCGACAAGGCGCCTCACGACGTATGCCCGGCAAATTGGGCGATAAATGCGCCAGAGTTAATTACGCCTAATTCGAAGCGATAACGCATGCGCCCACCGAATAAAAGGACCACGCAGTCACTCGGAGAACAAAGAGAAAACCCACGAGAATGAGTAGCAGTAGGAGTGGGAGGAAGTAGATGATGATAGAGCAGGTTTCTCTAACCCACGCAGTGGCGCCCGTGCTTACAGCATCTTTTTAAACCGATCGAATTGGAAGCTGTTGATGTGCCCAGACTTCTGAGTATCTAGGCTCTTATGAAAGTGAACTCACCTCGGTTGTCCCTTGGCGATGAAAAGTCGTTATTAGAAGTCTTACGTTCTCCGCGAAGGCCGAGAGATACATTAAACACCTGTTGAAACGAGTCACGTCCATTCCTTTCACATACTCCGTTGGTGTATCAACACTCGTCGAATGTTTAATCTAATGCTTTAATCGTTTTACGTTCGTTTATTGGCAGCCATTGATTCTTATCCGCGACTCTCATCAATTTCACTCTATTCTGTAAAGGCGTCCGCTCGGAATTTAAACGAGTCCAGTTGTCTGCTCGCGTAAATATCTTTTGTTATAAAAGCTCAATTAAGGACTACCGTTATTCGAAAGAAAAATTATTGTATACCTCGATTAAGTGACATTTTTATTGAAGAAATGTCTGGCAGTGATAAAGATAGTTTTAACCGAATTAATCGAAATGCCGGTAACGGGATCTCGGCTAGTTTTACTCATTTGCATCGCCTCGATAAAAATTATTGTGTTTTTCTTATTGCTTTTTACCGTTAATTGAAACAAATAATAAAGATCCTTCGAGCGATACTTATTAATGCATTTCTAAGCCAAACAGCAACAACAACAACAACAACAACAACAACAACAACAGCAGCAGCAACAAAAAGAAGAGAAAAAAGTCTCTTGGCCTTAAATCTTCGTTCGAGATAACACACGACGACGACGAAGATGTCACGGGTGATACATATTTTTATCGTAATCCTTAAATTCAGGACACATTGTTAGGCGGTAGCGGCTTGATTCACTTATTGCTAGAGTACATCGATAAGAATCAGCGGAGGGGAAATAAAAAGCGTAGCACGCGTCGAAAAGTCTCGGGAGTGCTCGCAATACCGTTGCCGTGCATCAACTGAAAATGTAGACCTTTAAACTCTCACCGAGAGGAAGAATGAGAAAGATAGAGAGTCGCCGTAGCAGGTGTTTTCCAACGGCGAAGAAAGCAGCGAGCGAGCGAGCGCCCACCGGAGTAACTGTACTCGCCGTCGCAGCTCGCCGAGATTTTATCGGCGCGAACGCGTAACACATATACCGCCGGAGTGATGCAATACCTCGCGCGCGTAAATATAATACGCGCGGCATATTGTGGCCACAATTCATGACAAAGGGCGGCGCGGCCGAAGACACTGCCAAGATCCCCGACGGATACCCACTCCCGCTCTGATCCGCTCCCCGGGAAGGGATGAAAAATGAAAATACGGACGGGATTTACGAGCTCCTTGTTTTCATCACGCATCGTGTACGTGGAGCAAAGTAGCGCGCCGGTGGAATAATAAGTCAAGAGGTCGATTCGGAAGACGATGCCTCGCTTTCGTTATCGGGAAACGCTTGGACGTGCTCCGATGTATCACAAGGAGTCTTGGAGGCTGTTTTTGTATTCGGCCTGAAGTCTTGTACGTATGAAAGTTATGGTGTTCCCCGTACGTGTGGCCACTTTTTTGTTTTCTTAAAGAGATGATGATTATTTTTAGGGGCTCCTTTTTATGAAGACACTTGTATTATTTGCACGATAGCATCTCGAAATTCAAAAGTGATCGTACGCTCTTTTTGAATTGGCCTTTGAGTGCAACGTCGCTGACTGTGCAAGTCATAAATATGAAATTCAAAAAAATGTTAAATTACTGCATTATGGAGTCG
The DNA here is from genome assembly GCA_018907185.1 of Platyscapa corneri. Lineage (NCBI taxonomy): Eukaryota > Metazoa > Arthropoda > Insecta > Hymenoptera > Agaonidae > Platyscapa > Platyscapa corneri. Next base: position 3,583,553 of record JACCHW010000017.1, read on the forward strand.
TGGGAAAAGCACGTTAATGAATAACAATACGTATTACTTTCACATAATTCAAGATTATGGACTGAAAAATTCTCTCTCTGTTCATTCGATTATCTCTAACGAAGAGTCTGAAATTATCTCCTCCGAAAATTTTACCTTCTTTGACATATTAATTATTAACTTTTGTGAATATAAATATAAGAAGAAGCCATAAATAGCAGTAGTTATTTTTTATTTGTAATATTATACCTGCATTCAAAAAAACCCAGAAAAATTTATACGATCGATTCGAGCGACATCAATCTTTATAAAAATAATCTCACTAAATTTTAAACACAATCGATTAAAGGTTTCAAAAGTTTTTAGGACGAAAAATTCTTTTAAAATATTCGTAAGCAGTCTCTCTGTCTCTCTCTCTCTCTCTCTCTCTCTCTCTCTCTCTCTCTGTGTTTAAAGATATGAAATTACTTTTCTTTAAAACTATTGTTCTAAAAAGAGTTACTTGCTGACTGACATCTTCGGTATTTCTATAATATTATTTATTTACTTTGAAAAAAGAGATGCTACTCTTTTTAGTTTGCTTTCTTCAATTTATTTTAAAACATAGAAGAACATTTTTCATCAACTAAAAGATCACGTTGTAAAAAATCAACGAGATAAATAAAATACAAGTACGAAAAACTGCGATGTTAACTTTTTGGTACTCATTTAAGTGTCTCGTTGAAATCAGCATTAAATATTTCTTCAATCAACTAAGTTTTTAAGTTTTTTACTCGACCTGTTCTTTACTTTCCCTTTTCTTTCTGCATTAAAATTATTTCAACTTTCTTTTAATTTAATGGTCGAATCACTGAAAACTTAGAGAAAAAGATGTTACGACTGGAATAATTAAAGTCAAATAGAAGCACAATGGAAAATTTTTTTTTACAAGTTTACGTGTTGTGCACAACCTTGCCTGGTTTTCCCTAGACTGACACAGAATACAAACTACGCTATAAGCTAGGAGAACGGGTGCATATTTAATATAAAATCAATGCTTTGACAATTTTCGATCGAGCCAACAAAACACGTGAAATTTTAAACAGGTTAGCTTAGTTTAATCATACCAAGGTTCTAAACAAGGCGGCACGCTACTCCCAAGAATAATAATGCAACTTGGCTCGTTTTGGTTGTTAACAGACACTCCTACGAAAGGTCTCCGCATCAAGCGCGAAGCGTTAAAGAAGTACCGTGTCTCAAATCCTTTATAAGAGACTCACGTACCGATCGATTTGTCCATCCAATTTCTTTGCCCTCGTCGACGTCCGAATAAAGTCGACCTTACTACAGCCGCGACGCCATCGCCAAATCGAATAAACGGTATGTACGTACGCATGTCCCGATATGGTTTTACGCTTTCGGTACGCGCAAGAACAGCGCCGGGGCTCGGGACACCGGTACTTCCCCCGTCGAAAGTCGATCGGCACCGACTGATCCATCGTCGAATGTAGGTTGACGTCCTTCTTGAAAATGAGCTGTCGTTTACCGAATCGATCCGTGCGCACACGAATGTGGACGACTTTCGTTCGTGAGGGGCTCCTTTTTATGTTTAATGACGACGCTAATCGGTCTAAAAAGACGACCAGTTGTGAGGGAGCCGCTACTCGCTCGCTCAAAATTATTGCGCATTCATCATGTATTGTTTTCTTCTTTTGCATTTTTTTGCTCGAACCGCTGCGGAGGTTTATGGTGTCGAGTGTAACGAAAGTGAAGGGAATTTTACTCGATGTCACGTTCCTTTTACGCGCGAGACGCGTAAAAAAGGTCGAACTTAGTTTTTGGACGTGCAACGGACAAAAATAAAGCGTTCGTACGATAATTTTATCACCGCTGATTGACAAGTACGTCAACGTTTATAAAAAGTATACACCACAAGTCTCGGCTCAAAGTAATTATACGAGATAAAAAAAAAGAAAATTAAAGTGCTGACGCTTTTAGGTAAATATTTTTTAGCTCGTGTAAGTCGGACGCAGACCATTTCACAATAAATCGTCATATTTTATCATTATCTTTTTACGCACGCGAATGAATCAGAATGCAATAAGAGCACACTACGTAAATTTTATTGTAAAATACACTTAAGCGCACCGAATACGCACGAGCCACAGCACACAGGGATAGAAATGTTTTTGGAAAAGATTAGAAAGCACTAAGAAGCAACGATTCCTTATCGAGCGAATTCCACTGTATTTCAATATCTTAAATCAATACCATGAATTAATCAACATGAATGAGAATCATCGACACAATCGATCCTCGGTAAAGGAATTCAATTTTTCAATTGTTTATAAAAATTCAATTGTTGACGCAAACGAAGGCGACAAAGTTAGGAAAATCAATCGTAGTCTCAACACGACTCGTCCCCACCACCCGCCACGAAATCTACACCGGCGATCTCTAATCACCCACAATTGTGGAGGACAGGCGACTAACAGGAGTCGACGTGTCGATGCAAGTAATTAAATAAAACAGTAATAGTTGTTGGGGTCGGAAAAAGGAAGGTGTCAACGGAATTTGTATGAAACGCGAGGCAACCAAAGTTGCGGTCGCGGCGATCCGTGGATGTGTACGCGTGCGCGACAAACCGTGATCTAATTGATTCGAAGTATTGGTGCTGATGCGCGATGATACGAGTGGACTCGCGCATACGTACGAAATGAAAATAGTGACTTATCTTTAATTCTTTTTATTATCGAACGACCGCGTCAACTCGTGGATGAAAGAATGGTTTCGTGTTTCATTGTGACGGAACGCTTTTTTATTGATGTATACATTCATCCGATGACATGGTTTTCATAATTTCTGGATTAAGCTTATCAATTTTGTTTTGCTACTTAAAAGTTTTATCGTTCTATAATTGCAGATAGTTTTGTTTTGGACAAATCATATCTTATCGGTCAAATTACCAATTATTTAGAAATTCTGATATCTCTGAATGTTTAAATGTTTAAATGAGATTGTTGATGAGCACTATGTTAAATAATATATTACTTTATTTTGTCATTATTCTTTTTAGGTCTAGATTTTTAAACTTCGTGTGTAGTATAATTATGGGTCAAGTTTACTTCAAATTTTCAATCTGACACAAGTTTTTATATTTAATGTAAAATTAAAAATTCATTAATGCATAATACATGAATTCATCCCTGGTTATTAGTTTTTTCTCTACTTAAAAAATAATTCTTATATAGACTTGACCTAATTTTTTATATTAAAATTTGAGAGTTATAAATGTATAAAAGTAGTGTTTATTACAAGTCTTCTTATGAGTGTAGGTATTCGACAATAAAATCTAATCTAAACAAAGTGTTTAATCAATTCAGAGAACAATTATTATGCAATGCCAAAGAGAATCAGAAATTAATCGTAACAATATAATACACAGATAATATGATGTCAGTCGGGATATAACAAGTAAAGTGCACTGAATGATATCCAAGAAAAGTCAAGGTCATCTTGTTAAAAAGTAAATATTTAGAAGGATATTTATGGTTTCGTACTTTGAAAAACGCTCAATTTTGAAATAATAAAAAATAATAGCGATACAGCTTTTCAGATGGAATATAAGATCGTTTATGTGCTATGCATTCAAAAAATGTTTTAAAGAAAAGAAAAAATATCGTACGTAATAATGAACAACTTTGTATACGTGCATCTTTATTATTTGACTTTATCTTATTATGAAAAAATATCATTTAGCCTGCATATCAACAAGCTTTTTATAAATATAAAAATATATTGTTAGAGTTCTATATATTTGTTTAGTTTCTACATAAGTTTTAGTACTTCCTTACTTTTATTTGGCATTTTTTAAAAATCTATTCATTTAAAAATGTAACCATTTACGATCGTTTACTGTATTAAAACATCAATTAACTATTTTAATCAATGTTCAAGCGGTTATAACAGTTTGAAGTGAAGAAGAAATTTGTTTTTAATTTTTCGATTATTTTTTAATTAAGAATTTATGATAAGAATTTTTTTAATATTAGAAATAAAAAAATATAATTTAAACGTTTAAATACCAAGTAATCAGCAATATATAATGTTTATATTTTCTGATATATGTATAATAAAAGTTATATAGTTTATTTAAATATTCATTTTTAATGCTTTCGTATAATTTGTTAATTACATATTAAATTGTATAAGTTTATTATTATTTATTTTTTTTATTCGAGTACTTTTTAGAGATACTTTAAAGTAATGTCTATAGATGATCTATCACAATTAACTTATCTATTTTAATGCAATAGTTTAAAGATGAGATATTATTTCTCGAAATTATAGAAAACCACGATGTAAAAATATTTGGAAAATTATAGTATTATTAAGAAGTGATGTTTTTTATTCAGATTCTAAGTTTTGAATCCATAAGTATTACTTATTTATAAATATTCAGAACACGAAGCACAAATAAGAAAACACAGATACAATGAAATTTCGATAGAAAACACAAACAAAACTTGTATTTAGCGACCAAAGTTTATAAACACTGCGTCGTTTAATGTCATTCTAAAAGAGGTTTTTGCAAATAAGTGTATCTTATTATCATTTTTTCCATTACATAAAAAACTAGATGTTACAAAAAACTTTTATAGTTTTATCGGCCATATAATCTAAATAAGGAATATCTATTTTCTTTTAAGATGTAAAAAATTATTTAAGTTATGCTGTTAATCACATAATTCTTACGAGAAAAAACTAATTGATGTTTTAGTAATTTTTGTACTTCATATATTTATTTCAAATTTTACTCTAAATTGAAAAATTAATTTATATTGTTTGAAGAGTGAAAATAATACAAATTTTTCAAATGAATTAATTCAGAATTATGAAATAAATTATATTTATGTTTAAAAAATAATAATAAAACTCATCATCCTACAAAGATCAACTCTAAAATTTAACAAAATATGGCTAAGCAATTTGATGAAAAATACAACACTCCAAAAACTTCCATTTTACAATTATTAAGAAAAATAAAAAATTCGTTTTAACAATCCGAACTATAATTTAAGAATCCCTACGTAACGTTTTTCTTAAGCCTCTTCCTTATGCTTTTAAAATCATTGAAAATCTTTGATTCCAGATGCATTTTCTATGACTGTAAGCTAATGCGGTTCCCGATTTTGATGACCGTATATAACCGATTCGCTTGCAAAGACTCAAGTCGCGGCTCGTGTTGCAGCGGTGGTATGTGGAGAAAGTAGCGACGTTCCCTGCCTCCCTCCTGCACTCTTCGAAAATGACCCCTCTAGCTATATGTCCGGTCAACGTACTCCTCTCTCTCTCTCTCTCGTATCTACTCCCCCCCCCCCCTGTTGCTCACTATTGAACGACTACTTGTCTCGTGTCCAAGGATTGATTTTTCTACGAAATACGCTAAAGCTTGTATACAAAACAGTATTAGATCGTCTTTGAACTTAGCACCTTTTTCATACAAGAGAGAGAGAGAGAGAGAGAGAGAGAAAGCCAGTGGGCCCGGGCGACTAACGAGATGTCGGCCCATTTCCATCGTGCGGACCTGTGATGGATCTTAAGCGAAAGAACAAGATAAGGAAACGCTTTTTAGTTCGCACGATTTCTTCGCTTAATTGGTGAAACTTTTTTGCGCCTCACGTCACATCGCGACACATAATAATGCAGCGTCGTGGCAGCGATTTTTCGGAGTCACCGGATGAAAATCTAGACGAGTTTGCGCATGGATCGGTACCCAGGCTAATGGCGGTACGTGCGCACGTGTGAACGTGTTGTCGGGTTATTTCTGCGATCGCATGTGATTAGAATGCAGTTTTTTCCGAGTAACAGTATTTCCGTTGGAAAAAAAGACTTGCGCCGGCTCGCACTTACGTACGCAAAGCTGCGCTTTTATTCAAAACTGCTTTTTATTTCGCTAATGAAAATCGGCGAGAGAAAAAACTACTGAAACGACCTTAATTTATGGGCTGCTGTGTAAACATCGTTTAGATAAATCGTTTAGTGTTTTGAATTTAATGAGCAGTACAATATACTCGGTACGTACAAGACGATGACTATCGGCATCGGAAAATTTTTAAATTTAAGCGACTGTGTTTTTCTTCAGCAGAAGTCATAAGAGCCGTTGAAAACTGCCTTAACATCCGTGATGGTTTCCTTTAAGTGACACGTCTCCTAACTTAATTAAATTAAATGTATTCACAAACAAAGTACCTAACAAGTTTTTAATTTATTTATCCAGAGTATCTGATCGACACTGCGCTAAGACCCAAAGTTACGCTCGGTAACTCATCAGTAACTCGAAAAACAAGTTTTTACAATAAGATTCCCCTCGCACAATTTCCCACGAATAATTTAATCCACTCCAATAATTTATCTTTCGTGGCCATGAGGTATTTCAATTAAAGGTAAAACATAGCGAAAAAATGTGAGTCGGGGAATCGTCGATCGACAAGTGCCGGTAGACTTGGGCGAGGCGCTGGTATTATCGCCGGGGCCAATCAAAGGGGTAATCTCAACCTGTTCGCGTAATTATATAAACTTTTTTCATTTTCCGCGTTAAGTGGCTCGGGGAGGTCACGATAATGCATCGCGAGTGCGTTTTAGCCGTTTTAGTTGCTTTAGCCGGGTTTAAGGTTTTCCAGGCGACGGTAGTACGCCGACATGCGTTGCCAGGGAGGCAAGAGGGCGTTTTGTCTTGTCACTCAAGCGGCCGATTTCCTTGTTAACGAACTGACCTTTGTTATTTAAAAGTTTGCGGGCAGAAGCCTCGAGACTAGATGAGCTCGTTTTCGCGGCAGATTCTTTCGGTCGATTTCAGGAAGTTGCTTCGATAATTCAAACGCCAACGCCATTTATGCTGGCTTCGCTTTTTACAGCGGAAATCTGATACTTGAATTGCGGCTTTTTTATGGCTTGGGCCTTGGAAAAGTTATCACTTATTAGTATAATGTGCGATTCATTATTTTGCAGTGAAAACGAGCTTAGCTACTGAACCTCTATCGAGTAAATTGCATTTTAATTACTTTTTTGTATTTTTATGATTTTAAGATGTAAAGATTTTTTATAAGTATAACGCGTGATTATCTTTTAATCGTTCTATTACGATGTAAGACTATCAATTCTGTATACGTATTAACTATATCGTATCGACGCTACTCTGAGAAGATAAACACTTGGATAAATTTAGGCGATTTCGGCAGCCTTGAAAAAAATTACGTAGTTTTTTAATTACTTAATTAGCTTAATGAGCTCATACTTATGCTATAAGAGTGAAATTTGTATACCTCGTGCATATTTTTGTCTTAATGGGTTAATTTTTAGATGATATAATTATTAATTCTAGAAATTGTTTATGATTATCGCGTTCATGTTAATATTTCTTTATATGAATAAGTGTCCGAAAAACAAAGTCTTTTTTATTATTAAAATTGTTTAAAATATTTTTTTCCTATTTTCTATGATGAAGAATAAATACTTTGTCATTATTTTAGCAAATGTACTATAGAATGATTTTATTTTTAAAATTCATTTTCTTAATATTAGCATTCACAATAAATTTAATTTTTTGACAAAAATATCATAAATAATTAGTTTATTTATACGAAATATAAGTGATCCAATTGAAATAATAGTAAGAAAAATTTCATTTATTCAAATAAACTTGTAATTTATTAATATACATTGAATAAAGTATAAATACCAACACCAAAAAACTGTAATCAGAATAGTAGGTCATTTTATTCTGTTTTTTACGATATTTCAGCTATTTATATACATATATAAAACTTTTACGTGTTTTATACTAACTATTTTAACCATTTTGAAACATATTATAATTGCAACAAAGTTTTAATGTAATAAATTTGTATTCTTTACATTGGAAGCCTACAAGTTTTACTTTTATTTCTTTTGTGAAGAAATTATTTTTACCAAAATCTATGCATAGCAAAAAATAACTATACTTTAAAAAGAAATCAAGATCATAGAAATTGAAAATATTATTTATTTATTTAACACTATAAAAATTTGTTAAGAATACATATTTATTTTTACTCTGTTTTTATATGGTGCATTTTTTAATTACCTCTTTGCGTGTTAGCACGGGATTTTTTAACGTAAACTTCAAAGGGAATTTATGCGTTGAATTTAATTATAGATATGAGAAAATAAAGTAAATAAAATATATAATATTAATTTATATGCAATAATGAAATTTAATAGCACTTCAAAAGATTGTAATGGATTTATTCTAGGTAAGTCCACGACAAAATACGGACAATAAACTTCAATGCAAAGCAAGAAGTTAAGCTTTAAAGGATGATCAAGTTATGAATGAAGTATTGCATGAAATATGATATTTACAATATATGTTTTAATACTTGAAAAAAGTTATAGGAAAGCCAAGTATCCCCATAAAATTTTTAGGTTATTCATTAAAATATTAAGCTAACAATAATTAAACTTTTTAGTAATATGTGATTTCTCGCAAGTAATAAATAACAATACCATAATTTTGCATTAAAAATTGTTTTGGTACTTAGCGGAAAAAATACATTAATTTCTTGCCATAAAGATATTAATCACAAATAAGAATTAAATATACTTTAGAACATCTCGCGAAACTCTTACTCTCGTGTTAACGTGAAATATGTTGACTTTCTTTTAACATTGAAAGTACATAAATTGTTATACAATTAAGTTAATTGAAAAAAGAAAAGTTTTAGAGTAATGCTCGAGAATATTACGTTTGGCTTATATTTATATGACAGAATTCTTCGTAAAAGAAAACAAAGTAAAGCAATCACTTCTTTTTCCATTGAATACTTAGCTAATGGTCTATAAATACGTCAACAGACTAACGTGCCTTTACAAAACTTATCCCGAGTAAATTACCGGGATTTTAAAATACTTTCACTTTTCTGGCAAACAATATCAACATTATCCTTAATAAAGGAACGTGGGCAACAATTTTTACCGCTAGCAGGATCAGCAATCCGCGACCAAGAAGATAAAAAGAGAAAACTCCAACGATGTACAGAGAGGTCGGTTGAAGCGGCGCGGGTGACACATTGAAAACTTTTAATAGGATGCACGCGACCGCTGCCGATGCCTCTCGCGCAATTCCGTAGTTGCAACAATCACCGTCGCACTTCCGCAATGCAGCGCACGAGGGAAATTTATCGCGCACTTGGAATACGTGCGCATCGCCGCATGATTGATTATCCGCGTCTCATTATCGTTCCACATTATGATGATTGTTACGGCATCCAGTATTTCGTGCGCGCGCACGTGCGTGGGAAATCGATTTCCACTTTTCCTTTTATTCTCATTTTTTTTTGCAGCGCGTCACCATTTTTATTCGCGTACTTCTCCAAATCGCCCGGTTCTTTGCGTCTTCTTTCCCCATTCTCCCGAGGACAGGTCGCGCGTAGTCATGCGCTTGATGCTTCCGCTCCAACGCAATTTTTTTAGCGTAAGGGTGACATACGTAAAGTTTTACGTCATTCGGCGAACGCGTCTCTTCTCACATGAGTCGTTTGAATGAAATAAGAAAACGAGATATTTTCTTTTGCGGTCGAATTTACGTAAGTGCAATTTTAATAATTTTGAGCGCAACGTTTTATAGACTCAACGAATAATCTTTAATGAATGGTTGGTCATTAAAAGGTTGCCTCCTGTTATTTATCTTAATCTTTCTCTTTAGCATTGATACGGAATACTCTTACTAGTTTCGACGTGTTTCTCAGATTTCATTTTAATTGATTTTAAAGCAGAACATTGAAATTTAAACAAAACGACTATTTTTCAGTGCAGCTTTTTGTTTAGAGAGATTTTCTCGGAGCCAAGCTTATAGCGAGAATATAATATGGTAAAGGAATGGTATACGTACAAATGTAGTTATCAAGATGAACGTATCTTTTTTTTATTACCAGTTGCTAACTTAATTGCGTTCATGCAGAATTTAAATAGCGCACGTTTTTTAACAGTACACCTAGAATAATTTATACTGATGTGTAATGATTTGGTTCATTTTGAGAGTATAAAATTCAGTAGTGAATGTTTTAAAATGTCCTGATAAATAATTCGTTTATAGATTACAACAAAGATTACCAAGGATTGTTACAAATTTTTATGAAAAACGTTACATAAATCAACCGATAACAAAATCTAGTGTATTAATCATTTACTCGTCAAAGAATAATCGATCGAAAATTTATTGAAACTGTAGAAAAGTTTTTTCCCTAAACTTAATATACATAAATAATGGGTGATTTAAAATATAAATGTTTAAGCGAAAATTTATTAAATTATTGTGCTAAACTGTAAGACGCGATAAAATAAAATGAATAAAAACGGACTATTTAAAAAAATAAAATTATTGTCAATTAATCATAATCTCTTATCATTCTTAAGTGAGAGTAATCGAGTGCATGATTCGCCAAAACCTTTTTCTCGGTACTCAAATCTGGCGAGCCAAATTGTATCACTGTACGTGTGGAAAATACGCGTGTAAATCGATCAAATGATTGAATACGAAAACGAGTACGAATGTATTCTTTGATGACCGTTGAATCTTCGGCTGAATCTTAGCGCTCAAAAGGTTCGAAAATAATTTTAATCGCATGTTATCGCGGAGGCGTACAAGAAACTTTTACTTTGAGAATAACAATCTTATTTAAAAGGGAATGTATAAAAAATAGTTATTCGCATGACGTAGCTAAAATCACTATGAAATAATTCATGAAAATTGTGTCAAGTTTTGTACGTAAGGTAGTTGCACATCAATGCCAATATAATTCATAATTACTTTCAGAGAATTCTTATATTTTTCCATTATGAGCAATTGTAGATAAATAATATTAAGTACTTATTTGTGGATTCGTAAATTTTCATGATTAAAGATAATAAAATTCACCGAAATTAGTACAAAAAACAACCGTTTCTTTTCGTGTCATTTTAATGCACTTCAAGTATTACATTAATTATTATTTAATAACTATTCAAGCGCTGATGTTTAATTTATTTTCAATATACTTATTTTTTTGACGCGTTAAGACGCAAAAAGGAAAAGTGAATTATTTATGTATTATGTAATGATTGATGACAATTCTACCTAAATATAATTCCTAATCCACGTGTATTCTATTCGTGATAACGATTCCTTAAAAAATTGGTCCTTACATAATAGAGTCGAAATAATTCTTCTCTCGTTTGTTACATTTAATGGAACCATAAAAGAAACTCGATTGAATAAGATATTTTATAAAAGTAGCATAAGGTACTTATTAGTTTAAAAAAGTGTTTCTAATTCAATATTTATCATTGACATTCGTTAAGTTTACATTACAAAAAACAATAAAATAACAATAAAATGAAAAAACGAATAAGCAAGAGGAAACATGAAAACGTTTTTGGAAATTTAAGAATGGAAATTTAGAAGGACCTTGTCTACGAGAATTAGTATAAAAAAATGTAAAGTAGTTCGACGCCCTGTGCGACTCAGCCTGAAGCTGACCATGAAATTAAGTGATACATCGGTTTCTTAAAAAATAAAAAGTATCTTAAACCAAATCAAAATGTGACTGTAACCATGAGAAAATTCATGAAATGTGAGGAGAATTAGAATAATGACAGACAAGAAGTTTGTGCTTGAATATTTGTAGCGTTCTTCGGGGCGTAACATTTTCGTATATAAGATGTTGCTTGATGAGGAAACATCATCAGTTTTGTGCGACTCTTTCAGCTTAAGCCATCCGTAACAGACATTTTTTCACCGATATCATGACTTCTTCAAAGGTCTTTATGTTTTTGATGTTCTCTGTTTTGCTTGTGAATTGTCATTTCATTTGGGCTAAGCCTGGTAAGTCACAAATTTATATTACCGATAGCAACTTTTGCAATAATTTTTATTTACCTTAAATTACAACCTGATATTGTCGCGTTACAATTAAAGTCAAAAAGCAAAACTATAAACAATAAAAAAACGCCTATCAACATTACTGAACATTGGCCGTGTATATCGCTTATTTAACTGAAAAATACTTATTACTTATTAAAATAACAGACACATGTCTATTATTTATTTTCAAAAGATAACGCCCATAACAATTTCTAACCGCGTACAAGCATTCGTATTATTAAAAATTAAGCATATTACATTTTGACGATACATCTCCAATCGAAGCATCTGAAATTGCAGATAATTTACAAATCATATCATGATACGAATATCTAATAATTAAAAATACGGTTATTAGTTCGAAGGCAACGTTGTTAAACAACAATGAATATACAAGTGAGTGTCGCAATTTATATTTAAAGTGAAATTTTATCAACAGCATTCGATCAGCATGAAACAACTAAAAACAGCGAACTGGATGTTTCTGTAGCTGCAACTACTGAGGCGCCTTCGACTAGTTTAGAAGAAGAAACTCAGACTGCAGTTAATCATGAATCGCAGACAGATTCTCTTTTATTGAGGCCTCAATTCAATCTAAATGAATCTCAACCCGAAACTAAGCAAAGTAAGCCATGAATTATTACTTATATTGAAAATATTTTTTCTTAAAAATTATTATTCAGATTGCTTTAATTAAAAGGCGGCTATAAAATATGCTAAACGCGATTGTAAATCTAGAGTAAAAACTTCATAAATCATGGTAGTTTTTACGAAACTTTATAGACACTTGTAGATTATAGCGAATTATACGGCAATATTGAGAGCGAAAATTTTTTTCCTCTATAAAAGGCTCTTTAAGAAAAACTAAAAAAATTCTTTATACCTTTCACAATACATTAATTGAATCATAAGGAATATTATTTTTTTTCCTTACAAAGCAATTGATCGATGTTTTTATTTAAATATTAAATAATTTTTCATTCCATTCAATTTCATTCCAATCAAACGAATGCATTTTTGTAATAAAAACAATTAACTTGTACCAGAGGCTAAACTTTTTTCAATAAAGATCTACCGCTTTAATTATTTTATACAATTTATTTACAATCATTACTATGTTTAATAATCAGCTCGAATAGTCGTGCAACATTTATGTCAAATATTTAAAAAATCCAAGCATAAACAATACTGATTAAACACAACTTAATAAAAATAACAGTGACACGAAATTAAACAAATAAATACTCAAAGACAAATAATTAACATTATAATAACGACAATAAATAAAAGAAAATTCATACTCAAATTGATATTTTTTTATCAGTATTCAATGGAGACGCAGAAGTAGCCGAGATAACTACAGAAGATGATTCTCAAGTTAAACAAAACACTGAAATTGTTCCTTCTTCAGAAGTTGAACCTCCGATTGTAGCATACTGAGTGAAATTTATAAGTAATTTAAAATGATTTAGAAATCGACAATGTATTTGGAAATCATTTTGAATACTATTTGTATAATTTGTATAATCACACGAGGAAATAATTTAATATTAAATGGTTATATTAGCACGTAATAAATAATGTTTTTCATCTTAACGGCGATTAAAATCTTTCAATATCATTCAAACTGTCAAATTTGCAATAATTTTAGTTTTAGAAAGGTACTTTCATTTTTCTTTATTTATCATACGTTCGCCGGTTAGAATTTGTAAAAATTCATGTACATATTTGGAAAGTTTGCAAATCATTTCCGTCACTGATAAATTACACGCGATTGCTCGACAATTCATCGGGCGGCTGCAAATATTTAATCACAAGAGAAAGATATGATTTATCCTAAAAGAACGAGATAGATTTTTTAAATTTGAAATTCGCGAATGGCACAAATAGAGTTCGCTTCTTCTGCGAAAAGTGGAAAGTACCGTTCGTTATAATATTCCGAAGAGATACTCTAGTTAGTGAGTGTAGTAAATGATTATCGATCCAGGTAGTGTAACAGATATTTTGATTAACTTGCTCGCGCGACGAGTTCTGATGTCAGACATCGTGTGTCTTGTTCGCTGATTCTACGCTTCTCATTAGCCACACCAACAACGCCACAGATTTGCCAGTCGAAGTGGAGAATATCAATCACTCCAATACGAATGGCTCGGCATCGCATTGCATCGCACAATCGTCAATTGCCAGTCGCAGCGGTGGCGAGCCACGATAAAAGATTTCAAAGGACTTACCTTTCGCCCAGCCGGTGAGTACGTTGCCAAGGTAAGCGACCTTATAAGAGGGGTCATACTCGGTAATGGAGGCGTTACCCCGGTGCCTGCGCCAGAGTTTCCCGAGGCCGCGCTTCAAGGAGCGCAGCGTCCTGGTGCCGAGCTCAGCCGAGGGTCCACTCGGAGCTGCAGGCGGGGGCCTGTCGACGGAGTCGATGCTGCCGCGACGCACAACGCCGACCTCGACGCCCTTGGCCGGGGGCTCGGCCACCACGTCCCCATCGACTTCATCCTCGCGTGCTTGCTAGATCGACTACGAGGGGCGGTTATCCATCTCCGGAGGTTCCGTATCTCTCGTCCCGGTGCAGTTCCGTCTCGTGCAAACTAGTCAGAGGCGCGTGGTCCGGCTGCGGCGAGCGCGAACTCGCTATTGACGACTTGGGCGCTCATCGCCGAAGAGCGAGGCGGGACGGCGTGTTATTAATCGGCGATCCGCATCCCCACCGCCGCTGCTCCTGGCCTCCCACCCTCTCGGACTGCGTCAGGCACTCGCTTATCGTAGAAGTTATCGGTGGCTCTTGTGGATGATCGGTTGACTCTCAACAGGGCTGAAGTTCAGCTTACGGTTGCGCGACCAGGGGTGTGAGCGTTGCCGTCTGCAAATTCATCCTGCGTCGTTGCGAGGGTTCGACGGAATCTGAAAGAGCGAAACGCGAACGATTAGATGTCGCTTGATTTACGATTTATTTTGGCGCACGTGGTTGCTATCGCTCGGAAGCATTGTGTGGGGGATTGCTTGATTAAAAAGAAGAACGGAAAACTGGTGGGACGACTTTCTTTGGAAAGCGGTAACACGTAGCGCTAAAGCAGGAAACTGTAAATGTTTTTATTTATAAGTTTTCTGAAGACATTTCAGACAAAGAAATAAGAATGTGCAATGAATTTTAATGTCAATTTAATGAGTCTGGCTTTAGCAGCATTTTCGTAGCATTATTGTGTCCGTTGCTATGAAAACTATATTTATTAATAAACTATTATTTACCATTGAATGAACGTCGAAAATTGATTTTTCTCTCGAAGGATCGATAATAATTCCACATCGGTAATAACGAACTATTTGCGAGTTTTCATAATTGATGCGCTAATAGATAGCAAGGCCGCGCGATCAATGATGGATTTTAAAGATTTGAAATAAGAACGTAATCCCTGTTTTATGTTTCCATGAAGAACGAGCAGACCAGGTAACGTTGAACAGAGCACAATACTTGACTGGGTGCGTGCGCCAGAATAGCCGAATCGGTAACTATTTATCGAGCAAAACGAGCAAGTTAGCAACTTCCCATCGACTGCAACCAGTAGGTGAATTTCACTTCCAAACTTCCTTCGAACGAAAGCGTTAACAAGTGAAATCACGTAGCACGATAGTCAGAAGCCAGAAGCTAGAAGCCGGAGAAAGAAGCGAAATAAAAAAAGCGGCTCTTTGTTCTACTCATCGGAACTTTCTACGGACCCACCAGATAAGAACTTGGCTCCGAACTCCTGTCGACACATCAGACCGCGGTTGCTTTGGTTGGTCAGGCTGCACGAGGCTCGAATACACAGGTTGCGACTCGCGAAAAAAGCAATAGCGAGATAGTGACAGAGACGCACTTCCTATCATCTCCGCTCTTTGCGTAAGCCTCGTACGAGCGCGAATGCAAATCGGCGACGGCGCGCTCTTCAGGAGACGCCCCATTCCGATGGTAATTGCTTAATTGTGCAACGGCCTCAAGCGTCGCCACGTGGGAGGGGAAGCAGACGGAGACTCGGCGCGCGCCACCCGCGCGGACTTTAAGTGACCACTTGGCAAACGGGAGTTTCTCTTTCTTCTCGGTCCAACGGTGGATTTCGTGGCGCGTCGCGGACGGTTTCGCTGGTTTCGGGCAACGCACGAGCGGCCCCCGATAAGTGTTTTCTCGTTAAATCTAAAAAAATCGCATAAATTAAAAAAGCCTCTTTCGCTGTTTTGGAATCGCCGCGGATTTCACTTTCATTGTCATGAAAAAATTTATACGGGCATAATTTACGCGATGCTGACTGATGTGAACGCGGGGAATTTCAGCTCGTGGAGCAGCATTTATTAAAATTACTTTTTGTAAAGCGCGCATAAAATTAAGCCTCTCTAGAGGTATCCCGGTGGCTTACGAAAATATTTTGCATACTTGAAACGCTTGCAAACCTTTTATCATCGCATAAGGTAGTACTTATTTAATATAAATTAGAAAATATCACAGCCGAGTAAGATTGAAAAGTACATGGTAGTAAAAATTTTAATTTCTTCTTATGTAAGTAACCTTAAG